>CM067380.1:82286538-83022721 GCA_034510155.1 Eucriotettix oculatus
GAGACACATAATGGAAGCTAATTAAAAAGTGAATAGTACTAACGATGTCCTGTTGCCCCTGCTCACGGCTAAACACCTAGATTAACGGCATAAAATTACAATAATTGAAACGATGCTTGGACCACGACTCGCTTACGGCTTTTAGATTGGGAGAACAGCAGCAAAAAGTTACATCCATATTCTTCAAGAAGCACAAAACAGATGAATAAGTTGGACCCTAAATAAATTATTATGAACAAAAGCAATAGATTTACATACGGAGACCAAATTAAACTACATTTGAAATGAAATAATAAGGCTCTCTAAGAAATTCTACAAAGACTTAAAATTTACCAGCAAAATATATCCGAGTTTAAGGTAGTGATTATGACAAGAATAGACTCTCTAGGAGTATTATCTTATAATATTATATCAATTTAACACTGACACACTGTCCCTTAATGTAGGTGTTTTTCCTTTTTTCCTTGAAAGTTAATGATGCGTGAATAAATAATTAACTACTAACCACCAGTCAAGGGTAAATTACCCCAGTTCTATGGAATAAAGAATGTAACTGACTTTCCCAGCCTAAATGGGTTAAGAAACTTGAAGTTCAACAAATTCCAAAATTTAAACAATAAATTATAATTGATTAAAACGAGAATTACTATACTATATAAATTATATTTTTTTCTACAATATCTAAAATGGGACCAAAGGTAGCTTAATCTACAAAAGTTCAGCCAGATCAGTAGCTTGTAGAATGGTGGTTAGCGCAGCTACCTTCACACTACTGTAGCTCCAGTTTACAAGGAACCCAACGAACTACGGTAGGGGTGTAAATGGAAAAACCTATTTTGCTTCCCCGCATCGACGCAGATTTCCTTGGTGATCCTTTTACGCTTAATAATAACCATTATCAACTTATTCCATCCCCTTGTAATTAGTTTAGCATCCTTGTATTATTATATGTAAGTATCAATATCAAGTGTATCATTTAGCCAAGTATCTTAGGAATACTTAGGTGATATCTAAGTTAACGTATGACAAGCACCATGTAGTTTTTAAGATTCTTGAAACACCAGAAGGGGGCGGATCCTCAGAAAGTTGACGAATCTCAGCCCCTACATGGTGCTTCACCAACGTTCTCATTCTCTTTCCTGTCCTTATTAACCTGACAATGTCTTTTCTCCCACTCTTGTAGCAAACCATCCACCAATTAGTATAAGTATAAGTATAAAATCATATTCCATAAATCCTATAGAGAAGCACAAGCTTCAAGGATGTGGAACGAGTCAGAGATTTTACATAGGTTGCTTTATTAATATTAGAATATACTGTAACTATTGATTACTTTTAACTTATAATAAGATTTTCTTAAGTTCTATACAGAAGACATACAATTTGTACCTTATATATAAAATTGATAAATATTTTTACATCCTATACTAAAAAATTAGTGTTCTAATAATGTTCTTACATAATTATAAATATCTACCCTATGATACATTCAGCTTCATAAATTCTTCAACAGAGTAGAAGGAGTGGCTTAGTAAGAACTTAGTTCATATTTGAACTTGTTTGGATTTATTTTTAATTGTTTAATGGAGGTGGGAAGTTTATTAAATATGCTAATAGCATTGTAATGTACACCCTTTTGTATTATGGTTAGAGACTTCCCTTCCTTGTGTAAATTGTTTTTACTTCTGGTATCAAAGTCATGTATATCTGAGTTTAGTGTGAAGAGCTTACTGTTATTAACAACAAATAACATGCTGGGAAGTGAGTGTCAGTATTCCAGTTTTCTTGAAAAGTCTCCTACAAGATGTTTTTGGTGAGACCTGACATAATATTCTAACAGCCTTTTTTTGAAGTGTAAATATTTTATCTTTCCCTGATGCATTGCCCCAGAATATTATACCATATGTCATTATAGAGTGGAAATATGCAAAATAAACTAATTTTCTTATGTTAGGATCACTACAACTTGACATAATTCTAAGAGCAAAGGTTGCCGAGCCTAATTTTCGTAGGAGAATATTAATATGATCCTTCCAGTTTAATTTATTGTCCATGGATATATCTAAAAATTTTGTACATTCAACTTCAGTTATTTCACAATTATTTGTTGCTACTTTTATTGAGTTCAAATTGGCATTCTTTGTTTGCAGCAACGATGTTTGAGGTAGAAATCTATTCCTCATTTTATGCTCTCAAATTCCCCATAACGGTTCAATGATGTTGTGGTCCGGCGATTGCATCTTGGACGTTTCCAATTTTTCTGCAAATGATACAGTCATGGGCAAATAATCTTATCTGAGACTCAATGGTTATCACCAATGCTAAAATCAGTAGTGGTCCGACTACGCTTCCCTGACGTAACTTCAACTTGTTCAGTATTGCTACGTAGTCAGCAAATGTACCCCTAACAGAATTTGTGCAGGTAAAAAAATGTCTAGTACATACTGTTGTATGTATAAAATATTTGGCAAGTTCTTTGAATATTATAAAGTTATTCCAGAGACGTAAACGAAAGATAGAATCTGTGTGGTATGAATGTATGTATAAACCACGAGGCACCCTGACATTTACATTTGGCTGAGAAACCGCACTGTGAGAGTGCAAGGTTATCCTTGGAATTTGGATTCCGAGCGAGCACAGATGTAATTTGTATTCGCGACCGCTGCTATGAGGATTTACAGCGTTGATGCTGCTTCTTAGTCACCTTGAGCTGCGTCCTGTCGCACTCACTTATTACACCTCGTAAAACAATTAAAAGTAGGGCTACCAGAGGGGAAAAAAAGCCTGCTGCGTCACGCTCTTTCGGCACTTCTACCCTCAGGAAGCCATTAAGAATGTTACTCAACACATATGTAATAATATAAGCTGATCTCATCCGTTTCTTACTCTTTGCCGGTGAGAGTTTGACGTCGACAAGTAGCGGTTTCCCTTCCTGCACAATATAGACTTCAACGGTACGATGAAATATTTTTAACGGTCTTGGTAAAGAAGAATTAAATCATTTGCAAGCTTAAAGTCATAGCTCAATATTTGTCTTCGTATTCACTTATGCTCATGAAAATACAACACAATATTTTTACCAATTGATTGATCAAGAGGCATAAGTAAAGAATGGCTTGTGATGAATTTGGAACTAAATCTTGCAATTCAATAAGTAAAATTTGAGACATCTTTAAAAGAAATTATTAAAAGTCATAGGGGAAGTCGCCAAGTAGCTATGTCCAAAACAAGAATATCTTCTCCATGGAAAACTCGTGTACCTGTTTGTTTTAATCTACAGTAGAGTTCCGCTTATTTGATCTTCGTTTATCCGACGTACTGGATTACCTTTAAGGTCGATTCACACTATACTAACGTCAACGTCACTCTTACAAATTTCTACGATGCCGAAATTTAATAGCAATGATTGTTTTAATATTAGGCGAGAACTGCAAAACACTAAAAAAAAGTTGATTCGAAAAATATTTACCAAAAGAAAACTTGGAGAATACAATACATTTTCTAAGGAAGTAGAATATGATGAAATTTCCTGTTGCCAAAACTTCTCAAAATCAGTTTTATGTCCTTCTGTCTAAAAGTACTAAATTCATTTGCCGAAGTGATCATAAGGAAACTGGATCTCGAAGCAACAGAGATTGGTGGACGGAACATCAATCATGCTGATGACACGACTCTTCTCTCAGAAACGGAAGATGGTCTGCGGATTCTGATAAAACGGATGAAAGACGAAAGTGCAAAGCTCGGCCAAGCTCATATTGGATGAGCAGTCAAGATGGCAATGAAGAGATGGAGTGTGTGTACAGGAATTCACTTTCCTCAGGTCTCTGATGGATCAGAACAATGACTGTAGCCTCGAGACAACACAGGTTGAACCTCTACTATGCGAGAAAGTTGATACTGCGATGTGCCGTCTCAATCTTTGGTTCACTGCAAACAAATTTTCTCTTAACCTAGAGAAAACCAAAACACAAACAGTATGTCTCCTAATTTGGAAAACGTTTCAGAGCACGCGCCTTTTCTTGGTCTGCTGATTGACAATAATTTGAAATGGAATCACCACATTAAAAAAATATCGGGAAAACTCAGCAAAATTTGCTTTACATTACGAGTGTTAGCTGGGGAAGCCGACATAGCCACATCAAAAATGATGTACCATGCATATTTTCATTCTGTCATGTGTTACGGTATTGCAAATTGGGATCATTCGCATCACGCGATTCACATTTTTAAACTACAAAAACCGGCCGTACGAATAGTATCTGGTGCGGAGTGGAATACCACTTGCAAACTTTTGTTTCGCAAACTTGGAATTTTAACCTTGCCTTGTACGTATATTCTAGAAATTTTAAATTTTGTATGGAGCTACATCAAACTATATGATCTAAACGGTTCAAGCCATTCGTACAAAACAAGAAATCTCTCTCAGCTCCGTGTTGAAAAACATCGTCTATGTCTTTTTGAAACAAGCATTCACTATTCCGGTATAAATCTATACAATAGTCTCCCGGAAGAAATAAAAGCTTTAAAGGTTCAAAAATTATTTATAAAGAGTTGTAAATCTCTGTTAATGAATGGAGCGTATTATTCACTGAAAGTTCGTAGATAGGAAGGACTAAAACAGTTTGCTGGTGTCCTATCAAATTCTCCTATTATTTTAGAACTATACTAGAATTTAACTACTGACTTATTTTCTTTTTCATGTTCGACGGGAACCTACGCACGATCTTCTGCTGCCTTCTCCGTCGATTAAAAATTAAAGATTGGATTTTTTCTTTCCTTTCTTGTCAATTCTTAGTTGTAAAATTTTGTATATTTCTTGTAATATTATATTTGACGTATCCTATTTCCTCAACCGAGGACTAATGGATTGAATAATAATAATAATATGAACAAGTCTAAGTGTCTAAGAAACTATGCGGTTCCATTGTCTCTTGATGCTTTATTTCTTGGTTTGATAGTTACTACTACCCCTCAAAATGTTCGACTCGTTTCAACAACCTGTATAATTTACAAGATAATAAAACGTAATATAAAAACATTGTAACTAGTAAAAGCTCAAATCAATGCATATATACAAAAATTAAGGCATACGGTCATATTCTAAAATACGGAACACACTTTGGACACTGCCTAACAAAAATAAATGACGTAAAACTTTTATAACTAGTTTAACGTTTCTGATTTATGCTTCAAAATTTTCAATCCCTTTTTGGTATATATCGAAACAAACGGAGACATTATTTTTCACACAGACGTCTATCTCAAGAGCACTGGAATAAAATATAGAGAAAGGAGGCTCATACGTAACCTCTACGAAACACAGCAGTAGTTAGAATAGAAGATCAAGTAAATAAAGTAGAAATCAAGAAAGGAGTAAGACAAGGATGCAGTCTGTCGCCTATGCTGTTTAACTTCTATACAGAACAGGCGATGAAGAAAGTTAAAACTGAATATGGAAAATGAATCATACTGCAAGGAGAAGAAATAAAAACCCTACGCTTTGCCGAAGATATTGTAATATTAGCGGAGTCAGATGAAGACTTGGAAACCATAATAAATGGCATGGACGTGGTTCTGGAGAAAGAGTCCAATATGAGGATTAATAGAGGAAAAACCAAGGTAATGGAGTGTAGTATGAAATAACAAAGGGTGTTAGATTGGGAAGGGATATTTTGACGGAAGTTAAGGAATTCTGCTACTTGGGAAGCGTAATTACTAGAGTAGGATAGCAGAGGCAAGGAAGGCTATCCCTAAAAACAGGAATTTACTTATGGGTAATATAAGTGTGAATATTAGGAAATAGTTGCTGAAAATGTTGGTATAGAGTGTGGTGTTATATGGGTGCGAATCGTGGACGATAGGAGTTGCAGAAAGGAAAATAATAGAATCCTTTGAAATGTAGTGCTATAGGCGAATGCTGAAAATCAAATGAGTGGATAGAATCACTAACGAAGAAGTTCTAAGCAGAATAGGGGGAGAGCGAACAATATGGAGGACGTTGAGCAAGAGAAGGGATATATTAATAGGCCACGTTTTAAGACATGAGGGTCTAGTAAAATTAGCATTAGAGGGAAGTATGTGGGGTAAGAATAGAAGAGGGAGGCAAGGTATGGAATATGCTAAGCATATCAGGGACAATGTGGGATGTGGTGGTTGAGCGGAAATGAAAAGGCTTGCGTAAGATAGGTTAGCATAGAAGGTTCCATCGGACCAGCCTAAGATCTAAAACCACAACAACAAGGTCAATCTCGTCAGGTTCGTGTAACGAATAATAATTTTTACAATTGTAACGTTTTAATGGGTTTAATGAAGTTAAGTGAGCAGCTAGAATAAAAGATAAGAAAGTTAACAATTTTAAAATTATACTTTAAACAAGAAAACAAATAAAATGAAAACGTATCTCCCTGTTCTTTTTAAAGGAATTATATATTTCGGAAAATTAATTTTCTGTTTTTATAAAACTAGAAAGTAAATAACTCTCAGGGGATTGTCTTTATGTTCTGATCAATACTTGATGGTGGCAATTCCCACTGTGGCTTTCAGTACATGGCATTGTTGGATTTATGTTTGATTTAGTACGTTTACCGACCCCGGCACTCGTAGGTACATCTGGCCGCAACCTTTGGAACCCTTGAAGAGGTAGCTTCTGGTGAGCTGTTATTACCTCTGACTGAACACTTCCTCCGATTTCTCAACAACTCTCCAAAGGCTCTCTCTCGTCCAGTATTTCGCAACAAACACTCCTCATCCCTTGAATTCCACGACAACTCAGCAAATACCCTCTTCTCAATGTTTTAATGACGATGAAACCTGGGATTTCCACTTCCCGATTCAAATTTTTGCCAATAGGAAACATTCATACATTTTCGCGTTCCCTGATTCGGGGTTCTCACGTCTCCCCAAAACTTCACAAAATGACACGCACCAGAGTTTACTGAACCTTTTGTGTGAACGTCTGAATGTGGAAAATTTTATGACATCAGCTTCTTAATCCTTCAAAGAACATCTCTTACAATAGATGTTTTGATGTTCTGAGGCCAGGACTTTGGGTCCTTTATCTGAAAGGGGCAACGAACCCTCGAGTTCTGCCGCTAGTAAAATTTAGTTTAACAAAATTTTATTTAATTTAAAAATGAAAAATAGAACCCCTTTAATAATTTAGAAAGCATTTGTTCACTGCACAACGTTCCTGAAATATGACTTCGAAGATTATAAAATTGTGTGATGTTCTAAATATAATTGTTCAATCATCATGTCAACAAAACGACGTCTATAATGTGAATGGTAAATTGAAGAAAGTCTTGATGGAATGAGAATGTGTTTCTGCATTCCAAAGGACTTCTAGTATAGATATAGCATAATGGAATATGTTAGAACGTTGATCCGTCAGTCGAGTTTACCTTCGTCATTTCTAAATGGCAGAACATCCTACGAACTCATCCTTTCACTACTCCAGTCAATCCTACGTTCTGAAGAGTACTTTACGTAATCGTCGGAAGTGTTATGGTCATTGTACACTAGAAACCAGCTGGGGTGTTCAACAATTCCACATACGGAACTACAATTACATAATATTAATTTTGAAATAACGCAAAATATAAATATAGAGATCGTTAAAAAATGGTGGAATATTTAGAGAGGTGAAAATATTTACTGCCATAGAACAACAACCAAGAAAATACGCAATATGCTATACTTTGGGTTGTTTGACCGTTTATATTTATGAGAAATATATAATAATAAATCCTTTGATGGTAACGATGGTTATTTACGATGTAGTCTCTTTATACACTAACACAGCTTTACAATTAGCTTTTACACTCATTAGCGATAATTGGTCTTTCATTGAGCCACACACAATATGCAGGACGTAAATCCATCTATATAGAAGGACTCAAATTAATAAAAAAAATGGCTTCTTTATTTTTAAAAACCGATGGTATAAACAAATTATGAATTACCGGCGGGAGGGAGCCTTAGTGTAAATATATCCGGTATCGTAATGAACCACATCCTCAATAAAACTATTTCAACATCTGAGATTAGTAGTTAAATACTCTGATGATGTCTTAGTCATCGTCAAGAGACAACAAACTGAATTACTTCTTGAACAATTTAATAAAATTCACTATAGAAATGTTGTTCTGGTATTCAGTCATAAGACTGGTCTTATGCAATCCTCCATGCGAAACTACCATGCGCAAGCCTTTCCGTTTACGCATAACTAGCAAATCCCACATCCTCTCAAATCTGCTTAGCGGATTCCATTCTAGGCTTCCCTCTTCTGTTCTTGCCCCACACACTTCCCTCTAATGGGATTTTTACAAGACCCTCAATTCTTAAAACGTGGCCTATTAATCTATCCCTTCTCTTGCTCAACGTCCTGCATATTGTTCGCTCTTCCCCTATTCCGTTTAGAACTTCTTCGTTAGTGATTCTATCCACCCATCTCATTCTCCTATAGCACCACATTTCAAAGGATTCCATTCTTTTCCTTTCTGAAACTCCTATAGTCCACGTTTCACACCCATATAACGCCACACTACATATGAATATTTTTTAGCAAAATTTCGTAATATTCCCAATTATATTAACCATACGTAAATTCGTCTTTTTCGCGATTGCCTGTGATTTTTTTCTCTTTATGTCTATTATACTTCTACCAACCATAGTTATTACGCTTCTCAATTTATTTAATTTAAATATAATTAGGTCAGACTTACCAAAAAATTCACGTTAATGACAAAGTTAATCACATGTTACTGCATATCAGGATCACAGTTTAGTTTTCTTGGAAACCAAGAGATGCCTCTGCAAATGCAATGCTGCATATGTAGAAATATGTAGAAATAGTACTTAAATATAAGATCAGCGGTAATGAAATAGTACAAGAAAGTAACTAAGTATTTGGGTATATACTTGAGCAGTAATATGGGTTGGGAATATCAAATAGACCATGTGACTAGGAAAGCATGGAAGGCACTTCATTTCGTCATGCGGATTTTAAAAAAAGCAAACTGTGAAACACGGGAACTTGCATTTAAATCTCTCGTGCGTCCAGTTCTAGAATACGGCTGTATTTGTTGGGATCCGTTCCGAAAATATCAGGTTGAGGCACTGGAAAGGGTACAGAGGCGGTGTCCTGTTCACGGAAACGAGAAGGTTCGTCAATTAGGGTGGGATATGTTAGAAAAACGACGACAAAATTTACGTCTCGGGGCTCTTTTTAAAGCGTACGCAGGCCAACAATCCTGGGAAGATATTGCATCAAAGTTTTTAGAAGTAAATTATTTCAGTAGAGGGGATCATCATTCTAAAATTGGGCAGTGTAGCTTTAAAACTGACGTTGGGAAATTTTCATTTTTAAATCGGACTATAAGGGATTGGAACAATTTACCTGCTGAAGTTTTCGAAACATTCCCTGCCAATAGTAACGTGTTTCAGGGAAGAATTAGGAAGTGTAGTGAAGTGCAAGTGTAGTGAAGTGTAGCGACGAAACAATATATGAATAATGGGTACTTTTTTTTCTTTTTTGTTAGAATTTAATTTATATTATATTAGTGTAATTATTATCTATAACATATTTTATTTTTAAGTTTATTTTTCGTAACTGCCACCGAGTGCTACTCAATTGCAGTATTAATAAATTCAAAAAATTGAAATATATGTGGAACACTATGCACTATTCGGTTAATTCATTTACTTTTTGAATAAATAAATTGTTTGTAAATTTCTGTAAGTAATTTTATGATACTGTAAATGATTCTAGATATAACTTTCAAATTAAAAGATATTATTACTTTTTAATATGCAAGTATATAATAATATTTCATCATTGAAAGTTCCGATCCATAAATTTCCCATATTTTTCACACAGTAAATTATTTTGATTAAAGTGAACTTTAAACACAAAGTAATTGACTAGTTTCGTTTTTTTTTGTATTTTTAAAAATGGCCTGCACGTAGAATTGTAAAATACGTTAATGTCCAGTACTCTGGACAAATGCCATTAATGAAGTAGCAAACGATCTAATTAAATCTATTCGAATTAAAGAAACAACCTTTAAATTGTAAACGTTTACGTAGGGAACAGTTTTACTTGGCGTCGGAATTGAAGACTGCCCCGATGAATTTAGTATGCAAGGAATGAATCATAATTACTCTGTCCGCAACTCGGCCATTATCTGCCTTGTTAAGCAACTGCATGTCTGATCCAGTGTGCCAAACTACCCGTAATTGCAGCCGATGGCAGACAACAGATAAAAAGTTAATGTAATCTTCTACTGCCTGGTGAAACCAATCCTTTGGGTTTATAAGACTTATTCAAATACTAAGATAACCAAAGAATAATCGCCTTCATTACTTTATCTGCGTAAACGATTTCAAGGGAATGAACTGAGATTTGTCAATATACACGATTCTGAAACGCATTTTCACGATTATCTCAGTACTAACTGTAACATCTTCGGATAAAAGTTTGCAATAAAACAAAAATCTCATTACTACATTCAAAGAACAACGATTCATTTGTTCCACACTACAATACTTTGCTTTATTCTTATCCCTTTAAGCCTTCGGTATGACGATAAATTAAAGTGGAATGAGCATATAGATCTGCTTGCTTGTTATTCTCTGAGAACACTAATGCAACACGTTGACAAAAAGTACGTCAAAGTGGTTTACTTCGCGTATTTTCATTCAATTATGAGCTATGGCATCTCTAATTGGGGAAACTGCTCCAGGCGTAATGAAATATTTAAGTTGCAAAAGCGTGCAATTAGAATACTTTCTAGTACGAATTCTAGATCGAGTTGCCAGCCTTTCTTCAAAAGATTGCAAATACTTACTTTACCAAGCGTATATATTTATGAAATATTAAAGTTTGTTAAGCGGAACACTAATTTGTTTCAAACAAATGGCGAGTTTCATGAATACGCGACCAGAAATCGTTCAGCTCTAAGGTCTGACAAGCATCGCCTTGCTCTACACCAGAAAAGTATTCAAAATACCGGGATAATTTTATACAACAGCCTTCCGCCAGATGTTAAAAATAGTACCTACAAAAGCTTCGTGAAGCAGAGTAAAACTATTCTTTTAAATGGCGCGTTTTACTCGGTACAGGATTTTCTTAATCGTCCTTCTAGTATTTAAATCAAGGTTCCTGCAAAAAGTGTTGAATGAGCTGCCTTATAAAATAGCACATCACATATCTTTAAAATTCCTATTCAGTTTTTTCTGCTCTTTTGTTTGTTTGTTGTATTGCCTGGAGCTACGACAGAGGGAAGGACAGTTTCCTGGTCCAAGTAGTTAAAACTCCATTGCGTGTTTCTCAGTGTGTGCTTGTTTGTGTTTTCCAGTGTGTGTGTGACATCGTGTGTCCGTGTTGTGTTTATATTGACTTTTGTCTATATACATTTTCTTTTATTAATTTATTTTAAGATTATTTGTTTTTAATTATGTACTTTATTTTGTTCCTTTTTAAGTTTTAATGTATGACGTATCCTATTTTCTAAATCGAGGACTAATGGATACAACAATAAATCTAAATCTAAATGTTGCGTCATATACAGGGTGTTCAGTTTATCTGAAGACATTGATATATCTCGAGAACTACACATCGGGTCAAAAAGAGTGTGAATGAAAAATGTTCGTCTGGAAGGGGAAAATCTAATGAGACGAAACTCGACCCCCACTGTTCTGCGATGCGCTGTCCAAGAGCTGTTTAATTAATTTACACACAGATGAATTAAACTTTGGGAATGGAATTGGAAGAGTTTGAACTGTCGTCTTCTGCTACAGTTTCAGACCATTTGAAGAAATATTTTGGAATCTGTGAGTTGCTATATGAACGCTCGTATAAATTAATTTTAAAAAATTCGTTTCGTTCCTAGCAGAATTCCTTGACTTCCAGGCTTTCCAAAATATCCCTTCCCAATCTAACACCCTTTCTACACCCCATTACCTTGGTATTAATCCTCACATTGAACTCTTTCTCCAGGACCACGTTCATGCCAATAATGATGGTTTCCAAGTCTCCTTCTGACTCCTCTAATACTACATCATCGGCAAACCGTACAATTCTTACCGTATGCCCAAGGTTTTCGACAGCAGTACATATACCTCCTAAAATAGGTGAAGGTGCCTCGGCATGTGAAAACTGTGAAAAAGAAAACCATACACTGGACGAGGCATTCCCGACGAAATGAGGTGAGCCCCGCGAACAATCCGGGGAGAAATGTCTGCGAGAGAAAACTCGCATAGGCATTTTGCACCCCGGTAGCTGCATATTTGAGTTACTTCTGGAGGAAATCTCACCTACTACAAATATGATAACAACTTTCGCGAAGCGATCACACATTCATCTTCATAAAATTTTGAGGAAGAGTAAAATATCACAATGGCTATACTGGCCACCAGGAACGCAAGATCTAAATATTAATACAGGAACCCAAGGCGATACTGCTCTACAAGATTTTCAAAATAAAGCACGAAGGTCAACTTTTGAAGCTCAAGAATTGAAAATTCTTTACTGTTTTTACCTCAACAATGGAAATCGCCATTTTATTTCCCCATATTGGATACCGATTTCGAAACATGCTCAATATTTTTAATATTCCCATTTGAATGGATTCTTTTGCCTTATATATTTGGAAATACTAATATATGGGGTAAATAAATAATCCACTTAAATTAGTCTTTTGCTGCTTTATGA
Organism: Eucriotettix oculatus; assembly: GCA_034510155.1. Taxonomy (NCBI): domain Eukaryota; kingdom Metazoa; phylum Arthropoda; class Insecta; order Orthoptera; family Tetrigidae; genus Eucriotettix; species Eucriotettix oculatus. The sequence goes on from CM067380.1 coordinate 82,299,251, forward strand.
AGGGTTTTAGCGGACTCAAAAAGCGCTGTTTTACATGGGCTGTTATGGGCCTAGGAGCGAGTTACACCTACAGGGGAGGTGATGACAGTCACGTTATTGCCAGCCTCTCTAGCTATTTAAGGTACTCTTTGGGGTCAAGCACACAAATATTTCTCACTGCTATCTTTTTACCAGAGAACCTCCACCACAGTGCAACTATTGCAACCATGGAACACATCATTTTACACTGCCCCAATTACAACAATCGGAGGAGAAATATTATTCGATCAGATGGACAGCACATACTGGAAGAAATTAGAATATTTTAACCTTCAAAATATTTATTGTAAATTTTAAAGTCAGAAAACTATGTTGTAATTTATTATGCCTGGCCTGAGAATTTGCATCTAAATCAATTAAAATTTGCAATTTTGTGAATCTAATTCCAAACTTGTAGCAAAATGTCATTCCTAAATTTGATTAAATATAAGTATGGGTGTTAAGCACACCAAGGATTTAAACCTTGGTTAAATTTATCTAACAAATTAGTCAAGTCGAGAATACAGTTAGAGGTTCTAATGAATTGCAGAAAATGTAATATTATTCCTAAACGTTTTTCATCAATTTTAGCATTGACAACCTTAATATTATTTTTCCATAAAAAAATTAATGTCAATTTCGATCAAAGTCTTATATGATTTAGAAAAAAGTTGTTAAATTTATAAATTAAAGATTTACACCTCCACATATGTTTTATAATAGATAAATTAATATATATTGAGAGAAAATTTTTTAAATTATCTCCTCAACCGGTATATAAAGAATTTTTTACGAAACAGTACATTACTCTAAGTAAACTTCATGTTAAAAGGATAAGTAGTTATTTAAAAAAAATTGACTGGTTGTTTAATAAAAGTTTCCACGTTTTCAATAAAATCGCAATTTTACTGAAAAAAACTGGTTCGAAAATTTGAATTAGAACAATATTTATAACGAAGTTAATTTTGTTTACCCACAAATTCCAATAAAAATTTAATTATTATTTTCTTAAAGAACTTCGAACCTAACATTAATTTATTCCCTATATCTGACCATAATAAATTAAGAACTAAAGCATCACAAATTTTGCAAAGTAATACAACTTCACACAATGAAGTTTATATGAAGCAGCTATTCAATTACATTTATGCCACAAAAAAATGAAAGCTGTCTTTTTATTTATTGCAAATATTTTAAACTGTTGAATATGTATGAAAAAATCTAACTCAAGAAAATTGTAAACCTTATGTCGCTATTATTTCATTTTTGTATGTCTCAAGGTAACTTCTGCGGTCGCCTATAAAATCACAGTTGATGAGACATAAAAAATACCTTTTTTAATTTTTCTGATCCGAACCCGTCAGCGGAATTTTCCTGAGCTTAATTTATCTTATTAATTTTTTCCACTTCCTCATTTTGAATATCACATTTTTAAAGCACATATTCATTGCAGAAAATTAACCCTGAATCTACTTGAATTTCTTTTAATCGAATAACTGTAATCGTAACTAAGTATAATACGCTACACAACTAACGTCAAACGGTATAAGTAGAAAATGAAATGCGCTGACAAATTTTACGACATCCAAAGTCATGGTCTTCCAGCAATTAATCATTTCATCTATTTTATTTATTCATGAGTTAGCTTTCCTTCCCGTGCTGCCCCTGACACCATTTCTCACTGAGGACTAGGTATAAATTTACTCGTACTTTAATTTCACTTTTGCTTTCTCATGTAACTTGTATATATAATCTGTTAGAGAGTGACAATTCCAGGTAAATGTACTGTTATGTTTGGAACTAAATGTGGCGTGCAAAACTCTGTTAAAATAATTTTAGTTCAAGGAATTATCTACTGTACTCGACTACAAAATAGTGAAAAAGAGGGTGTACAAGACGCTGTCCATTGGAAAGCCATTTGATGTAAAAAGTTATTATTGAAAGTGAAGTAAACCAGACTTAAGAAATCAATAATTTATCGAAAACAATACAGAATATCCAAAAGAGAATCTCGCCGTCATAAAAGTTTAAACTATCAACTTTAATTTATTTCGGGAATGTCTAGTACTATCACTGATTTTTTCTTCAAATTTCTCACATAAGGTGAGGGTTGTCCTCTGATCCCATTGGATCAGTCAGCCCACTGCCTCCTAAAACTGGTAGAGAATCGAAGAAGGGAATGCTGCTATCCCATAGCAAACTCGTCTCCCGTCATTCGGAAGGGCGTTAGAATAGTACTCAATAGTCCGATCCACCTGATACAGTTTTCTAGGGTTTTCCCTGCATCTCTTGAGGTGAAACACCGGGTAGGATCCTTAAACTATAGCCCGGGGGCCCTAGTCAACCCATGGCTATCTTGCTCTGCAATCACAAGCTCCCTTTTCAGTTCCATTCCTATGCTATTAAAGGGGAGTTCACTGTTTCAGGAACATCATCATGTAGCCTTTTACCTCCCCCCCCAAAAAAAAAGTATTACTGGAGATTCCTGTGCGAGGTTTCTCTCGCAGGTATTTCTCCCCAGATTGATTGCCGGGCTCACCTGACTCCGTCGGGAATGCCTCGAACTCTCTCTGCTTTTTTCATTGAATTTCTCACATGCCGAGGCACCTTCATCTATTTTAAGAGTTGTATGTCGAATACCTTCGGCATATTGTAAGAGTTGTTCGCTCTTTCCATTGGATCTTTTTCTCAACTGCCTCATAAAACTTGTGGAGACACTGCGAAGGGAATTCTGCGACCCCACAAAAAACTCTTCTCACGGCATTCGGAAGGGCGTTAGAATAGTACCCAATAGTCCGATCTTGCTGATGCAGGCTTTCTAGGTTTTCCTTACATTTCTTTAGGTGGAACACCCGGTAGGATCCTTAAACTATAGCCCGGGGGCCCTAGTCAACCCTTGCTCTACCTTCCACATTCCCCCTTTTCAATTCCCTTCCTATGCTATTCAGGATCACCCTCACGTAGCCTGTTAACAAAAGCAAATTGAAGTGTAACTCAAACAGCTTTAGATAAGCACATGTGCGAGTGGACTTTTGAAGAGCAAGAGATAACATGGCCAGATGACAGCTGCATTGCCAAAAAATACCGTGTTCCCTATTATTTTTTTCGTTTGTGGCTTGGTTTCGCCAATAGCCAGATTTAAAACGCAGAATTGGAGAGGCTATAACTTCCATTACTCCGCACTTGTAAACCAAAGTGTGGGAAGAATTGGAATTTAGGTTGTATATTTGCCGTATAACACATATTCAACATTCGTACGAGAAACTAGATTAGTATGCCTGAAATTTGATGTATGACGTGTTGTAAATAGTCTTATCAATCACAATAGTACCTAATGTGAAATTCCTTCATTCTTCTATAAATGTTATGGACAGTAAACCAATTATCCTTGTGTACCAAGCTTTCTAACCTCCCACACTGCCTTACTGAAAAAATATTCCCACCAATTTAAATTGCATGATACTAGAGTCAGACCAGCCTATTTGTCCTAAATTAAATTTGCTTCTCTTGAATTGTGAAAATTCATTTTTATAATTGAATTTTGTTAGTCTCAAACCACAATTAACTTTCTTTCAGATTCATGCATTTACTAACAAATTAGATGTTTGATACTAGATTTATTATTATTATTATTATTCAATCCATTAGTCTTCGGTTGAGGAAATAGGATACGTAAAATATAATATTACAGAAATATAAAAATTTTACAACTAAGAATTGAATGACGAAAAGAGCAAAGATGAAATTCAATCTTCAATTTTCAGTGGACGGAGAAGGCAGCAGAAGATCGTGCGTAGGTTCCCGTCGAACATGAAAAAGAAAATAAGTCAGCAGTTAAATTCTAGTAGAGTATAGTTGTAAAATAATAGGAGAATTTGATAGGACACCAACAAACTGTTTTAGTCCTTCCTATCTACGAACTCTTTCAGTGAATAATACGCTCCATTCATTAACAGAGATTTACAACTCACCTTGCGCAAGCCTTTACATTTACGCATAAGTACCACATTCTCCATAATCGTCTCAGCGTATTCCATCCTTGAACACTTCTGTTCTTACCCCACACCCGTCACTCTAATGCAAATTTTACAAGACCCTCGTGTCTTAAAACGTGGCCTATTAATCTATTTCTTGGTCAAATGAAACCAATTTGTGGTGTGTAGGAACCTGTAAATCTTCGATAGATTCAAGAAACTGGATACAGCTGATTATTAAATTATGTGGCACGACATTGAGGAAACAGAGTCAACATGGGAACAGTCGGTTTATGAATCTTGAGTGAAGTATATGACCGGGTACTGTTAGATTTCCTAATATCAAACGATATACAGGATTGTTATTAGGAAAAATATGAAGTTTAATGTCTATGATTAACACTATGCTGGTGCGTCGAGACTCTCTAAATCAACGTTAATTAATTCTCATTTATTCTGTAGGAGGAGTGGTGTTTCAATTAATTACAAGTTGATTAAAAATCTTGGGAATTTATTTACATTGAGGGGGATTTAAAAGGGAATACATTATTAAGGAAATATATACAAGGAAATTAAAGGTTCGGTGCAGCAATTTGATCTCTTTAACTCAGGGTTAATACGTGGTCGATCCCCCCTTAAACGATCTGGATTTGAAGCTTGGCAGCTTACCTCTTTACAGCTTCTATCTTCTTCAGCATCTGCAAAGTCCAACTCAAGTCCTCAGTTTCGCCCGTCTGCTCTTAGTGTTCTGGAACCGAATGCATCTGCACAGCCTCTCCGCTGTGTTCTGCACCTCGATAAATCGATCTTTTACATTCGATTTATCTATCCACGAAACCCCATTGGCCGAGGCCACCACGTGGTACTTTTAAAATATTGTTTGTTTCGTCGTAGTTTGGGATTTCTGAGAACAGCGCAGGTAATTTTTATATGTGCCCTGACAGCACCACATAGGATTACAGCCTCCTATCCCTATCCCTATCCCTATCCCTGCGACAGGGAGGCGCCGCTCAACTTTCCACTCAACCTTCCAAGCCTTTGCCAATTTCTACATCACAACTTAATAAAATAAATATCGCGCTAAAATTCAGTACTGTAAAATTGGTTGAGTATTGTAGTTAAAATATATTGAAGCCCACGTTGACTTGAGTAAATAAACGTAATCAAGTAAAAGCTGACTATGTGGTCGAGTGTCTCAATTTATCTCTTTAACTCGTTGCAAACAGAGAAGTCTATTCATTGAGAACAGTGTTTACGTTCTCTGTTCACAGACTATGTATAATTACCGGAAACGAGGACTGGTTCTAATAAATATTTTGTGAAAGGCTGGACCATTGTTTGTACAGAGAAAGCAAGCTGGCAACTATTAGTGTGTTGCTGCTGCGACTTCCCATTCAAGGGGCCAGGACTCAGTTCTGCTGCCAGGCGAACACGTCATTTTACCACGTAACTTTCACTCTCATACCAAGGAGTACTTGACGATTCTATGTCTCAAATGTTTACACATACATCTCACATCACCGTTAACATTGCCCCGTATTTCCAAAAACTGCATGTCTAGCATTAGAAAACAAACTATGCAATACGGTGGCCCCAGAACCGACAAGACATCAAAGGGCACCAGGTTCCAGCTCAGGTAAAGCCGGCTTCAGCCACACGATGTCCAACATTCGACGCTTGATGGTTGTTGGACGCAGGTGTAGAGTGACGAGCGACGAGCGTCCAACGTTGGCGTTGGCGTCGGCGTCGGAACACGTTCTTACTCTTGTCGGTCTTTGGACCCGAGTCAAAGGGGTTTTCTCTTCACACTGCAGCCACACGATTCCTCCAACCCATTGAAATCACTTCAATCAAGTTTTGTTAATATGTTCGTATCGGGGATTTGTGAATGTTTTCAATTCGCATATGTCAATAATTTATATATTTTGAATGATATTTATTAAAGAAATAGCATTTTTGTGCTCTAGAAATTAATAAAATAATGAGTTTTATTAATATTTTTTCATGAATAAATTTCTGTTTTGATTGAAATTACACGCTTAAATAAAGGAAAAGCTAATTTACAATAATGAAATTAGAATACGTTTCATCCTTCAAATTTTGCGACCTCCTCAGTTATTTAAATAAAATAATAATCAAAGTTATTTTGCTCCCAGAATGTCCGGGGCCGAAATGAGTGAAAATATTATTTAGGCCTCGGACGTTGCAGTAGAAACAAAAACGTATTGTATTATTTTATTTAAATAACTGAAGAGGTCCCTAAAATTGGAGGACGGGATGCTTTCTAATTAAATTTTTACATTGCTGACTTTGGCCACACTTTGCTTTGTATTTACAATATTAAGTCAGATAATATAATTAATTTATTTATAATAATAAAATTAGTTAATAGTAAGGTTGTTTGTATCAGTTTTCTATATTTTAATCTCCCTTACACATGCTTTTATTTTTCCGCGGTTATAAACAACGCATTTATATCAAAAAAATCTTGTAGTTTTTTATTTTTTTATTCGTTGAAATGCGTGACTTATTGACAAAGCGTCAATAGTAATCTGCAACAAGACAAGAAAATTACTGTTGCGTCAGTAGTAATAACAACATCCTCATCAGGTAAATTTTAATACTTAATAATTGCTTATTTTTATTGGCTTCGAAACGTATGATAGCAGGACCTTTTCAAAACCAACTGCCCTGAAGCGATCATAAATAAATGATACCGTACTTTGCTGTACCTTTTGTTTAATTTTTAGAGCGAAATTAACTTTCTTAGTCGTAGCTTCGTCTGGTAAGTAAGGACGGGGAACTATCTAGCCTCCATATGTACTGCGCGTGTACGGTAAGGTAGGCCACGACAAAGGGGCTGAAAATTCCTAAAATTACAGGGTTTCTTTCAGGTGGCATTACTTATTAAAAATAATAAATACCAAAACGAGTATTATACATTCGTCATACAGATGATTGAAATTACGGGAATTTACTGGCTTTAATTCGATATATATTGTGATAAAAAGGGGGATTTTGTAAGGTTGTGGCGTTATGAGGCGCAGTTCGGCCAACAACAATGGATAGTCGGCCGAAAGATTGTTTTTCCCCGCGGGGAAGGCCCGCCTTGCCTGTATAAAAAATGACGATGGTGAACCCCCGCGGGAAAAATGAGGGCGGGGAACCCCGAAATGTTGAGAAATAGGGGAAGTCCCGTCAGAAGCTTTATAAGGGAAGCCGATGGGTGGCTCGTGATCAGATCGTAGTAGAGACCTCAGAGTGGGGTAGAGCAGACCAGAGCAGAGCAGACCAGAGCAGAGTGGGGCAGACCAGACGAGAGGCGACCAGACCAGATCAGACCCGAGAGGACGTGGCTCGACCCCAGAAGGCAGGCGAGTGATCAGACCGCAGAAGGGAGGCGAGTGCATCAGACCCCAGAAGGGAGGCGAGTGGAGCAGAGCGCAGAAGGCAGGCGATATCCAGAGAGCAGATATCCAGAGAGCAGATATCCAGAGACGCACAAACATTCGAGAGGTGGATGTTTGTTGGGCCAGTAATTGTGGCTAATGCATACTCCATCTCTTGAGAGACCCAAAATCCCCTGGGATTAAGCCCGTGTCTTCACTTAAATTAATAAACAAAATTATTAAAATTGATCATATTTGTAATTTAAATTAATAAATGTTTTATATACAAAAAAGTATATTACAATATATATATATATATATTTATATGTATATATATATACTATGAGAACTCCTTCTTTGCAAGGTGTTGTGGGTCAAATTGCTCTATTACGAGAAACCTATTTTTTATTTGTCTGTATAATTTAGGGAAGTGAAGGTGTTAATAATGATCTTAGAATGCCCTGAACACTTTGATGGTCCACAGCAGACGGGCGTAGAGAGGAATTTGCTACTCCGCCACTGTATCCGATCTGAGGTGAACTTGTAGCTGGTCATACCGAGACAGCGAAGTGAAGCTGCTTCTACGAACAACCGTTGTATAGACCTTGCTCGGATCAAGGATACTGCACAGCTCAGGACAGTTCCCTCCAAATACGAACTCACGTGGAAAGTCGTCCAATGTTCAACCTGCAGCTTAGAAGATGTTTTCATTTCTGCATTGAATATAGCGGAGCAATGCCAGTTAATGCCTGACGAGAACCCTCATCCGTCAATACAGAGGACCAAGTGTCTTGGCAAAGTGATTCTGGTGTGCATGCTCCATGGTTCTACAATTTCACAAACCAAATTATTCCTATCCTTCTGGCGCATTCAAAGTCAATTTCAATCCAACTGTCAGTCTCTGGTGAGCCGTTTCGTGTGGTAAAAACCATGGTACCGTTGTAGCCGTGTAAGTAATAATAAAAAATGTGGTTATTATCGATGCTGAAGCGGTTGTGTGAATACATAATCACGCTAGGCAAAGCGAGCCATGGATAGGTACTCTATTAATATATATTTAACTGGCTTTAAACACCACAAAAGTTTTATTCATAATTTCCACCGGGAAAGTCTTCGCTGTATTATGTATAAATTGTTTGGACCTGCGTACTGCCAGGTATGTTTGGAAGATCTTCTTGTAGATTGGGATTTCGTTTCTGAAGCAATATTTAGATGAATACCGGTCCCGTGAGTACTTTTATTTTTGTGTAAAGCTTAGCCAAGAGCGCTGGAGAGAAAGTGGTGAAGTAATCAATGGCATGCTGATCAGTAGATAACCAGTTCTGTAACGGAAGAGCCGTGTAAAGGTTGCCACGTCGTGACGTGACGTGATGCATTAGCATAAAGCTCTATTGTGGTGTCCTTCAACGAGTACAATAGCTTCTCCGTCAACAACAAACTAAGAAAGAAATCCCACAATCGCTTTAATGTGTTGTGGGTAATGAGGATTGTTTGCTGGGTAACGTAGAGGCCTTCGGAATACTGCACCAAGGCATGCAACGAAATTTTAATGCAAAAAATGATCCGAGATTGGTGTTTACTCCGGTGCTATGGAAGCCACTGAGAATAATTTTTATATTCAACATGTCGGTTAAATTGTAATTAAGGTGATATGGAGTGAACAAAAGATCCCAGTAAAACTGGATAAATTTCTATAAAGATTTGCACGCACGTTACTTACGGTCGACAACCAAACACTGGATGGATGAAACATCCTTAACACATAATTGTGGGAGTTGCGAGTGTTTTCTCTGTCACTATTAAGGAATTTAGACTCTCGTACGGTTCCGAGAGTATTTATCAATATTTGAGGCTATTGGGATTATTTAAGACTCTCGTAAGATATCGGGATGATTTATTGATTCTTGCAGGGTACCAAGAGTAATTTTACTTTTTTGAAGCTCCAGACCGTGAATATTTCTACTCTCCTAAGGTTCCATAGGGTATTCTTGTATCCGTTATAGCACCATAGTATTTATGTCTTTATTTGTATTTATTGGTCTACAATTTGGCGCAAGTCCGGTGGCAGATATAAAGTGAGATAATTTAAACATACATACTCCTAATCTAAAAAATAATTAGAATCCTTTAAGATTTCTATACCCCTGAGAGAAAAAAGAGAAACACTACAAGAATTATATTACATTAAGACTTGACTTCAATTTGACTTTAACATTTAAATTAGAATATGAATTAATATTATTCAAAATAACCACTTTACTTCGCACGTTTTTTTTAGATTCGCCCTGAATTTATTTTTCTCAAGAGGATTTCCTCCAAACACTCACACAGGTAAATTACTCCAGTCGATGATGATCCTATTTAGAAATGAGAATTTTTCAACATCTGTTTTTTGATTTCTACATTTTACTTTGAATTGATGATCCTATTTACCTATATAACTGGGTTTCTTTTGCATTTTGGAGCTAATTCCAATGTATGGTTTTTGCCCCGTGTAAGCTTTGAATTGCAAATGCAGCCTTGCTTTCTCCCTCTTTTTTGACAATATCTGCCAACCTAGTTGTTCTACTTTTCCGTTTCTATGACCCGGCCCTACTCGTAGCCCTTTCCTCAACTTTCTCTAATGATTTTTCTATAGGGATCCGAACAAAATTGGTCTAAGGATAAATATGCCACCGCCTTTGATTTTGAACTTCCCTTTTTCAAGTTCCTCAATATGAAATGTAAGGAATTCCACGCTTTTCGGGCCATGAAATTCACCTGTTCCTCCCACCCAAGCCTGTTTTTGAAATTTATCCCCAGACATTTGCAGCTCGTTAGAAATATTTTTTACTTTCTTAATGCTCCGAGAGTATTTTTGACTCTTTCAGGGTCCGGAAGTAATTTTACTCTCCAAGGGTACTTAGAATATTTTCTAACCTCGTAAATATTCTGAGTATTTGTGACTCATAAGGTATGGATAATTTTGGACTCGAGAGTATTTTTGACACTTTTAAGGGGTCAGGAGTATATTAGACTCTCTGAGGGTACCGGGAGTGTATTTGACTCTCTTAACGTAGTGGGACTATTTAATAGACTCTATTAGCGTACGGGGAGTAGTTCTGACTTTCTTATTGTACGCGGAGTATTTTTGTTTGACATAGGGCATCCGAAATATTTTTGCCTATGTTAACGTACCCGAGAAATAAATGTGCCGGTATAGGTTACTGTGTTTAATCAATTGCCGGTATATTATTGACTCAATTAAGGTTCTGTGAGCTATTACCACAGTTGAGATTTAATTTTCATTCCATCAGCTGAGGTAGGTTAGGGGGCGTGAAAAGGTAAACGTTCATATATGTGATATTGAGTTAATGGAGTGATGACCCAGAGATTAAATACTTACACGGTTAATAACTATCTGAGGACCCGGCATTGCCCGGGTATTTATTTATATCATCTCGTTACATTATTTAATTCTCGGTCAACACATAACTAAACCGACATCGAAAACGTCCCAATATGAATCTCAAATATGCTCCCAGTATCTCGAGAGAGTCTAAAATACCCCCCGTACAATAGCAGGGATAAATATATTTTAAGTATTCTAACAATAAAAATGTTCCAACACTTAATGGTTAAATGTTTACTTAATCGCATATCAAAGGTCATAATGTAGCAGCGACTCGCATTACACCGGTTTTGACACCAAACTCGATAGTTTCCTTTTTCTTTTCATATTAGCAATTACTAAATTTTTTAATTTACCTGAGACTTGAAACAATCGTATCGACGATCCGAAGAAGTTCGTTATTTCTCAGCCTGCTGCAACAATAGATAGTAAGTGGGTTGAATGATATAGGTACGCGCAATAGGACTTATAACTCGCAGTTGGTTTACACGCCGCGGCAATTCCAAGACATCTTCCCGTAGAATTAATATTTTATTTATATTCATATTATATTAATTTCTTCTGAAATATATCGAAATTGAATATGCATGAATACTTAAATTAAATCTCCTATTTTTAAACCCTCAAATTTTCATTGAATTCCGTTGAGCCGTTTCGGAGTCAATTCGAGACAAACATACGGACAGACAGACAGATAGACAGACGCCTCAATCTTATTTATTGGTATAGATAACTCGGGCAACTCAGCTAGTCTTGAGAATTTAGTTTCGGTTTCAGTATATGGAAGCTTTACTTTTCTATTGTGCAACAACCCTTAAAACAAATACACCGTTTACATTTGACTTGAAATATAAACAGTGTAACGCCTGGAATGTCTCTCCGTTTTTACCCGTGAATAAACGATTACCTCGCTCCTTTCCAACTGCACTTAATAAGCGTTGCTGATGTGCTGCATTACAAAAGCTGCGCACTCGGCCTCAGTGGCTGTTGTATTTGCATTGCATTAGCGTTTCAGTCGCTGTCCTTTAAGAGAAAGATGAGGCGTTCGCAGAATGTTACTTGCAATTGCAACTTATCTGAGTGACGCAAGAGATCGTTAACTCTCTACAAGGAGTCGTTGACACTTCGCAGCTTTTAAAGGCCAAAATGTTATATAAATCGGCTGGCACTCGTGAGAAGAGATATTAAACTCTTCTTTACTGACGTAACAGAATTGATCTCCATCTCATAGTGTTGAAGTGTTCCTAACCAACAGTTGAGTAACATTTGTACCGTGTTTAAACTAATTTTTTTAATATTTAATATAAATTTACTTTCTTAAAGAGGAACTTTCCCGGAACACCCCTGCAGGTCGATTAATCCACTTGTTGATCGTCCCATTTAAAGACAGAAAATTTCCAGATTCACGTTTTTGTTTCCTAAATGTGTAACGGGGGATTCATATTAAGCTCTTTGAAGATATCAATAACTGTGAAGGTAAACTAATCTTTGAAGTAGTTGATCATATTTGGCATCTGTTTGCTTTATTTTTTCTTTATATAGGAGACGCTCAATAACTAAACAGAGACAAATTGATCTAGAAAATACGGGGTATTATTTCAAAAATATACATTTACATCTTCTCAACTTAGTCTTAGAATATTTATAAACTTATCCAACGACGAACTTGCTTCTTTTTTGATACCAGATGCAAAGACATCTTTGTCTTGTTTGAACCAATTTCCCAAAAATTCTTCGACTTCTTTGATGTATTTTTCCACTTCACTTCCTTTGTCCGTCTATCACGACCCCACGATTATTATAAAATAAATAATTTCCATTTATCTTCTATGTTCACGACAAAATCAGATATCACCAACAAATTTAATGTCATCCATGTAATGCTTATAAAATTTTAGAAGCTGGCCTAAAATAATGGAATGTATATTTAATTATGTCATTAAATTGTGTCAAAAAATAACCAAATATTAATAAAGTGGTTCGTTTTAATATTAACAATTTTAGTAAATTAATGGCTACTTATAAACAGGACTGATTCCTAAAAATTAAACTAAAAAAAATTCATGACGTTTTCTCCACGTTTCGGACCTTATCAGGTGAGATTTGACTAAAGCCAACTGTCTTATCTCATAGATACTCCAGTCAAATGTTTTAACTCATAGATACTCCAGTAAAATGTTTTAATCCATAGAATCTCCAGTCAAATGTTTTAAAACGTAGAGACTCCAGTCAAATGTTTTATTTCATAGGTGTATGACATAAAACATTTAACTGGTGTAAAATATCGCTCGATGAGGATCACGAAACGTGGAGGAAACATAATGAATTGTTTTGCCATGTACTAATTTAATGAGATTTAACGCCAGTCAATTGTTTTAACCAATAGGTACTGCAGTCAAATGTTTTCTCACATAGATACTCCACTCAATTGTTTTACTCCAGTTGTTGTACTCCAGCCAAATGTTTTAACTAATAGGCACTGCAGTCAAATGTTTTAACCAATAGGCACTGCAGTCAAATGTTTTAACACAAAGAGACTCCAGTCAAATGTTTTATCTCATAGGTGTATGACATAAAACATTGACTGGAGTAAAATATCACCTGATGAGGTCCACGATAGGTGGAGGAAACATAATGTATTGTTTTGCCATGTACTAATTTAATTTTTAAGAATATATACTGTTTGCATGTGACCCATTAATTAAGCACAACCTTGTAACAGATAATTCAATCCATATTTTATAAACGCTATCAATTTCTTTATTATTTTTAATATATATATATATATATATATATATCGTTTGAATTTTCTCTTTTTATGTTACAGTCGAAAATTGTTGAACTTGAATTGTCGAAATGCTTCCGGCATTATAAGGAGACAGATTTGGAGTGCGTAGTTTTGTGCACTGTCGCCACAAACAACGGACTTCACTGAGGATAATTAATTTTACAGCATCTACGACGGTGGACTAAAGGGTACAAGCTTTCCTCTGTCGCCGTTCTGTGACGCATTATTCATGCAGCACTTTCTTTCTCGGATTGGAGTTACGTAACCGGCGTCACGAATGCCGCAATCAAAAGTTCCATACTTCACTCAAAATCACGACTCATCGTTGAACTACAAAAACAGACTCCTCAAACGAATTACAAAACAATCACGACGCGAAGGTCTCACAGGTTGCTGAAATCACATTATTTAAGCCTGATTTTCATCAATTTATTTTAATTTCGAACAACCCAGGTTTAATTAAAACACTTGTACTCTTTCCTAGCATTTAATGTATCTTAATAGCCGAAGAAGCTTTAGGCTTGAACCATATTCATCATCATGGTGTCCGAATTAACAACTTTAACGTTAAAATCTAATGTTTATGCATACAATTAACCAAAAACAATTTCCCCAAGAGTTAGGTAATATTCAGAATATATATATATAATATGTAAGACGTTTCCTCTCCTCTTTGGTAGAACTCATCTATTACTGAAAGGAATTGGACTAAGTTACATCTGTCTCAAATGTACAGAACCAAAGAAATCCTATAGATAATAGAGATCCAGAGATATTTGTATTTATATTAATCATTTAAGAAATTAGTTAATATGATACTTATCTTCAATATCCAGAATTTTGATTTTATCCCAATCAAAGGAATGGTTACTAGGCTAAATATGTTTTCAGATGACATGATGTTTATATTCTTAATTCCAGTTATTAAGGCTCGTTTTGTTTGCACAATATATAAGGAGTTACAATCATAACATACAACACAATGATTGTCCCCAATCAATAATAAAAGATCCAGCAGACCTTGGTGACAGGGATTGTGTATTAAACACACTGTGATGTTTGCAATATCATATTGGTACGTACATTTGACATATATGGAAGCCAATTCAATCCTTTTTGTAATTGATGAGGTCTGCCAAAACAGAAGAGGAAACTTTTTACGTAGAGATAAGTTATTACAATTTGTTTGCTCTATTTTGACCAGATTATATGTATATTACAAGTATTCAAGACAATCTATTAAATCAATATTCAACCATATATGGCCTAAAATGTATAATTTAATGTCGACTAGCTGAGTGCCAGGTGTTGCCAGGGCTTTTATTTATATTAGCACGCCTCAATGTTGAAATCGTCAACAATATCTGGGACAAACTTTTACTATACCGGCATCTACAATAATATCCTTGCTCAGTCTCGGGCACACCATTTCTAATACTGATCCACTATTAAAATTTAGTACAATTCGCTTATCCACTGCGTGCGTGCTGCGGCGGGACGACGACGTCAGCGATAAACGATTAAAAGTATCATTACTTAAATATAATATTATCATATTAAAGCATTATTTCGCGCTTGACAGGCTACGAAAGTTCTATAGGTGTTTTAGGTGCGGTGCACACTGAGGAAACATGCTTCATGAAATATTCCTTTTAGACATGTAACAACACACATCATGCCATATGCATTGTGAAGTTTCATTGGAAAAATGAAATATGAATTTTTAATAATTTATTTACGAAATTTATGAGAAATTTAATATTTGAAAATTATGTTAGAAGACAAAATCACAGGTCAAGTATGGAAAGTCGCCGCTTTTGTTTTAAAATTACACGCTAAACCTAAAAAAATATGAGAGTCATTAAATACAAGACAAAAATGAGTTCGGTTGAAACCGTTCCGTCTCGTTTCATGAAACACGTTTGAGTGAAAAAACTTACATTGTATTCCTTTCATTTATTACAGATTTTTATCGTCCAGTAAATGATTAATTGATTTCATATTACTTTTTCAGATGGAGCTGCAACGAAATAAATCGAAAGTTTATTTGTTTAGTAATAAGTCAGAATGTAATATTAGCGTTAACCACAAACAACTGTTTCTGAAGATATCCCCATTTTCATACGTTTTTTTTACCCATTTGTCTATTACAGCGTTATCTGTGAATGAAATGACTTCAAAATTACCAGTGTATTTCAATTGTGGAACATTGTAGTGTACACATATTTACTCAATTATTAAGGGGTTATTTTATTTCATTTTAAATAAAATAAAATTTTGTCAAACTAAATTGTATGAGCAGATCTCGTGGGGTTGTTGAAACTCAGGTAGCGGAGGCCTGAAGTCACAACATCTATTGAAGTGGCCCTGTGACGGATTATAAAGCGGTGGACCCAGCATGGGATCATAAATTTTCGTATGGCTGATAAGCTTCGGTCTTTACATTTTGGTACGTCTGAGACTTTCGCACCAGACGTTGAGTAATCTCTAGTGCGTGCTGTTTCACTTCTTTGAATCAAGTCAAGTGAACCCCGTATTGGGATAACTAAATTAAAAATGAATTCTCGTTGGCTTAAGTCGGGGGATATTTCGCTGGGAGAGGGGAAAATCGGAAGTTTGAAGGTTGGTGGAAGGAGATTGAGGGGTGAGTTGGGGAGTGGTTGTTAACCGTTAAGTTGTTATCAAGTAGTTTTCATAGATATTGAGGTGTTAATTGTTGAAAGTTGTTGTTAAGAGTTGTTATCAAGTTATCAAGGGCCGTAGTCGAAAGATTGAGAAAGGGGAATTGATGAGAGGGAGACTAAAGTTAATTAAATTGTTGAGAGGACGTGAAACACGTAGCAGACACCAGGTGTTCCAGAAGCGTCGCCACTACAATGACCTCAAAGGTTCCGGCCAGATCTACCTACGTCGTTGGTTAAGTACAAATGGGTCATAAATCCCACAGTAGTCATTGTCATCAGCAATTAGTGCTCTGAGTGTAAAGGTCTGGTATTTAAGCCCACCAATTTGTTTTTGTCATTTATGAATTTTAGTTGTGAAATCATTTTCCAAATTGCATATTTTTAAATATACATTATTATTATTTAATTACCCTGTTCTATTAATTTAAAGTAAAATCAAATTCAGACACAAAACGTTACAAGATGAACGCATTGGAATCCCTTCAGCATATACAAACAGTGGAACTGAATTACGTAAAGTTCTCAGAAGATTTAGTAAATAGTGTTTTGCCACACGGCAGGTCCAATTTTTTCCTTCAAGGGAAATTACACAGCGTTCATTTCCCGTTGGTTTGCGTTGGTTGACAATGGAGCCTTGCAGTGCTCTATCCACTATAATAAAACTGGAGGGTTTTGATTTTAAATTTAAATCAAAATAAATTATTTGGTTAGATTAAATAAAAAACAAATTAAATTTATTACCAGAAAACAAAAAATAACAGTAATTACAAAACTTAGAGATCAATTAAAAATTTTACCGCGACTAGCTCAGCTTATATTTAATCTCATAAGGGTCATTTTGTGGGCATTTTTGCAGAAGAACGACAGTCATGACATATTTCAGACAATGGCACAGACACCCACGTGTTCTTCTTTCTGAAACGGCGGATTCCTCCTTCCTTGAGTGATTCAGGCTGCTTCGTCGTTCTTCCGCGTTCGGCAGGCCGATCCTTCCATTGATGATTTCTGCCGTCGATACCCCGAGGAAGTATGGTGCCCGGATTACGAAGACGGGGCTTCCACAGCTCGCTGCCGTCTATCTTCATTTCAGTTTGCCCCCAAGATTAGATTGCAAACTTCTGTCACTCTCCAACTATTTCTTCCTATTTCTTGATGTTTAACGCCAAACTTCAAACTCTATCTCTCACCTCATTTCCACCTTCCTACTTCCAATTTCCATTCCCGACTGATCAAATTCAATTCCGCGACTGCCAAACTTCTTCCTCCTTCGAATGTTCATGTCCGACTGCCCAACTATTGCCACTTCACCTTTCCAGGTCAACTTCTCATGCCTCTCGCCATGAGGTGCGTGGTGGATCACCTGACCCTCAGCCTCAAATTAAAATCCAACTTGACCCGCGGATTCTCTCCCTAATTTCTGGAGGGGACGCGCCCTTCAAAATTCCCGGGATCAAGAAACTGGACTCAGGTACGAGATTTTTAAGTCGCCAAACGGTCGATCTGTCACGTTCGGGACTCCGATGTCCGCCTATCTGGCGCTACGATGTTTATTTGTCTCCAGTATGGGGAATTTTTCACCCAGTGACGAAATATACACTACCAAACTTCAAACCTCTGATCCTGCCCTCTGCTGGCGAAATATCCCCCGACTTTAGCCAATAGGAATTAATTTTATATTTTAGAGTTCCCAATACGGGATTCAGATGATTTGATTCAAAAACACGCACCATGGGTTTGGCAATTGTGAAATTACATTTTAAATTCACACAACATGCATAGCAGTGACACGACTCGAACCCGGGACTTCTGTGTTGTGAGGCAGCGACGGTACCTACTAGACCTACTGAAAATACCCATATCTTCCCGTCAGTATTTTTCTCCTCCTTGCAGCAGGTTTTTTTAGTGTTGTTAAAGTCACTGTGATTATTCAATTTTAATATCAAATATTTCACTTTTATTACTTCATTTTTTACTGTCACAAGTAGATATAATATTAGTGGCATTTTACACCAGCTTTACGTGTTTCTGCTTGTTAAAAATTGTGTAATATGAATAAAAATATATTTAACTTGAATAATAATTAGAGTCTCAGTATTTTAGAATTATAAACAATACAATAATATTAGATAATTAGATTTGTTTTAATAAAATTTTTATCAGCTAATATTTTGAATCAAATGACAATTTTTTTTACTAAATCAGACTGTAATTGGATATATAAATTATGTATGTATGCGTCTAAATGCCTACATTAAAAGCCTGCATAAGGATTCAAAATAATTGATCAGCAACGGAATAGTTAAGGGACCTAGCGCGACTAACGGAGGGTTAACGTTAGCAGTTGGCTATTCTATTTCGCAAACAATCACTATCGTGAATTATTTAGGGGAAAGTTTTTTTGAGGAGAGGAAAGTAAAGCTGTTGATGAAGTAAAAGAGGCATCGCAGAGCAAAGGATAATTTTGGCCGTAGGGAAGATGAAATGGGGAGAGAAAGCGGTTATGGGAGTAGACAGATGTGACCTTGAACGCTGCCCTACTAGTCAAGGTCTGATTCCACATAAACCCTCCAAAGCATTACGAAACAAAAACTCATTACTAATCACGACGAGAAAGTCCCCCTGCTCTCGTTTAAAAGAAATGCTCATTTCCGAACGTTCGCTTCTTGCAGCTTCATCGAAGCACGACTTTCTCTTCACCCGCGCGTCTGCCTGTCACCGTTACCAGGGAATTACGATTTACGTACATAAAATACTTGCATGTCCACTGCAAACACGTTCTCGCCGCTTTCATTTCTGCATTTAGACCGCTTTTCACGTTGAACACAATGAATCGCGTATTGTACGCCGCCTTGGCGAAATAACAATCCGCTAGAAATCGCCTCATTTTCGGTACCATTCTACGGGATGGATCAAACTATACTAGAACGTCGGTAATAGGTCAAAATTATTACATTTTAATGAAGTATACACAAAACAGTCATTTCTGCGATTCTTGTTGCTTTCGTCAAGTGGTTATAAAAGTTGCAGGTTTTTTTTAAATTCACGTTTCAAGTATACAGTCCAAAGTTTTGCGTCACCTACTTTGTACTACGCGGAAGTATATAAAATACTAGCCGGGTGCCCGGTGATGCCCGGGAATTAATTTATATTGCCCCGCAGCGGTATTTCCATTCGACAGTGTCAACACGTGGTAAACCATCAGCGAGAGCGTCACAGTATTGAAAATTTGCCCTTTCACGCCTCCCACTTTATGAGAGCTATATCTCGTCAAGAAGTCTCCTGGTACCTTAACTAAAAAATCTAATACATCTTTAAAAGTAACAGATATATTATTCATTAAGGAAATTAAAACAATTATAAATGAGATACTGCTCAATAATTTTTACCCCAAAACAATGATAAATAGTATTTAGTATTCTAATATAAATAAGTCGGCCAACTGCCTCCTAAAACTGGTGGAAACACGGAGAAGGGAATGCTGCGTCCCCACAACATTTTATTCCATACCAACTTTACGTGTTTCTGCTTGTTAACAATTGTGAAAGATGAAGTCTCAGTATTTCAGAATTATAAAGAATATAATAATATTTGATAATTAAATTTGTTTTAATAAAATTTTTAACAGCAAATATTTTGAATAAAATAACAATTTTTTTACTAAATCAGACTTTAATTGTATTTTTTTTAGTTTTAGGAGGCAGTTGGCGACTTATTTATATTAGAATACCATAAAGTATTTATCATTTTTTTGGAGTAAAAATTATTGAGTAGTGACTCATATATAATTGTTTTTTATTTCCTTAATGAATGATATGTCTGTAACGATATATCTCTCGTCATTCGGAAGGGCGTGAGAATAGTACTCAATTCGCAACCTACCTGATGCAGGTTTTCTAAGGTTTTCCCTGCATCTCTTTAGGTGAAACACCGAGTAGGATCCTTAAACGACAGCCTGTGGGCCCTAGTCAACCCTTGGCTACCTTGTTACCCTTCGGCATTCCCCCTTTTCAATTCCATTCCTATTCTATTAAAGAGGAGTTGCTGTTTCGGGGTCGCCCTCATGTAGCCTGTAACCCAAAACAATATACCTAAATAAGAAAAATAATTTTAATAAAAATAAACCTGATAATAATAAAGATAAGAAAGTGACAAATAATGATCAACAGATTAGACATACAATAACCTTAAAACCAAAAATAAAAATAATATCACACATTATTTTAAACCAATAGATAATAAAACAAATTAAATAATACAAGAAACAAACAATAATACAGGTAATAATGCAAGGTATTGCTCCTTAACATGTAATGAAACATTAACATCCAAAATAGTAAAAGTTCTTAAAAATAATGGTATTAATGAAATAAATTTGGATTAAAGCCAGAAAGCAAGATAAAAAGTTATTTTACTAAACTTAAAGATACAATTCCTGTAGAAAAAACAAAATAATGTCATTTATAAAATTAATTGTAATGACTGTATCAAAAAGTACATAGGACACACAGGAAGTAACCTTAATACTACAATATATAACCATAGAAATAATTCTAAGAGCAATACTAAAACAAATACATATTGAGTAGGATCGGTCCGCCAAAATTTGTAAATAATAAATTTCTATATTTTTTATGCCTTAAATAAGAATTAATTTACTCCCCTCCCTAATAGAAATTGGCTAAAAGGACATCCACTCTGGCGCCCAACAAAATAAGAGAGTACGCCACAAGCTACTGCTAAATAAATTTCAAATCAAAATTAAATTATAGTTTTGGTTATTTATGTGCCTGATTAACACAGGGAAAAATTATCATCATACTAAATAAAAGTCAGTCTTTTAACAAAATTTAATAAGCTCATTGATGAAATTAGCACAGTAACTTAAAAAAGCCTGTGCAACGATATTAAAAACCACGAAAATTTTTATTCCCACGCAAATATCTGTCGTTTTTGTACGTTTTAAATTTCCGTGCCCTCCTCTGCCGCCCCCCAGGGGTGGTAGTAGTATCTCACCCCTACAGTCCTTGCTTGCTTTCGAATCTCAAGGAACACGTGTACAAAATTTGGTAGAATATCCTCCACTCGTTTACATTTGTATTCGTCACATTCATACACAAAAATAAACTGAAACAGTCAATTTTATTAATAACGAGAAGCAACGTGATAAATTCTATCTGATTACCGTGAAACAAGGGGTATTGATACAAATACTTGTCTACTAAAAATAAAATTCTGTGTGCGCGGCCTTGGTTTTATATAACCAAGCAGCAATGCGACTTATAAAACATTTTGCATATTTATAAACCAGTAAAAAGTATTTATATACCAGTAAAAGGCGTGAAAAAACAGTTTAATAAAGTATTGAAAGTTTGTAATTGTTTTTCGCGAATGTAGCAGCTCAGTTACAGAAAAATCTGTCTCGCGCGCCAGAGTCTCAATCCTCAACCATTTGCGTTGCGACTTTTGAATTATTATTAGGTAAATCAAAGGAATTGTTACTTACATAAAATATCCTGGTCCCATCTTTATATAAGGAGCCAATGCGACTTGTCAAACTTTTTGCATTTTTATTATAATTAGAAAGTATTATTACTAAAATGAAATGTTGGCTAAATTTAAGGATTATAATACACTTAACAGCAATGACAGGTTAGTGAGGTCATAATCTCTCCTGTAGCACGTTCAATGTGTCTTCAGGGTAGGAAATTTTTCGGCCTGAAAGGGTGAAGGAAGGATTCTAAATGGCCAAAAGATCGACAGTAACCTTGTGTGGGATGAACACAGCAATGCACAAAAATTTAATGGTCATCGGGTGAATGGAATGCGAACGCATAGGGGACAAGAATGAAGTCGCAGAGTAAATGATTTACGTAAGACCCTTTATGGTCTGAAATGCGGGAAATCTTCAAAATATCGACAGAAAACCTCTTTTGGATGATTAGGGCTAAACGCCAAAATTTTTGGCTGAATGGTTTACGGATCCATATGGGAAAACCTTATAAGCCTCAGTGTGTTTGAACAGGTCTGTTATATAAAGCCTTCATTGCTTTAATTATTTTGAGGCTGATATGAAGCACTCATTGCCTTTTATTTATGTAGATTTTCAACTGCATGCAATCATTTACTACTTGTCTTACTAGTAGTTTTCTTTATGCAGCATGATAATTCTTCTAACACTAGGTGTATAATATTAACTGTCAAGTACATTACTGGCCATTAGTATTGCTGCAAACAAAGGTTCAACGTCACATTCGAAAAATTTGCAGGACAGATATTTCATGCTAGTCCTCACTTTAGTTTAAACGCGTTGAGCAAGAGATAAGTCGAATTAATTCCTTTCCCGGCCTAATACAAATAAATACACAGGCAACGCCAGGCGCTCAGCTAATTGTATAAACATTGAATTGAAGTCATCATGAATGTAACTGGTTTGATATAGTTATTTACGCGTTGTAAAAAAATTACTCACCTGCAAAAATTTATTTTCTGTGTTTAGAACGTTTATTCTTAGTTTTTTTGGAACTCCTATTGATCTGATACTTTTAAAAAAAGATACTTTATTCTTCCAGGATTATAAATTTAATCTGACTGATTTACAAATGTATTTGTATATCATAAACCGAAAGATTTTAATCAGCCCCAAAATTATTCCAAGTGTATTTTTTTAAATTTTGAAACAAACGAACTTTTGGCATATTGTTTAGCCATATTCATGTGCAAAAAAACAGTATATGTAATTTATGAAATCTAATACTTTGATCAAAATCAGGACTTTCAGTATGACCTTTAAATACCCTTGAGTTGTCAAAACATTGTATTCGTCTGAACGTGGAAATCTTCGATGTTCCTTCCGAGTATCGGTCGTAACAGGATACTTGTGTCCAGTTGGAATGAATGATCACTCAACTATCGACTCCATCCCGTCTCACGTCCAAAATATAACATCCAAGATCGATTACGGGCTAATAAGTACTAATACTGGACATCAGATTAATAATTCAGTAAATTAATTTTTGAATAAGCTAGAAATATTTATCAAAGAAAGGAGTCAATCAAATTACGTAAAAACAATTATCCTCTTTGGCATATTGTTGAATATGACTGGATTAGAGGACAAAAACTTGTTGGTTAAAAATTAATAATAGATATTTTAATTATTTTGAGGCTGATTTAAAACTTAAGAGGTTATGGAATTACATTAAAAAAATTAAAAATTTGGTTGTTTCTGGCGGAATTTGTTCCTAATCTGAGTGAAGTACGGGAGTGATGTTGGTGAAGCACCGACAGACAGATTTGGGAAGAAGGAACCAGGCCAATTATCCCGTGGGAAGCGGGTCATGCGGTGGGAAACAGGTAAGCGCTTTATGGTAGCACTTTCCAAAGGGTCGCTGAACTCCTCCAACAGAGGAGATTTCCTTTGCCAACTTCTCTGGGAACTCATTGTTCTTCACTCAAAATTAACTCAGCGTATCCTTCTATTATCCCGGATGAGTCCTGCAGCTTTCACGCCGACAATTAACATTTTACGATTAATAAATAAGTTTATCAAAAGAATTAAAAACCTGGATCTTAGTAAAAGGATACTTTTCAGAGAGTTACTTCTTGTTATTAAGCTACTGTATGTTATTTAGAAACAGTTTGTTGTGCAGTTTCTAGTTTCATGAGTGATGGCTGACACGTGCAAGATTCCACTCGACTGCTTTGCTTGACAGTTTTAAGGCAAATAGGCAAGGTGGGACCTTTGTGTTAGGATATCGTTCCTGTATCCTCGCACAAGATTAGGAGAAAACAAGGGAAAACTAAATCTGAAAGTGTATGGAACTTGGCACGGTCCAGCCACTCGCGATGCGTAACCATATTAATTGCTGGAAAGTGACTAATGACCGTTTAACGTTAACATCATGCCACTTTGTTTTTGAATATGTAGGTCTTTCGTTGCTCCGACGGAGATGGATTGTGTGTGTGTGTGTGGGTGTCTGGCGTGAGCGAGACTTGGCGAACCACCTGTGATCACGTTGCTCCAAGGCCGCTGGCTGCTTCATTTCCCTTCATTTCCCTGCTCACGGAACGTTTAATGCCTGCATTCCACTCTCGCCGCGAAATTGCGAAATGTTACCTGAACTAAACTCCATGTAACGGAAGTGCCATTTCCCTCGTGGAACGTTCAATGAAGCTGTGCTTCCACGATATGGGATGATTCAAATAGTTTTCCATAACTTATTTATACGATGACTATTTATATTTATTTACTGTAATCCTAATCAAAATTACATACTCGTAAATCTACAAATTTAAGTGGTAGTTCAGTTTTGAATTTGTTGGATTCATTTCTCAGCTAACAACAAACATCTCCCGATATCAACGCATTAAAATATTTCGGAATCCATCTAGACTCAAAATCAACCTGGAAAATGCATATCCAAAAGAAAAAAACAAATGAGCTTGCGTCTTGGAGAATACTGGCTACTCGTTAGGAGATCTAAACTCTCGTTACAGAACAAAATAGCTAATACAATCCATTATTAAGCCTATATGGAATGTGACAGTAAGTCCAACACTACCATAATACAGAGGGCACAATCAAAAATCCTAAGATGGTATGTGAGCAATCAAACTCTACATGAGGAACTAGGCAAAGCTTTCATCCAGGATGATATACAAAAGAGAGCCAATAAACACCACAAGAAACTGGAAAACCATAGCAACCCTCTTATACAACCACTGCTGCAATACAGAAACCACAGAAGATTAAAACGATGCTGGCCAATTGACCTCAAAGTTGGGGTAACAGGGGTCTGAGGACCCAATCAGGACGCTTCCAAGACATCGAAAATAGCTTACAGAACCTGTTATTCTGATTTCTATTCCAATAAATATTTTTTTTTAAATCTAAGCTGTGGCCAGTAACATCATTTTGAAAGACTCAATAAAGGCAATAGAAACAGTAACCAATTATCCTGCGGTTTAGTGGCGAGCATCGCTGCCTCACAAGCCAGAGGTTATGGGTTCAAATCCAGGCATGGGCTTGGACGTTTGTGATGTTTGAGAAACTATACTTTGATATATAAGTTACCCTAACCGAGCACAGCCGCTAATAACCTAGCAGTTGATGCGACTGTAAACACACACGAAAAAAAAATATCCTAAAAGTTTTTTAAATTCATATAAAAAACTTTTATCCTAAAGATTATCAGTTTGTACAATAAATGATCCATTAAATACAATAATAAAATAATGAATACAAAATTAAAATAGTGCATATAATTAACATGTAGGCATGGAGGTAGGTTAACTCATTTTATTAACCTACTTTAGTAGATGGGTTAGGTTTTTTCTGTGTGTGTACCTGAGAGGCATACGACGTGGGTGGGTGAGGATTGACAGGCAGTGAACTGATTATTGGAGGATATATGAGGATGTGACATGATGGCAAGGTGGTTTAGGATGTGCCTGAATGTTCAGGGGGAAGGATGAGGTCGATTGGAAGTTTTCTTTTGAGCCTAGGGAAGCGTGATGATGGAGGAGGATTGTCATGGAACTGCTTGATTGTGGGATTTGGGTGGTTGAGGGCGCTTTTAATTAGGGAGGTTATGGATTTGGAGATTACGGAGTTTACTTTTGGAAGTTTGATGTTTTGGTGGATGATGGAATTTCTAAGGGACTGTTTGTAATGGTGCGTAGGATTATGTTTTGTTTAGTTTGAATTTTGTCTGAATGGATTTTAGCTGTTGTTCCTCATATGGACGAGGCATAGGACCAGGTGGGTTGTATTATGGAGAGGTATAGGAGGCGTTTTGTGCTGATGGTAACGGGGGCTTTTCTGGATATAGGGTTCTGAATTTATGATTGATTTTAGAGAGGAGATTAATATGAGGTTTCCACGAGAGTTATGAATCAAACGTGATTCCTAGATAGATGGTTTCGGTTTTTGTAAGGACTAATGAATTGTTTAGTTAGAGGTGGATTTTGGGAGGAGGGTTTTTTATTAGTGTGAATGGGACGGTAATTGTTTTGGTAGGGTTGATGCTGATCGCCATTGTTTGGACCATTGCTCTAGCTAGTTGAGCCCTGATTGGAATGGTTGGAATTGTAGATGAGAGAGGAGGTTTCATAGGAGATGTCTATGTCGTCTGCTAGTGTTGGGATGAAGATGTTATATAGGAAGGGGGCAATGACACTTCCTTGTGGGACGCCCGCTGCGATTGAGTGTGGTTGGGAGAGGTAGTTATTTTTTTTTACAGAGATGGTTCCGTTAGAAAGGTAGTTTACGAATATTCTGTAGTGAGTGTCATTTAGGAAGTCTTTGATTTTGTATCAACAAGGCGGTGAAATACAATTTTATCAATCAAATACGGGACTGTCTAATAAAGGAGAACAAGAAAAATAAAAAACATATTACTGTGCTGTATTCCAGGGCATGATCAACTGCCGAAAATGGCACCCTCCAACTGGAATTCCTCGTGGAAGCAAATTTGTTCAAATTTTTGTAATTATAAATGTTATTCATTAAAATTATGTATAAGTTATGTGTAGTCGTTAATGACCGAGATTTCGGAGCGACTTTAAATTTTAAAAAATGTGCTCGGGAAGCTGAACAGTCTCTTACGTTGAATATTAAAGCTATTTTTATTTCTACTGTAAATTCTTTGTTCATCCGGATAAACTTCTTTTGTTAACAGGAGGTTCAGTTTGCTTAAATTATTGAAAAGTCTTCGAGAAGATGTTCTTGAGTTGACCTGACATATTATTCTAATAAACTGTTCTCGGAAAATAAATACCTTTCCTTCGCAGAACAGTGACCCCAAACTATGCCCTAGGACAATACAGAATGGAAGTATGCATTATATACTAACTTTGGTGTTATGTAAGCTAACTACGCCTGAAGGCATTTTGTATTTCGCGCTTGGAACACATCTTATTTCTGATTTCTCTCCCAAAATATATTAAAATTCCACGAGATCACTCGAGTATGATGTTTCTCAACACATTTTCGTGGTTGGGCCTGCTGTCTTTTACGGAAAGTGTGACGTTAGGTTATGTCGCTTCGAAGTGTATCACATAAATCAGAAATTCTGAACAATATAGACAAAGTTAAAAAAAAAACGAAAAATAGAAACAAAAATAAAATCATAAAATAATGTTTTAAACTTCGTCAGTGTTAATTATGTGCATTGGACTTAATTTATGAATTTATCACTTCAAAATATGTTGGTTTGCAATGAAAAATCAACAAAATGGAAAAAACATTCATAACGAAGTTAACGAAAATTCTCACTTAGGCAACTGACATCAAATATATTAAATTATAATGGAAAAATATATAATAAATTATAACGAATAAAAAAAATAAACCATATTTTCATCAACGTATGACCTTCATGTAGTTCATATTGTAGGACGGGTTGGGACTTAAAATTAAAAGAGTAATTAAGAGATAATAGGAAATTTATTTACACAGGAATTCAACTCTGAAAACATAAATACAAAAGAATTTATGGTTCCATGAAGCAATCAGATATTATATAGTTTCAGGATAAAAACCGTGGGTGAAACCTTTTCTCAACGTCAAGGTCGAAAGCCGACTGATTTCACACAACCTCATTGCATATGCAAAAGCCTCAACAAATCGATTTGTCTCCAAAACATAAACCCCATTGGCCGATGCAACCACGTGGTATTTCAAATTTGGTAGTTATCGTGGGTCTCCGCTTTCCCACGGCGGCTGTTTGCGGAAATGAGGCAGGTCATATACGTACGTAACACGAAGCCATTCCAGGGAACTACAGACCCACCATTCGGACGCCCTTGATAACTTTACATTAACAAATAATCAAATATCTTCTATCGCGCTATAGTATTGGGAAAATGTAATTTGTGGCGAAAAAAATACGTAATAAAGAAAACCTTTCG
The DNA here is from genome assembly GCA_034510155.1 of Eucriotettix oculatus. NCBI lineage: Eukaryota > Metazoa > Arthropoda > Insecta > Orthoptera > Tetrigidae > Eucriotettix > Eucriotettix oculatus. The sequence goes on from CM067380.1 coordinate 82,327,405, forward strand.
TATTACTTATCACCATCCTTCCATGTGCCATGTGTTCGATTTTTACAAACTTAAACAATACAATTTCGTAGGAACAGCGAGATTATTTAGACTGTAAACATTGACACCATCTTTATTTTTTAAATATAGCGTATAATGGTATTTACTTATTGGATTGATGAGAGGTTGAATTTAATTTATTAATTTATGAATTATTATAATATGATATGCCCCACGTTGGTGGAAATTTGTGATGATAAATATCGGGTGGGGTAAATTAAATTTATGATATTTAATATTTATTATAATATAATGGCATCAATAATTGATAGGGTTTTTTTAAAATGAAAAGACAAGACATGATTAACTTTAGGATTCTGAATTTAATAATATAAAATAATTAAACATGACCATTGATGGTATTTACATATTTTCAAAGAAAATATTACTAAAAACTATAGACTTTGATTTTTGCTCGATTTTGTTTCAGTTTAGCATTTTCGCTCCTCTCTCATACCATTTCGCCATTCCTCTACAATTCCCCCTTCATTCCCAGGAGACAGACAGTGTCAATTACTCACGTCTCATTTCTGAGGTAAACATACGCGACAGATTGGACGTGACGTGATGTAAAGTAATCCGCCCACTTCCTTTGTATGTTCGAGGCCATCGTCTCGACTGTTCCAGGATGTGTCAGCCATGTTAAGTTGCCAACCCTTTACGTTATTTTGATTTGTATTTTTCTTTTCCTGAGAATGGCCGATGCGTTGTAAGGGAATGACGTGGTCGCCTTTCCAACGTCCTTGCCCGTTGCTCTTCACAGCTTTTAACCTTGTCTTAGCTGTTCCGCCATTACGGTCGATTTCATGAATCCCGGTTCGATTCCTGGTCCTCATCCTTTGTTTCAGTATCGTAGATTTCGATTGAAGCACTTCTTATGTTATGGAATTCTTACTTAAATGATTCTTAGTTATTATTTTTGTTTTACCTATTGCTTTCCATATAAAATAATTTGATCGCCGATGAATACGAAATGTATTTATATTCACTTCTATCTGGGTGAATTAATTTATATTAACCCTCTACAGTATATAATTAGAATGATAATAATTTTTCCCTATGTTAATCAGTCACATTGCTCTACCTTCCGCATCCCCCATATCAATTCCCTTCCTATGCTATTAAAGGGGAGTTGCCTGTTTTCGGATCACCCTCATGTAGCCTGTTAACCAAAAATATAATAAAAAATACGCCGAACTGACTACAGTAGACTCTCGATTAATCACTGGTGGTTTAACCACTTTACAACTCATCCACGGAAATCTATTTTTAAAGAAAGAAAGACGGTGCAACACTAAACTCAGGCACGTATCAGTCATTAGTTAAGTTTTTGAATTGAGAAAGATTTCTTTTATCGTAGTGACTGGTCCTTCAATGATGTAAAAAGAAACAATTCAGCAGAGGAGGAAGCATGTAATTTTTACAATTAACCAGTAACTCGACATAACTACCGAATGCTTAGCTTTGTAATATGGTACAGGTGAAACAACAGCTCACCTATAATAAGCATAAATCGATTAATTACGCCAGTAATTCTGATTCATCGAGTAGCTTATCAGGCAGAAAAACAATGAAAGTGACAACTTTACGATGATCGTGAGAAATAGGCATTGCTACGGTTTAACCAGCAAAGTGGACCAACCAGTCCTTCTTCTGGAATTACATGCTCAAAAATATGTTCTGATATGTAAAGGTAATAGGTTTAATTATTTTCTTGTTATTGTATTATTACATTTAGAGAAATTAAACGTACAGTGTACTGCATTTATAAATAGGACCGTTTCAAGTACAATACCTCGGATAATCGAGAGAATAACATTGACCTGCATTACGAACGGTAAGCTTAAGTAGGATTTTATGGAGTAATAATTTAACTATATTAATATTGCATTAATAACTAATTAAATGTGTGTAAAGTTTTGGGTTAGGAATACTCGTGTCTGTTTGTGAAGAATACGAAGACAATCGTGGCAAAATGATTGATGAAATGCGTAGTATAAAAACGTGAGAGATGGAAACAGTAAAGAGTAGTACAGGCGCTTGAGGAATGAGATAGATAGGAAGTGCAAAGCAGCCAAAGAGGCATGGCTACAAGAGAAATGTAAAGCGGTTGAAGATTTCATGTTGAAAGGGAAAATAGACGCAACTTATAGGAAAATCATTCGGCGAGAGGAAAAATATTAGCAAGAACATCAGAAGAGCGGATGGGAAGCCAATTCGGGAGAAAGAAGAAAAAGCAGAAAGTTGGTAGGAATATCTACAAGAGCTGTATCAGGGTGGCAATCCAGCTCAGCCAGTAATAGAAGAAGAAGAGTTGAGGGACAACATTTTAAAGCCGGAGTTTGACAAACCTCACCGTCAGGAATTGATAACATTCCAGCGGAGTTGATAAGAACATCGGGCGGAGAAGCAATATCATGGCTGTTCAGGATAGTTTGCGAAATCTACGAAACAGGAAAATTACCAGAATATGTTTAGTAAAAACATAATTATACCCATACCGAAAACGACTGGGGCTGATAGAAGCGAACAGCACAGGACAATTAGTTGATTATCCCATGCGCGCAAAATATTAACGAAAATAGTATATATGAGAATGGAACGTCAAATAGGATGCGAGTTAGGAAAAGATCACTTTGGTTTTAGGAAGAATGTAGGAACAAGAGAGCAATATTGACTTTGCGACTAATTTTAGAAGACAGAATAAGAAGAAACCGGCCTACGTTCATGACATTTGTAGATTTAGAAAAAGCGTTTGACAATGTGAACTGGAACGAACTTTTAAAGATTTTGAATAGCACTGGAATAAAATACAAAGAATCATACATAACCTCTACAAAAAACAGGCAGCATTAATTAAAATAGAAGATCAAGGAAAGAAAGCCGTAATCAAAAAAGGAGTAAGACAAGGATGCAGTTTGTCGCCCATGCTGTTTAACTTATATATATATATATAACAGACGATGAAGTAAGTTAAAACTGAATATGGAAAAGGAATCATACTGCAAGGAGAAGAAATAAAAACCCCAGCTTTGCTGATGATATTGTAGTGTTAGGGAAGTCAAAAGAAGACTAGGAATCCATAAAAAATGACATGAACGTGGTCCTGGAGAAAAAGTTTAATATGAGGATTAATAGAGGGAAAACATAGGTAATGGAGTGTAGTATGGGAAACAGTAAAATAACAAAGGCCGTAAGATTGGGAAGGGATATTTTGACGGAAGTTAAGGAATTCTGCTATTTGGGAAGCGTAATAACTAGAGTAGGATAGCACAGGCAAGGAAGGATTTCGCGAAGAAGAGGAATTTATTTACGGAAAATATAAGGTTGAATATTAGGAAAGCGTTGTTATTAATATTGATATGGAGCGTGGCGTTATATGGGTGTGAAACGTGGACGATAGGAGTTGGGGAAAGGAAAAGAATTGAGGCCTTTGAAATGTGGTGCTTAGGAGAAATCTGAAAATCAGATGGGTGGATAGAATCACTAACGAGGAAGTTTTTAACAGGACAGTGGAAAGGCGAAGAATTTGGAGGACGTTCACCAAGAGAAGGGATAGATTAATAGACCCTGTTTTAAATCATGAGGGTCTTGTAAAATTAGCATTAGAGTGAAATGTGTGGGGTAAGAACAGAAGAGAGAGACCACGGATGGAATACGCTAAGCAGATTAAAGAGGGTGAGGAAATGAAATGGCTTGCGCAAGATAGGTTAGCATGTGACTAGTCTTAGGACTGAATACCGCAACAAGAACGCGGCAGAGAGAATAAAGGTCGGAACTAGGGAGAATGTTCATATTCATGATCTCTGGAGGAAACAGCGAATTACCATAATAATAATATTTTGAATTAAATGATGCTACACGATTGTATTTATATCGTTCTACAATACGTTGTATTATATTTGTTATTTACTTCACGTGAGAGTGTTACTTCGCTTGGGACAGCACAAACTTTCATTGTCAGTGTCAAAATTGAGCATCCGTTGTAATGGTACGGAGCATATTGTCGGAGTAACCGTGAACATAAAGGAAGTAGTTTAGTAAGAAGTGACGATACTAAATCGCCTGGCCGTCATCCCACAAAGTCGCACAATTCCTTTGAATTGCGAGTCGACCCTGAAATGAGAGAGTCCGTGACGTCATCGTGATGTAATATGAACGACTTATGGTTTGCTCCAAAAAGCAAGTCACTGGTGTCCTTTTTCAATAGCTGCATCATTGGTTATCATTCATCAAAACGATATAATAGAGGTTAGGATGATAATAGCAGTATATCTGGCTTGTATACACTGACTGGCCAAATTATTATGACTACCAGCTCGATTCAATGTTGGGTCACCTTGTACTGCTTGAATTCTTCCGGGAATGGATTCTATGAGATGTTGGAAGGTGGTAGGAAGAATTTGAGACTATAACTGATGAACTGCACTTTACAATTCCTTAAGACTGGATGGTACTGGACCCAGCTGCCTCAAGACACGTTCCATCTCATTCTAAAAGTTCTCGATTGGATTAAAATAAAGTGATTGTGCAGACCAACGAAGCAAAGTACAGTCTCCGTCACGCTTTTCGAACCATCTGAGGACAATGTCAGCTTGACGACAACTATGATGGCAGAGTACACCATAACAGGATCTACTTGATCTGCGGTAATACTTTCATAACCTTGGGCATTCAGATGTTTCACAGGAGTCCACCATGCTAAGAAACCATAATATTGCCTTCACCAGCTTGAAGTGTTGTGGAAATTCAGTTGGGGTCCATGCTTTTGTGTTGTTTTCTCCATATTCGAACCCTGCCGTCTGCTTGGTGCATTTGAAATCGCGATTCATGAGACCACATGACCCGTTTCCAGTCATCTACTGACCAATCCTTGTGCTCCTCTTGATCAACGTCAGTAGAGGTTCCTATAGCCCATACGGTGTAACGTGAGACAAACTGTTCAGTCTGAGACGTTCAAAGTTAGTTCATGATTAAGATTCTCCACTATTTGACGCACTGTAACTCTTCTGTTTCACTGGACAACCCTGGTAAGTCTCATTTCAGCTCGAGTATTGAGTAGCCTTTGACAAACACGAACTTGGCTTTGAGACCCAGTTTTTCTTGGTAGCATTAGTAATTCTTCCCAAATGCCGGCATTTTTCTGAAACTGATTCCGACGCTTCGAGCGACTACGATCATTCCGTGTTCAAATTCGGTTAAATGTCGTCTTTCGTCAATTTGTCCATATCTCCGCAAACAAGATATTACTACTGACGATTCGTTCCCATTTTATAGTTATCTCGTCCTCTAGAGGCATAATAATTTGACCACTCAGTGTATGTGTTTCTGATTATCCGCGTTGTCTCCCCATCCTCACTATTACCGCGGATAATCGATAGTTAACTCTATTACAATGGTGATATAATAGTTATGAATTGTGCGTGGAAGTTTAATTTATAATTAAGATTCATTATTCAATCTATTAGTCTTCGGTCGAGGAAATAGGATACGTCAAATATAATATTACAAGAAATATAAAAAAATTACAACTGAGAATTTAAGGTCATAAAGAGAAAAGTTAACAATATTGATCTTCAATTTTCAGCTCACGGAGGAGGCAGCAGCAAATCTTGCGTAGGTTCTCGTCCAACATGAAAAAGAAAATATGTCACCAGTTAAATTCTACTGGAGTATAGTTGTAAAATAATAGGAGAATTTGATAAAACACCAGCAAACTGTTTTAGTCCAGACTATTTATGAACTCCTTCAGTAAATAATACGCTCCATTTATTAACAGAGATTTACAACACTTTATAAATAATTTTTGTACCTTTAAAGTTTTTATTTCCTCCGGAAGAGTATTGTATAGATTTATACCGTAATAGTGAATGCTTGTTTCAAAAAGGTTTAGACCAGTGATGGACAAACTACGGCCCGGGGGTCAGATGCGGCCCCCTGAAATGTTCTATCCGGCCCGCGGGACATTATTCTCAATCTGACGAATAAAAAAAGAATACAGGATGTATGAAAATTCAATATTTTTCTTTTTCTTCCTCTCTTTCTTTTTGTATCAGTGATAAATTTATTGACTTAACATAGACATTGGAATGTTACGTGGAGAGTGAGAGGCGCTGGCTGCTCGCGACTTTGTAGTGAAGAGTAAAATTGGCAACGGAGCCTCCTCGCAGTAACTACCCCTCCATCATCGAAAAACGCTTCTTGATTCATGCCAATGTTATCGTGGTTGATTTTCTTCTTTTACTGTACATATTGTAAAAGTTTTATCACTAAGATGCTATCTATGAAACGTAAATTTGATTCTTATTATCGTGTTTTCAAAGATGAATGGAATTGGAAGTACTTTTTCATAGTTTTTGTGGATAAACCACTGTAGCGCGACTTATGATTGCATGTAATAATGTTAAGATTAATAAATTTGCACGATAGGAATGCGCCTGGCTCATATCATTTCTCGGTTTAAGAATAAACTATAGACAATGGAGTGCTCTGTCTCAGGTACGAAAGAATAATCCTATTCTCCTTCGCTTAACGGTGCAAAGGTTCTAGGAAAAAAATCCCGTTCATCCTACGCTGAAGAGATGTAGAGGGATAAAATTTTGCTGATTGGTTCTCGTATAAAAGCGCGGGATAAGTAGGAACCAATGTGAATCTTTTGACGATCACTGATCGAGGGAAAGGTTAGGTGATGATGAAGAAAGAGGACGTCTGGTGCTGTAATGCACGAGCGGGCCACGTGACAGCGGTAAGACTGTTCTACGACAATCAATTTGAGTAGAATTCTTTGATAGTCTATTTACCCCCTGGCAAACCCTGAGTTTTGCATATTTAGCTAGCAAGAAAATAATTTTTATCAAGTTTTCGTAAATCAATTATTGTTTTTTTAAAGAAATAGATATTTGATGGCGTAAAACCTTAAATATTTGATAGGTTGAAAGGTACGCTACACCGCTATGTCTCTTCTGCAACCAAACTGTTACACTGTACAAAGAGTATAACGTTTCACGACACTTCAACTCTAAATTACATTGGCCCGCCTAAAGTTTTTTTTTCCTTTCATGTGACCCCCTCTTTAAAACGTTTTCCCATCACTGGTTTAGACGATGTTTTTCAACATGGAGTTGAGAGCGATTTATTGTGTTTTTTAAATGGCTTGAACCGTTTAGAGGATATAGCTTCATGTTGTCCCATACAGAATTTAAAATTTCTAGAATATACGTACAAGGCAAGGTTAGAATTCAAAGTTTAGATAACAAATGTTCCACTCCGCACCAGATATGACAGCTTTATGACAACTTAATTCAGAGTACACCGTAACAGGATCCACTTGATCTGCGATAATACTTAAATAACCTTGGGCATTCAGATAGTTTAAAGATTTGAAGCGCGTGATGCGAATGACCCCAGTTTTCAAATACAATAACACATGACGGAATGAAAATACTCATACATTTTTGATGTAGCTATGTCGGTTTCCCGAGCTAACACCCGTAATGTAAAACAAATTTTGCAGAGTTTAATGTGGCGATTCCATTTCAAATTACTGTCAATCAGCAGACCAAGAAAAGGAGCGTGCTCTCAAATGTTTTCCAAATTATGAGATAAACTGTTTGTGTTTGCTGTTAACGATTTTGGATTTCTCTAGGTTAAGAGAAAATTTGTTTGCAGTGAACCAAACCAAAGATTGAGACGGCACATCGCAGTATCGACTTTCTCGCACAAAGTTTCCGAGTCGCTGGTTTTCCGTGATCACCAAATTTGTGTCGTCAGCGTAGAGGACCGATTTTTAGGAATCTAAACAATTAGGTAAATTGTTAATATATGTGATGAAAATTGAGCACTGAGGCACACCGCAGGTTACTGTTGATTCCGTATACACACAAGCCTTCCAAATTTTTCAGATTTTTGATTATATTAAAATTGTTGTTTTTTATTGAATTAAAAAGGAAGGACAAATTTCAATGACAAATACTAGTTTAATCAACTAAAAGAACATTAAAATTTATTAGTTACAAAACAATTCATCAAGTTTATATTCAATGAATTCAATTTTTTTACCTTTATATTTTACTTCAAGACGTGAAATATTCTCCTTTTACTCAGGGGATTTGGGCTAAGCAGCAGAGGCACTTTCAGATGATAATCTATTGGGCCAGACAATGCATAAAACACGCGATTAATATTTTGTACAGGTCTCACCAGCGTCCAATATTCAGGCGCCGTCGTCCTGGTCCTGAAATCAGCAAGGGGGGTGGGGGTGGAGGAGGTGAAGGCGCGATGCTCCGTCTCTCCAGACCACAGATCAGCGTCATCACCAAATTACTCTCCGCTTGTTGTATTAGGGAAACCTCAAACTAGATAATTCGCGAGCATATTACGTGATTCCGTTTTGGGCTCAAATCCGACGCCCCAGCGACGTTCACCCTCGGCCAAAACTGCCGAAAGAATCCCTCAAAGCTTTCGTTATTCCATTTCCCCAAGCTTTCGGGGTTCACATGCCTTTTTGCAGGGCTCCTTACCTTCCTGTCCTCTCTGGCCTCGCCCACATCTCTCCATCACACATGTTACGCTACCTTTTCACCATCTCGACGTCCAACCTCTAGACACGCTGTTTTGGAATCGTAATACAATTTTATAAAATAATTTTTTGGCGATAATGTCTGCCGGAATATCATAGAGGTTACAGTTCAACCTGAGAAACGTCGGTGGTATCCAACTCATCTTTTTATCATATACAATTGATCTCGATTAAGGATTGGATCGTTATAGAATTTACGTGATAAATAAATTTCAAGGCAACAACTAGCATGTCGCAAAATGCAGTCCTAGTGACGTACTAGAATTAAGCAACGACGTGCAATCCACCTCGTCATAATTCTTCCAATACACAGGAATATTCTTGACGCTAATACCTGGAAATACCAGCTAATATAAGGGAGTCGTTACTACGAAGATGTTTTGGGGGATACTCTGATAACGTCATGTACCACCAAAACAATCGTAAAGTTGTCAATCACAACTTGGTAAGCTTCCAAATTATGGAAAGAAATTAGGAACTTATATTGATATAATCGAACCACCAGCCTTCTATTCACTATCCTTGAAAACCTCCATTGGTGGATCAAGTACTGCGTCAGAAAAGCGCCAGCCAATTGTAATTTTAATGCGGACCATAGGCAATGCTGTAGCTCAGAGGCATCACAATACGACGCTTTAATCAGGGTCTATTCAACCGCTGTACCAAAACTTAAATAAAGGATATTGTCATCTTTGTTCTAACATCCACTTCATGTTCAAGGCATTTCCACTTCATCATCATAATTAGTTATTTGCCCTGAGGTACGTTTGCACATGGTCGCTCTCCATTTCCTTCAGTCCATTTAACTTCCTTTTATGCCGTTAATTATTTTGTATCGCCTTCTTCCCCACAATCTCTTCCCACAAACTATTCATTCCATAGGCTCTGTTAATACGCAGTCCCGTTTCTGTTGGTGTCCTGTCCGGATCTTCTTTCTTTCTCCTATAATTTCAGCAACGTTCTCCAATACTGGTTCATTTCTCACCCTTTTCATCCAACATCAATTTCAGATAGTGATAGCGTTTAATTACTCTTAATACGAGTTATAAATAGATGCGTATAATTACATTGACGTGTGTCATTTTACATTAATTTCTTAGTTATGTAAATTCACTAGTTGGGTGCCCGGCGAAGCTCGGGAATCGATTTACATTAGCCAAATTTACTTTTTCACGCCCCCTACGTTATGATGTGATAAGCATCGCCATGAATCAGTACCTCTTTTGAGTCAAGAATTCTGCTGATATGTTACGTAAGCGCACACATACAGAAAACAACACAGAAACAATCATTTATTTTTATTAAACGGAAAATACTTGAACCATCTCTTCGGTCTGATTAGCGTGAAATAATGTGTTTAGATACATATGGCATGACATCTATATAACTTAGCTCAATCATCTTCTCTGTGACATGCAAAGCATTTTACATATTTATTAAGTCATTAAAACTATCAGTACCCAAATAAAATTTTAGTTAAATTATAGTAATATATAAAACGCTCAACAGAAATATTCTCTTTGGGCTAATTAGCTTGAAATAATGTCTTTACCCTGATGTAAGATGATAAAGGAGAAATAATGTCTAAAGATAATTAACACCTTATTTGTTATGACTCTTTTTTATTGTTTTCCAGGGACGTCATCGTCATCGTCGCCGCCGCTCGCACGCCCGCAGACAATTTATAAACATCTCGCTTGGTAGGCTACGTCTTTTATGTTCTTGATGTCTTTTGTCTGAAAGGGGTGAAGAAAGGAACTCAAAACTTAATGTATACATATCTACGAAAAACTAAATTGATTGTCTATTGACAGAAAAATCCGTCTCGAGGGCCCGAGTCGCAGTTCTCAATCAATTCCATTGCGATTTGTAAACATTTATCAGTTTTATTAACTTTTTAAAAAATATCATTACTTTAATTAAATGATAGTTAAACTTTAGCATTACTTCACTCTAAACAGAAATTTAACTATCTACATGACGCATCAGGGCATAATCTATCCATTTGTAATCTCTATATGTCCTTAGGATAGAACCTTTTTTGGCCTAAACTCAAACTCAAAACTTACGTGTAAATATCTATGAAAAACATAAGTAAGTTTGTGCGCCCCTTGTCTTTATATAATATATTTGTAATGCGACTTAGTAAACATTTTTTCATATTTATAAACAAATTAACATTTTATTTAACTAATGATACTTATTAGTTTTTTTCGCGAATGAAATTGAGTGGGATCGAACTTATACGCAAACAAAATCAGCGAAAACGGTTTCAAATTAATTGACCCAATAATATAACAGCAGGTTATGGATTTTTTAAAAATTACCACCTCCGCCCTAAATAGTGGTAGTCGTGAATTACCCTTATGGTGTTGAGTTGAACACATGTTGAAAGTTTGGTCGAAATTATTCCATCCCTTAAACGTAGTATGTGGATGTCTGGTTTTCCCCCTTCCAACCCCTCTTAGGGAATTAACTGTAACTTAAATTGTACTTTTATGTCAGTATTAAACTGAGCAGCTCACATTACCCCGGTTTAGAGCTCAATCTCGACTGTTTTCTGGTTAATTTTTGTTTTTCCCCACCCCTAAGAATACTTCACTTATGTATGGGGTTGAAATTACACGCTAGCAGTATCGGAGGACACGGTAACAAGTTATTTGATCAAAGGATGTATTTATATGATAAAAATATTGGCCGTGTTTGCTTATTTAAATATTTCCACACCCTCCAACCCCGCCCCTAGGGGTAGTAGCCTAGTTTCACGCAGACAGTGCTGATGTCCGGGTCGCAAAGAATACGTTTACCAAATTTCGTTGAAATTGGTCCATTTGTTGTGGAACATACACACAGAAACACACAAATACAGTCAGTTTTATTATAGAGATTAGGATATAGGTGTAATATTGCTTTAATCTGTAATTTTCCTTCTTCGAGGGCAAATGGAAAAAAAAAATCTATTGTTTACAATTCGGTATTTTAGGTAATTTCCGTTTATGCAAGTCCGCGGAGTGAAGATCGACGGAAACGTTGAACCTCTTTGAGGGTCAGCAGAGAACGTTGAGTGGCTTCTCTGATTTGACGTCGAGTGCAACTGCTGTGCAGGGTTTTGAGAAGCGGGCCGATGCGTTGCTGTTCTCCTTGGGCCGACCTCTGCTGTGGACGAAGGTTGCCCACCAACACTGCCGTGCCGTGCCTTGCGATGGCGATGACTCACGAGAACCTCTTTTTTTGTCATCATAATTACTTTCCCGTTCAAAGCACACGTGTGCTTGTTAGAGGTAATGCGGTGATTGGGACTCGACAGTTCGGCTCTCGTGTATCTCACTTTCACACCAGGAACTCTTTTAAGGGGCCATTTGCATCAATATCGTATTTCTGTCAATATATTGAGCGTGTCAGGGGTACATTGTGTCAATACGATTGACGCCATTTAAACTTAGACATTTCAAATAAATTAGATTTTTATTGAATCTCTTTCGATATATTGACGCAGTGTCAAAACGTACTGTCCGGGTGAGGGGCATATTCACAATATTGCCAATAGAGCTAGTGGTGACAGCAATATTTACCACAACATAATAATCTTCTTCACATTCTGAAACCTTCACGTCCGTACATTTTTAAAATATTTACATTTAAACGTGAATTCATTTGTGTTTTCCTAAATAATATTATTATTTATATTTCCCTTCGTCACGCCATAACTTGAGAATGACTTTACTGATTTCATCTATCTTTTCTACAAATACTTTGTACAGGGTTTTTACGAAAAGAAAAATTAAGATAATTATGCAGAAAATTTGAAAATTTCAAAAAACTTAACAACGAGAAGGCTGCTTCACATCCGCGCGTTTTGAACTCCAAGTTTAATGCGACTTGCCTATACTCTTGATCTATTATGCTCCGAAACGGATCAATGGATTTCAATGATAAATTCAAGGATTGAAACAGGAATTTTAACTTAGGATTTCGTGTATGTTTCATTTCTATATGTTGCAGAGTTCAGACGATATTACTGTAAATATTTATAAATTAATTGAATTTCCGCGCGAAAGGTGGCATAAAAATCAACTGCGATTTAAAAGTCCTATTAACCGTTCTTATAGCATTCATCCCACTGTGTTATTATAAGCGTGAGATTGAGAGAGAGGGAGGGAGGGCGAGCAATATCAATCCGTCTATTGTTGCAAACATGAGAAAACGGGACCTGTTCAAAACCAACTGCAACTTTTACGGTTTGCCGTGAAGGGATCCTAAGCTCAACCACCGGAGTGTTCATAGAGTATTGATAGATTGGCATTCATTCCTATTCAATTTCGTAACAGCAAAATTTAGTGTGTTTTGATATGTTTATCGTCGTGCTATTTCTTGTTAGTGCTACCAGTGAGACATCCAAATTTCAGTCGACGTTCGCGTGACGCAAGTTGAGTTCATAATCTTGGAGACAATGAGACTGAAGGCAGCCCATGCTATTTAACAGGCAATTACTAAACTTAAAACGGAAAATGCAAAAGAAATCATTCTGCAAGGAGAATAAATAAACACCCTACGGTTTTCTGATGACATTGTAGTATTGGGAGAGTCAGAAGAATACTTGAAAAACATAATAAATGGCATGAACGTAGTCCTGGAGAAAGAGTTCAATATGAGGATTAATAGAGGCAAAACCAAGGTAATGGAGTGTAGTATGGGAAACAGGAGAATAACAAAGGCTGTTAGATTGGGAAGGGATATTTTGACGGAAGTTAAGGAATTCTGCTACTTGGGAAGCGTAATAACTAGAGTAGGATAGCACAGACAAGGAAGGCTTTCGCGAAAAAGAGGAATTAACTTACGGGTAGTATAATTTTAGGAAATCGTTGGTATGCAGCGTGGCTTTGTATGGGTGTGAAACGTGGATAATAGGAGTTGCGGAAAAGAAAAGAATAGAAGGCTTTGAAATGTGGTGCTATAGACGAATGCTGAAAATCAGATGGGTTGTGAACTAACTAGGAAGTTTCTAAATGGAATAGGGGAAGAGCGAATGATATGGAGGACGTTGACCAGGGGAAAGGATAGATTAATAGGCCACGTTTTAAGACATGAGGTTCTTGTGAACTTAGCATTAGAGGTAAGTGTGTGGGGTAAGAACAGAAGAGGGAGGCCTTTTTTGGAGCCTATTTTTAAAGAATTGCTGTACCCGGCGACCTACTCATTTTCAATACCCGTCCCGTTTGATAGTGTCTCCAGTTATTGTACCTTTTTCAGACTTCTCTTAAGTTACTGTGTCTAAGGTTCCAGGAGACTTCTTGACTCGATTATGGTACTGAGAGACCCTGTGGTTATTATGAAATTCAGCTGTCATAAAATACGGAGCGTGAAGAGGTAAATTTAAAAAAAAAATGCGAAAGCTCTTACTGTCGTTTAATCACTTGTTGACGAAGAGATTACTGACGAATTAAATACTGTAGCGGGCTAATTTAAATGAATTTCTGGGTCTCGGCGGACACCCAGTTTGTGATTTATATAAAAAATAATTCATCAATAAAGTAGGTGTTTCTTTTAATAATGTCAACAAAATGCATCAATTTTTGAAAAAAATACAGTAGTTTCCTTGTGGTGGTGATTGGGGGGGGGGAGAGGAGGGAAGATAACAGCACCCCTTCCCCCTTCACTGGATCCGCCACTGTTATACGATACACTACCAGTAGCCACCAACCACAGACTCCACTTCTTCATTGTCAGTGAATCTATCAGCACAGTGTACTTTTTTTCTTCTGGTTTTTTAATAGAAATTAATCTGATGGATGTGACGAAGCAATCACTGGTTTTGACCACTGCGATACTTGTGTGAACTGGTGCATCGTCGAGGTGAAACACATTACTTCTTCAACCTATAACTCTGCGGTGATTGTTTGTCTTTCTTTATGATGATTAATGAAACTTATTCCACGCGCATCCAAAAAAACTGACACCACGACATTGCCAGAAGGAGGAAGATTCTTCGCCTTCTTTGGAGCCGAGTCTCCTCTTTCACTTCTCCCCTTCGTCTCAGGTGTGCAGTGATTGACTCATATTTCATCCACGGCTATGAACCTTCGGAGAGAGAGAGTCGGCTATATTGCTGTGAAACATCGCCATAGACTCAACAGAAACATCTTCACGACCTGGTTTAAGTTTCATTTAACCAAACGCGGCACCCATCTTGCGGACAGCTTTCTCAAGTCCAAATTTTCAGTCAATATGTGATGCACACTACTTTTTGTGATGCTCAGCTCGTTTGTTAGCTCACGCACTTTCAGTCCACGACCATCCGATACCATTTTGTTGATTTCCATCACCATTTCCGGCGTGATCAGTTCGATGTTCGTGTTGGCAATTCGTACGGACTCGTTTAAACTCAGCCACCCAACATTTCAATGTTCAAACGAAGGAGCAGATTCCTCCAGTGTAGAGTCTGGCCCAACTTTGATATTGGTTGGACTGATAAAACTGTTGTATCACTGACCGATGACCAATGTTTTACATGTTTACTACTTCACTGAGATCGTTCACTATTGACAGCTGCCAACCTTCAAATTTCAACCTTAATCTTATTAGGTTGGTAATCAGGAGCGATCTATATGTCAGGGGCTACCATCGTTGCGTGCAATAAGCAATTATTCTCCTGTCTTTCTCTCGCCGCCTTCTATTAATCGCAACAAAAAAAATCCTGTGAACCTTTAAGGAGGATCAGTAGTTTCCTACTCTGACATTTCCTTCCTTGTCTGTGTCTCCAGCCTTTCTACGTATTTTACGTGGTCAAAAATAATTCTCAACCATCTGTTGTGGTAACATTTTCAATATATGCAGCGTGTCGCAATGATTCTCACCTTAATTACTGTGATGCTTTACGGCACTTTCTTTCGTTTCGTGGCTGTTTCGTTCTGCCGTACAACGATGTGTAATATTTATTTTCTCGTCTAAGCCGAGCTGTGTTAGGTATGGCCAAGGACACGGGTACAAAGCAACTGCGATAAAATCTCTCTCTGTGTGCAGGAAATAACTGTAGCACTCACGATTGCAGTTTCCCGACGGCGCCAAACCAAAGATAATATCTCTTACACAATATTATACCTTACTAATAAACTCAATTTTATATCATTACAGCAAATATCTGGTATTCCACACAAATGCACGCTCTCTAGAAACAGGATAATAGTTTCTATCAATTTAGATATGTATATATTAAGTGTCGTCATTAGTCTTGAACAGAAAGATTGAGACAAGTCAAAATATTTTCTTGACGTAACTGTTACAGCTAATAATTCCATTTAACGATACAACATGAAATCATTCCATCTATAAAAACAGGCCATAGCTTAACTGATAGAGCTATTCTTCTGTCACTCCCTACATTCACTCTTTAATTTAAACACTGTTGTAGATATTTTGGCTACTAATGGTTAGCACAAACGTTCTCTGACCTGATAATAAAAAAAAACTTCAAATCACTTCCTTTCCTTTCAAAAATAACTCCCAAACCAATAGACAAACGCAAGTTTCTCATAGTTTATTCTTTTTAGTAAGTTTTACACAATACCTGAAGGAACTGATTTAAGTCAAAATCATTTGCCAATACACCAATTCACTGTTTACTTTTCTAGAAGTAACTAGATGCCCGACGTTACCCGAGTATTTCACTATACGAGACATGTTCAAGAAAGTAAATGTACTGTGATCATAACGTTCTGTTTTTCATATTTCTGAGGGTTGGCAAACCTGAGTGGTAGAGTGTGAGCATCGCAGGAACACGGTGGTACGTATACTCGCGTTGTAGTGTCCAGTTGCGTAGGATTAACACCCATTGAATGTTTTTCCAAATATTTATATTAATATCTCCTAAATTCTGCAAGATATTGAAATGTTCAAACGCGAAAATTTAAGTTAAAACTCCTGTTGTAAACCCTCAAATTTTCATTTGAATCCGTAGATCCGTTTTGGGGCCTATTAGAGACAAGCTTCCATACAGACAGACACTTCAATTTTATTTATTGCCATAGATAATCTTAAAAATATTTTTCCACATAATATCATATTTTTATTTAAGATTTAAATTTCCTGATATAAAAATTACATTTTTGAATTATGTTGGATTTTATAATTTATTTATGAAACTTCCAAGTTTTTTTATACATTTAAAACCATATGACGTGATTGATTTGAAAAATAGTGAGTAGAGTCAATGACATTGAACTTTTTTAACCTTCTTATATTGCTTTAGACTCTCGTACATATGACCAGGTACTTTGTGCCATATTAAGGAAGGATATGGTTTATCATCCGCGTAGAGAATCGATTTTAGAGGATGTACGTATCCTGGAAGTTAATTTAAGTATAGAATAAAAAGTAAAGGCCCAAGAATTGATCCTTGAGGAACTCCACGTGTTATAAATTCCCAATTGGCTAAGTGAAGATTGTAGTCTTTAGTTTCAACCACTACTTGTTGTTAGATACGATCTTAGTAGAAGTGACGCATTTCCCCGAATTCCATAATATTCCAGGTTTTTGAGTAATATTTGTTGATGTAGGGTGACGAAATCCTTAGAGAGATGCGTAAAGATGGCAGCTACCTTCAGTCCTTCATCCAATGAATTCAGTATAATTTGAATAAAGTCGTACATTGCTCTATCTGTGGACTTTCCTTTAAGGAAGCCATGCTGTGGTGTTCATAAAATCTTATATTTATTCACAAATTAAGTAGTCTAATATGTATTATTTTTTCAAATAATTTAGAAAATATAGGAATGGGGCTATAATTTGATATTTGGGATGGCGATCCTTTCTTGAACAGGGGAACTACTTTGGCGATTTTCAAAGCATCAGGAAAAATTCCAGCCGCAAGACATTTTTTAAATATTATTTTAATTGTTAAAACGATAGAGTAGTTCATTCTTTTACCATTTTACTAGTTATACCATTTATATCTGCTGCTGGGGAACACTTCAAATTTCTTATTACGGTAATTATTTCAGCTTTATTTATTGGTTGCATAAAAATAGTATTCGTAATTTTAGGAGTCGAATTTTGTAATAGATTCAAGAAATCCTCATCATGACACAGAGAATTATCTTTTAACAGAAAGTTTGCAACATTAACGAAATTCGAGTTGAATTTTCATGCCGCGTCCGTACCTCATTTTTTTTTAAACTTTTTTCTACAAGTGCGATTTAATTGTAGTTACTGGTTCCTTTGCCAGTCACATTTTTAATGACATTCCAGGTAGCTTTGATTTTATCGTGTGCATTCGCTATATATCTGGAAGTATTGAGTTTTTTCGCGGCCACGGGCGCTCTCTTGTATATACGTCTGTAATTTGGACTGTAGTTTATTATTCTAGGAGATTCAGACGACTGTTTAAGTTTGTTCAGAGTTTATTCCGTGAAATTCGAACTCAGTTCGTAATCCAATTTATTGGCTTATCGTTATTAGTTCGATTTAATTTAATGGGGGCTACTTCATCAATAATCGATGCAAAAACATTTAGAAAGTTTTCAATAATCGGATTTAATTCATCAGTTCTGCTATTTTGTAGAAGAGGGAGCCAATTAATTGCGTATTCCTGTCTCAAATGTAATTATATAAAGGAGATTTGTGTATATATAAATTTGTTAAGGCCTTGTAAACGAAGTTACGCGTGTAAATTTTCATGTTTCTAAGGGATCGTGAGATTCAATAACACACACATAGAGGTTATATGTGTTTATTCAACTGCGAAGTGCTGTACAAAGCTCGTACTGCGTAAGACTGACTCCGATTTATACATACATGGAATAATCCAGAAGCAGAACATTCTCGAAAGCAGAAAATACTAGAAAGTAAAGATAAACAATGTAAATAAAGTGAGTGGGACTCGAACCCGAGTCTACGTTTCTATACCCCTCTGCCATCACTGCAGGTCTTGACATGTGGCAATGACAAAATCTGTCACAAGGTCCGGAATGAAATTACAATTTTACACGGAGACTGTATTGGTTGGACTTGGGAGTGACTTTGCGTTAGATAAGATTTTGTGACGCTCAGTTGAAAGTTCAAAATGGTTCGTTCGATTTTGAGGAAATGTTTGATGGCCCGTGGCGCCGTCCCGTGTGGATCACGTCCAGTTGTGGCCACGAAGCACGAAATGTCTGTCGCACGGAGCACGCCTTTGCCTTTGCCTTTCTCTAATACTGTCCATGTCAGTGTCAAATCTCTGCATGCCGATCTGCCAAACACGGGAGCAGCCACACGTGCTCACGCACTTCGGAATCTCGCGGGAGAATGTGCGTGCGAGTGCAAGTCCGAGTGTCTGTTCTTACTTCCTTTAATCAGTGAGATTACCTAAGTGCATCACATTCACTTATTAAGATTTTAGAAAGTACTGCAATTTCGTAACCTCGACAGATATTTTTCTTTCACTGTTTTTACATCCCGCTTCATTTAATTGTAATTATATTCTTGCTCACCCAGGCGTGGCGTAATGACCTTACTAAACATTTACATAAACTTTCACAAAAAATGTTACAAATAAGCTATTGTTTTCGCTGTGATAATTTCTTGTGAAACTATGGAATATCATCATTGAGAAAATTTCTCCTTCCAACGGCTCTACAGCCTTCTTGAGGGCCTAGGCCTACCGAGGCGGCTACGGACTGCCATCTGGCGTGACACATTCCGGATTTGGGGTGATACCTGGTCATTGTATCAATTCCCCAGCAGCCTTAATCCCGATCCTCGCGACCAAAAATTGAATTTACTTCTACAGAATATTAACGGAACTAAATTGCTAGCTATATTGCATGTAATAAAAAAATAGCATAGTACAAATTCTGTAAGAAATTACAACTATACAAGATTGACTAGCAACAGCGAAAACATAACGGTTACAAAATTGCTGTTAATCAGAAGGACGCCATCCATGCACGAGACAGCTCATTTCTATTTTGGAATACGCCAAAATATCATTATTTATCATATTTTCGCACGAATTTGGGTAAAGAAGCAAAAAAACGTACGTCAGTATCTGAACGACAGTCTACCTATCGCTGGATTGACCGTGCTGGGTCAAAGGATCTACCATTGCCTTTCTGGTCACTGATACCCACAGATCTAACCCCTTGCGGGTTTTGCTAAACGGAACTTATTGGTACCTCCATTTCCGCAGGGGGCATAGGTATTTGCCGCATCACCAGATGGCACAGCTATAGAAACTTGGATAGCTATAGTTACATTGCAAATTTGATTTAACTAAATAATTAATTACAGCATTCACATGCATGTTTTGAATGGTAAATTTACTTTTTGTTGAAGTCGGATTGCTTATTTAGCCTCTTCTACTTCTTATTTGTCTCTGCAGCCCATTCAGGGCCCTGGCCTACCGGGTCGGATGCGGACTGTCATCTTACATGACACATTTCGAATACGTGGTCAGCGTATCGATTCTCTAGCAGTCTTGATCCCAGTCTCCGTGACCATGACGACACAAACACTCAAACCCATGCCACGTTTCGAACCCGGCAACTGCGTTGTCACGCGGCGACGCTAGCCACTAGACCACAGGAGATCGCCTATTTAGCCTCTCATTAAACATATATTGAGTAATAACCCTATTGCCTCACTTTAATATTCTTCCATTTTACTCAAATTGAGCCAGATAAATAGAATTCTAACTCAAACTGTGCATGAAATTCGTCAGTAACTTCAGTTTACCGTTTTGGTAATTAGGAATAAAGCGATTGCAATTACGAAAATGGAAAATAATCGTAATTAAAAGTATAGTAATTGGCAAATGTGTTTTAGGTTTAATTCAGCATTTGAATGGAGCTTATTTTTTAAAATTTAAATTAAGGTTGATATTGAGATTATTAAAAAATATACTGTATTAGATATCATTGTAGTGGGTATTATAGTATTAATTATTTTCCTTCGTTGTTCAAACTTATGGGTTGGAAGTCAAATATAGTTTGATATGCGTATAAAGAAATAACCATACTGCATCACTACTGAGTCAAATTCCAACATCTGTCTCGAATCCCAAGAGCTGAAAAATGTAATAATATTCGTCGCAAAGGGCAAATTAGTCAGGATGGGATACCAATTCTTGATAAAGAAGAAAAGGTGGAAAGATGGAAGGAATATCTAGAAGAGTTGTATCAGTCTGAAAATCTAGATCACTCAGTAATACAATAAGAAGAGGAGGTGGATGATGAAGAGTTGGGGACAAAATTTTAAGGTCGGAGTTTGACAGATCTGAGCAAACATAAAGAGCCAGGAATTAATAACATTCCAGCGGAGTTGATAAGATCATCGGGCTGTTCAGGATAGTCTGCGAAATTTACGACTGGCTCGAACAGGAAGACAAACACTTCCTTGCCTCATATATAAAGCACTAGACGATTATTGGGACAAGTGTATTCGTGGGGATTGTTGTGCAAAAGTTCCATATGGTAAAAGATAGACTTTCTTTCATTATCAATATTGTCTCTAATTATTGAACGTCCCTCGTGTATTAGTAGGCACATGTGGTCATATTTTCATTTATCATTGGTGAATAATATTTTTTATATTCGCTTGCTAAACTGACCTTTAAGTGATTGTTTCATTATGTATTTCTATCATTATATACCAATAAAACCTTATTACTGTTTCAATTAAAAACCTTTTCTATACTATTCGTGCCATCCTATTTTTTATTTATATTAACTAGTCATAGTCGATTAATCAGATTAATTGGGGAAGACTTTTTAATTTTAATGAAATTTAAATATTTCTTATAACTTATGTAGAATATCCACTACAAATGGCGGTCAGCAGTAATTTAAATTGAAGGTCAAGAATAAAGCATCTGATTTATTTATTAAAGTACTCGTTTCTCTGTCTTTATTTGTGTATATTTTTTCTCTTTTTATTTTAAATTTGTTCATTTGTATATTAATTGATCGTTTTTGACTTGCCCAGTGTTTTACGTCGAGGGCTAATGGGGTAGTAAAATGCGTCAATAGAAAGTTTATTGGACAGTGAAATTTTTAGAGTAGAAGTTGGTGTTACCTGGCAAGCAATGAAGTAACTGTCAACATGTTTTCGGTCCTTGTATTTGGCGAAGTGGCAAACAGTAGGGGTCTATTTGTGGAAAACGTACTAGAAAGCATGGACAAACACCTGAACAATAGACGCTGCACCATGGTTTCACCATCATGTGTCCCTTCGACGGATCCGCGACTGAAAAACAGTTTTGAAATGCTTCTAATAGCCCTTAAAATAATTCCCACTTTCAATATTAAATTTCAAGGTGCATTCTACGTTATTTAAGAAATAATTATCCCCGAGAAACGCTTAATAGATAACTCTGTTCACTGCGGTGTTGAAACAACGCCAAGAAACGTTTTCCAAACAATAATGATAAAATTACCACGTGTAGAATATCATTTTTTGGTAGTTAGGGCTGTGAATATTGGAATCAGCAGAATGACCAGTCATATTCTTCGCGTCTCTATTGGCTGATTTACACTGCGTTTGAGAGTTTTAATTTAACGTCTGTTATATAAAATAATTACCCATAACCACTACAGATGACAGTCAGCAGTAATTAGAATTGAAGGTCAAGGAAAGAAAGCAGAAATAAAGAAAGAAGTAAGGCAAGGATTCCATCTGTCACCCATGCTCTTACACTTATATATAGAACAGGCGATGAAGTTAAAAATGAATAGGGAAAAGCAATCAAACTGCAAGGAGATGATGTTGTAGTATTAGGGGAGTCTGAAGAAGACTTGGAAACCATAATAAATAACGTGAACGTGACCCTGGAGGAAGAGGATTAACAGAGGGAAAACATAGGTGATGGAGTGTGGTATGGGAAACAGTGGAATAACAAAGGTGTTAGACTGGGAAGGAATATTTTGAAGGGAGTTAAGGAATTCTGCTACTTGGGAAGCATAATAACTAGAGAAGGATAGCACAGGCAAGGAAGGCTTTCGCAAATAAGAGGAATTTTGCTTACACCTAATATAAGTATGATTATTAGGAAATGAGGATTAAAAATGTTGGGTATGGAGTGTGGCGTTATATTGGTGCGAAACGTGGACGATAGGAGTTGAAGGCAGTAAAGGAATGGAAGCCTTCGAAATGTGTGCTATAGGAGAATGCTTAAAATTAGATGGGTGGATAGAATCACTAACCAAGACGTTCTAAGCAGAATAGGGGAAGAGAAAACAATTTGGAGGACTGTGGCTAAGAGAAGGGATAGATTAATAGGCCATGTTTTGAGACATGAGGGTCTTGTAAAATTAGTATTAGAGGGAAGTGTGAGCGGTAAGGAAAATAAGAGGGAGGGGGGATGGAATACGCTAAGCAGATTAGGGAATATGTGGAATTGTTAGCTATGTAGTTATGAAAAGACTTGCGCATGGAGGGTTGCAGAAGACTAGTCATAGGACTTATTCCAACAACATATATAATAAAACAATTTATGAAATTTTACAGACTTAAATATTTAAATTTACTTAATAACAACGTTTCAGCATATTTTCATGCCCTCTTCATGTTTTCTTCTACAAAAGAATCAAAGCTGTCTGTATACCATTAGAAATTGGTAACTCAACTCAATATGCTAATTGTCTGAAACTTCTCTCTTCCAATTTGTTTTCCATTTCCTTTTGATCCAAGCTCTCGAGTCTGTCTCTATTAATCCAACCACTGAATATATTCTTCGGGTAATAATTATGCTCTTACCTAATTTTTCGTAGAGATCATTTTTCTCATCATCATGTTCTCCCATTCTCCGTTCTTTTCCTTCAAATCATTTCCTAATCTCGTCTTCTTCAACCATTATTATTATTTGTTTCAGTTCTACCCTTTCCAACTTTGATATATCTGTTTCATCGTGTTACAAATTAATACTCACCATTTCCTCTGACATTACTGTATTCTCATCTTGTCCGCTTTCTAATTCTTCATAAATGTCTACCTTCCCATTCTCCTCGCATGTTTTCTTTAAATTCTTCCAGTCTCGTCATGTGCGCATTCATATTTTCTAATTATTACAAATTATTCTGCATCATCGTTACGAATTCTCGAAGTAATTTGATGCGTTTTAACGGCAGTCAACAGCATTTGCTCTGTTCTACAGTTTCCCATAGTCTTTCGATTGTCATTCTTCTAAATTCGAGTCCTCATTTTCTTGTATATTCAAATTTATAGAGCTGTCCAAAAATCAACAAAATAATCTACGGCAGCTTGATTCATAGACGTTACATAACCTCCTAATATTTTCCAAATTTCTTATTTTCTTCTGCTAAATATTTCCACAGTTCTGTCATTAATTTATTCAAGGCTCCGCGTTTTGGGAAGCCAAAATGTAATGTTTCTTACTGCAATCGTATTTATTTAATTTGCAAAGTTATAGCCCAAATTGATTCGGGAACCACTTGTCTTCAATCTTATTACTTCTGCATTTGAATCCAGTCCCCAAGTCTTCTTAGTCGGTTGTATTTAATAAGATTAAAAAAATCTAATTTTCTAATAAACAATCGTTTGTTCAATTTTACAATTTAATATGTTAAGGACGTTCCACTAAAGCAAAGATCTCCTCTAAATCAAGCAACCAGCGACTCTTTAATCAGTTACCTCGCACCAGCGACACTTACTCTCCAAAATGCCATACAGATATAAAACCGTCCATTAAATATATATTGTTATGAAGTTTGGAAATTAGAGATACAAATGAAACATTTTACGTCAGCAACTGTAGCTATTGACGGTTACAATCTTTTTAAACAATATAGTGGTGTATTTTCCTTTATTACAAAATTAGCATTTAATAATAACGGTAGAACATCTACTTCATATTACAGGGTGCCCTTAAAATAATATTCCAGTTTAAATGGTATTTTACAACAGTTTAATTTAGACGAAATAATACATCAAGCTGTAACTTTTTTTTTTACAAATCTTGAATATGTGCAGCTTTACTTACACGGCACACATCCTACCTAAAATAGAATTCTTCCAACACTTGTTAACAAGTATTAGATGTTATAGTCTCTACAATTCTGTGTTTAATCTCTGGCAAATCATCAGGTTGTGGGGGAACTAAAGCACGATCTTTCATAAAGCCAAAAAGGAAGGGAATTGAAAAAGGGGGGGATGCGGAAGGTAGAGCAAGGTAGCCCAGGGTTAACTAGGGCCCCCGGGCTATGGTTTAAGGATCCTACCCGGTGTTTCACCTAAAGAGATGCAGGGAAAACCCTAGAAAACCTGCATCAGGTAGGTCGTGCATTGGGTACTATTCTCACGCCCTTCCGAATGACGGGAGACGAGTTTGCTGTGGGGACGCAGCATTCTCTTCTCCGTGTCTCCACCAATTTCAGGAGGCAGTTGGCCGACTGATCCAATGGGATCAGCGGACAACTCTTGCCATATGCCCAAGGTCTTTGACCCCAGTACATATACCTCCTAAAATAGGTGAAGGTGTCTCGGCATATGAGAACTTTGATAAAAAAAATACTCAGAGAGAGTGCGAGGCATTCCCGACATGATCAGGTAAGCCCCGCAGTCACTCTGGGCTGAAGCGTCTGCGAGAAAACTCCCGCAGCGCCCTATCCCCAGGTAGAGCAATATTAACGAAAATAGTATATAGGATGGTGGAACGACAAATAGCATGCGAGTTAGAAGATAAATTTGGTTTTAGGAAGGATGTAGGGACAAGAGAAGCAATATTGGCTTTGAGACTATTTTTAGAAGACAGGATAAGGAAAAACGAGCCTACGTTCATGGCATTTGTAAAGTTAGAAAAAGCGTTTGATAATGTGAACTGGAACACACTATTAAAGATTTTGAAGAGCGCTGGGATAAAATATCAAGGAAGAAGGCTTATACATAACCTCTACACAAGGCAGTGAGCATTAATGTGAATTGAAGATCAAGAAAAGAAAGCAGAAATCAAGAAAGGAACAAGACAAGGATGCAGTCTGTCGCCCATCCTGTTAAACTTACATATAGAACACGCGATGAAGAAAGTTAAAACGGAATATGGAAAACGAATCATACTTCAAGAAGAAGAAATAAAAGCCCTATGCTTTGCCGATGACATTGTAGTATTAGGGGAGTCAGGGGAAGACTTGGAAACCATAATAAATGGCATGAACGTAGTCCTGGAGAAAGAGTTCAATATCTAGATTAATAGAGGGAAAACCAAGGTAATGGAGTGTAGTGTGGAAAAAAGTGGAATAACAAAGGCTGTTAGATTGGGAAGGGATATTTTGAAGGAAGTTAAGGAAGCGTAATAACAAGAGTAGGATAGCACAGGCAAGGAAGGCTTCCGCGAATAATAGGATTTTACTTACGGATAATATAAATGTGAATATTAGGAAAGCGTTGCTAATAATATTGATATGAAGCGTGGCGTTATATGGGTGTAAAACGTGGACGATAGGAGTTGCGGAAAGTAAAATAATAGAAGTCTTTGAAATTTTGGGCTATAGGAGAATGAGATGGGTGGATAGAATGACTAACGACGAAGTTCTAAACAGAATAGGGGGAGAGCGAATAATATGGAGGACGTTGACCAAGAGAAGGGATAGATTAATATGCCACGAAGGTCTTGTAAAATTAGCGTTAGAGGGAAGTGTGTGGGGTAAGAACAGAAGAGGGAAGCCAAGGTTGCAATACTCTAAGCATATTTGGGGGACGTGAAATGTGCTAGTTATGAGGAAATGAAAAGGCTTGCGCAAGTAGGTTAACATGGAGGTTGGTATAAGACCAGTCTTAGGACTGAATACCACGACAGCAAATTAATTTTATTTAGTCACCATTTTAAAGATGACTGTGAAATATATTTGAAAATAGCTTTGTGATTGTATTTAAGTGAGAAAGTGTGGGGAAGATGTGTTTCGCCGGTCATTGATGAGTTATCTTCGTCAAAGTGAAACAAGTTGGGCAGTGGGCGTGCTAGGAACGTGACTGAGCCAAATCTGGGTTGCTGTTCTGCACGATCTGCAGATAGCTTCCTGCTCGAATTCATTAGGCAACCGAATAAGGGAGCTCAAATCTCCTCAACTATCGTCGTTATTATTCATCTGAGACCAGAGCAGATCAACGTGTGTCGTAATGATTTTCATCACGAAGTTGTATTACCGTGCCATTGCTGCTCATTCATCTACAGCATCGCTGTATTCAAACGCAACCTCTTCTTTTTTCCGGTTAACAGGCTACATGAGGGTGATCCTGAAACAGGCAACATCATTTAATAGCATAGGAAGGGAATTGGAAAGGGGGTGATTAAAAATATTCCTGACTATGTGTAGCCCTCAATCGTGGCTGTGAGAAAGCAGGTAGTATGGCTGAGCACACGTTTGAAATTTATTCCCATTTTAAATGAAACTGTTATAACGACTCAGATTTTTGGTATAAGGAAACGTTTATTTCAATTTTATGACACTCCAGTAAAATCAAATGGACAGAAGGTACAATGGAAGATTTTATAAAATAAAAAATGAAGTATTTTTATATATTTTTAATACCATTTGCAGAAAAACGTGATACACATATACTTAAAAATCCGGAACAAAACACTAGCCTAAAAGTGGAAGGAATTTTAGTTTAAAAAAATGGGCAAAATTAGGCAACACTCCAGGAGTCATCGAATGATAACATGAAATAAAATGAAAGGGTTGGCCATGTGCGGGAGAATCCAGGAAGCATGAAATGCTGATTAACCATACGACAGGCTTTACGATCCGTGAGAAAGAATCCGACTGGAGAGGTTATTTTGATATAATTAGATAATTTTTTTTTGTAAATATATATTTAATTTTGTGAATAAATTTAATGTTGTAATTTTAATTGCTCACGTGGTGTGCCGTAATCTTTTCTAATGAAGACTCCGCGGATTTCATTATTTCTTTTTTTACATTTGTTTTATACGCTGAAACATAGTTTAAGCTTCAAGTTGTAAGAAAATAAGTGGAACGGGGTATATTTTGGTAAGTGTTAAAAATAAAAATGAAATTTTATGACCTATTTTAGACTTATTTTTAAAACATTTTAAAAAGAAAACTGTTCGGTACGTATTTGTTTCTTATTCAGGTTTTTGTTTACAATCACTTACCATGTATTTGTAAAACATGACAGAAATATTTCGTTTTTTTAAAAATTCTCCCGAGTGAAGATGGTATAAATACGTACTGAAACGTTGTTCTTTTTAAATTGTATTAAAAACAAAGTCTGAAATTGGTAATAAAATTTTGTTTAATTATTACATAAATCAGACGCTAAATTCAACGTACAAAGAATTTAAATGTCCGCCATATTTAATGGCGCTCAAGGTGGTGACTGATTACGATTATTCCATTTCTGGCTAATATAAAAAATACCCGAGCAACGTTGGGCACTGAGTTACTAAACTGACTAAACAAAATGAGGTACCGGTGTTCAGATTGCAGAATACACGAACATCTGATTTCCGTCAAATAAATGTTGCCGGAGTAGTAATTGGTCGAAACGTTCTCGGAGTTCACGTTTCAGTTATTATTGTGATGTAAGCGTAGCAGGTACTTGTTTTTATTACCGTTCCTCTCATTAGGGGCAATACTTTCTTTCTTCTTCATTTGCATACCTCCTGTTCTCCTATTACATTTCCATATACCCAGTGCTGCTCCCTTTTCGTATTAGCAATTCTGAGGATGTGAAATTCCTCACAACAGTTGCCTGTTCTCGCTCCACGAATTTAACTTCAGGTTCCACATATCGTTTTCTTTGGAACGTGGCACAAGAAGCAGCAAAGTGACTTCTTTTCAAACAGGGCTTATGCCAAAGAAAAACAGCACGCCGACTTTCACGTTGGCGCGTGGGATTCCAGCAGCATCGATGCTCACAACACTCTGCCATGCTTCCATTCCAAACACTTTCTAGTCCATCAGGTGCTTATACTGCACACACCACTTCAAATAATATTTAATAAATGTCTTTCCGCTGGATTTTTAAAAATCGCCAAAGGAATTCCCCTTTTTAAGAAAGGATCGCCATCCGAAGTATCAAATTATGGGTCCATTTCTCTCCTTCCAATTTTTTCCAAATTATTTGAAAAAATAATACATATTAGATTACTTCATTTCTTCAATAAATATAAGATTTGATCAACATCACAGCATAGCTTCCTTAAAAGAAAGTCCACAGATAGTGCAACGTACAACTTCATTCAAAATATACTGAATTCATTGGATGAAGGACTGAAGGTAGCTGCCATATTTGCGCATCTCTCTAAGGATTTCGACACCCTACATCAACAAATATTACTCAAAAACCTGGAATATAATGGAATTCGGGGAAATGCGTCACTTCTACTAAGATCGTATCTAACAAGTAGTAGTTGAAACTAAAGACTGGAATCTTCACTTAGCCGCTTGGGAATTTATAACATGTGGAGTTCCTCAAGGATCAATTATTGGGCCTTTACTTTTTATTCTATACATCAATGATCTTCCCTGAATACGTACATCCTCTAAAATCGATGACACAAATATAGTTATTGCAGATAAAAACTTCGATAATCTGGTTACGAAAGTAGACCAACACTCTGGACGGTCGAATTGTTTGGTTTAACGTGAGTAGATTATTCCTCAACCTAAATAAGAATAAGTTAGTTGAGTTTAGTGCTGATGCTAGTAATAGTTCAGACACTGCTTCAGACTTTTCTGGGCCTTCGGATTGATGATAATATTAAAGTGTAATGACCATATAGATCTGCTTGCTGGCCTTCAGCTTGTTTTTCTCTCAGAACACTAATGCAACACGTTGACAAAAAGTACGAAAAATGGTTTACTTCGCGTATTTTCATTCAATTATCTGCTATGGCATCTCTAACTGCTCCAGGAGCAATGAAATATTTAAGTTGGAAAAGCGTGCCATTACAACACTTTCTAGTACGAATTTTAAATCGAGTTGCAAACTTTTCTTCAAAAGTTTTCAAACA
This sequence comes from Eucriotettix oculatus, assembly GCA_034510155.1. Classification (NCBI taxonomy): domain Eukaryota; kingdom Metazoa; phylum Arthropoda; class Insecta; order Orthoptera; family Tetrigidae; genus Eucriotettix; species Eucriotettix oculatus. The sequence continues at coordinate 82,356,987 of CM067380.1, forward strand.
TATACTTTATCAATGGTGTATATTCATGAAATCTTAAAGTTTGTAAAGCGGAACATAAATTTGTTTCGAACAAATAGCGAATTTCATGAACACGCGACCGAAATTGCTGTACACCAGAAAACTATTCACAATACCGGGATAATTTTATACAACAGCCTTCCTCCAGAGGTCAAAAACAATTCAATTAAATGGCGCTACTCTTTTAGTCTGTACATGAGTTTCTCAATCGTCCCCCTAATAAAATTAAGGTTCCTGCAAAAGTGTTGAATGTGTTGCCTTGTAAATCACCTACTACATAGCTTTAAACTTTCTGTGGAGTTTTTTATGCTCTTTTGTTTGTTTGTTTGATGCATTGCCTGGAGCTACTAGAGAGGAAAGGCCAGATTCCTGGTCGTGCAGCTCCAAGTAGTGAAAACTCCATTGCGTGTGTTTGTGCTCTCTTGTGTGCGTGTATGTTTTTAATGGCTTTAAGCTATATACTCTTATTTTATTTATGTATTCAAAGATTATTTTTATTTATTTATCTACTTGATTTTGTTATTAAAATTATTTGTTATTTTTAATATATCCTATTTCCTCAATCGGGGACTAATGGAAGAACAAGATTAGTTTTCCATTTCTTTCGCCTGACTCGACTTTCATCTGTACATGACTCCTAGAATGTCTACACTCAATGTACTACCCTTATAGTATACAGAGTGTCAATAAAATAATGTCCCAGTTATAAAAGGAAAAAAAATCTCTCTTGTGTAGCTCAAATAGCTTTAGATAATTACATGCGCGAGTGACAAAGGCACCTTTTTTGTTACTTACCTCACCGTGGAGTTTTGGAGAGGACGAGACAACGTCTCGCCTACATTAAGGATCGTTTCCCAAATTCACTATAATTTTTCCTTTTTGGCTTTATGAAAGATCGTGCTTTAGTTCCCCCACAACCTCATGATTTGCCAGAGATTAAACACAGAATTGTAGAGACTATAACATCTAATACTTGTTAACAAGTGTTGGAAGAATTCTATTTTAGGTAGGATGTGTGCCGTGTAAGTAAAGCTGCACATATTCAAGATTTGTAAAAAAAAAAGTTACAGCTTGATGTATTATTTCGTCTAAATTAAACTGTTGTAAAATACCATTTAAACTGGAATATTATTTTAAGGACACCCTGTAATATGAAGTAGATGTTCTACCGTTATTATTAAATGCTAATTTTGTAATAAAGGAAAATACACCACTATATTGTTTAAAAAGATTGTAACCGTCAATAGCTACAGTTGCTACCTTGCTCTACCTTCCGCATCCCCCCTTTTTCAATTCCCTTCCTATGCTATTAAAGGGGAGTTGCCTGTTTCAGAATCACCCTCATGTAGCCTGTTAACCAAAAATTTTTGCATACATTAGCCCCAGACTTCTTCGGTATGTTTTTACTCAAATATTCTGGTATTCTTCCTGTTTTGTAGGTTTCGTGAACTGCCGTGATATTTCTTCTTCGCCCGATGGTCTTATCAGGTATGCTGGAATGCTAGAGATAAAAGAAGATTTGCAAGAGTTGTCCAGTGTGTCCAATAGTGGAGAATCCTATTAAAGGACTAACGTGAACGTCTCTAAAGGAGCTGTTCGCTACACATTTCATCATATTGACTATTGAACCCAATGATCTGCTCGAAAGCCTTGAGTCTTCAGTTCGCAGTGGAGCACATGGATTGGGCAGTTAGATGCTTGCAAAAGGATCATGCGGTGTGATGAATCGCTATTTGAAATGCACCATGCAGATGGCAGGATTGGAATATGGAGAAAACAACACGAAAGCGTGGATATGGGAGTTGTTTCCTTGTCATGGTATGAGTCTTTTGATTTCTACGAAACGAGATCTGAATGGCTAAGTGTATATAAGTATTATCGTATATTAATTACATCCTGTTATTGTGAACTCTGCCAGGGATGGATACTTCCAGCAGGACAATGCTCCTTGTCATAAAGCTGACATTGTCCTCAGTTGGTTGGAAGAGCACGACGGAGACTTTACCTTCATTCGTTGGCCTGCACAATCGCCAGATCTCAATCCAATTGAGAATTTGTGGGAAGAGATGAAACGGGCCATCAGGCAGCTGGACCCAGGTCCATCATATCTTAAGGAATTGGAAAGTGCAGTTCATCTGATAAGACCTCAAATTCCTCCTACCACCTACCAACATCTCATAGAATCCATGCCCACAAGAATTCAAGCAGTATTAAGAGGTAGATGTGGCCCAACATTCCATTCAGGTGGTGGTCATGATATTTTGGCACTCAGTGTACGTAGATACATACAGTCAATTTTATTATAGATTATCAGAATTTTGTCTATGCTTAATTTAATATAAATTCCTAAAATTTATACTAATTTTTTCATTCGTCGTATGTATAGAAATATTCTCAAAATTAAATTTAAACTTGAATTTTAAGATGTTTAGATCTTAGCCAACAATTTTTTAATTCGATTATCAGAGCTCAAGAGTATTGTTACATCATTAATTTTATTTTCTATGTATATTCAAAAGTCTGATATTCATAAATGTACAATAACTTCAGCCAATATGACGCGTGAATTGAAGTGGCTTTTCTCAATAATATAAATTAATATTAATCCTTAGTCAAATTTATATGTTAACGTGAAAGTGAAGTGTTAAGTTGATGGAGTTCTTGTACTGTTTTTTCTTCCAGAGTTTACACATTTAGAAATCAATACTTTATTTCAGACTGACTGGGGACCCGGCGTTGCCCAAATATCTATTTATATTGCCCCTTTACGTTATTTAATTCTTGGTCAACACGTGATTAACCCGGCATCAAAAAAGTCACAATATGAACCTCAAATATACTCCCAGTATCTCGAGAGGGTAAAAAATACTCCCGGTACAATAGTAGGGCTAAAAATATTGTCAGGACTCTAACAGAATGAAAACTCCCCGCACTTAAGGAATGAATTTTTACTTAAATCGCATATTAAAGGCATAAAGTGACACAGTTACTCGTATTACGCCGGTTTCGGCACCAAACTCAATAGTTTCGTTGCTATTTTCATAAGACTGATTTCCACCCCCACCCCTCACATGATGCAAGGGGTTGAAACTATACAGATATGAGCCTTTATAATACATAAAATTCCGCTAATTCCACCCCCCCCCTTCCTTAGGGTGGAAGCCGTGTCTTATCTCCAAAGTGTTTGGTGTTGGGTCGCGAGGAATATGGAAACAAAATGGATTTGTCATTTAAATGTGTTTTACCCCGTCGCATCCCCCTGTTAGATAATGAACTGCAATTTAATTCGCAATTTAAATGTCAGAATCCAACTCAAAGATTCCCGTAGCTCCGATTTCGATACCAAACTTTACAGTTTTATTTTTATTTTCACATGACGCCCCCTACACCCCTACCCCTACGATCACTCCCCTCAGACAATGTCGGGGTTGTAATTTTACGGAAACAAAATCAGCGAAATTAATTGACCCAATATATAACGGTAGTTTATGGATTTTAAAAAGTTATCGCCATTCCTCCCCCGGCCCAAGGGGTGGTAGCCGTGTATTACCCAAATTGTGTTGATTTCGTTTTGCCAATAACACTTGTTCAAAATTTGGTTTAAATTGATAGTATGCGGATGTCTTATCAACCCCCTTCCAACTCCTCCTAGGGAATCAACTGTAACTAAAATTGTATTTTTTATATCAGAATTAAACTGAGCGTCCCACACCGATTTAGAGCCCAATATCGATTGTTTTATGGCTATTTTTAAGTTTTTCACGTCCACCACCTTTAACAATACTTCTATTATTGATGAGGTTGAAATTATACACAAGTAGTATTGGAGGGTACACTACCAAATTAATTGATCCAAGACTGTATTTATATGATAAAATGGTGGTAGCCGTGTATTACCCTTATGGTCGAAATTGTTCCATCCGTTAAAGTTAGCATGCAGATGTCTGATTTTCCCCCTTCCAACCCCTCTTAGGGAATTAACTGTAACTTAAATTGTACTTTTATGTCAGTATTAAACTCAGCGGCTCACATTACCCCGGTTTATAGCTCAATCTCGATTGTTTTCTGAATGGGGTTGAAATTACACGCTAGCAGTATCGGAGGACACGGTAACAATTTATTTGATCCAAGAATGCATTTATATGATAAAAATATTGGCCATATTTGCTTATTTATAATTTTCTACCCCCTCCCTAGGGACGGTAACCGAGTCTCACCTCGGCAGTGCTGATTTCCGGGTCGCAAAGAACACGTGCACCAAATTTGGTCTAAATTGGTCCACTTGTTTCGATTTGTATGCGGAACATACTGATAGACAGACACACACACCCACATACATACAGGTAATTTTATTATAGAGATTAGATTTATTATGTATTCAAGTTAATTTAATTACGTATATGCCACCGGGCTTACGCCCAGTTATAGAATGGATTGTGTGAGAATTCTGGCTGTAAGAATAGGAAGTGGCAACGCACACGTTTCCTTATAAGTTATTCGGAAGTATTAGAACCCTCGTGTGAAAAGCAACAAAGATTTGCTGACTTGCCTTGTGCGTTCTAGGTGTGGATTTACTGATTCTTGGTATACACAGGACGCTGCTTTCACTTCGTTTTGCCTTCATTCTCAAGCGAATGTTTATCTTTTATCACCATCAGTAATTGAATGCATTTCCCCAGGTGACAATCTTCCGTATTTGTAGCTAATGGCATTCTTTGGCAGAGTATTTGTGTGAGTATAGCAACGAGACGAGACATAAACACGGTTTCCTTTCGGGCCGCGTCACAGATGAGTTGTCCCGCGCAGCTCAGCTATCTCTTCGGCACACTTTCGGTTTCTTCTGGAAGGCAAGGACCATTGACTTTGAGCCTTCACCAAGGACGGCCCCTTCCTTAACTTTCTCCCACAGGAAGCGCTCACAGCTGTTTGCTGTTGTAGAAGGCCCGGTAAACAAATAACAATCACAAACAGAAAACACGGCAAAAGTACTTCCGTCGCGACGTGCGACGTGTGACGTGTTTGGCAACGGCTCGCGTTACCACACCAAAGTCTGCAAGCACACGCCCTCAGCTCCTTACAACTTCGTTTTGTACTAACAGTTCTCAAATTATTAGCCATTATTATATTAAACATAAATATCCTGTTAAGCAATCACAATGACAGGGGCTTTCAATAAGGGCGAGGCGATGTTGAAATGGAATAAAAAAACTGTATATTAGAAATTAACATAATTATTTTTTCATTTGAAAGGCCATACACATAGCTTGTTATATTCCAACCCGCTCTTATTGAAACCCCCTATATAATTTACAAATTTGTAATAAAAAAATGTCACAGAGATTAAGATTAGTTGTCAGACTATGCAGTGGTCATTGTGCACCAAGGTTTTTATTTTATTACTTTTTCTTTCTATTTGTATTTGTTTGATATTGTAGAATTGGATGTAAGCCCATAATTACAGACATATTCTTCCTAATCTAAATAAACCATTTTCCTTTGCAGTGGCGGCTGCTGCACCTGTGCTACAGAACATGAATTAATTCAGAAGGAATTGTTTGTTTCGTAATTTTAAGAAATAATAGTAATTTAAAAGTGTGAATTTCTGCCCGCCTTCCAGCGCGCTCCCTTCCGCATACATCTTGGGCTACATTCTTTATAGCACGAGAATCCTGTCTGGAATGAGAAATTCTCATGTGCAGTATTTCCGTTTCACCCCCTTTGCTCGTCCGAGACTTGACAATTATATGAGCAACAAGGGGCAAGCACCGGGCAGAGCGTGCGTGTTGACACAGGGGCGAATTAATTGACGAATTAATCAAAACATTACTGTTTATGGACTTGGCGTGGTTAATCAAAGGTTTTTTCAAAAAATTAAAAAGACGTTTAATTTCATAATTATGAGAAAATTAACTTTGACCTCGCAAAGTGACGTAAGTATGGACATATAAAAAGGTTAGAAGGTCAATGATGGCCGAAGAAAATAATACAATGGTAACCACACACAAGAAGGAAAATATGAAGACCAACGAGTCCAAAGTAATATACTATGAAGGAGATTGTTGGAAGTTAGGGAGGCTTGGAGAAAACACCCACGTTCTGTATAAATTCCCATCTATGTACGTACATAATTCTATATCGGTTTACAGTATCCGTAAATTAATAAAAGAATTATAAACTACCCAATTAATTGTATGAATATGGATGATTTTCTTGAGTTGTCCCTTAAAATACTTGAATTTTCTATGCTCCATCTAATTTAGATAAACCGTCCCGGATTTAAGATAGAAAACTAAAAAGCTAAGCTTGCCGATTTAAAATCCAGATGATGGCAACTTAAAACCGGACTTGAAATAAAAAACAAACAAAAAAATAAAAGAGAGAAAAGAAAATTTAACAAACTGGTTATGGGACAAGTTTAAATGTAAAAATTATATAGGGGAGACTGTTGTGCCTTGATTGTGGTGTACCTTGCAGCAGAAGAGGGGGAATATGTTTTGATAGAATTTATCCAAAAAGCAAGGACCACAAGTGTGTTATGTAGGAAAGATCATCTCTTGGAGTATTTTGGTAAAACTGCCAATACCAATAGAATTAAGTGGATGGGCTGGAACTCATGAACAGTAATAAACTTTTCTAGCTTTAACGTTAAATGTTTTGGCTATCTAATTTTGAGTAAAATTTAACTTACATAAGATGACCGACTTATTTCACATAACCAGAATATTTGAAAATGTGACTTCGTTTACACATATATAATACATTAATATATTCTAATACAATCCATCTCTATTAGAAATCAAACAATAAACCATAAATTTTTGTATAGAAATCTACAGAAATGTCGTAAATAGTATCTACCTTTTCATCCGGGGAAGAATAATATCATGGCTGTTTAGGATAGTTTGCAAATTATATGAAACAGCAAGAATACCAGAAGATTTTAGTAAAAACATAATTATACCCATACCTAAGAAGACTGGGGCAGATAGATGCGAACATCACAGGACAATTATCTCATGCGTGCTAAATATTTACGAAAATAGTATATAGGAGGATGGAACGTTAAATAGAATGCGAGATCAGTTTGGTTTTAGGAAGAATGTAGGGACAAGAGAAGCAATATTGACTTTGAGTCTGATTTTAGAAGACAGGATAAAAAACCGGCCTATGTTCATGGCATTTGTAGATTTAGAAAAAGCCTTTGATAATGTGAACTGGAATACACTATTATGGATTTTGAAGAGCACTGGAATATAATATGGGGAAAGGAGGCTTATGCATAACCTCTACAGAAGACAGTCAGCATTAATTAGAATAGAAGATGAAGAGAAAACTGTAATCAAGAAAGGAGTAAGACAAGGATGCAGTCTGTCACCCACGCTGTTTAACTTATATATATATATATAGAAGAAAGTTAAAATGGAATATGGAAAAAGAATCATACAGCATGGATAAGAAATAAAAACCCTACGCTTTGCCCATGATAATATAGTATAGTATAATTTAGGGAGGCAGAAGAAGACTTGGAAAGCATAATAAATACGTACAATGAACTCCTAGAGATAGAGTTCAATATGAGGATTAACAGAGGGAAAACCAAGGTAATGGAGTGTAGTATGAGAAACAGTGGAATAAAAAATAGTGTGAAATTGGGAAGGGATATTTTGACGGAAGTTAAGGAATTCTGCTACTTGGGAAGCGTAATAACTAGAGTAGGATAGCACAGGCAAGGAAGGCTTTCGCGAAAAAGAGAAATTTACTTACGGGTAATATAAGTGTGAATATTAGGAAATCGATGATAAAAATGTTCGTATGGAGTGTGGCGTTATATGGGTGCGAAACGTGGACGATAGGAGTTGCGGAAAGGAAAAGAGTAGAAGCCTTCGAAATGTGGTGCTATGGGAGAATGAGATGGGTGGATAGAATCACTAATGAGGAAGTTCTAAACAGAATAAAATGGAGGACGTTGACGAAGCGACCACGTTTCAAGACACAAGGATCTTGTAAAATTAGCTTTAGAGGGAAGTGTGAGGGGTAAGAACAGAAGAGGGAGGCCAAGGATGGAATAGCTAAGTAGCTTAGGGATCATTTGAGTTTTACTAGTTATGAGGATATGAAAGGCTTGCGCAAGGTAGGTTAGAATGGAGGGTTGCATCAGACCAGTTATTAGGACTGAGTACCACAACAACAGCATCTACCTTAGAGTTCAGGTGATCCAATGGTGCATCATGGTCTTGAACCATTAATCACATGTTAACAACAAAATATAAATATTTCTATTTTCTGTAACCGTGTATTGTTTAAATTCTCAATAATCAATTGACATATCAGGTATAATGGCGCTGACACGAGAGAGTATTACCGTCGATATACTTTCAAAATATCAGTATATTGCCCTTAAGAAGTCAAGTATAGACGTTTATTTTAAAGTAATATTTGTGGCTGCGTTTGGTAAAGTATGATATTCATTTTCAACAAGACAATAGTTTATATTACCTACATATTTTATTGGCGTCACAAAGGTGTAGGTTTCTCAGGAACAGAGTTTTTTATTCCGCTGTATGATGCATTATAAACTCTTGCACGATTTCTTGACATGACGCGAGTCATGGGAATTAAAATAATTGTGCCCTATTCTGCAGCCACTCTGTTGCCAGTCATCGCGTTATCCTTCCAGAGATTCGACGCGTCAGACGCCACGAAGCAAAGGGGTTAAGATTAGGTCAATACAGCTGATAATAATAGAGTGGTGGATGCTCAGGCATCTTCCAGTGGTGGCCGTGTCCCAGATGGCGTGACAGGTGTTGAGGATCGTCGGAAACGCCGGGGGCCTGTCCCTCCTTACTCGATATCTGGTTTTCCAAGGTTGTCTGACTGCGTACCAGTTTCTACGGACCCGGGCACTGTGTGTGTGTGTGTGTGCGCGCGCGCTCCACGTTACACGCTCTTCAACTTCATTACTTTTAGTATTTACAGCATATAATTGGAGTCAGTTCCATTACAAAAAAAAATGCAGAGAATTTCCTATAACACCCGCAATTATGTTTCACGCGTGTGAATTGTAATAAAATGTTATCATGGAGCCCTTTATTAATGTGTGATATGTTAACTTCTCAAAGATATTTTATCCGACTTGCATTTTTTACCTACTGTAACTTTGAACCATTGTCTTTAAACGTACTCAGAGAAACATTTCTCATCTACTGTTAATTCAAAACTTTACTTCTTTGACTGTCGTCATAATGTCCTTTTTTTACATTTCCGTATTTTATTTCTACAGAAGATCTTCATAAAATTAAGACAATTTAAATACTGTAGTGAAAAATTCAATTTAATAGTTTCAATGACGTATATATTTATTTTTAAGAATAAGTTAAATACTGGAAATTCGCGCTTGCTTACCCACCAGCTCCGCCATTTCCACGATTGCAAGAAATAGTATTAAAACTTGGCCACAACATAAAATGTTTTTTCAAACTAAATATTGATGAATTGCCATCTTGCCGTATTGGTTAAACTATTACAACTTAATTTTTTTAATTGTGCTAAATACAAAATTTAAATACTAATAGTTAAAAATCTTTTTAAAAAATTTAGGCACATTGCAAATTTAGCTCCCAACGTGGCTACAGATTGAAGCCGTAATTGTAGTTATGTTAAATACAAAATTTAAATACTAATAGTTGAAAATCTTTTTAAAAAATTTAGGCACATTGCAAATTTAGCTCCCAACGTGGGGCTATCAAGATTGAAGCCGTGAAAATTCTAGTCTGTAGACAATATTAACGTTATTGAAGAAACTTAAAAATCATTTCAAAGTATGTAAACAACTGTTATTTCAACTTACCCCGTTTATAACCCGCCGAGAAACTTTCTTTCCATTCTTCTCTATAATGGGTTCGTTTGATATAGCAAGTTTTCAATGTTTTCTTAATATTCTTATCACATGCACCTGGAAAATATCTTTCATACCTGTCTTCGGGTTCTGAAATCCTTAATTTGGAACAGTACAATGGTGTGACAGTGTGTGTGTGCACAAAACGGGAAACTTTTTCAATATTTCTCGTTATTACTTCAATAAATTCTGTGGTCTCTATCAATACAGGCTGCGTACTTCACAGGCCGAAGTATTGACTTGGGTTGCGTCTTTAATACCCATAATGATAACATATGATACCACATAAAACATCGCCCGGGTTCGAACCCGAGACATTTGTGTTTGGAGGCAGCGACGCTGACAACTGCATCACAGGTTATGTATCTGTAACTTTATTTTCAATTTTTTATTGTTCATTTAGACTATTAATATACCAAAATCGCAAGACTATTAATCCACAATCTTATTTACAACAATTTTATTCGTTAGAATAATTTGTGAACGCATTCGAAAAAAGGTCTTCAATTATAATCGTCGTTTAGGAGGATGTCTGTTAGTGTGATCCGTAAGGGAGGAGGAAGAGGAACGCAGGTCGTTTCAAAATAATCGTGTGGCTGGTTTTGTGTTAAAAATCATGATTCAGCTATAAAAGCCGAATGATTTACAAACCAAATGATTCAACATAAACCTCCAATTATTTGTTAGACAATTGTCTGTGGGTAACAAAGTTAAATAATATTGGCTTCTAAACAAATTCCCCCCACTGACCAATTCCCTGAATCCTATATATTTCATAAGTGGTTCTGCATATATTTATTTAATCGTATCTAGGCTATTAAGTAATTTGTATTTTTTATGTTGTTTACAAATAATGTGTCTATACGGAACATAACTGGAAAGTGGAGCAGCGACGTGATTGAACTTGTAAACAGGCCGTGTTGAACCTCAAAATATTTCTTAATTAAGTTATTAATATTTATACTGCAGAACGCTAGAAATGTAAAATTTTCATAGTTTTCCTTTAGTCGTTTCGGATTCCCTAAAGTTTAGTTCAGGTAATTATAACAAATAATGGTAAAAATCTCTCTGGTTTTTTTTAAATCAAAGTTCTCACATGCCGAGACACCTTCACCTATTTTAGGAGGTATATGTACTGGGGTCGAAGATGTCTTGTTGATCCCATTGGATCAGTCGGCAACTGCCTCCTGAAACTGGTGGAGACTCGGAGAAGGGAATGCTGCGACCCCACAGCAAACTCATCTTCCGTCATTCGGAAGGGCGTGAGAATAGTACCCAATGCCCGACCTACCTGATGCAGGTTTTCTAGGGTTTTCCTTGCATCTCTTTAGGTGAAACACCGGATAGCATCCTTAAACCATAGCCCGGGGGTCTTAGTTAACCCTTGGCTACTTTTCTCTACCTTCCGCATCCCCCTTTTCAGTTCCCTTCCTATGCTATTAAAGGGGAGTTGTCTGTTACAGGATCATTCTCATTCTCCCCCCACCCCCAAAATACACGCAAAATTCAAAATTTAAGTGTGAAACAAGGGTGATACAAAATTGTTCTCACGTTGGAAACGGATTTCGCAATATTGGTGTATGCGTTTACAAGTCATTAGCCTCATCAAATCACTGGGATTTATGTGTCACAATCACAATGATCTTCACGTTCACTGGTGAGGGGCGCGGAGTCCACGATTCTGTCTCTTCTTAAATTTGATTTATTTGTTTTATGGTCTCCACCGATTTGCCTCTATATTCACAGAAGGTATTCGAGCCTTTAACAATCTTATTCTGTATAGAAGAATGCTAGCTGTCGTCCCTCAGCTGCAGTACCAGGTGATGAGTTGATCCAAGCAGATTCAAGGCTAGGACATTAACCAGCTGCGTCTGAACACGTGACCACGATATCGTTAGTTGCTGAGGTGTAGCATTGTGTCGTGTCCGTTCCAGTTCCAGCTAGCATTGTACAGCTTTCTGACGGCCAACGCCCATCTTCTTTCCTTGGGATGTGTCCAGCCATTGCCATTACAATGACCCACTTAGCTCAATGGCATTATGTATCCTTTGACGACATTTACGTGGAACAAAATATATATTCATCTCATTTTGAGGTCACGACAAGGTTATCAACGAGCCTTAACGATGTTCTACTCGTGAAATAGTGATCGACGATAAGAATTGCACTGCATCTGAAAGTAAACCGATGATTTCCGTTGTATGTCGCTGATTTCATGAACAAAAGCTAAGACATCTTAGTCGCTGATTACGATCGATGGTAGAGCTTCTGCGAGAGCAAAGGAGTGGAATACGCTCGAGTCTTACTTGGATCAGGTTTGTCTGAATGATTAGTTTTACCATCAAATCAGATGCTGTAAACTTTTCTTCACATAATGTACAACTTTTTAATACGGGTAAATAAAATATTTCAGTTGCATGTCAGTTACCGAGCGCACGCTACCAACCAAACAGTTGTTTTCACTCAGTTTTAAAATGGATATCGTAGAGACTCGATGCGTTCGTGGCGCAGAAGTTGCACCGACAACATAGCGATGCTCACTTTCACATGAACATTGATTAGGGCAGCTTAGTAGCTATTCAGGCTTTTCCCATATGCACCATCTACATGTCGGTAGTTTCTGAAATCTACTAAACAAGAAGAATACCAGAAGATTTTTGTAAAAACCCATACCGTAGAAGACTGGGGCTGTTAGATGCGAACAGCACTGGACAATTAAATTAGTATCTCATGCATACAAAATATTAACAAAAATATTATATAAGAGGATGAAACGTCAAATAAAATTCCAGTTACCAGAAGATGAGTTTGGTTTTAGGAAGAATGTTGGGACAAGAGAAACAATATTGACTTTGCGACTAATTTTAGAAGACAGGATAAGAAAAAACCGGCCTACGTCCATGGCATTTGTAGATTTATAAAAATCGTTTGACTATGTGAACTGGAACACACTATTCAGGATTTTGAAGAGCACTAGAATGAAATATCGAGATAGGAGACTTATACAGAAGATAAGCAGCAGTAATTAAAATAGAAGATCAAGAAAATAAAGCCGTAATTAAGAAAGGAGTAAAACAACTGAATATGGAAAAGGAATCATACTGCAAGGAGATTAAATAAAAACCCTACGCTTTGCCGATGATATTGTAGTTTTAGGGGAGTCAGAAGAAGACTGGAGAAAGAGTTCAATATGAGGATTAAACCAAGGTATGGAGTGTAGTATGGGAAACTGTGGAATAACAAAGGCTGTAAGATTGGGAAGCGATATTTTGACGGAAGTTAAGGAATTCTGCTACTTGGGAAGCTTAATAACTAGAGTAGGATAGCACAGGCAAGGAAGGCTTTCGCGACAAAGAGGGATTTACTTACGGGTAATATAAGTGTGAATATTAGAAAATCGTTGCTAAAAATGTTCGTAGCGTTATATGGGTGCGAAACGTTTACGATAGGAGTTGGGGAAAGGAAAAGAATAGAAGCCTTGGAAATGTGGTGCTATAGGCGAATGCTGAAAATCAGATGGGTGGAGAGAATCACAAATGAGGAATTTCTAAACAGAATAGGGGAAAAGAGAACAATATGGAGGACGTTGACTAAGAGAAGGGATAGATTAATAAGCCACGTTTTGAGGCATGACGGTCTTATAAAATTAGCATAAGGGGGAAGTGTGTGGGGTTAGAACAGAAGAGGGAGGCCAAGGATGGAATACGCTTATTATATTAGGGATGATGTGGGAAGTGCTAGTTATATGGAAATGTAAAGGCTTGTGCAAGATAAGTTAGCATGGATGGTTGCGTCAGACTAGTATTGGATAGAATACCACAACAACAAGAACAACATTTCCAGAAAGATAATGAACGAGCAAGACATTATTATTACAAGACAGTATAGAAAAGGTCAAGCGCGGGGCTCAGCAAAATAAAATGAAAATTAATGAAAAGAAAACAGTTCAATCTCGTTGACAAAGCGTACGTTGGTAAATGAGACGGAAGATTAGATTAGGTGGAGAACTAATACCAATGTCTGAAAACATCTAGGAATATATTTCAACAATAGACTTGGGTGAATTTCGGGACCCGAAAAGCGTGGAATTCCTTACATTAAATAATGAGGAACTTAAAAAATGGTAGTACAAAACCAAAACAGACTAGGTTGACTAAATTTGGAATACTGTGCTGCTTCTTGGTTTCCCTATAGAAAAACACATGGTCACGGAGACTGGGATTAAGACTGCTGGAGAATCGATGCACTGACCACGTGTCACTTAAAAATTTGGAATTTGTCATGTAAGATGACAGTCCGCAATCAACAATCAACACGGTAAGCTAAGGTCCTGAATGGAGTGCAGAGGAAAGGAAGAAGAAGAATAGAAAAACTCAAATCCCATTAACCTCTTCAGTGGTGACTAAATTTTCCATAGACAAGAACTTCAGCACGGAAATCTTCCAGGATTGGGGAGTGGGGCAAGGCCCGGAACTATTCCATGTGTACCACCTAAGAGGTTAATAGAAAATTTTCCGAAAAGGGCGCTAATTTCGTTTCCATCGGACCATGTCATGGGAATAAAAGGTAGAATAATTAGGATGGAAGTTACGGCTACAAAGGAAGGAGAAAGCAAGGCTGCAATTGCTAGTCAAAGGTTATACATGGCTAAAGCCAAGGATTGGAATTAGTTCTGCAAATGCAGAATCCCTGTTATATCGGTAGTTGTGTTCATCAATTAAAAATAAAATGTAGGGGAAAAAACACTTGTTGGCAAATTTTCACTCCTAAATATGACAATCAGCGACTGGAATAATTTACCCGGGGGAGTGTTTGGGGAAAACCCTCTTCAGGAAAATAAATTTAGGTTGAATCGAAGAAAAGGTGTAAAGTAACGTTACGCGGCGTTTCTCAACAATATAAATTAATATTAATACATAGTTCAATTTAAATGTTTAATCCAAAGTCAAGTCTTATTTTAATATATTTTTTGTAGTGGTTTATTATTTCTTTCATGATTGGCAATGGTTTGTTTATAATAGGAGTAATAAGTAACTGCCACCTGACTGATGCCCAATTGTAGATTCTGAAATAACTACAAAAAATACCAAAAACAGTATTGACGGAAGCCTACATTTTGTAATCAGTTATGTTTTTTTTGCAGTTTATAGTGAGTCTGTGGTGCTAGACCCTGTTAATGGAATATTAAGTAATTCTGATGTATTATTAACCAATAATTGTAATTAACTAATATTATCCTATAAAACTTTCCTTTTCTATATCAATTTGTCTCTTTAATTATTTACATATGTAAAAATATTTTTAAGAAATGAGTGAATTGATTAGGGTCTTTGAAGCATATAATGCAATAATCCTATCACTCTTTCACATTTCATTTATATGGCAAATATGAAGGACAAACATGGCTCACAAATGCTACGTAATAGAGGAATGAGAATCATGTTTTACTGTAGTTATTATATACGTGTAAATTCCTTCGAAAATAAATTTTGTATTGATTTTGTATTGTTCTCGAAATGTATTGCAAAAAAAACTATAATTACACGAACCATACAACTGATGATTTTGCTGTGTCAAATTTCAAATACCGAAAGAGCCAAAACTGCAGATTTTAAGAATATTTCATATAAAAACCAGAGTATTGAAGTTTTATATAATTCTAATTTGTTGTAGTTGATTTAATTTTGTGTGTGCTTATTATATTACTTGTATATATTTTGTTAATGTAATTACTGGACAATAAGAGGAATGCAAAAATGTACTGATTCTTTTTTGTAGCTAATTTTTGATAATAAATAATAATTATTATCACAGTTGTAGAAATGCATTTATGATTTTTAAGTACGATAATGCATCAAAATTTTAATGACAACTGTTTAAGCAAGGAAGTGAATTCAGATTAAAGTTACTTGTTTCGTAGTAGCTGTGATTGTTGACTCTACAGCTGGGCAGAATTCCAACCCGAAGTCGAGCGTAATTTTTCTTTTCGTTGCGAAAAATATGTATGTAAATTATTCTTTTCACCCGCGTTAAAACGCTGACAACTTTTTTTACTCATAATTCTCCTTCCTTCGCACCAGCAAGATTATTCTCTTATATGTATTAAGGAAATTACTTGAAATAATGCAACTATATGCTCATCACGGACATAGTTCACACTTCAAATTAAGAAATAAATTTTGTTCATCGTTTCGGGAAGAATGGTCCCAATCTATTGTTGATCGTTGATACTCGTGTGGCACTTGGCTGATGGAAACATGTAGCGCAGTGCAACCCTGCTCGATTTTTATTCCTATTTATGGTATTTAAAATTATATAAAATTTCCAGTAAGAACATGTCGCTGGCCAGGTCTCCGAGAAGACGGCCGTAGGCTTGTTTTTGGCTGAGAGAGCGTTCACCTTTCGAGGTTTCCTAGGGACATATACCTGTATCATAAAAAAAATGTCCTGCGCTTGACGGAGAACTCACGATGATTTGCAAACCATTTTCACGTGAGATAGTTTTATTCCCTTGTAGGTGGAATTTAAGGTGACCTGCGAAGGTAAAGGGCGGAAAAATGGGCAGTATAATGTAAGTATTGACTGGTAGAGGAGAGTATTAAGCGTGGATTGATCATTGGAGGAAGCAGCAGCATGGTGTAAAACTTCGAGATAGCACCGAAGGATTGAAGTGTTATTATCCGAGGAAAACAACAAAGGAAGAAGGAGGAAAAGGCTCGAGTTTTCCTCAATCTACCAGCAGCTCCAGGATCATCCAGAACAACGAGAGAAGTCCAGTCGCCCGTTAATCCGCACCATATTAAATTATTTAAAGACTTGAACCTATTAATTAATATGTAACTAGTTTGTTTTGTACCCCTCTTGATTTTGGTAAATTATTATAATGTATATATTATTATTATAAATATAGGAGTAATTGTAAAGTGAGCGTGGTGACTAATAACCACGTTGGCTGATGTGACAATAAACAAAAAAAGAGAGAAACGTTAAATTCCAGGGAGACCAAAAACAGCGTAACTGTGGAAGGATTTTCCTAATTGCCAAACACTTTGCGCCTTTGTCGTGCTTCCCGTTTGCATTGCTTCGGCACAAGCAAACAGTGTTCTCGGTCCGGGCATTTCTCGTACGCACTCTCCGAAGAGGTGTTCTCTAATTATTGGAGTTTAACAAGCCTTTCGCCTAAAGCTTTTGAACGTGGAAGGTGACAGTCACGGCCTTCAGCGCATACAAAGGCGTGATTGTGTGATGGAACACAAAAGACTCCTACATGCAGCTCGAATCATTTTTTGTCTGTCTCTTATAATTTATTCGTATTCCATTCAAATTGTACATGATCACCTGTACAGCACAGCATAGAGAACCTTCTTTCCATAATTAAAAATAATTTGAGCAATGTATTTTCGAGTTTCCATTGGTCGAGTGATAGTACTGGACAAAAGGACTTCTTCCACAATAAATCTGAGTAATGAATCAAGTGCATTGTTTCCACCTCGGTTCGGACTTGATCAGAGTTCCTCTACAGGGGATTCGATCTCTTTGGAACACAATTTTTAAAATTGTATTTCAGAGGAATTTCTAGAGCTTGTAATGATCGCTAATGTAATAAGCGAAATTACATGAGCATTGTGTGTTCAAATCAGTTTAACGTAACATAGCAAAATCAAGGTGGTCGCGTTATTTTGTGTGTAGTAGTTTTTGAAGTTCGTTTGGGTACGAAGGATTGTGATTTCCACATTGACCGTCTGAACGATGCTGACAGGAGTGGATCTATGGCCCTAGGACAATACGTAACAACGGTACTGCTAGAGGCTGGAGGCTAGCGACAGCAAGCCAAGGCACTACGAGAAGCATCTCTTATCAACATCCAACGACATCAACATGACTCGTCCTTACGAGGTCGCCATCAGCAGATGTAATATCGCGGCCGACCACTTAATACCACTGGGTCCAGCTAAAACCAGCCTCATACGGAAACAACAATGGTAATTAGCACTCCTTCATACCCAGGCCAGTTGTAAAATTCGTTAGAAATTTTCGTAAATAATTGAACTCACGGGCAACCTGAGATTCCGCAGATAGGGCAAATACTTGATTTTGCTAGTATGGAGCTAGTAACTGTAAATATGTAAATTTGCTAATATTAGTTGTAAAAAACATTCAATTTGTTTCTTTCAAAATAAAACCCTTAAAAATTAAATTAAATTAATAATTCAAAGATGGAACCAGTCATGAATATAATAAAATTATAACTAATAAATAATAAACCTCCCCATAATCACAAATATGGAGCTAGTAACTGTAAATATGTAAATTTGTTAATATAATATTACTAAATATTTAAAAAACATTCAATTTGTTTCTTTCAAAATAAAACACTTAAAAATTAAATTAAATTAATAATTCAAAGGTGGAACCCGTCATGAATATAGTTAAATTATAAGTAATAAATAATAACCCCTCTTATCGTCACAAGCTTATATATTATAACATATACTAAGCCGATGCGAATTCCATTAGTTATGGGTACACTAAATCTTTTTTTTTGGGGGGGGGGGGGTTAACAGGCTACATGAGGATGATCCTGTAACAGCCAACTCCCCTTTAATAGCATAGGAAGGGAACTGAAAAGGGAGGATGCGGAAGGTAGAGCAAGGTAGCCAAGGGTTAACTAGGGCCCCCGGGCTATGGTTTAAGGATCCTACCCGGTGCTTCACCTAAAGAGATGCAGGGAAAACCCTAGATAGGTAGGTCGGGCATTGGGTACTATTCTCACGCCCTTCCGAATGACAGGAGCCGAGTTTGCTGTGGGATCGCAGCATTCCCATCTTCGTGTCAGCACCATTTTTAGGAGATAGTTGGCTGTCCAGTCCTGAAGAACGTGTGAACCCGTTGTCGTAGCGTCTGCGAGAGGAACTGGATTGTTGCTGTCAGGGATGACCCCAAAGCGCGTCAGTGATTGGCCCTAAATTTGCGGCGAAGTTGAACTTTGAAGTCTGTATTGGCGGGGAGGAATATTTGGAAACCGCGAAGAATAGACACATGAAAAATAATACTGAACTGATAAGACGTACCACAGAAAATCTAGGAACTGGCAGACCTACTTGAGTTGCGTCGACCATCCATCACCATCGCCATCAGCGTGCTTCAACCTGCTTCCAACCAGACATCAACAGTAAAGGGGCTTGTAAACGAGCAACAAAAATTTCACATTGCCGGAAATATTTCTGGGAAGTATGGCCCGGCAATGTGTTACTGGCAACTATGGCCGGTCAATATATTGCGGCGGCCACAGTTTAGCCGAACATTTCTCGCTTACACGGAGTACAGAAATATTGGCCGAAAATGAAGAAGTTCTTATTAGCTCATCGTTAATTCTGATAAGAAATTAAAGAAAAGGAGTACCTGGATTCCTTCAAAATTTGAGCTCATTATAAGGACAAAAGATAAGGTAATGGTGAATGCAACACAGATCTGTAAGAGATTGGGATTTATCCTTAAATTCTTTCAACGGGACTGCCCTATACTTCTTTGTGCCCAACTGTTCCATTGAAGTATGCGTAGTTTTAAAGGAATGATTAAAAGAATTTATTTAAATACAGGCTTGACTTCTTTATTTCCTGAATAATTATCTAATAATTAGAAATTACTCTGTAATTCTTTTTTTAGGTAGTTTTTAATAAGTGACCAATATATAGGTTTCACAAGTTGTCAAATTTGTTGGCTATTGTTTGCCAAACATCTTTTTTACTTGGTATTATTCTTTATAACCCACGTCTCAAAATGATTAATTTGTCTGAACTCTATCGATAAATGATTGCAGTTTTTCGTTTGACCAATCCATGATTGGAATACTGAATAATATTTATACGAAACACGGAGAAGGAACGACGCTAACCACATCTAATATTAATAAAACTCAACTGATTGGCTACAGAGACCTCTAGGTGAGGGCTGGGAACTAGTATTGCCGGGCAATAATGCATATTTTCGATACCTGACCGAACTCACCGGAAACACGCGGACAACATTGCTCGGCAATACTCATATATTGCCGGAAATGTTACTGGAATGTTACAATACCGCTCGGCCATGATTGCCGGCCACGTATTGCCGTATACAGTTGCTCGTTTGCAAGCCCCTTAAGAGATCAAAACGACAGCTATATGTAAAGTGATTTCAACCCCTTTTAAATCTTTTGACACTCCAAATTTTCACAGTAATAATTCTCCCCATCTCAGCTCCCTGATGAGAAGGATTCTCATGCGATTGAATAAAGCCGTGGCAATGTTTTAAATTGAACCCAATCGCCCAATTTTGTTTGTTTAGTTTCACAAATTATAATTTATGAAAATTCTTTCTTTTTCCAATGTATTGTATTAATTTCTTCAAGGAATTTATTAAATTTTGTTAAAAGACTGGTTTTTATTAAGTATGATAATATTTTTTCCCTATGTTAATCAGTCACAATACCCAAAACTATAATTTAATTTTGATTTCAAATTTATTTAGACGATAATGAAAGAGTAGTTGGACAAAAAGCAAAAAATAACACAGAATAATAAAAGGTATTGCTTCTTAACATATATTGAAACTTGAACGCCCAAAAAAGTAAAAGTTTTTAAAAATTATGGTATTAATGAAATAAAATTTGGATTAAAGCTAGAAAACAAGATAAAAATTATTTAACCAAACTTAAAGATAAAATTCCGGTAAAAGAACAAAATAATGTAATATGTATAATTAATTGTAATGACTGTAACAAAAATTATATCGGACACACAGGAACTAACCTGAATACTAGAATATATAACCATAGAGCAATCCTAAAACAAATACAGCCTTGTCACTACACCATTTAAACATAATATAGATTTTGATAATGTTAAAATTATTCAAAAAGAAAAGAAAATAATTAAACGAAAGATTTTAGAATCTATATACAATTTAAAAAAGAATAATGGTATGAATTCCACAAAGGAAAGTGAAGATATATCTAAACACTACGCCAAAGTTTTAGAGTAAAACAAAAATTTTAGTTATAATTTAAAAAATTGTTGATTTGGACTTAAACTTATCAAATCTCGTTCTCCAAGATTCGTTAAGTTGATTTGAACATTACGATTATTATGGATACTTTTGACATTTAAAATTTTGACGTGGATATATTGACCAGGACTGATTGAAATAAGATTTTCAATGTCAATTTTTAATGTAAATTTTCGACAATTCATGGTTGTATGTTACCGGTTGTTCTCGGTTAGCACATGAGCAAAATAATTATTGAACTTCTGGAACTCCGAAGTTCGATAATGCTCTGAGTAGCCCAGCACAGTCTTCAATCACGTACAATCCATGAAGAAAGTTATAAATTCTATTGACGGACTTTAGCTCACGAGAATTCCATTAGTTATGAAGGCACTTTAAATCTGTCAAGTCATGAAGAATGTTGGGCCCGTTGATATCAAATCATCGAGAAAATCAACTTTGTTTTATATTGCCATAATTTAAAAAAAATTACATTATATATCAAAAAAATTGTATTTCATTTTGTAGATGACTATGGCAATGCCGAAAGGTCCTGCTAAATAAATTTGAAATCAAAATTAAATTATAGTTTTGGTTATTATGACTGATTAACATAGGGAATAATTATTATCATGTTTTGTTTTTTGTTAAGTCCATAAATTTGGCAGTCCAGATTCAAAAAATACATACAGTTTCTTGAATTTAACTGTTTGCAATCAAAAGACAGTAGATTAAAGACTTCGGACCAATAACGACCGAATAATGCGTGAAACGAAAACATTGTAATCACCACATAAATCCAGCCCTGTGCTGCACCACAATTTCATGTAATCGACCTGTATATTGTTTATTTGACAGACTGCGCTTGGAACGTCTCAGTCCAACCAATATCAAAGACGAGTCTGATGCAGCTCGAGGTGAATTGTTGCTCCTTCAACGGGTCGTACGAGATTCCAAGACAAATAACGCAGTGATGGATCAAATTAAGCGAACATTCCATAAATGGCGACGGAAATCTCCGAAGAGAAGGTATTCCATGACCGCCAAATGAAAATGAACGAGCTGGCAGACAAACAAGGTAAGTGCACCAGAGTCTTGCACATCGCATATTGACTGAAAATTTGGTTATGAGAAAGTTGTGCCTAGACTGTTTCAATATACTTTTTGGTGATGTTTTTTTAGCAATAAACCTGAGTTTTTGCGTCCATTCATAATCATTAATGAATCATGAGATCATCAATTTTCACCTTAGAATGAACAGTCAAAACAATGGACTTCAAGGTGAGAATTGGAGCCGAAGAAGGGAAAGAAAGTTCATTGTGCATGAACAGTAATGGCGTCAGTTTTTTGGGATAATTTCCACTGATTACTTACAAATATAAATCAAAGGCCGACCTCCTGTGGTGTAGTGGCTAGCCTCTAGTTGCTGCCTCACAACCCTGAGGTTCCTGGCATGGGCTTGGATGTTTGTGTCGTCATGGTCGAGAAGACCGGGATTAAGGCTGTTGGAGGATCGATACGCTGACCACGTGTCACTCCAAACTCGGAATGTGTCATGCAAGATGACAGTCCGCAGTCGACTCTGTAGGCCCAGGCCCTCAATGGGCTGTAGAGCCACGGAGAACGAAAGAAATAAATAAAAACAAAGTCAGCGACGATATTATGCAAACTATTTGCAGCGATTTTGTGAAGGTAGCAAGGAAATACGGTCGCATTTGACGAAAAGGAAAGTGTTGTTTCATCACGACAATGCACTAGTTCACACGGTCATTACCAACAGGGTACTTAAAGTTGGAATTTCCTCTTAACACACCCTATTCGCCAAATTTAGTTCCCTTATATTTTTTTCTTTTTCCAAACTTCTCGGTGGTTTAAGATTTGTGAACAATGAAGAACTTGATTCTGCGTTTTTTGTCATAATTTATTTAGCAATCAGAATACAATTCTAAAAGCTAAAATGCTGACAATTTCTAATAGTAACATTTACAGGAAGATATCCAATGATATCACCTGTATGAAAGAAATAAACAATGAATAATTTAACTTAAAATAGTTGACTAGGCCACCTGTTTAAGTCTTTTATTTATGATAGGTTCAAGGAGTATGTCTATAAGTGGATTGGGATGATTGTCCAAGACTGCGTGGTGATTGATGGCTTTCTTATGGATGACTTCTTGTACCGTAGGAACGCTTAAATCTGTATGCAGTTATGTACCATGGGGCGTGTACAATTTGCCGGAGGACCTTTGATTGGCATATTTGAATAATTGAAATGTTTGATTTTGATGCACATCCCCATAGCTCAATCCCATATGTCCATATTGGCCTGATTACAGATTGGTATGTTAGGATTTTATTGTCCATAGATAACCGTGATTTTCTTCCTATGAGCCATAGTAGTTCTCTTGTTTTTATTTAAACTTGTTTTCTCTTTTTAACTATATGATTTTTCCAATTCAATTTAGAATCTAAGTGTAGTCCTAAATATTTTACTGTTTTTCTGTGTGGAATGTGTACATTATTTATTGTGGCTGGGGGCAAGTTTCTTTCCGGAGACTGAATGTGATATGAGCAGATTTATTCTCGTTCACTTTTATTTTCCATTTTTTAGCCATTGTTGTAGATTGGTTAGGTACCTTAGTGTAATATTTGTGGCTGTCTGAGGAAGAGAATGGCTGCATCTTGAGCCAGTGGTATATCTGATGAGTACAAAACATAAAGGAGTGGCCCAAGGACACTGCCTTGTGGTACTCCAGATATTATCGGAAAGAAGTCAGATTTTTCTCCTTTTACTGTCGTTTGGAATTTTCTGTCTTTCAAATATGATTTATGGAGATTGAAGTATGCTGGTGGAAAGATAGTCTGTTTGGGTAATCCGGTGAATTTATTGCACTGTAGAGAGTTTTTTTCGAAACCCAAACTGATGCGCTGGTATCCATGTTTCTGAAGGCAGGTCTTTTTTTAATCTACGAAGCACTAGTCTTTCAAGTATTTTTGAAATTATTGATAGTAAACTTATAGATTGGTAAGAGGAGACATCTGTTGGATCTTTTCCTGGTTTATTTATCATTATAATTTGCGCTGTTCTTATTCGTTTTGGCCAGTATCCTAATCTTAGAATTCCATTGTATATGTAAGTTAACATTACTATTCCTTTTTTAGGTAATTCTTTCATCATTTTAGCCGTAACAAGGTCAATTCCAGGGTTTAGAAGTCTAATTTCTTCGGCGATATCTTTTGGTGTCAATGCTTTGATAGGCTCATGTATTGTAGGTGGAATAGAGGCACGTTGTTCAACTTCTTGATCAGATACATTAATTCTACGGTCGATGACTATTAGGAGGATCTCGATTGTATTCATTTTAAACAGGGTACTGAAGCTATTGAACATCGCCGGGAAAAGCGTATCAAATTTAACACGTGTACGTTGAGAAATGAAGATTTTCTCCCCATTTTTTTGTTTGCTTTGATTGGTCAAGTACTTCTGGGACTAGCCTCATATATTTACTTGGGTCAGAAATTAAGTTATTAAAATTTACCTTTTTAAGATCAATGGATAAAAATCTGATGAATCCTTCTATTTGAAATCTGAATCCCTCAAACTAAGTGGAACTGAACTGAAGGCAGTGAATTTCTATTCATAAATATGATTCCTATAGTCAGTTGAAGAATTTCATAAATTATTATTATTATTAATACTTAGCTGCCATATGGCAGCTATATACAAAGTAGGGACATATGATATAATTACAAAAAGAAAATACAATTTACACTCAGGAACAATTTTGTAGTGTCTTATGAGGTTTTGACCTGAAAAAGAAAAGAGAAGTCAGGAGTCACACAGAAATCACTTTACTGATTCTAAAAACTGCTCACTTTAGTTTCCTTAGCCTATTCCTAAACTTTCATTTTTAAATCGGACTGTAATGGATTGGAACAATTTACCTGCAGAAGTTTTCGAAACATTCCCTGCCAACAGTAACGTGTTTCAGGGAAGAATTAGGAAGTGTAGTGTAGTGCGACGAAACAATATATGAATAATGGGTACTTTTTATCTTCTTTTGTTAGGATTTAATTTAATTTATATTATATTAGTGTAATTATTATTTGTAACATTTTATTTTTAAGTTTATTTTTTATAACTGCCACCGAGTGCTACTCAATTGCAGTATTAATAAATTCATTCATTCATTCATTTATTTATTTACGCTACCCGGAAAAGTTGTCAGTATTTCTGCAGGCAATGAATTCCATTTGCGTATTGATCTATTTACAAATGGAAAATTTCTTACTTTCTGTGCTTGCACTTTTTCTTTAATTTTGAACGTGTGATAGTTTTTTAGAGATATAATTCGGCCCCGTAAGATGATTTTTTTATTTCTTTCCAGGCCCTGTGGTTCACCCTTATAAGCTTTATATATTGCGCGCAACCTCACATGTTTCCTTCTAAATTCTCGTGACGATTGTTCGCGAATCAACCCCCAAGCATATTTTCAACCCGTTTTTGTATTTTTCCAACGCTAGTGTGTTCATTTTGATATGGATCCCAGCGTATTCTAAAACTGGCTTGACCAGCGTTTTGTAAACAGAAATCTTTGTTTTTCTCGTGCTTTTCCTCAAGATCCTGTTTACAAAGTGAAGCAGCAGCAGCGCCTTTACGTCGCTCACTTCATTACCCCAATTTAAATATTTACTAATCGTGATCCCAAGATATTTACAGTTGTTTGACTCCGTTACTACTTCGTTACCTATTTTATATCGAGCTGGAGGGACATTTCTCTTTTTTGTAAAAAAAACGATTTCCTTACTCTTCGTTGCATTTATTTGCAATTTATTTCTAACTGACCATTGGTAAATTTTGTCTAAGTCAGTCTGCAGAATCTGTGCATCCTCAACGTTTACAATTTCCCTATAAACCATACAATCATCGGCAAAAAGTTTGATCTTTGATTTTATACCGATTGTTAAGTCATTTATGAATGCAAGGAACATGATGACACTTCCTTGCAGGATCCCTCACGTGACTTTGACAGAGTCGGACAATTTGTCATTCACGTGAACGATCTTTTGAAAATACCCGAACCCTGTTCAGTTGCCGAAAATCTATAACAGTATTTTTCAACTTACTTAGTAATAGATTGTGCGGCACGACGTCGAAGGCTTTAGAAAAACCAATAATTCTAGTGTCAATTCTCCAGGCTCCCTGATGATCCCCGTCCGAGAGATTTTGGCAGACCGTTGCCAGTTGGTCCTCACAGGAGAATCCAGGTCTGCAGCCATGTTGCCCCCTGTAAATCCACCCCCTTTCGTCCCTGTGCTTACGCAAATATTCAGCTATCAAGCGTTCAAATTGCTTGCATATCACAGATGTGAGGCCAGTGATTACTGGTTTCCGATCGCGCACCAGAAGAGACGAAGTTAAAAAGTGCATATTACCTTATCAGGAAATAGTTCCTGATTTTATGTTTTCCTATAGCTTTCTTTACGTAAAATCTTCTGTCTAACTGCGGGGAATTCGGAGTCAGATTTTATCGTCATATTTTTAACCAATGAAAGCAAGTACCAAAGCAAATGGAATCCTGGTATGTGTTTGGACTATTGTTTCGGCTTCTCTAGAAGCGTATAATTCATCTGTTACGATGAATTTGGCTTCGGGCTTTAAGAAGATAATGATAGATCTTATGAAGTTCCAGATCTTTGTGTTGGGGAACATCACTGAGCTCCGGATAAGGCCTGTACCGGTAAACCGCAACAAGCGTAGAAAAAGAAGTTGGGAAAGTTTTCATGCGTGACAGATTGCTCATCAATCCAGAGCCTGAAAGATGCGATGGCGAGATGACTCGATAAAATTTATACTAGCTAACCTACTAAACCTCTGTCTATTAAATAATCACACCTCTATGGAACGATAATAATTTTAATTACATTCAAATGATTTTCGGAAAGAAATGTATCAATCGTCTGGCCATACTGCCAAAGTCCAAGTTGGTTGTCAATAAATCGCGGTGACGACACTAACGTTAATTGTAATTCCAAAATTAATTTTTGGTCGCAACGATATCTCCCGTAATATCAGTTGGAAGCCAAGTTTCATCATCAAATTTCTATTTTTTGTTTCCTTTACAGCCTCCTGCTATTTTCAATACCGTCTTTGTCTTGTTTGAGTCAAGTCCTCACAAATTTTTTGACCTCCTCCTTTACTGCTCAACTCTTCTCCTCGTAATGACTCCTTGAGTAGACCAAAGAAATGAAAATCGGAGGGAGCCAAATCTGGACTGTGTGGAGATTGAGGTAGTATATCACAATAAATTTTTTCATGGCTTGGTGGTGTGAGGCCGAGCATAGTTGTGGAGCAAGATCACGCCTTTTCTTTGAGATATGCGACGTTTTTCTCTCATTGCTGGTTCTGCTTTGTTAATTAGCACGTCTCAGTAGAAGGCACTGTTGCTGATCTTTCAAATAACCACCAAAGACGATATCTCAGGCATCCAAAAAAATGGTCACCATGATTCTTCCGCATGATGCTTCCGTATTGAATTTCTGATGAAGTGGATAAGCTGGTGTGCTTCCATTCTCGGGTTCAAAATGACGAACCCACGCTTCATCTCACATTTAAATTTTTTTTAGAAAATGGTGACCTTCTCTTTCTTAGCGTTATTTCAAGTCTGTCGTTATTCACATTATTTACATAATTTATATAATGAATATTTAATTAAATTATATTACGATTACAGAATGCGTTTTTAAATAGCTTTTAATCTTACATTAGCTGTGCCGTTTATTTATAGATTGCTTATTATTTTTCTTGAATTGCGTAGAAATGATTTATAAGAAATATACTAAAATAAAACGTGAATTAAAATGAAACTAAGTTTTATCGACAGAAGTCCACTAAGTACGTAAGAAGGTCTTTCCTAATTCTCTGGTCAAGGATGCGTGCCTCTGTGGTTCTCAGCATCAAACGTAGTCGATATCTGTTTGCTATCAGATTTCTTGTAATGGTGCGTAGAATTGAAATAAATTAAATATTTTAAAATAGAATGTCAAATTCAAAAGTATGCCCGACAAGAGTGTATTGATCGGGTACTCGCTATTTACTCCTAGGACAGCCGCTGTTACCTGCTTTCAGACCACACATGAGGCTGGCAGGAAACGAGTCGACATCAACAGGGATATTCACCATACTCTCCTAATTTTTATATCTGAATATTATGTTTTATTGATTGTTTATTTATTAACCTTAACCAATTATAAATATCCTCTTAGAAAATAATGTGATCGCAGCCTTAATGGTGTTTTAAAATGCGATGGAGGGTACAAAAAAGAATGAGGAGTCCTGTTACAAACATTGATTTTTATTCAAGACTACAATGTGTTACAGCGCATGAATTAATTTAGAAGGAATTATTTGTTTCGTTATTTAAGAAACCCTAAAATAATAATATGTTAAGAGTGTTAATTTCTGCTTCGATTTCGAAGACTTTAACCTTATCCGCCTTCCAGCGCGCTCCTTGCCGTTATATGTCTTGGCAACATTATTTATAGCACGAGAATCTTGTCTGTAATGAGAAATGCGCATGCGCAAGTATTACCGTTTTGACACCCTCCTCGTCTAAGATCCAACAATAATATGAACTACAGAAAGCAGCGTGCTGATACAGCTGACACATCATCAGGATACGGTTTTTAAAAGTTTTTGACGAAGATTATTGCTTATACACATGCTGTATCAATTATTCGGTTTAAACAAAGTTTATTAAAAATAAAAAACGTTTAACAGGTGGCATTTCATAATTCTGAGAAAATTACCGTATGATCCTTCATAAAATATTTCCATTATATGTGACTTTTCCTAAAATTAACTTTATTAGTTTATAATATGTAAAAAGTAAAAATGCTGTCGTGTTAGGAATTTGCGCCAATATTGTTTTATTTGTTTTTTACAATTTTAAAATTTATGTTATGTAGACATTAGAAATGGAGCATATTACGGGTTGTGGAGTATAAACAACACTGTAGAATTTCTTGAATAAAGAGTTCTTGGGTCACAACCCGTGCCATAATAGTAATTAAAACCGACGTTTCGATAAATAACTGATTCATCTTTATCAAGTAACTGATTTACTTGATGAAGATAAATGAAACGTCTTTATTCAACAAAGTAGATGTAGTATTATTAATATCTTTATCCTCCTAAAATTTGGTCTTTGGGGTGATGCAGCACTGATGTAGCCGCCACTGGTTGGACCAATCAAATTAATATTTGATTATTAGCACATATTTCCTCTTATTTCGAAACAATACAGGCGTTTCTGA
Source organism: Eucriotettix oculatus (assembly GCA_034510155.1). Classification (NCBI taxonomy): domain Eukaryota; kingdom Metazoa; phylum Arthropoda; class Insecta; order Orthoptera; family Tetrigidae; genus Eucriotettix; species Eucriotettix oculatus. The sequence goes on from CM067380.1 coordinate 82,386,241, forward strand.
TTATTAAACATTAGATCGTGGCCTAAAGAGATACCGCCGTAACTCATGAATTACATAATTTTAGGTGAAACTCGGAGCGTTTCTTGGTGCACGATTTCTTAGATTATTCATGTAGCTGTGTGGGTCTTTAAGACCTTAATTACGAAATTAAGCTGGAGTTATGTAATTTGACACAAGCAACGTAAAACGACATAAAATGATAATAGTAATTTTCTTCTTGGGGGGCAACAAAATGTTTAAGTATCCCTTTCACTTTGCTTTAAAATGGTTTCCACAAAATTACACACTTTTGTTTGGAAAAATGTTCCCTTGTGAATTGTTCACAATATGCACGCATATATTTGTTACAGTATATTGGATTAATTTGCGTTAGTTGTTTCTGTCTTGGTATTGGTATTGATATCGTTGCATTTTAAAATCTTTTATTTCTGAATTTAAAAAATTGGCCACAATGGACAGAATATAGAGAGGGGAAAAAACACAACGTTTTTTCTGACATTGTAACACTCGAAAGTTGCGTTATAAGATTACGAACTATCACGGGTCATTACAATTGAAATGATTAACAACATCAAAATAGGTAGGCGAAAAATTACAGTCAAAATTGGTCATAATTAAAATTATTAATTTATTAAATTATAACACGACGTTTCGTTCCTTTGTTTGGAACGTCCTCAGGTGTGAAAACAATCTACAAAAAATAATTATAAACCCAACGCATCTTTTGTATTTTTATATATAGGCATATTTTATTTTATTTACTTCAATTATAATTATTTTTTGTAGATTGTTGTCACGCCTGAGGAGGTTCCAAACAAAGGAACGAAACGTCATGTTATAATTTAATAAATTAATAATTTTAATTATGACCAATTTTGGCCGTAATTTTTTGTTGACGTTATTCGAGGTACAGTCAGAACAGTTATAAAATTTGTTTTAATCATCAAAGATACCTGGAAGATAAAATAGTATCACCGAGGGCGCTCAAAGGGTTTTATCATTTTTTGAGGGTAGGCAAAACTAAGTTGTAGAGGGGGGAACTCCTGAAAGAGCGAGCATTGTAGGAACACGGTAGTATGTTAACACACGATGTAGTGTCCAGTTTAGTGAAAGATGTCGTGCGAGCCACGTGTTGTGATCCTCTTCCTACTTGCGGAAGGAATAATACCTACCGCGTTCTTTCGCAAATCAGAACGGTTTACACCCAAGGTGTTATGAACGAAACGAATGCGTTTCACGAATTCCTCATCTGCCAAAAACTTAAAAAGCATAATTTCTGGTAAAAAATCATTGCCTCAGGGTTTTGCGACCGAAAATGCATCATTTAATCTAATTTCTGCCTCAGTGGGAGATCGTCAACGCACAACGATATTATGAGACCCTAAAAAATCAAAAGGTGCATTCAAAATAAAAGGATGGGAATTCAAAAAGGAATCTGCTTGCTGCACCACAACGCCCGTCCTTACACGGCCTTAGCCATCAAGGGGCTTTGGTTGATGTTGGGATGTTTTGATACACACCCGTATTATCCTTGGATCGTCTCCTTACCAATTCCTCTCTCGGAATATTTTCGTCTAATTTACTTAACATGAAATGAGGAATTAAATGGGGATTGTTTCTCTGCGCTAAAAAGGCTTGAAAAATATGTGAGCTCTGATTATAAATCTAATAATTATAACAGTTCATATAAAACCAATAGCTTTGTAAACGTGAATCCTAAAAGTATACAAATAGGAGTGGAAAATTTCCTTAGTTTGGAAGATGGTTTCCATATGAATGATAGAAAATCTGATGATTTCATAAATAATTTGGTTACAACATGGTCATAACAACGGCATAAGAAATGCAATACGTAATAGTTTTGTTCATACTTCGGTAGTAAGTCGGTTGAATGCAGAAATAAATAGAGATGCTAATGACGGTAAGAGGTTTCAAAGAATGAATAAAGGTATTGTTATCTTAAAACCTAATAAGTTAAAGAAAATTGTAGTTATGTATAAGTCTATACAAAGTAAAAACATAATTATACCCTTACCGAAGTTGACTGGGACTGATAGATGCGAACATCACAGGGCAATTAGTTTAGTATTCCATTCGTGCAAAATATTAACGAAAATAGTATATAGGAGAATGGAACGACAAATAGAATGTGAGTTAGGAGAAAATCAGTTTGGTTTTAGGAAGACAAGGGAATCAATATTGACTTTGCGACTAATTTTAGAAGACAGGATAAAAAAACCGGCCTACGTTCATGGCATTTGTAGATTTAGAAAAAAGCGTTTGAACTGGATTTTGAAGACAACTAGAATATAATATCGAGAAAGGAGGCTTATACATAACCTCTACAGTAGACAGGCAGCATTAATTAGAATAGAAGATCAAGAAAAGAAAGCCGCAATCAAGAAAGGAGTAAGACAAGGATGCAGTGTGTCGCCCATGCCGTTTAATTTATATATCGAACATACAGTGAAGAAAATTAAAACGGAGTATAGTAAAGGAATCATACTGCAAGGAGAAGAAACAAAAACCTTACGCTTTGCCGACGATATTGTAGTAATAGGAGAATCAGAAGAAGAGTTGTAAACCATAATAAATGGCATAAACGGGGTCCTGGAGAAATAGTTCAACATGAGGGTTAATAGAAGGACAAACCAAGGTAATGGAGTGTAGTATGGGAAACAGTGGAATAACACAGGGTGTAGATTGGGAAGGGATATTTTGACGGAAATTGAGTAATTCCGCTACTTGGGAAGCGTAACCACCAGGGATGGTAGACGTACAGTAGACATAAAGGGTAGGATAGCACAGGCAAGGAAGGCTTTCGCGAAAAAGAGGAATTTACTTACAGGTAATATATTAGGAAATCGTTGCCAAAAAAAATATTCGTATGGAGTGTCGTTATATGGGAGCGAAACGTGGAAGATAGGAGTTGTGGAAAACAAAAGAATAGAAGACTTTGAAATGTGGTACTGTAGGCGAATGCTGAAAATCAGATGGGTGGATATAATCACTAACGAGGATGTTCTAAACAGAAAATGGGAAGAGGACGTTGACCAAGAGAAGGGATAGATTAATAGACCACGTTCTAAGACACGAGGTTATTGTAAAATTAGCATTAGAGGGAAGTGTGTGGGGTAAGAACAGAAGAGGGAGGTCATGGATGGAATACGCTTAGCAGATTAGGGATGTGCTAGTTATGGGTAAATGAAGAGGCTTGCGGAAGATAGGCTAGCATGGAGTCTTAAGACTGAATACCACAAGAAAAACAACATGGAATATATGTATATGCCATTGAATGATAGGACTGTGTTTGATATAATTAAGACAATTTTGCTTTGTCGTAAAAATTTTCTATTTATTGTCTGACTATTTTCTGCCAGGAAAAGAAACATATATTACAGATTATTATGGCTGGGATGTAGCTGAAAGCTACTGTAAAATAGACTTGAAAAAAAGTCTGTGGACTGAATAATGGTTAAACACGTTACTGATGTTTAAAGTAATGAAATTAGCTTTTAAATAAATATGAATTATATGGTTATGTGATCGAAGAGGTATGAATTCGAATTCCACACAAGACATTTGAACAGACATTTCGGCCATCTTAAGTGGACCAACTTCCAAGGGGAGTGGTTTGATTGGTATCTCGTTAAATAGATCTTTTTTTAAAATTTTTGTTTATAGTCGCATAAACTACAAGGTCATTAGCGACTGTGCACGATTAGAGGAAACATATATATGTAGGGGTATTATAGTGTTGTTTCTCAAACAACACAAACATCCCAGCCCATGCCAGGATTGGAACCCGGGACCTGTGTGGTGCTCGGCAGCCATTAGACCACAGGAGATTGGCAGTTCACGTTCTTGATCAAGAAACACGCTGTCCTGAAATCATGCGATTTCATACGGCACAGAGTATTGTTACCTCTGAACTCAGGACTACAGTAGTTCCTTTGACTGTTTATGAGGATTTATGAATGGATCGTAAAGAAACGGGCCAGCATGGAGATCTGCTGAGAAATCCAGGCCTGTACTATATAGTAAAGATAATCATGTCCGCGCCTGCTGACTTTGTTTGGTCAGTATGAACCAAGGTCAACAAAGCCCTCGATGTAGCTTTCGCTTTGATTTCATTTTATTTATTGTAGGCGGATGATTGACGCTAGTGATCTGAAAACGAACGAGAGAATGGCATGGCGCTGTGAAGACGAGCAGTGAGCTGCACGATTGGCTCAGTCCATGGAGGTCATCCACTTTCTCTTTCCATCGTGTTTCTTATTCTATGAGTCCCTCCTGAATTTAATTCATGACCAAAGTACAGCCAGTACAACCTCGAAGAATATTTTCCCTTCGTAAAAACTTTTTCTCATTGATATATATTCGCTAAATCAAATATAACACACTTGTTCATCAATAATGACGGCATTTTGATTAAAGCTAAGTTTCACAAGTTTACTTCCTTGCCATTTAGTAACAATTTCCACTGTTTTTCAAACTATAGGATAATATTAATACATATTAGGAAATAATTGAATCTCAATACACATACGTGTCTTCTAACATAATGACTTTAGAAAAATCATCTGGATATTAGCAATTAGTTGAAATCAAAACAGAAATACATAAATACTGCATTTTTCATTTCACATACCAGAAAATTCATCAGAAGTTATTATTTGAAATTATTCGAAGTATTAAAATATTATTTCCTAGACCCCACCTTCGGTGGCTTTCAAACATGCATATATGGAAAATAAAATTGTTTCAGTGCCCCAACCGTAATTATTCTGTATACAGTTTAACTTTGTGCATTGACCTGCTGAATTCCGGACACAAAAATGACCTGCTAAGGGGTTGCCTTACTGAGCCGGGACCTCTCTTCTAACATACACTGACATCCCGTCTCACTAGGACGGGCCTTACGTTTTCACGTATTAACATATATAACGTTTTTTATAAATTGATCAATTTAATTTGTTATTTGTAGTTTAATTTAGGTCACATCGTGGTATGGTAGGTAATTTCTGGAAAGTAACAGACCGCGAGGGGCTACTCGGGCGTGGGAGCCAGACATTCTCAAATATGACAAAGGACTGCCACCAGGGCACGTAACCTTGGCTGGGACACTTTTAGCCGAGAATACCCAACGAAGAAGTAAGACTTTGTAAATGAGGGGGATATTATTTAATGAATTTAATAATTGAGTTTAAATATATATTTATTAATTGTAAACACAATTTTTAATATGGGTAGTGCGTAGATATATTAAGTTCAAAATAATTATTTAAAAATGGGATTTTATTAAAGATCTCAGGGTATTAATGGTTTGGGTGATCACGTGTAGCAGATCTGTTCGTTGACGAACCTGAGTTGTTTCATAGGCGTCTCGCTGTTATTTCCGTGTTGTGGAACTTATAACGGCCGGTAGACAATCGTACGAAGTCGTGCTGGCAAAGTAAGGAAACTCCGCTTTTTCCTCTTTCTTCCCTGCTTCCTGGACTGATCAAAGCATGGTCTCCGCTGCCACCTCACCAATCTGCTCTCGCCGTAACTTCTCTGCTGCCAATCTCCTTTCGCCACCACCTTCAAAAATCTCCTCCACCACTCTCCTTCAATATCCTCTCACCATCACTTTGCAAAATCTGTCCAATCTCTCAAAATTGTCTCCGCCAGCCTCTTTAAAGCCTTGTCCCCACATATCCGACACCTATCACTAAGGTGGCAGGGATGGATATCCTCCAATCCTATCCCTTGTTTCATTTGGGGAACACACGCCACACGTCACCAAATTCCTAAGCAGATTAAGACATTCCGAAACGGCGCTGACGTGTCCGAGCTTTATGGTCCAGGTGGCAGTCGCAGTCCCTTGTTATTATTCCGAAACGGCGAGACGGCGGGCGGAAAAACCTCTTCTTCCTGGCAAACAACTTGCTCATGCCGGAATATTTGGTATTTAAGTTCCCGTAAATTATAATAAAAAATTGGACGCGGGTTCTACTGCGCTACAACTCCAACAATTTGTAATAGCGACGAAGTAGGGGCTCGGAGACTGATAGTGTTTACAGGGGACGCGGAGCAAGAATCTCGGTCAGTTTTTGTGTTTCTTATATTTGGCTGTATGTTGGAAGTGGTTGGAAAATGAATAGGACTAGAACCAGGAAGAAATCTGCCACCTGTAACACAGAAACTTCTTCACAGTGCAGGCCTCTTACATATTTATAGGTGCTGCAAATTGCCGTCGAGATTGATATAGCGTTGCTAGTGGATCATGTTGTATATTTTGTATACCTTCAGTAATATTCATAATTCCTTAATCTAAAAATTTTCTCTGCCTTTATTATATACACACGCCTACATATATGGCTCAGTAATGCTATTGTTGTGTCGCTTCGACAAGCCCTTAGCAGGTCATTTATGTGTCCAGATTTCAGCAAGGTCAATGCTCAAAGTTGAACTGTATACAGAATACTTTCCATTGGGGCACTGAAACAATTTTATTTTCCATACATACACATGTTTGAAACCCGCCGAAGGTGGGGTGTAGTTTTTGGAGACCGCATAGTGCTGGAAACGCCTGGGATTCTCAGGACAAAAAGTTTGGAGAGCGATTGAAGTTGGCCGCGTGCAATCATGTGATCCAGAAACCAGCCGCCTACACCAGATATGCACGAACATGCAGTCAGCTGACCAACGCCAGCAACGCAGCAACGAGATCGCTGGAGCTCTAAGTTGAACCCACCCCGTATTTCTCGTGAAAACTTTTCATAGTTTCAAGTCTTATGACCTAATAATTTTTTTCCAAATATTTAAATTAAATTCAGATAATTTTCCTAATCAATTTCTTAGTACAATATAGATTTAAGCTAGTTTGTATGAGTGTGTGGACTTAACGGCAACAATAAATTCGTGAATTCCCCTTTGTCAATTAAATATTAACACGTAGACATTATTAATTAATCTCCAAAATTGACCGATATCAAGACCCGTGAGAGTCTCATCCACGGCTCGAGTAGTCACGACTCTTGGCAAATCGTTTATCTGCTCATGTTTGCTTCGCCCCAATGGAGTAATTATTTTTTTTGATGTCGACTGTCATACTTATCGATACCTAAATTAATTATGCATACTCATTCGTCAACCTTATGTTCCGAGGGAGCGAATAAACGGTATAATATATATATATATATATATATATATATATATATATATTCGTGGTTCATCTCGCGCTCATTATTGTTTATTTTAACTTGGGATGAAATAGAAAAAAATGGTTTATGAAAGTTTGACATACTTAATTTTTAAATAAGAATTACAATATATATATATATATATATATATATTGTAATTCTCATTTTAAAATTAAGTGTCAAACTTCCATAAACCGCTTTTATTATTTCATCCCAAGTTAAAATAAACAGTAATGATGAACCACGACTGCTTATTAGCCAGTTAGTTGATGATACACACGTCAGTATTAAAATTGACAGATGATATTTTTCATTATAAACAAATGACTTGTTACGGTCAAAATATCATTTACATGGAACGGAAAAAGTGAATGTTTTCTGTGTCGTGCGGAGGAAAAAGAAATGATTCTGCAAGAGGAAAAATAATGTGAAGTACACAAATGTGGTCCTTAGAGTTGAAATGAAAGTGAATATTAAGAGACCTAGACTATACGTTTTGTTACTCTCTGAATGACTTCTAAAGTAAGACAATGGGAAGCATTAGATTACGGGATGAGCTTGTTACTTAATATGCAAGGGGAATGCAAGAGACAAATCCGTCTTGCAGTCACGACTGTCTGCACGTGACCTTCGTTCGTGGTGTCTGATGAAGAGCTGGCATTTCCTTCGTAAAATACAGCATTTTCTCTTTACCCTTGAACCAGCTGCACCGCAATGCAGTGAAGGGTAATCCCCGCTAAGCTCCTCCTACGCCTTGGAGCCATCTTGCCGCTCGTCGCATTCTCGCCGCGGTCAGCAACAGACTACTATAAATAATACACGCTGCACACTGTCTCATGCATGTACTCATATTTAATTGTTGCTTTGCAGGCTGGACGATTGATTATCCTGTGCGCTAATGGCACCATAGCAGATAAAGATTCAAAGAACTTAACTCTGGCAAATAATTTTGAAGTGTTTTACACTTCCTGGATCTTTGGATTGGCAAAAGCTAAAAGTGAATTTACTGGCCGTATATATCAGTTTGTTTAATAATTCAAAACAATAATTCATCATGTTGCAACGATTAAGGGGAAATTGGTTAAATGTGATGAATGCAAATACGCTAAGTGACGTTGTAAACGTTTCTTCGGATAATTTAAAATGTTTTTTTTACGACGGTGCCATTTCATCCCAATAGTGAATACCTCGAGTAAGTTTTTTGGAAGTGGATTAGCTCAGTGGTCAGCAACCAGTGGCTCAGCTCACGAGCAACATGCAGCTCTCTCAGGTCTATCCATAATATACAACGTGCGGGGTATTTTTTGGAAAATTTCTGGAGTGAATAAAGATGTAGTGTCGAGTATTGAGAAAGGTACGCTGAAATTGTTTGAACATATACACTACGCGCACCTGACATTGCCACAGTATTGCCGTTAGAGAGCGAGATAGCTATAAATGGGGATGCAGGAGAAGTGAATCATCAGTTTTACTGTGTTGTTTGCGAAGCTATATGCAAAAGACGTGATTTAACGGAGTTTAAAGGAGGGATGATCTTAGACGCTCGATGCTCCGGAACCAGTATCAGCGCTTGTCAAGGGTTTGAGAGCAGCAGTAATTAATGTTTACAGGATGTGGAGTACAAAGCAAAAACCAGACCTCAACATCAGGAATGTGGTCGTTACAGGCTACTCAATGCTGAAAGGAGACTTGCCAGAGTAGTCCAGAGCAACTAGGCGACAAATAGTGGAGAATCTTAATCACGAACGTCTCTGGACGAAATGTTTGCCGCACATACGAGCCATTGAAGCCAACGAACTGTTCGTAAAGGTTCCAATGTCTGAATTCAACAAGAACAGACATCTTCAACTCGTAAAGGAGCACAAGGATTGACCTCGTGATGACTGGAAAGGGGTCATGTGATCTGATGAATCGCGTACCATGCAGGTAGCGGGGTTTGAATATGGAGGAAACAACACGAATGCGTGCCAACTGCATTGCTGTAATACCTCAAGCTGGTGGCGGAGATATGTTTTCCTTGACATGGTATGGATCCTTTTATTCATGTGAAACAACGTCTAAATGCCCTAGGGCAGTGATGGGAAAACTTTTTGAAGAGGGGGAAAGGAAAAAAGCTTTATGCGGGCCAATATAATTTAGATGCCGCAGTTTCGTTGCAGATGAGACATAGTGGTGCAACGTGCCTTTCTATCTGTTGGGACACATCAAATCTTGAAGGTTTTTCGATGATAAAAATGTATTTATTAAAAAAAATATGATAATTATTTTACGAAAAAGTAAAAAAAAAATTATTTCCCGTCTAGCTTGTATGCAAAAGTTCTCTACACTCAATGTTTACCGTGGGGTAAATAGGATATCAACGAATTCTGCGCAGAACAGTCTTACAGCTACAACATGATCTGCTTATAGACTGCTACAGCACCAGACGTTCTCTCTCCGCCATCATCAACCCAACCTCTCCGTGGATCAGTGATCGTGAAAAGGCTCTGATTGGTTCCTACTTATCCCAAGAATTTATGGGAGAACCAATAAGCAAAGCTTTATCCATCCACGCCACGTCAGCGTAGGGCAAACGGGGGCTGTTTTCCGAGAACCCTTGCACCGTTAAGCGAAGGAGGAAAAGAGCATTCCTTCCTACCTGAGATGCAGCGTTTATTTTTAAACCGTGAAATCCTATGAGAAAATCACACGTGTCGTCTAGTTGCTGCACATTTCTATCTCCCAAATTTATTAATATTACTACTCATTATTACATGCAACCATAAGTCGCGCTTCAGTGGTTTATCCCTCAAAACTAAGATAAAGTACTTCCAATCTCTGAAAACACGGCACGCAGAATCAACTTTACGTTTTTAGATAACATCTTGGAGCCAATTTTTTTTAGTATATGCAGAACAAAACTAGAAAACCAACAACGCTAAGACAGGTCTGAATCAAGAAACGTTTTTTGATATCTAGGTGCGGTGGAAGGGGTAGCTACTGCGAGGAGGCTCCGTTGCCAATTATACTCTTCGCTACAAATTTGCCAGCAGCCAGTGCCTCTCAACATACGATAAGTCAATAAATTTGTATGTCCTCGGTGATACAAAACGAAAGAGGGGGAAAAGAGGAAAATATTTATTTTTCTTATAGCCTGTATTATTTTCTTATTCGTCAGATTAGGAATAACGTCTCGCCCATCACTGCCCTAGGGTATATACGTATTATCGCAGATCAAATACATCCTCTTGTGTTAATGGTGTACTCTGCCTGGGGTGGATACTTCCAGCAGGACAATGCTCCTTGTCATAAAGCTGGCATTGTCTTCAGATGGTTCGAAGAGCATGACGGAGACTTTACCTCGCTTCGTTGGCCTGCATAATCACCAGAACTCAATCCAATTGATAATTTGTGGGATGAGGTCGAACGGGCCATCTGGCAGCTGGCTCCAGTACCATCAAACCTTAAGGAATTGGAACTGCAGATCATCAGATATGGTCTCAAATTGCTCCTACCATATGCCAACATCTCATAGAAGAATTTAAGCAGTATTGAGAGCGAAAAGTGGCCCAACATTATATTGAGAAGGTGGTCATAATAATTTGGCATGAGATAGGCAACACAAGTATACAGTTGAGTAGGAAAGGGTTGAACTCAACGGACGTACCTCAATCAAACTGACTTTAATGATATCCTAATACCAATATAATTTAAGTATAAAAAATGGTGTCTCAAAAGAAATTTGAATCGTTGTTTTATTGATATTTGTCTCTTTTCACTAATGAGGTTGCGGTGCACTGGCTTACAACTATGCAAAGCAAGTGTATTTGTCTTTGAATGACAAAATACGTTGGACTTGATGAATTCCTAAAGGTTGCTGGAAGTAGTGAAGGAAGTTGAACTCGATTGGAGGGATTGAACACTGTAATAGCTAATTTCTTGGGGGAGGGTTTTTATATTATTTCAATAACAGAAAAACTGCATTCAATTTAAAATCAGCCAAATGGCATGGAACTGAAGATAAGAATGGAAAAATCTCGATCGAACGGGGATGTCAAACATTTTTGTTTATAATTAAATATGTATTTTAAAAATACTAATATATAATTTTAATTGAAAGGAAATATGGAATCTTTCTATGAGAGCTTGTTTTTGTAAGAAAATATAACAACGAAATAAGATTATGTGACTTATGAACACATTTGTGCTGCATAAACTTTATACATTTAAAAATGTCACTTCACTTACCTAAACGATGATCAATTTGCTGTGCTTTTTTTAATACACTTCACTTATATTTTCCTCTCTGTAGTCAAACCATCGCCTTCGTTCTGCCTTCAACGTAAAATTCTCAACATTTAACCTTAAAAGTACAACCATATCTGATCATAATTCACTTTTCATTCATTTACAGCTGTCTTTAATAACGATTCTCAAATTCTTCCCATTATGTTCCGCTATTCAAGGAGCTCTTCAGACATCTACATGTTAAGCTTCTTTTGTCCGTTCTCGGAGGAGATTCCTTTGGAATCTCTTACACATTATTTTAGATTCTGCTTTAACCTTGTCCAATCTGTGTAATTTTTCACTGTGGGCGTTGTAAACAAAATAAATCACATGTCAGTAATGCAGATGATAACAGGAAGGAAGTATTGTCCGTATTTCCATCTGAGAAAAACTGGAACAAGTAATGTTTGGGTAATAACTAATCAAGCCAAAGTCACGATTGTTTGTGGGGAAGGGATTATGAATCCCGCAGATTGTGTTGCAATCTTCACAAGATGAAACATGGCAATGCAACGTGCAGTAAGCAATCTTTACGAGTCAAGGTTAACGCGTCAAGCTAATTTCGATATTTTTACCAGACAACAATCAAGTGACGCAAGAGATGGGTCGTTTGAAATAGCTTTCTCCCGCCCACTGCAGCATCCCGGAAGCTCCAGCAGTTGTGATGTAACGAGCTTTACGTAAGACCGCCATAATCAATCCTTTATCTACTAGTAGATAGAGACAGGCAACGTCGCCGTACACACTTAAAGCGGAGGATACAAAGCCATTACTTCAAATATTATCCATTTCTAAATAACAACTTGGTCTTAGATTTCAAAAACTCAAACCTATTGAAGTGCTGAGAATCATGTAATGTACTTAACTTTCCCCTGTGTATGAAAGAGGAATATTAATAATTACAAGATACGTTCAACACGCCCACTTGAACGAAACTTTGTCTTTCGAAGAATTAAATTTTCCACTCCATGCCGAGTCTTCAGGCCAAATCCCACTAATTATAACGTCCCGATCGTTGTGTAATGCATCTTTATGCCGTCAAAATCGACGAAATATGTCCCTTGCTACGGCGACTTTCATAAATCCAAAGTCTAGGAAATTGGAACAGTGAGTGAGTTTATTTATCTAGGAAGCATAGTAACAACAAGTGGCGGAGCCCCAGAAGACGTCAAAACACGAATTAAAAAGGCAAACGGAGCGTTTGTCCAACTATATACCATCTGGAAGAACAAAAATATTTCCAAGAAAACCAAGATTCGCATATTTAATAGTAATGTCAAATCAGTGTTGCTCTACGGATGTGAAACCTGGAAAGTAATACATCAAATTGCAAAGAAATTACAAATAGTCATAAATCGTTGTTTAAGAAAAATAATTGGTATGAGATGGCCTGAAATAATAAGTAACTGTGCATTATGGGAAGCCTGCGGTGAGACAGAAATAGAGAAACACAAATATGAGAAAATGGAGATGGATAGGACATACCTTGAGGAAGAACTAAGAGTCAGTTGAGAAGGAAGACTGGAATCCACAAGGTGAACGAAAAGTAGGAAGACCTAAACACACCTGGAAGAGGACGCTTATGGAGGAGGCGAAGGAGTGTGGAAAGACAGGGAAAGAAGTTATAAAGTTGGCAAAGAATAGAGTTAGGTGGAAATGTTTCACAGATGCCCTATGTTCCTAAAGGAACGAAAGGCTATACTACTACTACTACTACCCTGACTTCGTTGCATTTATACCAGCTCGCTAATTGTATTTGAGAAAATTGACAAAAAATTCACCTTAGAATTCCTGAGAAGTCTTGGAATGAGGCAAAATTTAAGTGCCGCAAACGTTGTTCATATATATATAGTAAACTAATAATAATTGCAATTTTGTCAAGCGATACCGAGTATTTCGGGTGAGAAAGCAGCGGAGGGTCGCTCGGGGCGTGGCAGACTGACGTGATTTATTGGCAACCGAGGTGGACATCTTCCACAATGGAAAATTACATAGAGTTTTAGGGTTGAAGACGGTTAAAGCAGATTCTGAAAGAGATGTGTGAGAGATTCCGAATAAATTCTGAAGGAACATCCACCGACAACGTACACATTAATTTTAATATGAAGAGATATCTGAAGGTCTTTTAGAAGAGCGGTGATTGGTGTCAGTTTTAAAGGAATGAAACATGAAGCATGTGTAGGTGAGTCACAATGAGCTTCAAAGGACTTGAGAATGTTGAAGGGTAAGATATGTTGGACTAGCAATGTTTATTATGAATTTGTTGGTTTGTATTGTTTGTTTTTACAGTATAAAACAGCGTATGACGGATGTGTTTTGATTTAATTCTCCAATACACTCCGTGTTAGAGTAAAATATAGATTTTATACTAAATCAGTGTTTTTACTGCGTCATCAGTCCATGTCCTTCACAAGACTACTTACAGTATTTTATTGGTCCTCTGGTTCGGATATTTACATGTGGTTTTGAAGAAACCAGAAAGGTTAGATCCTATTACGCTGGTGTGGAAAGAATAATGTTAAGTCTACCATTACCTCATTTGCTTCTCTTTGACCGAGAATTTTCCTGAAGAAAAAGCTACAAGGATACGTAGAATTCAGAAACTAAAATTAACGAATATTGAAATCTTCTTAAGTCAGCATGATCCTGAAAACATTACTGTAGAACAACCTAGGGTCAGATTAGAAACATTGCCAAGCATTTTGGACAGCTATGAATCCATCCAGAATGAATTGAAGATAAATTCAGGGAACCCTGATAGGCACTATCAGATCAGAGAAAATATCGTGGAGGATTGAACATAAAAGTTTAGTTGGATAAACGTGTTAATGATAATTCCAAATTACCACCCATTTCTGCATTCGTTAGTTGTAGTTTTATGCAACAAAAAATAAATTTACCCACATACATCATCTAATACATTGTCAAATGTTATTTCATATCATCATTGAGAGCTGAAGCAAAGGGAATGATGGATGATTTGATTATTGATTAAGGTAAATTCAATGCTGTATGGCATCTTTTATAAGAAAGGTACAACAACAACAAGGTTATTTCTGCCTCATTAACTTTACCTCAAGTTAAATCAGACAGCTAATTAATATAGGCAAGTACTTAATGAAGTTACAAATAACAAACGGACACTTGAATCATTGAATCCTTCTATAGCATGATATTTTATTGGCAAAGGCTGTCCTTGCTGAAATAAAGAGACAGGACAGACAGGACTTGGAATAAAGGCTGCAGCTGGTTAAATTTATTGCAAGAATTAATCACATTTCTGAAGCTAATGATATAGCTCTATATACCATTGAAGAAAGTAATAATACTTCCAATATAAATTGATTGAAGGAGGTAAAACCAAAGGAAATAGTTCACTGTTAACATAGTTGTACTTTGTTCATTTTGGAACACTATCATTTACTACAGAACTGTTAGGTATTGAAAGCGTCAACTATACACAACGAACGGTACTTTCTTAGAAATAAGTATTTATGCTATGCATGTTTCAACGGAAATTATGTTTTTAGTAGACGCAAATTGAGATTTTCAATGTCACGGATCACGGACAAATCTAAGAAAAGTGCTGCACATGGGGATAAGTGTCTGAAGATATTATTAGATGATGTAAAAAATAGATTGATTTATTTTTTAATACAAAAAATATTGATTTGATTTAATACGAATAAAAAAAACCTGGAGGGAGGTTCTATATAAAATACTAGCTGGAGATCCGGCGTTGCCTGGGTATTTATTCATATTATTCCGGTATCTTATTTAATTGTTATGAGCACATGACTAAACCGGAATCGAAAACGTCACAATATGAACCTCAAATATACTCCCAGTAACCCGTCAGTCAACGATACTCTAGGTAAAATAGCAGGACTAATAATATTTTCAGTACTCTGACAGCATAGAATTTCTTCCCCACTTAAGGGTTACATTTTTTACTTCAATCGCATATCAAAGGTGATAATGTAACACAGAGACCCCCTTTACACCGGTTTCGAGCACAAAGTTAATAATTTTCTTGTAATTTTCATATGACTCATTTCCACCCCCACCCCTCACATGCTGCAAGGGGTTCAAATTATTGCCGCATCTGAAGACCTGCAGTGATAGCTGAGGGGTATCAAGCTGGACTGCACACATGTAGACTCGGGTTCGAGTCCCACGCGCCTTTATGTTCTAGTATTTTCTGTTTCGAGAATGTTCTACATTAGGAATATTCTATGTATGTATAAATTGGACTGGATTCCAAATTGGAGTCAGTCTTACGCAATACGAGCTTTGTACAGCCGTTGAATAAACGCGTATAACCTCTACGTGTTTGTGTTATTTAATTTCACTCTCCCTCAAAACGTGACATTATACACAAATATTCTTGGGGAAAACAGTATAAAAGTAACTGACCTCAAGAATTCTTTTTCGACTCAAAAATTGAGCCTTTATTACATATAAAAATTCCACCAAGTCCACTCCTCCCCCTAGGGGAGCCGTTCGGAAGTTATATGCCAAACGTTCTAAAGTAACTGTTACGTTTGACCGTCTGTCTTGTCGCCTCTCGCCTGAACCTGGAGCCGTGGTAGATCTCGTTTGAGAAATTCCCATTCTGTTTTCCTCCAAACGCTGCCTACGCTCTTCTTCAGTCTCTTTGTCTCGAAGATTATGAACTAGGCTTACGTTACACGTTCGCCAACCGAAATTTTGACACCTCACTGGAGGGATTTCCTTATCACTAACAATAAATAACACGATGATAAACCTCTAAACGCATATCAAAACACAAGAAACAAACTACTGTTTGCTGTTGCGAAAGAATGTCAATCTATCAATACTGTGCGAACACGTCCGTCCAGTCCAGTGGTTGAGCCTATTTTCATCACCTTCATATAAACATAATAGTGGAAGAATATGTATCACAAATGTTTATATATATGTTGTTATCAAAATAGTTTTCTTAGTTTAACATTTTTTAATTGCCCAAATTGAAAAATACCATTTTTAAAGGGGTGTGTTTTGTAAAGGGAGCGTCAGTTCCTTCCTTCCTCCGTGGCTCTGCAGAGCCATTGAGGGTCTAGGCCTACAGAGTCGACTGCGGACTGTCATCTTGCATGAAACATTCCGAATTTGGAGTGACACGTGGTCAGCGTATCGATCCTCCAACTGTTTTAATTCCGGTCTTCGCGACCATGACGACACAAACATCCAAGCTCATGCAAGGAACCTCTGGGTTGTGAGGCAGCAACTAGAGCCTAGCCACTACACCACAGGAGGTCGCCGAGCGTCAGTTACTATTGATAATTTATATAGAATAACTACACTTTTTTGTGTAAAAGCACGGAAATTATTGAGGTTCAACTGTTTCTTTTTGGAGAAATTAGCTCACAAAAATTGAATTATCTTCATTTGGAATGGATAACTTCGTGGTACACAAGGTACATGAAAACATAATAATAGGTTAGTAAATATGGGTTCAATTTGTAGGTCTCATTATACTGAACACGATACAGTTTATTTGGAAAGATACTTCAACGAAGTCGTCTATAATTTAGAAATTAGTAGATACCTGCAAACGCGTAAAACGGCGCGCGCACTACAACTAAAGCGGCGGCCATTTTTGAATAGAACACAATATAAATATAAAAAAATTATTTTCGAACTGCCAAAACATGAGTGAATGCGCAAACGATTTTTTTGGTGAGATGGTGTGGCAACCACTAGGCCCAATCTCCCCGTTTCTGCATTGGTGACTAGCATCCTGTCCTTGTCAGCGATGTCAACGTCTTCAACCTTATTCTCAGCTAATTCTGTCCACTGATTAAAATATTGTAATTTCGAAAATAAAAAGCTACCTCTAAAGTACGCGCGTCGTAATTACACGTACTGAGTTTATTTTCTCATAAGACAGCACTTGTGGAGATTGCTACTGTGTCATGCAAGATGACAGTCCGCAGTCGACTCGGTAGGCCCAGGCCCTCATTGGGCTGTAGAGCCACTGCTTCTGTTATTATTCTTTACGCGTTCCGTACTTTGTATATCTGCTTTACGTTACAACTTTGAAATGCTTCAAACCGTCTCTGTTCCCCATAACAATGCTGTTTCAAAGTGTGCCGCACGTCTCCGGTCAAAATGAAAGAATCTATAGCACTGACACTAGTGGTCATTAGCCAAAAATGAATTGAATATCTTGCAATATTTTTCATTGCTTTATTCATCGCTACGCAAATGTGATAAAACGAAAGCATTAAAGGCCGTTGTGAAAATGATTAATTATATAAAATTCAGGGAATTGAATCCCAGATTTTTTTCTTCATTATTTGAAGAATTGTCCACCAAGCAAGAAATCTTGCTGTAACATGCGAAAGTCAGCTGGTTGTTGTTGTGGTATTCAGTCCTAAGACTGTTTTGATGCTACACTCCATTCTAACCTATCTTGCGCAAGCCTTTTCATTTCCTTATAACTAGCACACCCAACATCCTCCCTAATCTGCTCACACACTTCCCTCTAATGCTAAATTTATAAGACCCTCGTGTCTTAAAACGTGGCCGATTAATCTATCCCTTCTCTTAGTCAACGTCCTCCATATTGTTTTCTTTTTCCCTATTCTGTTTAGAAATTCCTCGTTAGTGATTCTATCCACCCATCTGATATTCAGCATCGCCTATAGCAGCACATTTCAAAGGCATCTATTCTTTTCCTTTCCCCAACTCCTATCGTCCACATTTCGCATCCATATAACGCCACGCTCCATACAAACATTTTTGGCAACCATTTCCTAATATTCACACTTATATTACCCGTGAGTAAATTCCTGTTTTTAGGGATAACCTTCCTTGCCTGTGCTATCCTACTCTAGTTATTACGCTTCCCAAGTAGCAGAATTCCTTAACTTTCGTCAAAATATCCCTTCCCAATCTAACAGCCTTTGTCAATCCACTGTTTCTCATACTACACTCCATTACCTTGGTTTTCCCTCTATTAATCCTCATATTGAACTCTTTCTCCAGGACTACGTTCATGCCATTTATTGTAATTTACAAGTATTCTTCTGATTCTCCTGTTACTACAATATCGTCGGCAAAGCGTAAGGATTTTGTTTCTTCTCCTTGCAGTATGATTCCTTTTCCATATTCCGTTTTAACTTTCTTCATCGCCTGTTCTATATATAAGTTAAACAGCATGGGCGACAAACTGCATCCTTGTCTTACTCCTTTCTTGATTTCTGCTTTCTTTTATTGGTCTTGTAATTACTGCTGCAGTATACTGTAAACGTTATGTATTAGCCTCATTTCTCGATATTATATTCTAGTTGTCTTCAAAATCCTTAATAGTTTGTTCCAGTTCACATTATCAAACGCTTTTTTCTAAATCTACAAATGCCATGAACGTTGGACGGTTTTTTCGTATCCAGTCTTCTAAAATTAATCGCAAAGTCAATATAGCTTCTCTTCCTAAAAACAAACTGATCTTCTCCTAACTCGCATTCTATTTGACGTTCCATTCTCCTATATACTATTTCCGTTAATATTTTGCATGCATGAGATACTAAACTAATTGTTCTGTACTGTTCGTATCTATCAGCCCCAGACTTCTTCGGTTGGGTTTAATTATCTTCTGAGATTCTTCCTGTTTCGTATATTTTGCAAACTATCCTGAACAGCCATGATATTGCTTCTTCGCCCGATGATCTTATCAACTCTGCTGGTATGTTATCAATTCCTGGCGCTTTACAATAACTCAGGTCTTTCAGCCATGGCCCTATCAAACTCAGACCTTAAAATTTTGTCCCGCAACACTTCGTCATCCATCTCCTCTTCTTCTATTACTGACTGATCTAGACTGCACCATGATACAGCTCTTCTAGATATACCTTCCGCCTTTCCGCTTGTTCTTCTTTATCCATAATTGGCTTCCCATCCGCTCTCCTGATGTTCTTGCTAATATTTTTCCTCTCGCCAAATGATTCTTTGATTTTCCTATAAGCTGCGTCTATTTTCTGTTTGACCATGAAATCTTGAACTGCTTTGCCAGATGGTTATCGAAAGGAAAAATCTTCGACCCACTTTTTTGTGTTTAAAGATGAATTTAGACTTGGGTTTTAAAGGAAAGAAGTCACGACTACGCTCCATAATTATGCCATGAAATGTGGATTGAATGTTTGTGCTATTTAGCAGTTATGTTTGCCATTCTAAATGAAACGAACATATCTATTCAATCAGTCAATGCACACATTATAATAATTAATGGAAAAGTTAATGCTACTAAATGATGTTTAAGCAACGTCAGCGCTAAATGAAACAATAGATGTGCAATTGACCAGGCATTGTTAGGTTGCAGCCGTACCAGGGTTGCAGAACACCCTGAAGTTTCTCTCACAGCTTTAAGAATTTCAATGCCACTCGGAATATCTTATTTAAGCGAAAAAACTGTCTCAACGTATGTCGCAATAAAAAAATATAAAATAATTATATAAATGCAGAATATGAAATGCGATTACAGTTAACACCTATAGAGCCAGACTCCCACAGATCGGGTAAAACAAAAATGTAATTACACCCCAGTAAGAATGCTACTAATAAATAAATTATATTAATTTTATGTTAAAACTTGTTATTACAGTAATTTTCTTTAATGATATTTACATAAGGGAACCATAATAAATTGATCTTTCTTGAATATTATTTTAATATCACTTATATTTTTTCAAGGGTGTAATGAAAATAAGTGTAAATATTTTATAATATTAAAGAGACTGAAAATTAGAATAAGGAAACTAAGTGAAACAATGTTTTCAATTCAAGTATAATGGAATCATTGTCGTGAAATACTCAGTTATCAACCGATTTGCGTCACCCTGGTTGACAGTTATCGTATCTCGATTGTAAATCAAAGTTTTACACCTGCGATAAGAGACTTAGGTTGGTTTATACCGGGATTACGAAGGGTTTGTGTTAAATTTACACCGTCATCGCTTGTGATATTAGTTCCTGACGCAGACTTGCTCCAGCATCACAAGAACATTTCATTCAGAGATCATGTTTGTCGGATTGTATTGAAGTGATGAGCTTGCAAAAAACGAATCATTCGGTTTGGCATGTATATGTATTGTTAAAAGTAATGTTAATTTTTGTAATACAGGAAAAGAGATAACAAGGTGCTGAAAATGCCGCCCTTGAGAGGCGTGACACATGGTTGTATTCACATTTGAGTTCCTGCTACCACGGCTGTCGTTATGTAGTTCCACAGTTCGACCATAGTTACTGGAAGTTCAGGCACACGCTGACCTTCTACAGTCTAGTGTTTTCGAATCCAGGCATGGGCTTGGATGATTGTGCCGTCATGGTCACGGTGACTGTAATACGCTGACCAAGTATCACTCGAAATTCGGTGTGTCATGTAAGATGACATTTCGCTGTCAACCCGGTAGGCCAAGGCCCTGAATGGGCTGCTGAACGAAGGAGGAATAATAGGCACATAAACAGAGTAATTGATAAACCGCCTACAAGAAAAAAATCACAGGTAAGTGGTGTAAGGCTGAACTATTTGTCCAGCATGATTGATCCATGTTCGAAGAGGCCTACATTTAAAAACCGCGTGAAACTACAATTTTCAATCACAATAGGTTACAGACTGAATAAATAAAGAAATCTTTCGAAACAACCTGTATGATTTCGTCGCATCAAAGTGTCGTAAAGTCGATTTTAAAACGAAGAGACCTAAATTTAATTAATTTAAAAACAGAAGACTTCTCTAGAATACGCTGAACATAGTGAATCGTCCGAGATTTGCGGGGATTAAACAAATATGCTGGAATAGATTACATGAATAAAGAGCTGAAATAATTAGGCTGACAGCGAATAATTTAACCAAATTATCTTAATTTTATCACATTTATTCTCTTTACTGTTGAATGGAAGGCGGTAAGTCTTTAGTAAGACGTTTTTCCGTGATATTACATGGAAGTAACATAGAAATTATTATTTTTTACTTAAACATTTCTTTTTAATTTAAGTATAAATAAAGTAGATGTGAAGCAATCATTTCTAAGTCCATTGTATACCTGAAAAAGTAATTGCTATATTTTTTCTTTTCGAAAAACTTTTGTTTGGATATTGTTGTCTTTAAAATTGCTTACGCATATCTATATCCTAATCTCTTAAAATCCTTCAAAAATAAGTTTATTATTGTTACACCATCATTGTCAAATCGAAAAGTAATTCGTCAAAAGTATATAATTTGGAAAATATACGTCGATCTGAAAATTTCTCTCAATTTTGAAATTATCAGATACATTCACGAGGCGTGTGCGGAAGAAAGTAAGGACCGTTTGCTCTATAGCCACCGCAACGCTAGTGTCGCAGTTACGCGCATGCACACATCTATCTCTAGTTCATTGATATTTCCACTGACGCCATTACAACCTGATTGTGTTTGTTTACATTTGTAATTGATCGTTCAAAATGTTTAAATTTAATTTTTATTAGTTTATTAAGAAATTTACAAGCTTTTCATTTTGAACATTAAGCAAATTAGATGAAGAACATAGAATGAGAGGAGAAGTGGTCCAGTGACCACGCTCCGAATGAAAAAAATGATATGGGAATGCAAAAATATTAAACTTCACAGATCTGTTGGCTGCTTCCTCGCCAATCTACGACGTGTTATTTCATTTGCTTCGTTATGGTGTCCTGAGAGATTTTGACGATAATTAGTGCTGAGTCTTTGTATTTCATATTCAATAGTAGGTATGGCTAGATCTTCATGTATTGTTTTGTTGCTCACAAACCAGGGTGCGTTTAAGATGGTACGAAGGATTATTGACTCAAGACGTTGAATAATTTTTGAATTCAAAGACTTGGTGCACCCCCATAGTTGGATACCATATGTCCATATGCGTTTAATAATGCATTTATATATAAGTATTTTGCTTTTTGTTTTCAATTTGGAAGTTCTGCAAAGTAGCCAATTCATTTGGCGAAACTTATTTTTGATTATGATCCTTTTTGGATGTTAAATGCGGTTTCCATGTAAGTTTAGAGTCCAATAATAGACCAAGGTATTTGACTTCATATTTATTGAGACATTTGGACAGTTTGTTTTCCTCACTTGCGCTGGTTTATTAGGATTTACAGTCATAAGCCAAACGTTTAGACATTCTTCGAGGCTATTTAAATGATTTTGTAGGACACCAGCGGCCGTAAGAGGGCCATTATCTGCGGTGTCATCAGCGTAGGTTGCAAGAATTGTGTTATCTGTGTGTCCGCTGTAAATATAAGCTATAAAAGCCGTCCCAGGACACTACCCTGTGGTACTCCACAGGCAATTGGATGAATTGTGGAAATATCGTTGTTACACTTAGTTTTAAAAAAGCGATCACTTAGAAAGGATTTTAATGTTCGTTACGAAGTCAATGTGAATGAGAAATTTTGTGAAAACATAGGTTCATAATTAGAATTCTTTGTGATGAGTTTCAACCAACTATCAAAAACTGTTTTGTATGAGATTGTTTCCCGCTATAACAAACGTCTGAGCAATGGTGGCAACTATGTAGGAAAACAGACTAAGAAACGTTCTTTCCGTGTAAAAATAAATTTTGCTAAAAATATTTTAATGAGATTTTATCCTCGTAATAAGCATATTTTTTATTACATTTAAATATTGGTTTCCTGTAATTGAATGTCTGTTTTATTTTATTTTTCAGGACTGTTGATTCATAGCCGAAGAGGTTCTAATATGAGAACGAAACGAAGCGTTTGTCTACCATTATATTGTAACTTCTTTGTTAAATATTTTATTTTGACTTGTTTGGCCATTATATTTATATGCAAATCTATGCCGTATTATATTTTATATTTCCGTCTAATTTAGTGAAAATCTTCAACTTCATATTAAATTAATATTTAACCAGAAAATGAGTTTGTTTCTAATATTAAAACACGAGAAGTGTTGGGTTGTAAAATTGATTGAGTTGGTTGGAGTGAAACGGTGTCTGCGATTTTCCAGGTTGTTGAGGAGAATTTGCCAAGCCTGCCTGAACTAGGAGCATCGTGCAAATACGCACACGGGCGAGAGGGAGTCAACTTTCCAATAGAGGCGGGGTCGCTGCTTTCGCTCAAGTAAAATAATTGAACCGAGATTGCTTCGCCCGATTAATTTCGACTACAAAATAATACGCCATTTGCTGTAATCGGCGTAATGCGATACAGTGTACTGATAAGAAGGTCCGGTGGTGCCACCGGAAGTGAGGTTCTGGACGGATCACGCGCGGCGGCCATTACATTCTTTTCGCTCCATCAAACGCGAACGGCTGCTTTGCCTTTAGGCACGCCTAAACAATTCGATCTCACTCAAAGGTAAGCTCTGGAAGTACAACATTTCAAGAAACTTTATCCCCATAGCAGATCACGTGGTGCCCAAAAAAGTCCGAATCAAATGAAAAGTGATCAGATGCCATAAACCTCCGCATGAATTGAGGAGGGTGAATATATTATTTTAAAATGAATTACTACACACTAAGATTTGATTACTTTAAGGTTACAAGTCGGCATTTTTTTAAAGATTAAGAGTCTCAAGCTCTGTTCAATTACTCACGTGTCTTGGTAAGGCGTTTATCATAGCTCCCTGTTTGGATCGCGTAATATCAAAGATGATTGTGGCAAATATTGATAACAAAAGTATGCAAATAGAGCCTCGGCCGGAATTCTTCAGTAAAATAACCCGAGGGAGCGGGTAAACGTTACACGGTCTCATCGTCAATTACTGTCGTCGTCAAAATAGTAGAGCCCTGAGTTTGAATCCTCACTGTGCCCATTCTGAATGACCTACGTTATTGTGAAATGTCTCTTTATGCGCAAAATTTAATGCTATTTCATGATATGTAAATTATTTTTTTAAAAGTTTCTTTATACATATGTTTTGGCGAAAAAAACTGAGAAAAGTCAGGGTTTCTTTACTTTAATTTATATAGCTTGACTTTGGCATCTCAAACTATAGCTTCAAATGGTCTAAAAGTGTAGCCGAAGACTGATAAAACCCTTCCAAATCGATCCGCAAAATTTAAGTCATCTGTGTTTCTTACTTCTTATTAAATTAATTTATTAGAGGACCTCTACTAACTCTTGGACAGCGCATCGCTGAAGAGTGAGACAAAGTATGATCCTTAATGCCGTTGATTATTATCGATCGTCAACCGTATCAACCATATTAAAAAATTTGAACAATCTTACTGGGAAAAGGAACATCACAGTTTTGGAGCGTTGCTACATCAATGAAGCTTATATTTAATATTTATCGAGTTTCAACCACTCCAAGAAAAGCTTTGTCCCACTGTTCGGCGATGCGCTGTCCAAGAGTTAGTAGAGGTCCACTAATTAATTAATTTAACGCAAAGTATGAAACAAAAATAATTAAAACTTTGCGGATAAGTTTAGCTGGGCTTACACTGTAGTTTTTTAAATTTTTAGATCATCTGAAGCATTGGTTTGAAATTTATGAGTTGTGAAAGTCAAAGTATATGAAAGAAAGGCAAAAAAACCCTGACTTTTCTCAGTTTTTTCTCCAAAACGCTTGTATACAACGCTTAATAAATTTCCATTTACATATCATAAAATGGCATTAAATTCTGCGTATAATGAGACCTTTCCCAATAAAGTAGGTCATTCCGAATGGGCACAGTAACTTCAGGGCTCTACTATTTTGACGACGACAGTAGTAATAGGCATTTCCCAATACACGTCATAATATTCTCACAATTATTTAATTTTCTAACAAGAACAGATTATAATGTTACTTAAATATTAAAAATGAGATATGATGCTTGCTCAGAATATGTATTAGTCGTTCAATGACTCATGAGACAAGACTTCCGGATTATCTCAGTTTGAAGGACGGTGGGGTCGAATCTTTCTCGCGTGAATAATTGCTAGGATATGCTATGCGAAGTTGTTACGCAACTAAAAGAACACTGGACCGACCAGAACCACCGCTATGTAACTTACTGTTTGGTTATACCATGTAATGGCGAGGATCGTCGTTCCGTTTTCGTCAGCCCTTATCTGAAAAGATCGTTCTTACACACACAAACAGCCAATCAGATTTGTTGGGCTCTTGGCTGATTGGAAACAGGAGGTGTGAACACAATTCAGAAAACTAAAGCTGGTTAATTTAAGTTGACCCGTACTTTCAGAGCCATTTCATGAAAACCAGTATTAAGATAATTTTGTGTGCTTAATGCATTGTAACACAACAAAGGCTAAATAAAATACCCTTGAAAAAATCTAGGCAGCTGTAAATAAAGGGTCAACTCTAGACGGAGAAATAATAAACTTTAAGATAAACAAAAACGCTTCCTTACTACATGTTAGACTTACGATTCCTATTTCCTTGGTTTTAACCCCTCCGCCGATCTATGCAACTTACTTCCTCTCTACATTACCTATAACGTAACATTTTTGGACTCTCATATTTTCACGCCTCATACCTTTCCTATGAGGAAGGAAAGTTACTTGATAACTTGTGTGATGACTGAAATAACTTAAATGTCTTTAAAAACATATACGTTAACAGAAGCAATAATATTTACTGTGATTGCCTTTTTAACCCTTGCCACTTCCACCCTGGGGTTGAATTACAACTTAACTTGCATGTTCAGTGCAATAATTGAGCATGCAAGTTAAATTGTAATGCATCACGCAATCTATATATATATAAATTATATATTGGATAAGTGACGAAGTCACGCATTTGATAATTGGATAGAAAGAAAAATAGAAATATTTGGGAGAATGGCAGGAAATTCGCTTTTTGAATCATATGTACGGCATGGAATCATGCTCAAGGAAATACATATGTTAAGCGTAGAAGGGAATGGAAGAAGGAAGAAAGACTGAAAAAATTCGATGTGGCCAGGACTCTCTATCCAACCTAATATATAGACTGAAAATGTTCGGTTAGTCGTACTCGATGTGGTGGCGGAGTTGGTAAGACGCACGCCACGGCTCTAGTGTCGATACACTGCTGATTTCGTGTACCCAGGTTCGAGTCCTGTGAGTCATATGAAAATAACAATGAAATTATCAACTTTGGGGTCGAAACTGGTGTAAAGGGGGTCGCTGTATTACATTATGACCTTTATTATGTGATTGAATTAAAAATTCATCCCTTAAATGAGGGAGAAATTTTATTGTCAGTGCACTGAAAATATATTTAGTCCTGTCGAGATACTGGGAGTATATTTGAGGTTCATATTGTGACGTTTTCGATGCCGGTTTTGTCATGCGTTGACCGAGAATTAAATAACGTACCGGGATATTTTGAATAAATTCCCGGGCAACGCCGGATCTCCAGATAGTTAATTATATATGTATATATATACACATATTATATATACACTATCGATGTGATCGACCCGAAAAATACGCATTCCAAACTACATTTAAAATTCCCGCCCTTTCAACCACGCCGCGAGGAGTGGTAGTCATGACTTACCTCGACACGGCGTTTGTTTCAGGGTTGCAATGAACCCGTGTACAAAATTTGGCCCAAATTGCTTTCCGCGTTTATATTTTTGTGTGGAACATGTGTCAACTTTATTTTAAAAAAATCTATTTAGAGATAAATAATATGTAAATTTAATGAAGCTTAATTAAAGTAGTATTTCATTTTAAGTTTTTAATAAATGTTTAAAAGTTTCTTATAATTCACACGTTCTCCACAAAAGGCTGCATGTTTATTGTTCAAATATACTCTTTTTTCTCCGAAAATACTCTTAGCTCTTCCTACGAGTATTTTTCACACCAATTATGAATTATGTTGCACGGGGAATTAAATTTCAGCCAAAATCAGAAAAAAATCGGTTTTCTGTTTTTTTTCATATTAATATTCCTAGAAGCCTTACTTTTAATTCGAGTCCGTCATTTTTAAAGGCTCAGGAGCAATTTAACTGGATTTGATTCTAAATTAATAAGTTATTAACTTTTCAGAAAAATGTTTTTTTCTCAGCTTCGTGATTTATGCTACCAAAAACCTACTATGTGTCACAAATATTAAGTTATTGTCTTCATTATTTTTGTACATAATCTAAAAGCTAATGCCTTTAAATTCAAGTATTCGTTTTCTAACTGTTCAAGTAGTTTAAGTGAAACAAATTTTTTAATTGACAAACACTGCCAATTTTTAAGTGACCGTAAGAAGCTCTTAGTAAAAAATTATTTTCCCACACAGTTTTATTCAGTTTTAAAAATAATACTGAGAATTGATAACAATGGTCAGTCCTACATGTTAATGTAAAAAATGCTAAGTACGTAACGCAAGAAACGTTTTCAAAACTGCCAAATTTTGAAAATAATTTTCAACATATGTCAACAAAAAGCAAGTTTACAGGAACAAAGTTACAATTGAGTACTTTGTTGATGCGACTATAAATAACTTAAAAAAATTACAATGCTACACTTGGTTTTTTGTTAACACACAGTTAAAAATTTCAGCTCAGTAGCTTTTAATTTATAGGAACTTCAAATTTCAGTCCCCTTGTCCCTCAATGCTTTTAATACCTTGACAGATCCAGAAAGTAGGGAAATCTAATTTCGGTATCGTGTTATGAATTTTCAAAAATATATGCTATGAACTCGTCTTTAATTTCTGGCGTATGATTATTGGCGTTTTGAAGACTGTCCAGTTAATTAATACCTTAATTTGTGTGTTATATATATTTGAAATGCGCCGGAAAAGTTATTTTAATCGCCATATTCCAGGAAGAAGATACGGTTTGTTCCAGTTGCGTTGGACTTGGACCAATCAAAATTATCTAGTGAATGTATTTGGATTATTTTCGAGGTATGTTACTCCTTAGAAATTGGGATGTTAATCAGGCGATGAGGAGGGAATTAGGTGGATCTCGGGCGAGGTCAGTCCTGTATCGGCACGACCTTCGCCACGTTCCTTTCCTCACAGTCAGACGTTTGACCTTTCCCGACTAACGGTCGCAACGCAAGGCCCGTCCTTTACTTACCAGCTTCATTCAAAACTGGCTCCGATTCTCAGTCATTATTTCCCGGCCTTCGTTCTCAACGACTTCGTCAGATCCTTGCTTCCGAGAAATCCTTCCAGTCAATCATCATCTGTTTCTATGTCTGCATCGAAGACAATGTCTAAAGGTTTTTATTTCTTCATATTTTGAGAATGGTTGGTCTCAACCAGCTTTTATAGGTCGCACGCTCCCTGTTGTGTAAACCAGAAGCAGGTTTTTCCTTTTGTATGAGCGTTTCTCTTCTGATGGTTGACGACCGACGTCTCTACTCGGAAAGTTCGGCTTTTCTGACCCTGCATACCTGCACGCCTAATAGGATTCTTCTTATTTGCTCCATGGCAATAGGACAAGTCAAGATGTTATTGATCACAAAAATGAATAGAATAATAAACAGACAACAGATATTTAGGAGAAGTGGACTAACCCAACCTCAGGGAAATCAATACAGAGGAAATAGACATCTTAGTATGGGTTAAAAAATAATGTTATTTTGTACCATTTGGGTGTTTAAAAGTTAATACGATTAACTGTGGATTTATTGAAGCTCTGTAAAATACAAATACCACAAAAATATACTTTATACACGGATACATTTTTGTGGGTTAGTCCATTTTTGCTCTTAGTGTTTTTACATTCAGTCCATTTTTACAATGAATATTAACACTATTTATTGCATACAGTCAACATTAATGATAAAAATATAATATTATACATTCTACACGTTTCATGGAAAATTTTACATTATTTAATACTTGTTACGAAAGATTTTCTACCTCATAAACCTACCCAAAATCGAGGAGAGGCAATCTTTCTTCTTAACTGCAAGTGGTTTTTGAGTTAATCTAGAAATTGTAATTAATTGGGGGTACAAATTCAAGGAAATTGATCAGGTCCTTCTTTATTGCTTCTGTACTTAAGTTACCATTTGGATACAGCTATTCCAAACTGCTGATACTTGTCGATGTTCGTTCGGCCACATCCGTTTCTTGAAATGGTTCTTCGATTCGAGTATTTATATAAAAAAAATTTTGAATGGATTTGTTGCCTCAAACTGGAGCCATTGTATGTTCAACCACTGCATTTAACAATTATTAGAGGACATCTTTCTGTTAGTGATATTAGTTTCAAGTCGTTTTGTTGAAAAGAAACATTCAGCATTCATTGATTAACTTTCTTGGCGGACACTATAACATCAATCCAATGTTAAGGAAGGAAAATGTTTGGAAAATATATTTTTCTTTTCTGAACCATGCCAAAATCCTGATCACAGGGCAGGTGAGATTGTCCACAAACTAAAACGTTTTGTTCTATTTCGTAGGCTGCTTACGATATGTTGGCATAGTACAGAAATTGTTATGTTCCTATTCCGTCTTCCACACTGATCAGTATTCGCTTCTTACAAATTTGCGTATAAAATATAATAAGCAGGAACCAGTTTCTTGCGGCCCTCAGGACGCAATTGATTCACTCCAAGTGAACAAGTACGCATCATCATTTTGCATATTGTTGATGCCGAAGCAATATGTCCACAGCTGGCGTTAGAAATAGTTGATATTACCGGTGTTGGCCATCTGATTTGCTAAGCAAAGAATCAGTCTGCAGACCTTCCCAGTACGTTTTTGGCTTTTTGCTGATCGAATTCTATTTCGGCAATAAAAACTATTTTCTCGTTATCTTTATCTGAGGCAGTTATTTTTACCTGCAATGCATCGCATTTTCAGCACGAGTCGGACATTGTTGGATGAAACGACAAATTGAACTGTTCGTAAAAAACAATGCGGTATATGAAATGAGAAACCTCCTTGCAGTACAGTGAGTTCATATTTGATAAATTCAAATCTGCAAAAATATCTGTAACGAATAATCGTCAATCAATAAAATATTTCTACATGACAATAAGGATAATTTTAGACAATGGTATCCAGAGGCTAAGCAATAGGTTCGGTGGCCCAAAAATTGTTTTCGAATATTGAAAATGGTCGTTCTCGTTGATTCCACAATATAAAAATATTTATCATTTACATTTCATTGTGTTTCCGTATGACAAACTATGTATGTTTATATAAAATCCCGGAACAAATTTCACAGTTCAAGGTACCTCTGGAAGTCCCTGAATATGAAAACTGTTGTTGCACATACAAAAAGGTCCTCCGAAACTGTTTGTTCAACGCACAATTTCCAGGCTCGTCGGCGTCACGTGAAACAGCGAAGAGCAACAACGGACTATGCCTATATTACTCTGTCATATCTATCGTTTTTTGAGAGCAACAAATTAGAAACAACTGAAAATAAGCGAACCAGTACTCATGTCTATTGCATTAATATGGTATGTTGGCATCAGTTAACACAAGTATATCAAATTCACAAAAAAATATGGGTTAGTCCGCTTTCGCTCTCAGCGCCTCATATATCAATAACAATAAGTAAAGGTGAAGTGTCTGTCTGTGATTTAAAAATAAATTCCAAAATTTAAGTGAAAATTACTATTTATACGAGGTCTAACCATAAAGGACTGTTTTCGAGTATTATTTTCCATGTGCTTGAATGTTTGTATCGAATAGATTCCGAAACAATGAAAATTTTAGGTATTAAAACAGAAACTATAACTTAATTACTCGTGTACGTACAATTTAGATATCTTGCAGAATTCATAAAAAACGTACATAAATATTTATGAAAATGATCCTACTGCCATTACGCGGGTATCATGAGCATCGTGTCGCGCTAAAGCCGGCTTTAATTTGACCTGTTTTGGCGCTGCTTTCGTATGAACCCTTTACAGCCATTACTATAAAAAAGTATAAACAAAAGAAAATGTAAAAAAAATATTTTTATACAAAAAATAAATACATATCGGTATACTTATTTTTTTTCTATTTATTACGATAACTTATATCCGAGGCTATTACAGTTATCTCTACATGGTACAAAGTATTTATTCGTGGAATAAACAATGAACATGGCTACATGATGTAATCGAATGTCCAGTGACAAACAATTTTATAGCGACAGAAATGACTGACCTGAGATGGATTTGCTCCGTTACTACAGAACTCCCCAATGGACATGATCCCCAATTAAAATAGATGCAACCCTCGTCCAATACTCGACGAACCAACTATCACCTGAAGAGTGGAATGTCAAATTTACCCAACTAAGTAACTATTATCCTGGGAATAACCAAATTTACACCGACAGGTTCTGAACTGGCAGCTCATCCGACTCATCCTCCACCTCAACCCTCAACCCAACATCCTCCGTAAAACTTGTCTGAACTCTACGCCATACTGGAACGTATTGAATAATCCAACATTACAAGAATAAAATCCATTCTGACTCACTCGCTGCCGTTCAAGAAATCACTCAAAAAGAAAAATGGCTAGAGATACCAAGAAATCAACAAAACTGACAAAATATAGTAATATGTATTCTGTACCGTCAAGGTAACCATGGAAACAATGTATCGGGCCAAAGTTGCCACACAACTCCAAGATTAAGAGCAATCTCCAACATCACCGGAAAGAAATATCCACCAGCAATCAATAAAAACCACCCACAGTAACCAGATAGTATTATCAAGAAGCAGAACAGAACACTCCGAGAAGACACATGTTCACATAATAAATAATATCCCTCCACTTGTAAGTGGATTATACAATTCATCAATAACCATCAAGCAAGGATCTAAAATACGGAAATCAAACGAAAGAAACCTCACCGACCTGCAACA
Source organism: Eucriotettix oculatus (assembly GCA_034510155.1). Lineage (NCBI taxonomy): Eukaryota > Metazoa > Arthropoda > Insecta > Orthoptera > Tetrigidae > Eucriotettix > Eucriotettix oculatus. The sequence continues at coordinate 82,418,457 of CM067380.1, forward strand.
TACTTTCAAAGAAAAATAATTGAATTCCTAAAATTACCAACAGTTAAAGTGAATTAAATTAATGTATAGCCTATTCAGCAATAATTAGTACGGAACTGTAACACGAAGTCACCAGTCACCTCACATTTAACGCTACTCAAAAGGAAATATTGGTTATAAATTGGCTGGTTTATTCATTCATCATTCAATGTAGTTAGATAAAAATAACTTATAATTTATGCATCAATACATTACTGTTCTATTCGCAGAAATCATAACGAATTTAAGAATTTTAAATTTACTATAGGCTACAGGGTTCTAAAAATTACAATTCAATTTGACAAGAGGAAATTCACTAATTAAAGAGAAAAATTGTAGCAAAAAATTTAATTTAAAATTTAATTTCTTGATGACGCGTCCGCTTGAAGTTTGAACATTAGTTGAGCAACATTCTAAAGTGACAAACCGGCTAAAACCTTCTCACGAATGATTCTGCAGTATGGTGAAAGTTGTATGAACCGCGGGTAACCGGTGAGAATAGTTCAAAAACGGTCAAACGTCATTGACTGACGCGCAACGTCCTGGCCTTCACTTGAAACATTATTCGTGAAGACAGGCGTTTTACTGTCGAAGGTATAGCAAAAAAAAATAGTGGTGGCACAGTTCATAACCTTATCAATAACAAGAAAAAGAACAGTGAAACAAGTGCAAGGAAAAAGTTAACTCAAGGAAACAAGACTGGATGAGTGTGCAGACACGGGGAAGGTGCGATGAAACTTTGGTTCACGATTTTGGAGCAGTTCAAAAAAAGATCAGCATCAACAAGTTGGCCAGAGATTTTGTGAGAAACTGACGCAAACAACACGTATACAACTATTTCATCACTGGAGCAAGTGTATTAATATTCATGCGGATGATGTTGCGGAACAGTAAAAGCCTCATTTCAGAAACAGTTCTTTTCTAGATCATTTTCTTTTAATGATAATTTTGTAATGAATTAAAAGTACATGACTCTAAGAAAAGATCATATCTGGGAGACTAATGTGGTTCCTGAATCTCAACAATCTTCTCTATCCGAAGCAATTCGCTTTCCACAAGGACTATTCCCCGTTATTGTATTTGTATTTACTATTAGTCTAAAATTGGGCGCAAGAACCGTGGCAGATACAAAATCAAATTTCTTAAACAGAAATACTCTTAATCTAAAAGAAAATAATCATAGTCCTTTCAAATTTCTATAGCCCTGAAAGAAAAAAGAGAAACACTACAAGAATTATATTAACTTAACACTTCACTTCACTTTGACTTTAACATTTAAATGCGAATATACATTTATATTAGTCAAAATAACCACTTCACAAGTTTTTTGAGATTGGTCCTGAAATTATTTTCCTGAATAGGATTTCCTCCAAACACTCCCACAGGTAAATTATTCCAGTCGATGATGGTCTTATTGAATAGAAAATGTAGCCCTGTTTTCTCCCTCCTTTGTGACAATAGCTCCCAACCTAGTTGTTGTACTTTTTCATTCCTATGACCCTGTGGCCCTACTCGCACAAAATTAGCTGCCCTTTTCTCAACTTTCTCTAATGATTCTATTTTAACTTTTTTCTATAGGGATCCCAACAAGCCGCCCCGTATTCCAAAATTAGTCTAACTAAGGATAAATATGCCACCTCCTTTGATTTTGAACTTCCCTTTTTTAAGTTCCTCATGAAATGTAAAGGATTCCACGCTGTCACCTGTTCCTCCCACCCAAGTCTCTTGTTGAAATATATCCCCAGATATTTGCAGCTCGTTACCCTTGGAATTAGTTCCCCACCTATTCCATATTCTGCCTCATTTAACAAGGTGCGTTTTGTAAACGAGATTGAGCTGCTTTTCCTTTCATTAATTTTCATTTTAGTTTCCTGAGCCCAGCTATTGACATTATCTAGATCTTCTTATAATAATATCGCGTCTTGCTCGTACGTTATCTTTCTGTAGATGATGCAGTCGTCAGCGAAAAGCCTTACCCCTCACTTCAAATAATTTGGTAAGTCATTAATAAATATTAAAAACAGTAATGGCCTGATTACAGAGCCTTGAGGAACTCCCGACGTTACAATGCCTGAATCCGCAAATTTTTCCCCCGATATTAACTTTTTGCGTTCTATCGCTTAAAACATTTTCTACCCATTATCTATACCTGTTTTATTTAATTTATCCAATAGGATATCATGAGGCACTACATCAAACGCTTTGGCGAAGTTTATGATAACCCCATCTATTCTACCTCCATTACCTATTTCATCTGCTAACTCCTGAAATAGATTTATCATTTGGCTTTCGCACGAAATGTCTAATAACAAGCATGGGTAACTATGTTAAGAAGCCCTTGCTCAAAAGTATCAGGTCATCGCAACGTTCCTGGATATCAATAAAACCTACGAGATGGGGAACTATTAACAAATACCTCTGTCTTTCCATATACAGCTAGAGCCAGTGTCGCATCCAACAAAGTTATTAGGAATCAGCTGATCTCCCCCGTCTATTTCACACCATGGAAACAGATTCCATTTCATCCGCTCCTTAAGTCTCTCCTCTTGAAGGAAAGAATTGACCTTGCAATCATTCGCCCAAACACATCCCCTTAATTTCCCCCTCGAAATTACCACTTCTTTCTATTGATACATCCCTAAACAGTCCTGATTTTAAAGGAAGTTGTGAGTGTTTCTGGGAGGTCAAGATAATTAATCACCCAGAGTGTTTTTCACTGACGGATCAAAGACTAAGGATGCGCGTTGATCTCAGCGGAATTTAGTGATTCAATGGAAATTAAGAAGTATTTTTCATTCACAGTGGCTGAAATATATGCGATACTGATGGCATTATGATATTGCGAACGCCACCCATTAAATAATGCTTTGATTTTGACCGATTATCTTAAGTCGATCAACTCACTCTCCAATTACCTACGTAGAGAATCAACGAAATCGGGGACATTCTTTGGAACATAAAATGAAACAACCATGAAATCACCATATGCTAGATCACGACCCACGCAGGAATCTTGAGAACGAGCTGCTAGTATATTCAAACTTGTTCTAGAAAATTCGCCTTTCTCATTCGCTTCCTTTTTTCTAGAGCTCCGAGTCTAACACCGCCCTGACGGTTCCACATATCATTTTTGATTGTCCCTGCTATGACACCATCAGAGAGTCCGCGCTGGAAAATCATTCCAGACACTAATTTTGTTCTTATCCAGTGGCGGTTAACAGCCTACTAAATTCATACAAGTTGGTCTCTTTGAAGAAATGCCTCCTTCATAACTGATGTTTGTAATATCTATGCAACTTTGTGTGTCCTGTTGTAAATAATTTAGTATTCGCCATGAACAGTGCCTGTTAACGCGACTGTAATATCTCAATAAAAAAAATCATAAAGGCTTTGTACATTGGAACTCAAAGAGATGCACCGTATATGTCGAAACAATATTTAAATTAGTCCCACATTCTAGCGTGCAATTGATGAGTTACTGCTTCACGGCTGTTGTTATGCGGTTCCGCAGATCGAAAATTGTTAAAAATGAACTGAGTCTTGTAAAGCCTTAACAATAAAACACAAGTTATCCCGTTCCAACCACCTATACGGTATAATAGAACAACTCAAATAATTTATTTAAGTAGATCTCTACCATTCAACCATTTGTGATACAGTAGATATTTTTTCGTGGGCCTCTGAAATGTGGGCAGTTTGAAAGTAAGCCTTTTATTGCATGTGGTGAGGTCAGATGACCTTGGAGGCCAGTGATGTAAGGCTGAATCAATTTGTCCAGTACGGCCGACCCATCATCTAGGAAGCTTCCTCTTTTAACAGTACATTCTTCAAGTTCATCCGGTTCAAAGCTGTAATCCGTTGATTCTTTTTAAACACCCAGTATTCATATATGGCAGTGTGTCATAGAAGTCTCTGTAACCTCAGTAATTCCCCTCCTTTGTCTTTCTCTTGCAACTAGCGGTTTGTGTCTTCTCTGAATCTTTTGGTCAACGTCCTCTCTACGTGCGTGCAAAACTCCCGAATTCCTTTCTTTACCCATGCAGTTATGGCAACCTGCTGATTCATATAATGAAACGATTTTTCCTGATCGCCTTCAGGTTGCATACTCCAATGCTACAGAATATTTCTTCACAAATACCAATGCAGTAAACACTTTTTCTTGTAATACAAAACTGAACTGTAATACTGCTTAAATGATTGAATTAGACACAAAATAAAAAAAGTAGATGGACTAAAAATAGAACTCATCAAACAATTTTTTTTAAAATTTATGTTAGTTTCTCGTTCTGAAGGAAAATTTCCATATAGAGCGCAGTGACATTTCCAGAAGTAACGGCAAGTGACTCTGCTTAGAAGGACAGCCGCAAATGTCACAGTACGGTAATACCCGAAGATTACGAAGACAGTTTCGCTGTACCTGCTCGAGAAGCCGTAGTGGCGTTGTGAAAGTGGCCTTCTTAGGAATCTCGGCAATTCATGGCTCGCATTTCTTAATCACCATCACAGAACTCGGCTGCGCAAAGTGCAAAACTGTTTACAGCGAATATAAACTTCAATTAACCACTCCAAGGTCATACACATCTCTGTCCTAAATTTGGTTTCACGTAGAGATTCAGATTAAGTATAAAAATAATTTTAAGTAGAATACAGTCGTCATTTTGTTTCCAAATTCCGCAGTATTTATTAATTACATTAAATTTCATTGCCCTACAGAAGTTGAATATCAAAATGAGTCAGTAATTGATCATATAAAATGATTAACATAAACAAACAAATTCTCTAACAAACTTTTCCACTGCCTCTCGCAGAGCTCATCAGTTACATCAAAGGATTAAAACTAGGTTACACGTGTGATAGATTCCGGGAGTTTTCTCGCAGGTGCTTCAGCCTAGAGTGACTGCGGGGCTCATCTGATCATGTCGGGAATGCCTCGCACTCTCTCTGGGTATTTTTTTTATCAAAGTTCTCATATGCTGAGACACCTTCATCTATTTTAGGAGGTATATGTACTGGGGTCAAAGACCTTGGGCATATGGCAAGAGTTGTCCGCTAATCCCATTGGATCAGTCGAGCAACTGCCTCCTAAAACTGGTGGAGACATGGAGAAGGGAATGCTGCAACCCCACAGAAAACTCGTCTCCCGTCATTCGAAAGGGCGTGAGAATAGTACCCAATGCCCGACCTACCTGATGCAGGTTTTCTAGGGTTTTCCCTGCATCTCTTTAGGTGTAACACCGGGTAGGATCCTTAAACCATAGCCCGGGGGCTACCTTTCTCTACCTTCCGCATCCCCCCTTTTCAATTCCCTTCCTATGCTATTAAAGGGGAGTTGCCTATTTCAGAATCACCCTCATGTAGCCTTTTACCCCAAAAAAATGTGTTAACCGTAAAGAAGGAATACAGAACCAAAGAGAGTATAAAGAAAATATGTATAATGACCAGGCTGTCGATGCGAAAAGAAAAGTAGAAATAAAAAACAGCGCGACATACATAACTGGGAAAGTTTAAATAATTACGGATATTTAAAGTGAAATTATTGGGTTTTATTTCAGAAATAAATTTAATATTATACCTATACTCAATGTGCAGAAATTTGACACTATTCCAATCAAAATAATGGTTAGTAGAGAAAATATGTTTTACGATAATATTGTGTTTGTAGCATGGAGCATTATTTTATTTTTTATTCCTTTACTAAAAACTTTTATCATAAAGATTATCAGTCTGTACAATAAATGATCAGTGTATTCAAAAATAAAAAAATTAGTGTAGTGTATATAATTAACATGGAGGTAGGTTAATCCATTTAATTAACCTACTTTAGTAGATGATTTTTCTTTTCTTAGGGGGGGGGGGACTTTAGACTGGTACAATGCTCCTTAATCCTGGTTGTCAAAGTTCGGTTAGTTTGGCCGATGTAAATAGCATTGCTATAATAATATGGAACCTTGTATACAACACGATGTTTTTTTATTAATTTATAAAAACTATTATCTTTACAGATTTTCAGTTGTGATAATTTTGATATAGTATATACAATATGAAAACACAAAAAAAACATGAAAATAAAATATTGTGTATAATTTACATGGTTACATGAGGGTAGGTTAATCCGTTTGATTAACCTACTTTAGCCGAACAGGTTGGGTTTAATGTGAATATCTGAGGGGCATACGACATGGGTGTGTGAGGATTGACAAGCAGTGAATTGATTTTTGGAGGATTAATGAGGATGTGGACTGCGGGCGTGATCTGGGGGAAGGATGAGGTCAATTGGAAGTTTTCTTTTGAGGCGACGGGAGCGTGGAGGTGGAGGAGGATTGTTATGAAATTGCTGGATTTTGATGTTATGGTGGATGACGGAATTTCTTAGGTACCAGGGAGAGTTTGTAATGGTTTGAATTTTGGTTGAATGGGTTTTGGCTGTTGTTCCCCATATGGAGGAGGCATAGGATAAGGTGGGTTGTATTATGGAGAGGTATATGAGGCGTTTTTTGCTGGTGGTGACAGGGGATTTTCTGTTTAGAAGGGGATATAGAGTTCTGAATTTTTGGTTTATTTTGGTGAGGAGAAAATTAATGTGAGGTTTCCAGGATAGTTTTGAGTCAAACATGACTCCGAGGTAGGTGGTTTCCGTTTTTGTAGAGATTAATGAATTGTTTAGATAGAGGTTAATTTGGAGAGGAGGGTTTTTTGTTAGAGTGAATGGGATGGTTATTGCTTTGGTGGGGTTGATACTGATTCGCCATTGTTTGGACCATTGCTCTAGGTTATTGAGCGCTGATTGGAGTGGTTGGAAATCGGAGGTGAGGGAGGAGGTTTCATAGATTGTGCTAGTGTTAGGATGTTGTGGGATATCATGGGAGAAGATGTTGTATAGGAAGGGGGCAATGACACTTCCTTGGGGGACGCCCGCCGCGATTGGGTGAGGTTGTGAGAGGTGGTTATTTATTTTGACAGAGAAGGTCCCAACACGATGTTTATCACCAAAATCTACCTCACATTTGCTACTCGTAATTCTACTGAATAAAGCGTTAGCGACTTTGTAGACAACAGAAAATTTAAATTTATAGAAAGGTTTAGTTTTGGGTTTTAAGGTTCATTAAAAGGTAAAAAATGGATATGTTCGGACTGTCTTGAACTGTTCCCGTAGAAATAAAACATCTGAATTTGCTGGGTCTATTTTTGACGCTACATTCAATAAACAGAGGGAGGTAGAAGCTAAAAGACTCATAATTCTGAGAAAATTACTACACGATCCTGCATACATTATTGCCATGATATGTGGCTTCTTATTAAAATTACCTTTCTTTATGTATAATACTACCAATATGTGCCAATTTAATTTTACATTTTTACAATTTTCAAAATTAGCTTCTATTACACTTTATGTAGATGAAATTAGAAATAGCGAATTTTAAGGATAGTGGAGTATTATCAACACTGTATATGTTCTAGTATTTTTAATATCTTACATAAGGGGAATTATCCACATAAAAATTATTCGTTGGGGTGATGTAGCACATAACTTTAAATACTCATGAGTCGCCATTGTGCGTATATATTACATATATATAATATTGTAATTTTCTAAAACAAAATTGTTATTATCATACGTCTTTGCTAATTTTGTGACCGCCACAGACCTGGATAAAATTGACTTTTATAGTTTAGCTTCAATCAAGACAACGATTCTAAAACAATTTTCTGCATGGTAATCAAAATTATTCCAAAATTGTTTCCTAATAATTAATGTAATCCAATTAAGGTGATTCCATTAGGTTTATAACAATACAGTTGGGCAATATTGTGAATTAGCTGGCTACCTTTTTAAGCGTCAATTAAGGAGTTATAAAATTAATTTTGTTGATTACAGTAGGAATTTTGTGCATTTCTCTTCGATTGTTGTACGTTTTCTCAGTTCTTGGTTTTAGTTAGTTTAGAGATTGCGAATGGCATTAAATGATTTTGTCTTTCTTAAGGCATTAACTCAAAAAGTCAAATTCATGGAGAATAGTTCAAATGAGAATCAGGTGAATGTCCCACTTTCACAACACGAATACTTCAACAATAGTAACGACCATTTGAAAATATGTTTCTGCTGCTCTGTCTGGGAATGAAGATGATAGGACGAGTCAGCAAGGTTGTTTAGCAATGTGTGTTACGCAGACGCCATGCAAGATGCACCGCTAGTGTGTTTACGTGATGAAGATGACAAGTCATACAAACCTACTAACATTAAAACCGCAGTGGGCTAAGTGTTCCGGTGCTCGCTAACAAGTCCTCCGCCATGACACCAGGCCGACGGACAAATGCACAAATTCATCAAACATGTGCCCAGAAAAAACTTTTCAAATAAAGATAATGTATTAAATATATGTAGAAAATTTAAAACAATTCAAATAAAAAAATTGCAGCAAAAAAGGTTGAGAACTGACAGAAAGTTTATCATGGAACAAAGAAGAAAGTTGCACATCCTGTATCGTTGCCATTATTTCGAACGAAGCAACATCGACTTCTAATGTAATAGCATCTAAACGAATTTTTTTAAAAAAATTATTCGTTCCTCTGCCAATCTCGGGAAACTTGTCTCGATTTCGTATGCACTCATCTGTAAGGGTCAAACACGTCTGCTCGGACTTTATCGGTGCGAAGTCAAAAGGAAGGAGACCGTATTTGAGCCAGGGGTAATAAAACCAAGACATCACGGCGCGCCTGGGGTGTTTCCGAACTATGGTGAGATTTGGCGGCATCGGATGGTGTTTTTCCACCAAAACCATGGGGGAGAGGGGCAAACTGTTAATCTCAGAGAAGAGTAGCCATAAAATGTGATTGGTCAATATCCATCCCTGCCACCATCGTAATTTGAACCAAATAAGTGTATTGAAAAGACTTGGAGACTGATTCCGAGACAGAAGATTGGAGTTTAGGCAGGATAGATTGTGAAGACTAGAGCAGTGGATCCGATGAGGTTAGAGGTCGTGGAGATGAGTAGAAGATCGAAATTACCGGATAGGTAGGCCAAGGAGACGAGATTAAACGGAAATTCTTCCTGAACCAGGACGAAGAGCAGCGACCGCTCTGATTTGGATCGAGTACGACTCAAATAGAAGGAAATTTCATCGGGAAAGACGCTGGAACGTTCATTATGTCGACATGGTTAATACCCCCCGTAACGTTTTGCTGATTTCCTATAGATTTTAGAGTAGATTTTGTCTGTAATATTTTGATCTATGAGGAGGCCCATAATATACGACCCTGAGTTTAGAGATCGAGAATTGTTAGTTTTCAGACATTAATTTGTATCATTTTTTTGAAAAAATACATAGTGCTTGAATAAGAAAGAATTGCCGGCTTAAAGTTTGAAAACATCAAATTTGTAATATTTATGTATTTGTTAAGGATAAAGTAAATTAATTTCTCTTTTATTATAAAAGCTCATTATTAATATATTAATATTGCACTAAAAAAATTAGTATTCTCCTATTCATCCCACATCAGTTCCCCACAGCAACTCTTCGATTTCAGTTATAATGAGAATTTTGCTCGTAATAACCAGGGTTCGTTATATCTGGGTTATTTTTAAAGATGGCAAAAATGTAAACATTATCCGATATATTTATTATTATTATAAATTATTTAAATTTCATTAGATTGCATAAATAAACTGAAATATAATCTGCTCATAGAGAAAAATTTCCTTACCAATCGTTCACCTTGCACTTTCAAAGTAGGACCGTAAACAGGAACTGACGTACAATCTTCAACCACTGCCTCCATTTCTCAATTAAAAACTTCCATTTTTCTTCATAGATGACATGTTTTTTCCAAGAACAAAATGTACAATTGTTGATTTCTTTCTGCAAGATTGAGACTGTTGAAGATGACAATCCAAATGTTTTGTAAACGTCAACATTTTTAATGCCGTGGACGATTTCCCTGACTATTTCAATTTCTTCACTGATCAAAAGACACTTGCGTTTTCTTGAAAGTGAAGACAGTATGTAAATTTGTCTTATAAAATTATAGCATCTACACTGTCCTATTTCTGATTTATTCTTTGACAATTTCTTCCATAGATTTAAAATATTTCAGTAATTAACGTTCTACTTGAAAATATTCCAATTATTTTTATACAATTGAAACAGTCTGTAACGTTTTATGGGTTTTGATTTTGGTTTTACTTTAAATTAATATAGCAAGGTAATGAAATAATAATAATGTTTAAAATTTTATCACATCTTTATTTTTCTGATCTTCAAAAATTATGCAATTTGGAAAATGAATTTACAATTAAAATTTATAAATGACATCGGGCTCAAATACCTCGTCTTTACATTCCGTACACTAATTGTTGGCGGCGATGACCACTGTGTTATTAGGCTAATGGCTTCGATGGATTTATGGTTCATTTGCACTTTTCCAACGACGTAGGTAGATTTGGCCGGAACCTTTGAAGTAATTGAGGTCGCGAAGCCTTCTGGAACTGGATATCTCGTCTCTGCTACCGCCAGGGGGTTTACGTTCGCTTAACAATTTAACTGTCTTAAATCTCTTTCATCACTTTCCCTTTGCGTTCCCTCGACAACTGTCCTGACTGAAATATTATCAACCGATCCAATTAATGTATCCTCTGACTGAATTCTTATTAATTATTCCTTAACAAAACCCCTCCTTAACAATAGCTTTATTACAACAACCACACAATCACTCTCCTCTACAAGTCCTCTATAACTCTCTCCATCTCTACGACCGCCAGCTTCAAAAATTGACTCACCCCAATCCTTTTCACCAACCTAGAAACCTCCGATTTTCCCTACCAGATTTGAATTTTGGCCAATAGGAACCCATCTTACATTTTTCCGAGTTCCCAATATGGGGTTCGCACGTCTCGCCCGAAGCCCAGAAAACTCACGCATCACGCCATTCCACTTTCTGTGGGAAAATACCAGACGTGACAAAATGTTGGGACAGAAGCTTATCCACCACGTTTATGACACTGGCTGAGTCCAACGTTGCTTCTTAATCTCTCAAAGTATCACTTCAATTGATTTTTTGGCCTTCAGCTACCTGACAAGCAACGAATGACCCATCGACTTTCACAGCTCGTTAAATTTAGTTTAACAAATTATTTAAATTAAAATGAAATAAAATAGCTCCCTAAATACGTGTACACTCCAAGTTCTACTTCATTTCAATGGGTCTATAGGAAATTCTTACAGTGTCAGGGTAGAGTAAAATGTGTCTCGGTAAATTTCCCCATCATAATTCTTTGGATGTACAAAGATTGTTAAACGTTCTTCTGGACATCAAAATGTACCGTCTGGCACTGCTCACAATAAATCAGTCAAGTACACATGTAGTGGTTTGTTGATTATTCACAGTTATGTTAGGCCCAAGCCTGCCCAGGGAAATCATTACGTCATAGTGGTGTATATTGGCGGAGTATATTAATTAGGAGCTATTTTATTTTATCATAATAATTTTTTGGAAGTTAAATTCTTCCGCTGAGAGTTGCATAGAGTAATTGCTCCACCAGGTAAAGAAATTGGCGCAAACAACTCTAATCATTAAGATTCCTATGATGGGATTAACGTGGCCGATGAACTACCCAAAGGGTCATAAATATATTCAAGGAGAAAATCTGCGCTGCCACGATATTGGGACGTACGATCATATTCTGCAGGAAGTTCTAGAACGTGAAGTTTCTCGTTTCTTGAAGATGTGTTGCCCCTATATGAAAGAGTTCTAGGCGTTGTAAAAGGTTTTTCATTGGTTGAAGCGTTGAACATTTTAGATCTGAAGGAGAGATCTATGCTTGCCGAGGTCACGAGTTATATAGAGAGAGTTAGTAGTGATGTATGGGAGGCGAAACAGATAGAGTTATACAACAGAGACTTACTACTGGAAGGCAGTTAGAGAAGTCAAGGAGTTTTACGGTTTCGAGAAAGGTGACGATCATTGCAGCCGACGCTATTGATGAACGACGCGGTTTAAGCTACAAAGAGGACACTGCAGCAATCATCAGCTACCTTTGCAGTCTGTTTCCCGGTGCTCTGGCGGTTAAGTACAAATAAAATATCCATAAAAGCCGTGAGTGTTATAATGCCACAGTGCTCATCGCCAACAACTATTGTTTTCAAATATTATGGCCAAGGTAATTTGGGCCCACCATTCCGTATTAAGAAGATGTAAATTACTTTGATATGCATTATAAACTGTAAAACTATTTTCTTATAAGAGCGAGAAAATGAGAATTTTTTTGTTGGCGTTCATGAAATATAAAAATTTAATATACATATTATTTAATTTTACGGTAACCTATTTTATTAAATTCATTTATTCAAAATAAACAATTAGTTTAGTCATTAAATTTCTTGTCGCCGGTAAAAACGTGAGTAGATTAAAATTTCCCAAGAGAAAAATATTATAACATAAACAGCTCGAGGCCAGACACGTTACATAGTTTAGAACCACACTTAACAATTAATTCTTATTTCCAAAAAAATAATTTTTTGAAACCGTTCCTTACTGATCAGTGAAACATTTAACCTATTGCACACAAGCGCCCTGTAATTTTACTTGTTGCTTTATTTTTCATGCACTTAAAATGACTTGAAAAATGTCAAAATGACTTTATGAACGGTGAAACAGGGTTGACAACTTCTACAGTGTGCTCAACCTCATTGTCTTGGTTCCCAAAATAACTTATGTGTCAGAGCCATACAAGTACACTACTGAAATTACAAATACGTACCAAGTAGTATTTAGTCTCTTGGCACTGACAAATAAATTTTATTAAAATATGAAACTTATAACATATTAATAAAAATAACGTAATGTTCCTTTCTTTGGAACCTCTCCTGGTACATACATAACTTTATATATATATAAAGCTACAATTAACTTCTGTTTACAGAAATTAACGAACCGAATAACAGAAATTTAAAATATAGTTAGAATAATACAAAAAAAATTTGCTATCGCTGTAAGAATAATGAAGAAATTAAATAATAAATTATACAAATACGTAGACACGACTAACAAAGACTGTGTATTAAACATTCACAAATAGAATTCAAGTCTTGTTTAACATTTAAAGAAATAATCTTTAAGTTTCAAACATTAATTTCGCACAAAATTTTAATCAACATAATTTTGAAATATCTGTATGTAGATTGTAACAAAATAATTTAGGGGAAAGATATTAACAATTTTGTCAAGCTTATTTGTGAGGTACCAATGATGAGATACCAAATTAAAAACCATAGCATATTTGTAGGATGACGGTCGGCTAGACATGTAATTAAATATTCTTCTTGAATGTGACCATTTTTATGCCAATTGTTATAAACGATGACTGAAACATCCAGAAATTAAGAGAAAAATCATTCTCGATTTCAAAAGTGATTTTTAATTAAGATTTGTTTTATTAAAATTTATTTATGATCATCTAGGCTATTGTATTAATTTATTTTAATAAATTCATGAAATGTAACGATTAAAAATGCAAAATGGAAAAGAACGTTCAGATAAGAAGCAGTTATTTGTATGATGTTGCTATGCCTGCTGAGAACACGATTTCTTGATGCGCTATTAACGTGATGTGAAAATTTCTGGATTAAAAATCGATTAAACTGAGTTTCAAAATTGGTATGATTTGTATATATCAAGTAGATCAACAAGATGGAGCAATAAATATTTCTTCTAAATTACTTTATGAGGATATAAACCACTTTAAGGTACACAAAACTTAAAAGTATGACTTAATTAGCCAATTTCTAAATTGCGGTTTTCAATTCTAGGGTTTGTTTTGTTTCGCTGAGGAACGATGCTTCGTGCTGAGGATGAAAGTGGACCAAGTCGGACCGTGGTCTCGTTGCTGTTGAGTGCGTTGTGCTACAGGAACCGTGAAGACTTCTTCCTACTTAGCACGTGAGTTGTCTGCTCATGCTCGTTTACGGCGCTACACACAACAATTCAATATATGAAATTCTAACTGCAAAAATCCTAAAACTAGAAATGGAACTGACAATTCCGTTTGTGCAACACTCATTCCAAAGGTAATGCACACGTTTTATTTTTATAATTAATTCTCATTGTACATCTTTGCAATTTTTGGGAGTTCATACTCACATCCTTCCTTCCAGCTTGTCTTCAAATTTACTAAAACCCGTTCCCGTGAGTGGCGCTGTTTTGTTTCCTGTGCTGTGAGGACGAGATAGTGGGAAACGTCGACAAGAGGTTCAAAAAGGTTTATGGAGATGCTGGAGACAGTGGAGAAGCAGATTACGTGGTGAAAAAGAGAACGCCAATACTTGGGATATTCCTCGCAGCGGTAGACCACACACTGCACAAACACTTGACAATGTGCAGAGAGTTAACGTCCTGGTTTCAGCTGACAAACGCATTACAGTGAAAAAATTGTTGGAATAGGCGGAGCAAGTGTTTGCAGAATACTGAAAGATTTGGGGTTGAAAAAGGTTTGTTCCAGATGGTTTCCAAGGATGTTGACAGAGGCTCACAAAGAAATCAGGTGCAGTGAACGTCTATCATCCTTAGAAATTTCCTGGTGTTCTGTACCAGAATATAACCGAGTTTGAAAGAATAATAATGTCATGTGCAAATTATCTTGCCATCACATTTACAGGTTCACTCCTGTAAATCTACCAACTATTGTTCCACTATTTTCTAAATATGCAAACCAAATGTAAGAATTTACAATTGACGTATGGAATATTTAAAGAAATTTTTCTTACTGTTTTTATCATTCTTCCGAGTGTTCCTGGAGTTATTATTCCTGGATATAATTGGTCAAATGTGAAAGTAGGAGAACACAATCAAATAGCTGCCATATTGACCACAATTAAATGTGGCGGAGTTCCCTGTATACTCTGTGACGTCCAGACTTGAGCGTGTTTTTTTACTCCCCTTACCCTCTCTTTATTCCTCCGGTATTTTTAGTTGTATTAAAATCGACTGGGGAATGAATTTCACTTTAAATGATGACCCAATTTATTAATATAAATTTAATATAATTAATTTATTAAATTTAATTACAATAAATATAAAATTTAGGGTCCATTAAAATTACCACAGCTAGCTCAAATTGATTTTAGCAAGACTCCTATTTAAGGGGAATTTATGTGGGCTTTCCGTGCAGCATGAAATCAGACATACGCACCGGCTATTAATTTGCCATGACACGCCTGTCTTCCGGGTTTCCGTGTTTTTGGGATGACTGCTTCCTTTGTTGGCTCTAGCTCGGTTACTTCGGGCTGGCTTCGAGGAAAATCGGGACCGGTCACATCGCGAGGTTTTCTTCCTCAACTCCAGCGAAGCACTTGAACCGGATTTCACCTCCCGCTGTCTTCGTTCAGTTTGTCTCGAGATTAAAATAAACATTTCTCTCCACCTTCTTACTTCAAAGTTCTTTCCTGACTAATTGATTTCTCTATCATTTCCTCTCTACCTTCCTAAATTTTTCACCACTGACTTACTACTGCTTCAAAGATTCTTTCTTGACTGCCTTCCACCCATCCGACCAATTTCTGTCTCTCCTCTCCAGGTCGACTCTACTCATGCCACCATGTGGTGGATGGTGAATCACGTGACCCCCAATCAAATATTGGGCATGCTCCGCGGATAGTCTTCAGATTTCGTGAAAGGGAGAAACGGCTGTCAAAATTCCCGAGTATTGAACGCCTTGCGCAGATAACGTCGCATAATCCGCGAAACTAAGGATTCCACACGTTTTGTGTCACTCCTTGCCACCAAATCAACACCTGCTGGTGTAATTTTGACGCCTGAATGTCACCAGTGGGGAATTTCTCAACCAGAGCATCACCACTGATCAAATGAAATGGCAATCGCTACATGAATTCATTACAAAGTATTAACATATTTATTATGAATACACAAACATACATACAGAAAAACAATAATTGATCCTCTTTTATTATATAGATTTCTATTGAGTAGAAAAATAGTATTATGAAGTTCAAATTAATGAGACGTCAATTTAATGGGTAAAACAGTTGAGATAAATTCAAGTCTGCTGCAGAGTAATTATAGTGACTAACCAAAGTAACCATTGGGCTTCTACAACGTTTTAAGTGATATATTTGATAACAACGGGAGAGAGAGACATTGAATCTTCGCTCTTTGATATCTTAAAGTTAATAGATGTAGCCAATGTTTCTGCATAGTTAGAAATGAATGACACTTTTGTAAACCTTCGCCCTATTACCGCGTACAGCGGATGTTGTATGGAAGGTAATCTATTTTCATTAGTTCTTCAATCGTCACTTGTTGCTTACTTGAGATGGTAATTTTTACTATCATCAGTCACTTTAATGAAGTGGCCAAATCTTTGTAAGTTCAAGAGACCAGAGGAATTTTCTCATCCATTCTTCTGGACCAAATCAGACTTCAGTCTGTTGAATTTGGGAAATCCCAGATCACTTGGCTGGCCCATCGAAGACCGTCCAAGCGTCACAAGAGCCTGAGAAACGGAATAAATGATCCAGCCATAATTTTGCCTATAAACTCCAAATGACGAGTTTCTCTGTTTTACACGAGCCTAGCTTCCTGCGTAGAAAGTTCTGAACAAACAAGTGTGGCAACTTCTCACATATGAATTATTGTCAACATATATTCGCATCCACAACATTTGACTAATCCCACTCGTACGTTCGCAACAAACAGGATATTGCGTCAAAAAGTTTTAAATTCACATAAATAAGTTTTGTGAGCAACAGCTATTTAATAAGATGCTTAGAAATGAAGTATCACTCAAACAGAAAGTTACGCAAGGAAAATTTAATTCTGTATGAAAACATCACCTGGTGCATATACAACTTTATGTTTGTAATTGTTAAATAATCAGAATCGTAAGCACTAATAAAAAACAAACCCAATTAATTATGATACGCATACATAAAATCAAATGATGGCACGTTGTAAAAAAGAAAAGTTTTAACAAGAATCTTTTGTTTTTGGAAATTATAAATTGTGAGGCGTCACGATAGTACATTCAGGTAAATTTTCAATAATGCAATACGTATATACAGCAAACAGTGCTATGACGAGGGCTACGAGACCGATTTTGCATGTAATATCCGGGTTTTCCTTTCATTGTCAGAGATTCCATAAAGGACAACAAGAAACGCTATTTTTAATTATTGTCTACATAAACAAAAATTAATGTAATTAATTAATTTTCTGAAAATTAAATATATAATTAATGATTTAACCAGCCTGTTGTCAATATTTTTATAATTTAAACATTAAATATTACGACGTTTCGTCTCTCAGTTGAGACTTCTTCATGTAAAAAATTATTTGTATATGGAACTTCAATCCATGACTCCTTCGGCCGAAATGTAAGCAGGAAAGTGTCGCAAAAATCTCTATTCCACGACTGCCCGTGCCGTGGATCAAACACCACGCACCCTCCAAACTTTTTCCTCCTTCAAAAGTTCATGTCTGACTGTCGCAATTTTTCCCATTCATCTTCGCAGGTCATCTTGTTCATTCCCTCCCACCATGAGGTGCATGGCGGATCACCTGACCCTCAGTCTCCAATCAAACTCCAGCTTTACCCGCGGTTTCTCTCCCTATTTTCTGGAAGGGGACGCGACCTTCAAACGGTGAATCTAGCACGTTCGGTACTCCGATCTCTCGTCAGTGTGGCGCCTTGTTGTTTAGTTGTCTCCAATATGGAGAGTTATTCCCAAACTGTCGATTGCAACATGCACTCATTACAAACGCTTAACGTAATAACCCTTGCCGTCACGAGTCGCCAATTGGTTAGATATTTAGCTTCCCTTTTTAAATTCCTCACTATGAAACTTGAAGAATTCCACAGTTTTCGGGTCAACCCACCCCAGATTTTTGTTGATATGTCTAAATATTTGCAACACGTTACTCTCGTATTTAATTCCCCTCCTTCACTCCACTCCGTTGTCAAATAATTCTGACCACTTGACAGAGTCACTGTGTTACCGCTAGAGGCATAACAGGAGAAGTGAATCATCAGTTGTAGTACAATTTTTGCGAAGATATGTGTGAAAAATACGCAATATAACTGAGTTTGAACGCGGGATGATCGTGAGGGCCCGAAGCGTCGGAACCAGTACGAGAAAAACGGCTGCACTTGCGAAATGTTCCAGAGCTACAGTTATTAATGTTTCCTATCAAGCAAAACAAACGGGTCTCAGCGTCGGACTTGTGGTCGTCACAGGCTACTCAATGCTCAAGCTGAAAGGAGACTTGGCCAGAGTTGCCCAGTGCAACGGAAGAGCAACAGTGCCCCAATAGCGGAGAATATTAATGAAGGGCTAACTGTGATAGTATCTGCACATTACACCGTACGGGCTATGGGAGATGAAGATCTGTTCAAAAACCTCTACTGTCTGCCTTGAACAAGAGCAGACGTCTTCAGAACGTAGGATTTGATGTACATGACTGGAATAGGGTCATGAATCGCGATTTCAAATGCATCATGAATATGGCGGAGATGGAGAAAACGACACGAAAGCATGGACCCCAACTGGATTAGCATAAATCTTCAAGCTGGTGGCGGGAATAATATGGTTTGAGGAATATTTTCTTGGTATGACACGAGTCCTTAGATTCCAATGAAACAATGTCTGAATGCAGATCAACTACATCCCGCAAAGGTGTCCTCTGCCAGAGATGGATTCTTTCAGCAGGACAATGTTCCTTGTCCTCAGACGGTTCGAAGAGCATGACGGAGACTTCATCTTGCTTCTTTGGCCTGCACAATCACATAATCTCAATCGAATTGAGAATTTGTGGAACGACATCGATCGGGCCATCAGGTGGCTGGATCCAGAACCATAAAATGTTAGCGAATTGGATAGTGCAGATCATCTGATATGATGTTAATTTCTTCCTACCACGTACCAACATCTCATACTCAGCACAATACTAGCAGTATTAAGAGTAAAAATTGGCTCAATGTTGAGGGGGTGGTTAAAATAATTTGACCACTCAGTGTATTTTCCCTTTCATTTAACATCATTTGTGTTGTAAACGAGCTTGAGCTGCTGCCCTTGCAATTAATTCCCATTTCATATTCTAGGTTTTCCTAGGTTCTCCATCATTATGTAGATGTAAAATAATTTTTTTCTTATAATTGGTGAGGTGTTGTTGTTGCTTGATTCTCTTGGATTGGATTTTAAACGTGAACTTGATACTTTGGTGACTCACTCGTCTAGGGCCGTTGAACGTTGCAGTGCTGAAGTTACTCTGGACAAGAGATTCTACCAAGAACAGAGCCGCGTTGGGAAACCGAGAAGGAGCCTTCGGGAGACGCTCTGGGCGCAGAACTTGGCTCTCGCAACAGTCGGGAAATTTCAATCGAATTGAAAGTTATGCGTGCAGAAGAACGCAATTCTGAAGCATCGGGCGTGAGCGACGTTGCCACTTTTCAGCGGGCACGAGGTCACTCCGTGGTCGTTCTGCCAATAACTGCACTCCATTCCAAATACGCCCCGACACCGGGACAAGAGTGAAACGTAAACTTGTCAACCGTGTTACGTTACTCCCATAACGGGTTCGGCTGGAGCGGCGCGGCGCGGCGCGTATTCGGCGTTATGCAATGGTCCATTCCATCCGCGCCCGGCCCACATTCTTCACTGGCGATTCTCAACCATTCCCCTGCCTTCATTCATTTATAGAATTTCTTAAGAGAATGAACCTGGGTCTAGAATACAATATTTCAATCCCAAAGAAATACAGAAACAAATACATTTACTGAATAACAAAAACGCTCCAGGGGTAGACCAAATTACTCCAAAAAAGCTGAAAGAGCTCCCCAAAACAGGACTTCTAATGCTAACATACATATTTAATACAGCAATAAGACTTCAACACTGGCCACAAAATCTTAAATTATGTGACATTATTTTAATACCTAAACCTGGGAAAGACGTAAGGAAAGTAACCTCGTATAGACCAATAAACCTGTTATCAACGGTGGCAAAATTATTATAACGGTTACTACTCACACCTCTTCAAGATATAATCCCTGACCATCAATTTGGCTTTTTACCTAAGCACTCTACTATCCAACAATGCCATCGTATAGCTAATACTTTACTAGGATCAAGTACTGTTCAGCAGCATTCCTTGATGCGAGTCAAGCATTTGACAGGCTCTGGCATCCAGGTCTGCTATAGAAAATCAAACAGTTGCTACCGGAGCCTTACAATAACCGACAAAAATCATACCTGGAGAATCGCAAAGTCAGAACTAGAGTAAACGGCGAAACGTCCACCTAATCGAAGCAGGCGTTCCACAAGGAAGTGTCCTTGGACCCATCCTTAATTTAATATTTACTTATGATTTTCCCTCAACCATTAGTACAATTACAGGGACATTTGCAGACGACACGGTTATTATGGCTACTAATGTAGATCCAGTAAGAGCAAGTGCATCTTAATTTACTTCAGGAATGGACAGATAAATTGAAAGTCAAAATTAACGGGACAAAATCCTTACAGGTTACGTTCACCTTACGAAAACAACAATGCCCACCATTAACTGTAAACAACAAACATCTCCCGGTTTCAACGTTTCTAAAATATCTCGGAATCCATCCAGACTCAAACTTAACCTGGAAAGTAAATATGCACTCGCGTTTTGGAGAATTATACCGGCGTGTAGCGAATAGATGATCTAAACTCTCGTTAAGGAACAAAATAACTATATACAAAGCCATTATTAAGCCTGTTTGGAATGGAGGTGTGTGGATGTTATAGCAAGTCCAACACTGCCATAATACAGAGGGCACAATCACAGCCATTGTTGATGCTCCATGGCATGTAAGAAATCAAACTCTACATCAGGACCTAAGCATACCTTTTATCCAGGATTTTATACAAGAGAGATACAAGATGGATGTCAGTGTGGGTGTGTGTGTTCCGTGTACACTCTTAACCAGTCGAGAAATTTCTACCAACATTTGAAGATGTCTACGATCTAGGAACGAACATTGATGGAGTAAGTCAACTCTCGAGGGTGACGATGGAAAGCGAGAAATTTAAAACTGCAAAGACTGATGTCCAATCAACAGTTCTGGGGGTCACTTAGATCAATGCTGACATTCACCATGCCGGTTAAGTTGACATTCAGGCCCTCGGCACAGGTAAATGAAATGACAGTTTATCTGCGCTAGGGTCCAACGCATACCTTTCGCAGTTGTTTAGATGAACAGTGGCGTTCCTGATGCACTATTCAGCCCCAGTCGATAATGCAGAACGGAAATAAGTCAGTTTTAAAATATTGGAAATGACCAAGAGTTTATAATGGTTTTGGACAAACCCTTACCGCAGTGCATCAGTAATCCGAATAATATATATTTCATATTTATTACTTTCAACGGCTTCAAGAAAAGCTTTGCGATGCGCCGTCCAAGAGTTAGTAGAGGTCCAGTAATTAATTAATTTTTTAAAAAGTAAGAATCTCAGTTGGTTCAAACTTTGCGGATGGATTTGAAAGGGTTTTAACTGTCGTCTGCTACAGTTTCAGACCATTTAAAGCAATAATTTGAAATCTATGAGTTGTCAAAGTAAAGACAATAATCCCTTATTTTTTCAGTTTTTTGCCAAAAGCATGTATAAAGTGATTTAATTTTTTTTTCATTTACATACTATAAAATGGCATCAAATTCTGCGTAAAATGAGAACTTTTACAAACACGTATGTCAATTCAAATGGGCACAGCGAGGCTTCAAACTCAGGGCTCTACTATTTTGACAGTGACGACAGTAGACATTGTTTATACCATGTTGTTTGTGACAAGAATCTGACACAAATCAGGATGACCGAAGGTGGTTCGTCTCACAATCTTGTTCGTCACACCTCATCCCGTTCCTTGAAAATCTTTTTGCTTTTAGTTTCACTCAGCAAATACACGAGTCTGTAAAAGAAATCTGTGTGTCTACTGGAGTATATCGGTTGACTTGAACTTGCTAGTTAACGTTGCGAAAAGTCGCAGTCCTTGTATTCCAGAAACGTCGCTTCCTGCAAGTAAAAACTCGCACACGCCTTCGTCAAGAATGCCACACAATTCTGTTACTTATGCAAATATGTTTCTTCGTCCTTAATACGACCAAATCTGGCTCCGAAACGTTTGATATTTACAGCCTCTCCGGTCTCAACTTTCTCCTCTTCACAAATTGCTCCTACAGCAAAGAAAAATTTATAGGAAAATTACAATTAAGAGAAAATATTCTGAAGTATTCCTCAGTAAATTAAGAAGACACGAGTCAAAAGAAGAAAATATTTGTGACCTTCTTTACATTTACATATCAATTATTTCCAGTACATCACTTCATACCTAATTTTGTCACTTTATTTTTCACCGTATCCTTATACAGACGTTGCTTTGCACGAAAATAACTGCTATGGTATAAACTGATATCTCTGATTTAAACCCGGATATTATATGAATTCCCGCAATGATTTTCAGACAAAACATTTACATTACTTTATCTAAAGTTATGTTAGGTTTACTTTCGTATGAAGGAAAGGTAAGGTTAATTGATAGCAGTTTACTGGTGTAATTATTGACCTGTTAGTAATATAAGAAGGTAAGGCCGCATACTTAGAATCCTTGAAGGTTGTTATTCTTGCAAGGCCATCTATGCTACCTGCATTCCACGGCATGATGGACTTCGTGAGTATTGACGTAATCCACATTTCTTAAACACAATTTCAGCTTCCGATAGATTCAGAATGCCGATAATACATTCCCGATGCTGCGATGTACGTAGGTCCGGTTCAGTCTATTCAAGAAATTGGATATTCAAAGGACTACGTTCTGGCGTTAAACTTTAATAAGCCAATAAGTCCAACATTGCAATTATCTGCAGTAGCTTTCGACTTTAGTCATCCTCTTTTGCAATTATTTCTTAAACAATCAGTCATACACAAATAATTATACAATAACATGACTTAAACGTTATATAATTAGCATACCTGAACATTATTGTTATATTTTAAACTTAACACATCATTATAATACAATTTCACATTACAATTTCGTACTCATCGAGTACACGTCGCAAACTGAACATTCGTACCAAACTCCAAAATCAAAGAACTCTACTATATCATATTAAACTTAACATCAAAGATCTTAAGGGACACTGAAATTTGAAATTCCTGAAAATAAATTTCTACTGAGCTTAAATTTTGTGTTAACAACCCACACGTGTAGCAATGTACAAAATTTTGTTTTTGTAAACTTGTTTCCTGTTGAGATATTTTCAAAATTTGGCAGTTTTGAAAATGTTCATTGCGATACGTACTTGAATATATTATATATTTTTTACATTTATACGTACGGTTGATCATTTTTATCAAGTGTCAGTATTATTTTTGAAATTGAATAAAACTGTGGGGAGAATTTTTTTTACTAAGACCTACATGGAGTTACTTAATAATTAGCACTTTTGACCACTTCAAATTTTTTCACCTTAACTACTTAAACTATTAAAAACCTAATGCTTTTATTTAAAGGTATATGATTTAGATTATGTACTAAACGAATGAAGAAAATATCTTAATATGTATTATGTGATTATAAAAAAAGAGTAAAATGTAAGGTACAATTAAATTGATGTTAAGTAAGAGTCAAAGATGTTAATGATGGGCTAGTTATTTAAGCTCTTTGATGTTAAGTGTATATATGATGTAGTGGAGTAGTTGATTTTGGAGTTATTTCATAAATAATACTGACACTTGGCAAAATGGTCAGCTCTACATATAAATGTAAAAAAGCTATCATATATTCAAGTACGTATCGTAAGGAACATTTTCAAAACTGCCAAATTTTGAAAAATATGTTCAAAATATCTCAAGAGCAAACAAGTTTGCATAAACAAAATTTTGTACATTGCTACACATGTGCGTTGTTAACACAAAATTTCAGCTCAGTAGAAATTTTTTTCAGGAATTTCAAATTTCAACCCACGGGGCCCTTAAACTCTTTGATGTTAAGTGTAAATATGACATAGAAGAGTAGTATTTAAGTTTTGATTTTGAAGTTTGGTACGAATGTTCAGTTTGCGACGTGTGCTCGTTGAGTACAAAATTGTAGTGTGAAATTTTATTATAATGATGTGTTAAGTTTAAATTATAACGATAATGTTGAGGTATGCTAACTATATGCTATTGTATAATTATGTGTTTGACTGATTATTTAATAAATAGTTTCAGATGAGGATGAAGGAAGTCGAAAGATAGTGCAGATAACTGTAATTTTGGACTTATTGGCTTATTAAAGTTCAATTAAAAAAATTCAATTACAAGAGAAAGTTTGCTTAATATAGGACCACTTCATTGTAATTTTTACATTTATTTGTATTATTATTTTAGGTATAATTGACTCATTTATTTATTGTGGCATAGCTCGTAGAAACAGCCTGACCCTTTTAATCTCAAGTTCACCTTGTACTTGGTGCGTCAAGGATATCTAAACCTGGCACATCATCATACTTCTCCTGTAAAAGTCCCCAAAGCGACATCTACTATATAGGTTCATTTTCTCCACCAATACTGTTGATGGATTTCAGCCAATTAAGAAATTGCAGGGACCATAAATTTATGCACATTCCTCCTTTACAGTTATACAGAAAAACCCGTAATTAGACTGAAACGTCAGGAAAATGCGACTTTGAAAGATATATTTCCCATGTAGACGATTAGAATTTGTGGTTTGTCTAGAAAAATAGCATGAACTGCAACACCTTGTTCTTTAAAGAGAATCTGACGAAACATGTTTCATATTGACCGCCGTGATAACGCGTGGCTGAAGTGACAAGCAGTCGAATCACAATTGAATGAAATGTAAAAAGTTTATCTGTTCAAAATACAGATTTAGATTTATTGTTGTTTCCATTAGTCCTCGATCGAGGAAATAGGATACGTCATACGTTACAAATAACAAATAATTTTAAGAACAAAATAAGTTACATAATTAATTACAAATAATCTTCAAATAAATAAATAAAAATATGCAGTCTAAAGTCATTAAAACCACTACACGCACACAAGAGAGCACAAACACACACTGAGAAACACAAAAACGCGCATTGGAGTTTTCACTACTTGGAGCTGCGCGACCAGGAATCTGGCCTTCCGTAGTAGATCCAGGCAATACATCAAACAAACAAAAGAGCAGAACAAAACGGCACAGAAAGTTTAAAGCTATGCAGCAGATGATTTTTCAAGGCAACACATTCAACACTATTGCAGGAACCTTAATTTTAATTATTAGGGGACGATTAAGAATATCCTGTACAGAGTAAAACAGCAACGCCATTTCATAGAATAGTTTCACTCTGATTCACGAAACTTCTATAGTTATTATTATTCTTAGCCTCTGGAGGATTGCTGGTGTATAAAATTATCCCAATATTGTGAATAGTTTTGTGGTGTAGAGCAAGGCGGTGACCTTAAAGCTGAGCAATTTCTGGTTGCGTATTCGTGAAATTCGTTATTCGTTTGGAACAAATTTGTGTTGCGCTTTACAAATTTTAAGATACCATGAATATATACGCTTGGTAAAGTTTTTGAAAACTTTTTAAGAAAGGTTTGAAACTCGTTCTAGAATTCGTGCCAGAAAGTATTGTAGTGGCACGCTTTTGCAACTTAAATAAATTCATTACTCCTGGAGCAGTTTCCCCAATTAGAGATGCCATAGCACATATTGAATGAAAATACGTGAATTAAACCATTTTGACTTACGTTTTGTCAACGTGTTGCATTATTGTTGGGAGAGAATAAGAAGATTAAGTCCAGCAAGCAGATCTATATGGTCATTACACTTCAATTTATCATCAATCCGAAGGTCCAGGAAAGGCTGAAGCAGTGGCTGAACTATTACTAGCGTCAGCACTAAACTCAACTAACTTAGTCTTATCTAGGTTGAGGGATAATTTGCATAAAATAAATGTAATCTATCTAATGATAAAACTGACTATAAGTCGTAAAGGCTACGTGAGAGTTATTCGCTTTCCCGGCTGTTTCCTACAGTAGCATAGGATAGGATGAGAACGGGGGAATGTGGAAGGTAGCGCAAGGTTTCCAAGGGCGTACTTAAAGGATCGCACCCGGTGATTAACCTAAAAGTCATGCAGGCAAAACTTTAGAGCCGGGTTTCCCAAACTGTGTTCCGCGGAACACGACGGTTAATGGTTAACACGGACAGGTGTTCCGCAAAAATTTGGAGTGATTCCATCTATACTATGGAACATAATATCATGTTATAATACCACGTAATCACTTTGTAAGAAAAAAACTCCGTTTGCATCGAACGGGAGAAGATCGAATCACAACGTTGCGAAACAAAGAAATCTCATTCCTTGTTTCCCGCTACAATAGGAAATAGATGCAGGTTTTCTAGGGTTTTCTGTGCATTTCTTTAGGTGAAACACCGGGTAGGATCCTTAAACTATAACCCAGGGGTGCTAGTAAACCCTTGGCTACCTTGGTCTACCTTCCACATCCCCCCTTCCTATGCTATTAAAGGGGAGTTGCCTGTTTCAGGATCACCCTCATGCAGCCTGTTGTAAAAAAAGACCTTCCTGTGGGAGTTTCCTCTCGCAATCTTTTCCTCCCCAGATTGGTTGCGGGGCTCACCTGACTTCGTCGGGAATGCCTCGTACTGTATCTGTTTTCTTTTCAAAGTTCTCACATGCCGAGACACATTCTCCTATTTTAGGAGGTATATGTACCGGGGCCGAAGACCTTGCGCATAAGGTTAGAGTTATCTCTTGATCCCATTGGATCAGTCGGCCAACTGCCTCCTAATACTTGTAGAGACACGGAGAAGGGAATGCTGTGACCCCACAGCCAACTCGTCTCTCGTCATTCGGAAGGGCGTGAGAATAGAACCTAGTGCAGGTTTTCTGTTTAGGTGAAAGACCGGGTAGGATCCTTAAACTACAGCCCTGGGGCCCTAGTCAACCCTTGGCTACCTTGCTCTACCTTCCACATCCCCCCCTTTCAGTTCCGTTTCTATTCTATTAATTGCCTGTTGCAGGGTCACCCTCATGTAGCCTGTTAACTCCCCCCACCCCCAAACAAAAAAAAGTAATTTAGTTTCGAATAAGTAGTATCAGTCCATGAAGGAGATAATTGTAATCGTAGGCTAAATTCAGTTACCGAAGGAACGTAACTGAAGCAATGTACGAAAATGTAAAGATACATCGTTGAGTATTTTTTTTAAATAATGCCTTATATATGTTTGTTTAATTAATGATATTATAAAATTTTAATGTAAACAAGTAGTCATGAATTTTCTAATGTGTGCGTTGCTGAATCTTACAGTGAGAAGTTAGCTACGATTTCCCTTTGTCTTGGAACTGGTAAGCAACACGGCCATGCACAGACAAATTCTTGTGCGTGCATCAAAGTGAAACACATGACAATGCCCCAGTGGAAGATCTAGTGAAGCCAGTCAGATGTGGAAAGAGAAAGCGGAGAAATTTAAGGTGTGGTATGGGAAGTGGTTGTTGCTAAAAATACCTACTAGGGAATCATTTCAAATATTTGATCACTCACGGCAAAATATTTTTCAAGTTCTAGCAAACAACTTTTACCTCTGTTAGATTAAAGTATAAATCAGATTTTCAAACATAAAATCAACAAACTAGCGGAGTTAATTTCCGAGCTTCCATTTTAAATACTTCAAAACAATATACTAGGTAATTGTTATGTTATAACGTGTTACAAGTCTTGGTGGATTGAATACTCTAATCAAATCGGAGCAAAACATGAGTCTCAAATTTGGATGATTTTTTATGCTTTCTTTAATTATTTAATTAATTTATTTGTATACACTCCCTTAATGATTCTAAACACAGCTTTAAAAAAAGCGAACGTGTCACTTTGAGTAAGTCTGTGACGTCATAAAGACAGAATACACGGAATTTAGCCGTATTTAGTTGCGTGCAATATGGCGGCTGTATGTATACATTCCACTAATCTCATATTTGATCAATTATATCCTGCAACAGGAACATCCTGCATTGGAAGGATGATAAAAAACAATATTTAATGAAAGGTAATAATTATACTTTTAAACTTGAATTTTTACCAATTATATCCAAAAATACGAAATAGCGCTAAAAATCATAAATAAGATTTTAAAATCATTATAATGTAATACATTTCTTTAAATAAGATTAAAAACAGACAAAAATTAGAAAAACATAATTATAAGGCCGAAAACAGACAAAAAATAGTGAAACATTAACTATAATTAAAAAAAAACTACATGTTTAGGTTTCTATATGGACCCTCTTCGGGTTGAATTGAATAACAATTATTGTTATTCAGCTGAACCTGAAGAGGGTCCATATCAGGACCGAAACATGTAGTTGTTTTTTGTAAAATTATTGCTTGCTTTGTTTCACTAATATTTTTGTCTTTTTTGGCCTTATTCAAATTCATATTAAACTTACAGACATTAATAACTATTATAAAAAATTTCTTGTCACTTGCAAAGACTGCTGGAGCAGTTGCAACTGAGAACTCGTGAGAACTTTAGGTTATGTGTGTTTGTTTCCGAATTTTGTGTATTATACTGCTTGTTCGGGTAATCTATTTTCTGAGTTAGAATGCAGAAAGATGGGAGAAGGAAAGGATAGAATACGTGAAGGAACACAGTTTTTTTTAAATGTTTTTAATAGGTTTGTCGCGAAAAGTCACTCAGAAAAGGTTACTGAATTTTCTGCTGGAGAGTCTGAGACTTGACCAAATGCAAAGACAGAAGCTTGCACCCGACACAAAATATTTATGACTCAAAGGCCAGCGGCGCCGATTTTTAATACCTGAAAGGCCGTATCTTCATAGATGTTGTGAGACCCGGGGTTTCCGGTTGTTACTTGATCGCCAACAAACCCTCGAATTCAATTAAAATGAAATAAATGACCCCTTAATAATTAAATATGTGCACACTACAGTTTGTTACGCGAAAGTGACGACTAATAGTGATTCAAAACTACAAAAAACTTGGGGCAAAAGTCAACCAACTAATCGAGAATATTGAAACTAAATATACTTAAGTTTTGAGAATGATAATTTTAAATTTAATTTAAAAAAAGAATTGGCGGTCGAATACGGAGGACATAAATTTGAAAAAATGGATGATTCATAAATGAATAAGGTTTTAGCGGGTTTGGGGGATCGCTTATTTTGAATCTATTTTGAAAAACAGAATGGCGGATCCATTATGGTGCTAATAAATTTGAAATAAAGTATATAAATAATGAAATAAGTAGGTTTTAATGGATATTTTAGGTCATGTATTTAAATTTGATAAAAGTACGAAGTTATTTGAGAATGAAATACTATATTTGGTTTTATTATTTAAGATTTAAATACAATATTTGGTAATCTATGTCTGCACAAAACGTTTTTGAAAGTCAATTGTTACGATAAAACACAACTACTTGCGGAATTTGGTGGTACGGAATCAAAGGAATGAGGGAAGTTGGAGGTTACAGACAGGGGTAATAAAACTCCGAACCGACGTAGCGACTGGGACGTTTCCCAAGTCTCTTGAAATTTGGTGAAGAGGATGGCGTTTTTTCCCAGAAACGTCGTTGGAGCGTAGCATATGGCTTCTTCCAGAGAGGGGAGATAATAGCTTTTAATGAACAGTATCGGACACCGCCACCGACGGAATATGAAATAAGGAAGTGGTGATAAATGACTAAAAATCTAAGAAAAATGGGTTTCAGGTCATAAAGGCCGTTGCGATTATAATTGGGATATTAAGGACGTCGAGTTCATGATTGGGACATCATGATTGAAACATTAAGCAGATTATGATTGGAGAAGAAGATTTAATTTTAAGAGAGCGATAAAAATTGTAGTTTGTCCTGACCGTGCACAATTAAACAACGGGAGGAAGGCGTGAACCAGTCCTGACTGCTTATCTTTGTTCAATGCGGAAGTCCAAATGGGTCCAGCTACAAGTTCCAGGCAAGCTGAGATGGTGCGGTAAATAACTCTGTTTGTAACATTTTGCCGATTTCCTGGTACTGCAAATTCCGAGTAGGCTTTGTGTTAGTGATTCTGCTTTATGGGAGGGCGCATTTAGACATCCCTTGCTGTAGAGCTCATCAGATAAATAATTTGTGTAAATCTTGTAAATATATTTTTTGGTTACCTTTAAAGACAATGCCGGCTTGTAACTTCAAAGTGATCAAATTGTAAATTGGTAAATAAAGGGTAAATGGATTTCACATTTTTATAATGTCTTGCATTATAAAAATTATATTTCCCTCGTGCAAATCATTTCACAATGCATACTTTTTATTGTTGAGGCACGAAAAGGCAGGTAATCTTGAAATAAAATTCCAAACTATTATATCTATGTATCCAAATCAGAGGATCTCAACGGATCACAATTTTTCTTGACATCAAGTAAATAATTGATTATCTTTAAATACGTCTTCAACACAATTTTGACGCCATTGTTTATATGAAGCAAAGTATTTAAAATGTGCTGCTCCTGTGTCTCACGTTTTGCTTAAACTGGTGTTTTTTGCCATAGAATATAGCCAATGCATTAGATTTTCAGGCCATTTTGTTTTTTCTATTGTATACAGTAACTCCCTCTGAATACAATTCCATTGAACTACTTTTCCGCTTTTGTCAAACATTTATGTACTTTTGGACCACTGTGCGACGTGATGAATCGTCTAGAAGGAGAAGTTGAGTGAAAAAAATTGTAGAGAATTACTCCTACGTTCATCACGTGACGAACAAGTTTAAATATTGTTTCGAAACGTTGGAGTAAAACTGTACAATATTTTCTCATTCAACTTCTCCTTCTAGAGATTTATCTCGTCGTACCTTTTGAGCAATAAACCTAAACTGTTTGTTTGGTTTCTCCAATTCTGCCCCCTATTTTCCTTCGCAACTTTCTGCTATCTGATTTTGATAATGGAAAACCCGAAAAATCTATATAATAAACCTCACAATTTTCAGAAAATTTCGAATTCAGATTGTGGTAATCAGTCCTAAGCCTGGTCTGATGCAGCCCTCCATGCTAACCTATCCTGCGCAAACATTTTCATTTCTACATAACTAGCACATCCCACACCCTCTCTAACTGCTTAGAGATTCCATCCTTGGCATCCCTCTTCTGTTCTTATCCCACACACTTCCCTCTAATCCTCATGTCTCAAAAACATGACATATCAATCTGTCCCTTTTCCCGTCTAAGTCCTCCAAATTGTTCTCTCTAAATCCATATTGGTAATAGTTAAATGAAAATAATTCAATCATTATAATTCGACATATTTGACGATATGTTAAGACTGATTAAATAATTTCAAGTGAAAATCCCAAATAAATAACGACACTGCACATGATTAATATTGTTGACGGATTTCGATTTTTTTATTGGTATTTTCTTCTGAACAGTGAACCAACGATTCACATATTACTTCTGCGTGCGCAGTTTTACAAGTTCCTAATGCAATTATTGTAAAACATATGTTCCTTTATAATAGAAAACATGATAACGGTGCTGTGATATATGTTTAACAATCAGAATAGACGCCTTTTTCCGGAAGGTGGAATTTTTGGTAAAGGAAAGTTTGTTAATTCTGTTTAGCAACTTTTCACGACGTGTTGAACAGAAACTTGATAACTTCCTGATCAGGACTTGGTCACTGGAAGCAATGCCCGAAGGGCAATATTAATATTAAAGAAGATGGCTACTGAGCTCGTAGTTTTCGTGTCGCATAAGCACACACGAATGCACATCCAATTCCGCTTCACAGAAAGTGCCCATTGCACAATGCAATTTTTTGGCAAGTTAAATTCACCAGTGAAAGTCCTAGCTGGTATGAAATGAGTTTCTTGACGCGCCCTTTAAACCGTGGAACTCGTTCCCGACGGCCTTTCTGAAACTCTGGAACGTCAGCATCCAATCCATTCCTGCGGCTGAAATTAATATCATCAACATATCACCATAGCAGAGACAATATTTATCGTACGTAACACTGTTAATATAACTCTTGCCAATTATTCTAATTACGATCATTAGAAATCCAGATGGAAAATATTTAACCAACGTACCATACATCTGAATGAAATGGAATCAATTTAGTGTTGAATTCTACATTATATGTTCATTATATTATTTCACTGTTCATATTTTACCTCGGGAATATTTATGCGCTAAATGTGCGGCTGGAACAAGCATGGGTACGAAAAGGTAGAAATCTAGGACGGATCTTCCGGCTAAAAGTGGCAAAGTTCCCGGAAGCCACCCCATCCCTGTAGACTCAGTAGCCAGGAAACCTTTAACAGATTTTTCTGGGGGGATGCTGAGTCCGGTCTCCGCCAATCAGGAGAGCCGTAGTAAAAGGAGAGGGGAGTGGAACTGGAAAAAATTTTGGAGAACGGAAGATTGATTATATTTCACAGGTTCCGGGTGCTGGCCGAATTGAGAAAGGGTTCGGCGGAAGAGACGAGAGAAACCACGTGGGGAGAATGAACCGAGTGTTGCTCCAATTCCTTGGGCAGCTATCCTGGTAAAGTTTCTATCCTAGACTTTTTTCCACAATGACTTTAATTTTTGCACTTTCATATAAATTCCAGCTCTTTTGCTTTCATGCGAGTTCCGCCGTAAACACCATAACTTTGGGAAAATGGGTTTTAAGCTGAGTACCCGGCAAATTAGGTTTTAAAATTAATTATACATTTCTTTGGAAATTTTTTAATAATAATTTTCTAATAAATGATGTAATTTTAATTTTTAATTGATATTCATTTGATTAAACACGTGGTGTGCTATAATGTGTTAATCCATACAATATTAAATTACAGTTTACATCAATATTTAATTATCTTGACGCACGTGATTAAACCATCTGTGCGAACTGAATTTCATCATAACCACCGCGAAGACAGAATCTGTTAGTCGAGTCAAGAAATCTACTGGAATCTAAAAAAACACAGTAACTTAAAAATAATATCTGAAAATGTGTAGAATAAGAACAACACATAGAGAGACACTATCAATCTCACTAAACATTTATTTGCATGCAAATATCTTCGACTTATGTACGTTTTAGTTTTGGTACCGTCCAACCCCACCCCCAGGTGTGGTAGTAGTGCCTTAACGCTACAGTCCTTGCTTGTTTCCGGATCGCAAGGAACCCGTGTACAAAGTTTAGGAAAAATTGCTCCACGCGTTTAGATTTTTATGCGGCACATACACACACAAAAATTCAATGAAACAGTCAATTATGTTTACAAGGGGAAGATACTTGAACCATCTCTTGGGTCTCTTTACCGTGAAATACTGACTATAAAAAAATATACATATTTAAAAAAATGATTGTGTTTGGCCCAGGACTTTACAAAAATAAAATATTTTTTAACTTTATAAACTAATAAAAAGTATCATTAATTATGATTATATAGATACTAATCATAAAATAATATTTTATCCAAGTAATAATACTTTTTACTTGTTTTTCGCAAATTTTGCACCTGATAAACAACTCGGGCTCCACAGTCGCAATCTTTTTAACAGCAACTTTATTATCTAATATGACATGCTACGTGATGTCAAAATCTACCCTGCTGCAAGTTCTATATGCCTTACGGTAATACGTTTTTGGTGTGAAACGTGAGAAGGAGGGGAAGGCAGGAACCTAAATGTTCAAACGATGAACACTTCTCTTTTGTGATCACCGATAAACACCAAGATTTCAGGACAATCGGATGATTGGTATAGGGATATATAAGGATTATCCTTATAAGTCGCAGAGTGTTTGAACGAGGCCAGATAGGATCCAGAGGAGTTCTGGGAAGTCCGTTAGGGCTGACTCTCCTTCAGGGTTTTCCTCCCCCATCCCCTGACCCTAGGCCAAGGTTTTTAAATTACGTCCCACACAATCTGAGACGACTTTGAATAGCTTGAGGGGCCAAAGACTTTCGGCATACGGTAAGAGTTGTTTTCCTGATCCCACTGGACGAGACAGCTACCTGCCCCTCAAGTTTAATTGAGGCGTGGTAGACTGGTTTGTTGGGTGCCCACAATAATTCAGTCTCCAGTCATCAGAAGGGCGTGGGAGTAGTACCAAATGCCCGACCTACCTGATGCAGGTTTTCTACGGTTTTCCCTGTGCATCACCTTTTGGTAAAACACTGGGTAGGTTCCTTACACTGCAACCCTTGGGCCCTAGTCAACCCTTGGTTACCTTGCTCTACCTTCCACATCCCACCTTAAAGGGGAGTTGCCTGTTTCAGGATCTCCCTCAAGTAACCTGTTATCCTAAAAAAAAGTATGAATTGTCTTTTAATTATGTAGTTGGAAGTTTGTATCATATGAAACTGTCTACACCCATCAAGACTTTCTTTGCTTGGGGATCAATCTAAAAATACAATGGTTTTCTAAATCTTTTCTTGGTTTCGGAATGATGAAGACTAACGCGTATCTCTACTTTAGAACGTGGCAGCGGGATTCTGAATTTTATTTGAAAGGTTTTGTGCCAGTGAGTGAATGGAACCCATTTTTAAGTTAGTATAAATAAACTCATTTTGAAATATTAATTCGTGTTAACAAGAAATGAAGTGTTATATATGGGAAATGAATGCTCCTTGTGCTTGCCTTCAGCGCCGTTTAATCGGGGTCGTTGAATCAATTAAAGCTATGTCCGTGACATTCTCGTATTATGGTGCCTTGGCCTTCCTATATTCTTCGTCCTTCTTCGCTTACAGGTGGAGTTTCCACTCAACATGCTATACACTCGCCTCGCCACGCCACGCCTCGCCTCGCCTCGCCTAGACTCACGTGCCACCGTTTTTATTACTAAATATATTTCTCCATTAGCCGTCTAAAGAAGAAATACGGCGATTCAATAAAGCTCTAATAGTGAAATTAATAATTTAAAACTATAGCTTAAGTCGTAATAAACATTTACTAATAGCAATTTAATGGATTCGTATGTACTAATAAATAAAAGGATGCTGTAGTCACAGGCAACCATTCATTATCAAAAAAATATATATTGAGCACTACACATTAGAATTAAACTAATCCCCTACTTTTTCTTGGTTTACCACGGATTAGTGTTACTACCGCTATTTAAAATTATCATCCTTTCATATTATTCGATTATGAAGTGAATTTTTCTCTTCATCGACGGGAATAGTATTTTAGTGAACAATAAATCGTAATGTTAAGGATCGGCACCTTGAAATATTCTGATATTTAATACTAAATTCAATTAAAGGGGACTTCCGCCGATGATGTATTTGGAAGGACAAGGTTTCAAATAGAAACATCCCATATAAAAAAATTCATAACTATTCTGATTTAAACGCGATATGATTGAAGAATGTATTGTTGAAAAGTAGACATTCTCAAGCTTGCTATGATAGCCTTCCTCGACGATAGTCAAAATGATTCATCTATACATCACTGGACTCCACTGAACATGAACTTCGGTTGATGAGGGTTAAGAGAAGACTCAGTAACCATGGTCAAACTGCGGAACCACTTAACAATAGCCGTGAAACAGTTACATGCTCGCTTTAATGTGGGACGAGTTTGAATACCGCATGGACATATGCTATGCATCTCAAAGCACCTTTAATTACGAAATTGAAGTTAGATTTTTTTTCAAAATATATACAATTTAATTTGGATGATTATTTTTTCAACTCTCTGTACTTAATGAGTTTATTTTTATAGTTACTTATAAACGTTTGTTGCTGGTTTAAAAGAAAATAAGTTATAGTTATTAATCACTAAATTACTAAAGTAATTTATCGATTCATGGAAAAAGTTAGTTTTGAGAATGAATGAAGTATTCCCACGAACAAAACATCGTATAATTTTTGCAATTTTCATACATCACTTATTAGTCTGGGACAGTGATTCGCGACTAGGAACGAGGAAGACTGGAAGCAGGTAGTCAGTCCACTCGGAAAAGGGACAGGGGATTAAAAATGCCCTCTGATCATCCAGAGCATGATCTTATATTGGACACTCTGAGCACGATCGCTTTAAGCACTACACACCGGAATGTTAATGATTGCTCGTTTGGTTCAACCCATTTATGCGGACGAAGAGTCATTCATATTAATTGGTAAACTCCGTTTATGAATTTTGTTTTTATCAGCATCGTCTTTCAAATTTTATATAATGGTGGATGAAATATGGATGGATTTGGTGGTAAGATGAATATTATAGGATCTGAATAGTTGTGCTAAGGAACTGTGTAAACGCTGGTGAAATGACACAATAATGTGAGATATTAATGCTTTGATAAGATTATATTAGATTTGTGTTTAATTAACGTTTTTAATTAAATATCTTTATGAAAATGTCCTTAATTTTAATGGTGTCCTGGTGAAACTTAAGGTGACGTAGCATATATCTTTGTTTGATATTGTGTTCTGAGTAGAAGATTAAATGTTAACACCAATATGTGAAAATTTTTATATTAATGTGAGAAACGAAAAAAAAACTAAAAGTTAAGAGTAATGTTTTTTTATTTCATGTGTGTGTATTTAATTGAAGAGTTTATTTTATAAGTGTCAAGAAATAACGGCAATAATAAACTGGTTTGAAGTTGACTTTAGAATATCATTCAGATTCTAAATCACGCAAAACAATTATAGCAAAGAATCCCTCATAGAGAAATTTTTTACAAAAATATTCATTAAAAGAAATTGAGTTGAGGTTGGGATTAAATTAATTATTGCACGTTTAATCATTTTCAGTAATTTCCTTCAAAAAGGAAAAACAATTCACAGCATATATTGTGCGAACTTATTGCAGTGCTTGAGAGATAAAATCAAGAATAAAACGGTCGCATTTGGCGAGATGAAAATGTTCCTTCATCATGATAATGCACCAAGACACACACATCCGTTATCGCGATGGCCAAAACCATTGGAAATGCTAGAATTGCTACCTCAGGCACCCTACCACCAGTTTTAGCTCCCTCGGATTATTTTTCATTTCCAAACATTAAGAAGTAGCTTCACGGTAAAAGTTTCGCCAATAATGAAGAAGTGGAATCTGCTGAAGATTATTTTGAGTAACTCGATGGTTTTCGCTTTAAACAGGATATCAAAGCTTTTTAACATCACTGGGAAAAGTGTATAGAGCTAAAAGGAGACTACGGTGAATATAACGATAATTCAAAGGGGGAAGATCATTTTCCTCAATTTTGTTTGTCTTTTCTTTTTTGATTTGACACCGGCCTCATAATAATACGTTTATGGCACTGTTGATCGTCTCTTTGTTTGCCAATTGTCGTCTGCTGTTCTTGAGTCATTTGTACTGTGCCAATTTTAGCTGAAGAGGAGGAAGTTTCATACGTTTCCAATTTTCGACTTTTACAGAGGATCAAAAGCAACCTCTATAGAGAGGAGACCATCGACGAATGCAGAGCAAGCAAATGGTAATTTCGTCAAAATGACGACAGGATGAACCGCGTTTCTGAACCAATGAATCAGCAGATCTGATGAGACACGACACTTGCATTCCATGAGGGCTTGACCACACGTTGTGTGGCTACTGAAGAGGCTAAAATTGGCATCAGTTCATCTTTGCTCTCAAAGATCATGGCAGTCCATGCTTCTTTGTGAATTCATCCCAGTATGAAAAGAGTCTTAACAATTGTTTTTGTGTATCTGCAGAAGATGACGTGTCTGATGGGATGAAAGTAACACGTATTGCGGCCAGGGTTGAGAGAACAGCATCATGCCATTCTAGAGAGCGATTCCTCGCACCTCCCATACGACCGAGAGTCTTCCATGACGGGGAAGCCTTACAAACTTTGGTTTCAGGCAAGCCTCTTCCTTTCTCGCTTTGCTTTCCATACCAATTATATATATATATATATATATATATATATATATATATATATATATATATATATATGAGTCAGGAAATGACATTGTCATGTTTATTAAAACAATTAATGGGGAAAGGACAGAGAGATAGAAAGAAGATGACTTACCTGAGGTTCATAGATGGTAGACACCTTGTGGGGTTTAGAGAACTTGAATTTTCGGAGGCACCGCCCCCTTCATCAGAAAGTTAGGAAGACATTTCCAGTCGTCGGCTAGCCGATAGAGAACTTGAATTTTCGGAGGCACCGCCCCTTCATCAGAAAGTTAGGAAGACATTTCCAGTCGTTGGCTAGCCGATCACTGGAAATGTCTTCCTAACTTTCTGATGAAGGGGGCGGTGCCTCCGAAAATTCAAGTTCTCTAAACCTCACAAGGTGTCTACCATCTATGAACCTCAGGTAAGTCATCTTCTTTCTATCTCTCTGTCCTTTCCCCATTAATTATATATATCGTGGTGTGCTTTTGCACTGCACACATATATTTATATGAGAAACAATTTCCCCTATGATAACTTTTATTAATATTGTATATATGTATACAGAGGATAACTGTTAGGCTACTTGCCAGGCCAACGACAGAACAAATAATAATAGCGAATGCTTAATGTTAAATTAACATCCAATTGAGATGATATCGATAGCCAGAACAAGAAACGCAAATGAGTACCACTAGAGGAGTGGCAGGCCAGCCCTTAGACCTGAAAAATTGGAACAAAAACCTGTATTAGGGACTAGAAAAATATCTCTCGCAACATAAACACGTGTTACAGCAAAAAAGAAGGGAGGGACTCCACCCTGAAACCAAGGTCAGCCCGGGGAAAAAAGGACACGAGTCATCGAAAAACAACACCAAGCCTCGGAGGAAGCCAGCACAGGCAGAAGAATGCGGGGCATAGGTCAATATAAGAAGAAGCAGAGCTGATTTTAGGCCATTATTACATCATTAGATGGCATTACGTACTGTCATTACAGGGCGTTCCATTACATTACATGAGATTACAGTACATTACATGACTCTACATCAGTATGCCGAGTATGAAGGAAATACGACTTGGAGTCATTCAGCTTCCGATAGCTGATTGTTGGCGTCACGACGTCAAGGAGCAGAAGACAGCATGACCACAGCCTGACCGAGGAAGAAATGTCATATCATCACCAGCTCCTGGATCTACAAGCGATCATGTACCAGAGTTACGTTTCTCGACACTGGCTTATTTGAGTGCTGGTAAAATTTTTGATACCAAGTTTTGTTTATACCCCTCTTAATCGGTAGTAGATACTCTTGCTCTCCGTTGAGTCCAAAATTTTAATGATCTTTGTAAATTTATGTTTTATTTTATTTATTTAAATTTTCTAACCCAAATTGTTCAAATTTAATTTAATAAAATTGTTCGCTTTTCTTTATTGACATTGCAATTTCTTCATTAATAATAATTATCCCCAAATCCACCTACATATATATATCACGTTTGATGGAAATCGAAGAATGAGACAATTTGGTGTATTTTCTGCGGAACACTTTAAATCTTTAGTTCCTGTAGTAAAAGTCATCTTAAAGGCCGTTTGTCAAAGGTTTGACAGCGCCATTGACGGAATCCGCTGGCGGTCGCAATAGTTGTCTGCCTTGAACTTAATTTCTTTGCATTCCTCATAGTACGGATAGTTGGATCAAGAGAATGAGTCCAGCCTCATCATTAATTTGTGCTCTGGTTCAGATGTTCCACAAACAATACTTCCAGCAACGTGCACAATTTGTTAGAATAATATTTATTGATATTTCCATTACTACTCGGTTGAGGATATAGGATACGCCATACATTCCGTAAGTAAAAAATAATTAGATAGCTATAATAAAAGAATATACATTAACGGCCAAAAATCCTTAAATACGCAACTAGAGTAAACGACGCATGGTATAAAATAACTTAAAAACAACAGGTATATTAAAAAGCACAAATACAGACAAACACGCGCATAAAATAAAAATGTCACTTCTTGATGCTGCACGACGAGGAATCTGACCTTTCGTAATAGCTCCAGACAATGTATGAAACAAACTAAAGTTATGTAATAGAATATTATACAAAGCAACGTATTAAACACTTTTGATGGAAAATTAATTACAACTATAAGTATTCAAACTTCAAAATCAAAAGGAACGGAATCAATTTCTATATATAGTCATCAAAAGGTGAGCTGTGACTGCTGAACCTTTGGTGATA
The DNA here is from genome assembly GCA_034510155.1 of Eucriotettix oculatus. Lineage (NCBI taxonomy): Eukaryota > Metazoa > Arthropoda > Insecta > Orthoptera > Tetrigidae > Eucriotettix > Eucriotettix oculatus. Next base: position 82,458,636 of record CM067380.1, read on the forward strand.
GTCTACTGTCGTCATCAAAATAGTAGAGCCCTGAGTTTCAAGCCTCACTGTGCCCATTTTGATTGACCCACGTTATTGTGAAAGGTCTCGTTTTACGCAGAATTTAATGCTATTTTATGATATGTAAATTAAAATTTATTAAATCATTTTATACAAGTCTTTTGGCGAAAAAACAAAAAAAAGTAAGGGATTTTTATCTTTCCTTCATATAGCTCAAGTTTGATAATTCATAGATTTCGAACTATTGCTTCAATTGGTGTGAAACTGTAGCAGAAGACAGTTCAAACCCTTTCAAATCTATCCGCAAAGTTTAAATCATCTGTGTTTCTTTCTTTTAAAATTAATTAGTGGACCTCTACTAACTGTTGGACAGCACATCGCAGAAGATAGGGACAAAACTTCTCTTGTAGCGGTTGAAAGTAATAAATATAAAGTATAAGCTTCATTGATGTAGCAACGCAACAAAGTTTTGTACGATTTTTTTTAAAAAACTGCAGGGATAATGTAAGGTTTATTGTAACGGGAGGTTAAAGTAGGGTGGCACCCTTGACCGCTGGCCGGGCCTCAACTATTCTCCGCCGCTCTTCCTGCTATTAAAGAAAAATGTTTGTTACCTTGTCTGTTGGAAATGTACCGAAATTTCATACTAAATTTTATAATTCCTGTACATCCCGCCATTGTGAATTTCATAGCTTTTGCTTTTAATTTTAGCTCAGCTTCCCCAAGAGCCATTTTCCTCACATATTTAGAATCCACAGCGTTGCAATGAAATTTGAAAGATCCTCACCTTCACGCCCACGCCAACCCCCTCCCAATACTCACCCCCACCTGGGGCTAAATACTCAGCCTCCTCCACGGGAAGCGTTGATAATGTAAAACGAGTTTGACAGGCTTGGGGATGGAGAAGAGTCCTTCATAACGACCTTTATCTCAGATAAGTTCAGGGGCAGCCAGTTTCACGACCTTAATCACCCAGGACTTAGTTGTCGCAGGGATATTTCCCATATTTGTAACTGTTTGATGACCCATTTGAAATTCTTCCTTTCTTAATCTTGTCCTCTTACTCCTTCTGGTGGCGAGGTTTTTGGCAGGGAGATCGCCATTCAAGTGTGTTGAGGATTGGCCAACAGCAATCAAAGACGCACACAATCACCCATAACCGTTGCCAGGAATCGAACCCGGGACTCTGGTACGAGGCAGTGACCCTAGCCACTACACCACAGAGGCCGGCAATATGAAGTTGACTACAGGCAAAATGTAACATTGTCATCAGTTCAATGTCATTCAACCTAAGCTCGAATGCTCTTATCAATTATTTAGAAAATAAAAAAAGTTACCATGGAAGGACGTGTCTTGCCAACTTCAACATTGTCCTCAAACGTGTCCTCAAACTCCGCACGAGAAGTTTCCTAAACACAGGCAGTATTTCAATGACACGAAGCTGGTGGCAGAGATATCAACACGAATTAAGCACTTCATCTGATGTGTAGAAAATTTGGCGCCCCCGGTGAAGGACTGATTTCTTTCCCTAACCAGTGTCCAAAACTTTGTGTCATGACTATTAAATTTATTTGTAAAGGGATCATTTAAAAGTTTTGTCCGTTTGCCTCGCTTGTAATTGGCCGTTTTGCTAAATATATGATGAGGACTGGTCAGGGGTCTAGTGGCTGACGTCTCTGCCTCGTACCACAGAGGTTCCGGGTTCAAAGTTTGTGAGCGTCTTTGTGTTCCCAAAAATGAGTAACCCTTAATACGAGAATAAGACACATAAAATGGTAATGTAGTCGCTAATAACCTTAGCTGCTGATACGACTTATTTTTTCTTTCTCTATGGCTCTACAGCCCATTGAGGGCCTGGGCCTACCGAGTCGACTGCGGACTGTCATCTGGTATGACACATTCAGAATTTAGAGTGAGACGTGGTCAGCGTATCGATTCTCCAACAGTCTTAATCCCGGTCTTCTCGACCATGACAATACAAACATCCAAGCCCATGCCAGGAATCTCTGGGTTGTGAGGCAGCAACTAGAGGCTAGCCACTACACCACAGGAGATCGGCGATGCGACTAATAATATTGTCAAGGTCGTTCACGCCCAGTCGTCAAGGAACATCAACGTATTTGATGCATTGGTCGCTTTCTCTATTTGTTTTTTAATTCTTCCCACGTTAAGGGAAATTAAATCAGTTAATAATGTCAGCTAATCTCACAATTATAGTGGACAAGCGGACGCTAAGATTCGGTTCCGATCCTACAGACTTGGATGATTCCTGCTTTCCAAAATTCTCGGCCACCGCAAAACGTTGACGCAACAAGAATGTGGAAAGGTTGGACCCGTTCTTCGGTTTCACGGATACGCACAGACTTTCTTATCTGAGTAATTTCAAGTCTCTCTGTGATGGAAATGTGCAACACAGCGTACGAAACATTGCCAACTGCTTTCAAGAACGTCACATGTGTTGATGACGTTTCCATGGAAATAATAAGGTTGGACCCTACATTTGGGACAGGTTCATTAGCTTCGACAAGAGCGGAACGACTTTAGATTCGCGTTATAATCTCTACAAACCTTATTAAATTTGTGTGTTTCGCATACAAATGTTCATCACTAATTATCAACTCGTAATCCTTACAACCATGAATGGAACCCTTCGGAGCGGATGTGGTCGGGGTGGATATTTCAAAACGAGCAAAAACAACTGTTATTTGGATTGAATAAATATTTTTCACGGACAACGAGGTTGATAGTTTTCCTGTGGATGATTTTTGGGAATAATTTTACTCCTTTCCGAAAGGGAGCGAATTCTGTTCAATCCCGATTTCTTGACGTGACTAAGTTTAATTTTGACAAAATACTGGGTACGTTATAATTCAGCCCTTAAGAGAAGTGTCGTTGGGATAAAAAAATGAATCACGGACAATTTTAAACTCGTGGATCAATTTCTACCGAACTTTGGACACATGTTACGATCCAGGAACAAACACTGGATACGTAGCATACCCCAAGCACCAGGGGGTCACTCTCTCGGGGTACCGAGACTATTTTGGACTACATTAACATACCGGAAATATAATAGATTGTACTAGAAAATGGGTACCGCGAGCGTGATTTATGTTTACAAGGACTTGGAAGTATTTTTGAGTCCCTTATAGCCAGGAACTAATTTTCACTCTCTGACAGTACGGAGAGTATTTTTTGCTGTCTTTGAGAACCGAAATTATTTTAGACACACAGAAGCTACTTGGATTATTTACGACTCCTTTAAGTTAGCGGGAGTGTTTCTCACTCTGTTAGGTTAAGGAGTATGTCATTATCACCAAAGATATCCAGAGTACATTTGATTTACCCTAATGGACCGGAAGTCATTTTGACTATCTTAAAATACCGGAGATGATGTTTTACTGCGTTTGAATAGCGAAATTATTTTACATTCTCTGAAGGCTCCACTAGTATTTCCGATTCTCTTAATTAACGGAAGTATTTTCGACTCTATTAGGGTATCGGTAACATTTTCAGTCTCTCCCAAGTTACCGAGAGTATATTTGATTTCCCTAGAGTTCCATGAGTATTTTCGCCCCCTTAACGTACCAGGAGTATTAGATACTCTGACAATATAAATAAATACAGTTATAAGAATCAGCTAAGAAATAAAAAATTACTTCAGTCACTCAGGCTGGTGACACACTCGTGCGGGTCAGACAATACATGTTTTTCAATGTGACATGCCACACTTGGCCGGGTGCGGAGCGGGTGCGTTTTCCCGTCCCGCAGTATCTGCACCATGCTGCGCTAAAACGCTACACGTCCGGCGATAATTGGATGGGGAAAGGGCTTAATATTGAAATATTATCAATTTTATAATCTTAATCAAGTAAAAAACTAGCATCATTGGTAATAAACATGCTGATTTCTGAATTACAAGTTGCGCTTTTTTATGTAATGCCTTTCCACCCACACCCCTTGGGGGTTCTCTTCTCACATATCGAAAGCGGTAAAATTATGCCTCAGAAACATAGGAAAAGACACTATCAATTTCATTGACTGCGAAAAATATTTCTCTATACCAATATAATCCGTTTTTACATATTTTAAATTTAGGGCCCACTCCACCCCCGCCCCCGGGACGCAGGGAACATGCGTACGAAATTGGATTGAAATTGTTGAACGCAGAACATATACTCTTACGAAATACATAATATTTCACCAAATTGTGATTTATTTATAATAAGATATTTGAACCATCTCTCCCTTCTAATAAGCGCGAAATAATTTGTACATTTAATGGAAGTTTTATATAAACAATATTACACTCTACGTAATTAATTAATATATCAAAATAGTTAGGTAGCCCTCGAGAAGAGCTGCTTGCACTCAAATTTAATTTAACCTGAAACAATGCTTAATTACACCACTTTACAACTAATATGAAACTTTGATTAATAGAAACCAGAAAGTTTAATATTAAACCATAAATAGTAAACCAATTAACGTCTAAATAAAACTGTAAATAGTTCAATAATTGTTCTTGAAGAACAGTTGGATATTATAGTTAGCTAAATTGAGGAAGAAACGCCGCGTATTTAATAAACTTTTGTGTTGAAATAAAATGTTATTCAATTAAACGGTGTTTTTCTGACCGTATATGACCTTCAATATTGATAATATACCTTCAAAATCTGTGACACAATCACAATTTCATTATTCCTGATGAGTCCCCCTAATCCTTGTCAATCGTGTTTTACAACTTCTTTATGACTGAACCTGATAATTATTAAATTACAGTCGATCTCGGTTTTAATGAACGTTGCGGCAGCGCCCGGTTCATATAATAAACATCCTGGGTTCATTATATTAGCGTATTTATTTTCTATTCATAAAATGAAAAATATACGCTGTTTGCCATTATTATTATTATTATTAATGTAAATTATATTGCATATCTAAACTAAAGTGCAGTATAAAATATTAAAATAGTTTTTCTTGCACATTCAAAATAGGACCATCAACAGAAACTACGTTGAATTATAAAGCACTCGATTAAAACTTCCAGACGTAAATTCTACTTTTGAAGTATTATGAAAAGTCTTTAACCTGTTTTTATTGTTAGTAACAACTCATTATCTATACCAATATAGATATTCTGTCTAACTGTCCGTGTGTTTGTCTCGAATATGCTCCGAAACTGCTCAACGTATTTTAATGAAAATTTGAGGGTTTAAAATAAGGAGATTTAATTTAAATAATCGTACAAATGTAATCTCGATATATTGCAGAAGATATTAATATAATATGAATATAAATAAAATTATTAATTCTTTTTTTTTGGTTAACAGGCTACATGAGGGTGATCCTGAAACAGGCAACTCCCCTTTAATATCATAGGAAGGGAATTGTAAAAGGGGGGATGCGGAAGGTAGAGCAAGGTAGCCTGCCACGGCGTGTAAACCAACTGCGAGTTATAAATCCTATTACGCGTAACTGTATCATTCATCCCACTTACTATCTATTGTTGCAGCAGTCTGAAAAGAAATAAAATTTTTTGGGTCGTCGATACGATGCATACATAAATTGATAAACTGTTTGTTTCATGCGTCAGGTAATTTTTTTAATTTAGTAAATGCTAATATGAAAATAAAAAGGAAACTGTCGAGTTTGGTGTCGAAACCGGTGTAATACGAGTCGCTGTGTTATATTATGACCTATAATATGCGATTTAAGTAAAAATTTAACCATTAAGCGAGGGAAAATTATTATTCTGTTAGAATACTGAAAATATATTTATTCCTGTTATTGTACCGGGGGTTTTTTGGACTCTCGAGAGATACTGGGAGTATATTTGAGGTTCATATTGAGTTTTAGTTGTGTTGACCAAGAATTAAATAATGTACCGAAATAATGTAAATAAATATCCGGGCAATTCCGGGTCCCCAGCGAGTTATACATAATTTCCTTTAGGAACTGCTGCCATTTTCAACTGTAAATCTATACTAAATTAGACCATGTAAGACAATAATATACAGGGAAGAAAGACAGAGAGCTGGTGGCTTAGCTGAAGTTCACACACAGATGTGCAGACACCATGTAGGGTTTCGGATCCTTGAATTCATCAGACGCCATTTTGAGTGACGGCCAGCCGTCGAAGATTCTTATATATTTGTATTTAAGCCGAATTTCCTTCCGTTTCCTTTGGTGAAGTCTTCTTTTCTGGCCCGCCGGATGCTTTCTAATGTGAAACTGGAATTTCTGAGATTGTTGAGGGCGCACCCATTGTTGATTCAGAGCCCCGCCCTTGCATGCGTAATCGCGGATTATTTGAGCCGCGAGCCGATGGGAATTACTCACTGCTATGTTTAGTCTGATTTCATTACCAGAAACAGAATGTTCCGCGTGACGCATCTGGACCGGTGTTGTGTTGTATGATCCTTGAGATACGCGAACAGGACGAGGATCTGAGCCAGCACTTGACCGAGTCCTTCGCTGATCATCCCCTTGGAGGTATAATGTCTTATGAGGATTTCGGGGACAGATTACACTCAGAAAATGCCGTTTATTTTCATCGGACATCTCTTTCGTTTTTCCTCGTGTTCAACGCATTGCTGACTTTCGTTTATTTCATTACATTTATTAGCGCGTTAATTGATTGTAAACGTATTTGATTCCAATACAAAAAGTTTAAATAAATTGGGTGGTATTCAAAGGACTATGTTCTGGTAATAAACCAATAAGTCCAACATTACAATTATCTGCAGTAGCTTTCGCCTTCCGTCATCCTCATCTGCAACAATTTATTAAACAGTCATCACTACAATTTTGTACTTATCGAGTACACGTCGCAAACTGAACATTCGTGCCAAACTCCAAAATCATAGAACTTAAATACAACTCTGCAACATCATATTTACAATTAACATCAAAGAGCTTAAATAACTACTCCATCATTAACATATTTGACTCTTACTTAAGATCGATTTATTTACAAATATCTTACATTTTACCCTTATTATTAATCATATTAAAAAAATTAGCATAATGAATTCCCACATTACCAATTTCATTTCTTTTAACATTTCATTTTTATTTCCTTATATATACATACCTTCCAACAAATTTCTTTGGTACCTAGGTTTTTATTCATGTAAGATTACAAAGTTTAAGAATATTAAAGTAAATTACGGCGGCAAATACATTTCCTATTGGTAGTTTACACTACAGCTGTTATATTGTTATATATATACTTCGAATTTGGAAGACAATTTATGTAATATACAGTGTGTAACAGACTTAAAGGGCGGGATAAAGTGCATCAATCCAAACATTTTCCCCTCTAGTCATTTTTATCAGAGACGCTTTGTTACTGCTCAATTTGAGAAAAGAAAACTGACAAATTCGAGAAGCGCTCTTCCCACCTCACCGCTGCCATCAGACAATACACGAATCACAAGAGGAATGGCCCACTTAAAGCTTCTCTAACAATAACAGACCACACGTTAACAGAAAAAGTCTTTTGGAAAATGTGTGTGCAGTTTGACTGAGCTAAGAAATACTGCTTATGCCTGTTGAAACGCAGAGTCTCCAACAAAAAATCTAGAGCGAAAAATGTTTGTATTGACCTCTTTCATCCCGCATTCAAGCTTATGTCATTACTTCTGTTGGCGACCTCCTGTGGCTTAGTAGCTAGTCTCTAGTCACTACCTCACAACACAGATGTCCCAGGTTCGAATCCTGGCATGGGTTTAGTTGTTTGTGTCGTCATGGTAACGGAGACCAGGATTAAGACTGCTGGAGAATTGGTACGCTGACGACGTATCACTCCAAATTCTGAATGTGCCATGTAAGTCCGCAGTCGACCTGGTTGGCCAAGGTTATGAATGGGCTGCTAAACCAAGGAATAAGAAGGAGAGTTAATTCTGTTAAAATCTGTACACCTATTTTTAATTATTTGTGGATGTTAATTAATTTGTTTAACTTAAAACGGAATACGGAAAATGAATCATACTGCAAGAAGAAGAAATAAAAACCCTACGCTTTGCCGATGTAGTATTGTAGTATTAGGGGAGTCAGAAGAAGACTTGGAAACCATACTAAATGGCATGAACGTGGTCCTGGAGAAAGAGTTCAATATGAGGATAAATGGAGGGAAAACCAAGGTAATGGAGTGTAGTATGGGAAACAGTGGAATAACAAAGGCTGTTAGATTGGGAAGGGATATTTTGAAGGAAGTTAAGGAATTCTGCTTAACTAGAATATGTGGTTCTTGTAAAATTAGCATTAGAGGGAAATGTGTTGGGTAAGAACAGAAGAGGGAGGTAAAGGATGGAATACGCGAAGCAGATTAGTGATGATGTGGGTTGTGCGAGTTATGCAGAAATGAAACGGCTTTCGCAAGATAGGTTAGCATGGAGGGTTGCATCAGACCAGTCTTAGGACTGACTGAATACCACAACAACAACAATTAATCTAATATTTAAGTAATCAGAACTCTTAATAATAGGATCATTAAGTAAAAGTACAATAATTTTAATATATACAATATTTGGAAGACTTAATTAAGTGAATGTATAAGATTTAGATATAGATAAAAATCACAATATTTTCCGCGGCTTCATTATAAGACAGCCCTAAAGGATGGCTTCCCTGGGTCTCGAAACATCTGTGGAGATTTTACTGTAAATAAAAATTTTAAATTTGACGGTACAAAGCACGCTACACTTTTATATTATTTTTACAAATCTAATTCTTGATTAACTTTCGTTTAAAACATATACCACTGTTATAACACTTTTCTGATTTAAGACTTTGGTTTCACTCTATTTTAACAGACCAATGTACAATTTCGCACAAACTTCATACACTTTTCACTGAACATTTTAGCCAGGACTACAATCCGACGATGTTAACTTCCCCTAAACCTTAAGAGGTTAAATAATCTTCAGGGAATCCTGAACCATGCTCCCGGGACCTTCAGAGACTCGAAAATCATGCGGATATCATAATATATTACACAATACTCCCGATACCTGAAGAGAGCCCGAAATACTCTCGATACCCTAAAAGATACCAAAAGTAACCTTAAGAGAGTCCAAAGTGGCATTGGTAACCCAAAAGTCAAAAATATTCATGTGGCCTTGGGAGAGTCAAAAATACTCTCGGTACACTAAACTTCATTATTCCCGTGACCTTTAGAGATTCAAAAATGCTATCGGTGATCTAAAAGCCTCATAAACTATTACCCGTATCTCAAGAAAGTCCAAAATAGTCCCGGTGCCCTTAAGGTCAAAATATTCCCGATTGTCTAAGAGAGTAAAAAAACTACCGCTACCATAAGAGTGTTAAAATTACTTTACGTACTTTAAGAGAGTCATAAACACTCACAGTGCATTAGTAATTAATAAAATTCTCAGCACCTTGAGGATTTAAAAAAAAATAGTCTCTGCACCCTATGAGAGTGAAAAAATCTCATTTTGGATCAATTTCTTACAACATTATGCGACCGAATTTCACATTTATTCTGACCAAAGAAACGTTTGTTGACGCAGATTTTGGTAGTGACATTCGCTACAACGACGCTACAATGTTTTCAAAACACGAAAGCAGTCAGTAATTACATATTTTGTTGTAAATCGAAGCCCGATGAAGGCATTTCCTTAGTCTTGAATGATCTATACAAAATGTTTATGCGGAACTGTTATTGTGAAGTGCCCCGAGGTTAAGTGATTTACATTCCTTAATTTGCAGTTTCGTTCGGGTCGCGTGTGTAATAATGGCAATTTTAAGGCCTCTGTGTCGTTAGAGACGGCCGTAGGCTCCGAAATCGTTTTTTGGTTGCTACGTTGTAGCCAATAAGAGTGATTTCACCGTTCCTAGAAAAGTTGTTTCACTCCGTGAGTTATGCGCAACTAATGCACTGGACTACGGTCCCACAATGTGCTAAATGTTTCAAATCTACTTGAATCCTTCTTTTTCATGTATGTCCATCTTATAAGCTTAGAATTTATTACCAAGTTTCTAACGTTCAGACAGAACTTACGTATATTTATGCATCTCGAAGATGTTGAAAGTGGCGTCACACTTACTCCCTCGGGTTAACCAATTTCCAGAAGAAAATTAATATCCACAAATGCTTTGAATAAATAAAAAACCACGTCTCAATTGTAAGATTGCGTGTATTCACCTTAGACAGTGACGGAGAAATGTCTGATGGTGAAGACTGGCCCACAGCTCAGCTCAAAACGTACGTAATTCCACATACGGCTTCAAAGTCGTTGGCAACGGAAAGATGACACTCCAATTTGCTGTCAGTTTGTGACAAATTGGACAGTATTCATGTAATAGTGTAATGGAATACGCGATATATACTTATTAGTTATGATTAGGGTCTCAAATACAAGGCTAGGCCCATAAGATGGCGGGTTGTTTGAAAAACAAGAGTGGTCTACTGTAATGGGTGTATGGTGTATATGGCATTATTGGGTGAAGTATTCCCCATATTGGAGACAAGTAAACATCAAGGCGCCAGATAGGTTAGACATCGGAGTACCGAACGTGACAGATGTTCATTGTATTCTTAGTAATGGAATATACAGACTGCGCCAGTGGCGGCTGGTGCATATGTGCTCATGAGCACATTAATTCATTTAGGAATAATTATTAGTTTCGTAATTTTAAGAACCTTTATAATGATACTATTTTGAGTGTTGAATTTCTGGGCTCATTTCTAAGACTTTAAACTGCCCGCTTGCTAGTGTGATTCCTCCCGCCAAAGCACTTTGTGCTATCCTGCATAGTAGCTCAACATTTCTGTGTGAAATGCGCATGCGCATGCGCAGTATAATGTTTCACACCCTGCCCGCCCACAAACATATGAGCTACAAAGAACAAAGCGCCGGGCGTACCGTGTTGACAGAGGCGGCCACATCAAACAATGTTTTTGTTTAATTAATAAAAACTTCACTATTTATGGATTTTAACCGCGATCCTGCATACAATATTGACCTTTTATTTGGCTTCTTGCTAAACCTAACTTTCTTTATCCAAATATGTATGAAAACAAAACACTTTTGTGTTAGGAATTTGTTCCAATTGGATTTTTTATTTTTACAGTTTTCATAATTCGTTCCTAGTACACTTTATGTAGACTAAATAAGAAATGTAGCACATTACGGGTCTTGGAGTATTAATAAAGCTGTAGCTCTTATAGTATTATTATCCTTGTAAAAAATTGTTCCTCGGGGTGATGCAGCACATAACTTTAAAAACTCAGGAGCCGCCACTGTGCAGCGCCCAGGTCTTTTTACCACACCCTGTACTTATCATCCCTTAACTTTCAGGGATGATTTTCTGTTTACGTGCAGCATATGCTGAAATGAACAAAATATGTTTCCTTGCGTTAGACTTTACACCAACAAACTACCGTAACAAAACCTCGTGTTAGAGTGAGCTCCGGCCTACCGCCACTAGCGTTACTAAGGAATGGACCACTGCTCATCAGATAGCGATTCCTCTCCAGCTACACTCAACACGTTTCACTGGACGTCCTGAACTTTAAGCGTTATCAGATCTGTTAGCATTGAAATCCGTGAATCGTGATGAATACCCGTGTTGGACGAAGAAGTATTCTCTTGTGGAATGAGCAGGATTTATGAAAATTTTATTTTGTAACACGTTTGCGAATTTAAAGCACAATGTAACTTCCAGTGTTTGTGAAATTCGTATAACAAGTCTTAAAAATGTATCATATTAGAGAATACATAATCGTAATTATTTTACTAATGAAGTAATGAACACGTAGTTTTGTAGGAGTGATTGGCTGTGAAAGATCGTAATAGGATTACTAGACAAAGAAATCCGAAGTCGTTTCCCTCAGTTGATGTAAATGTAAGAGTTCCCGAGACCGCGTGTTGTTTGAGGAGTGTAACACGTTGATCAATCAAGGCTGCGTGCGTTGTTCTGGTGGTCTCGTGTTCAGCAGAGCCAGTCACCCTAATGAGGCTTTCACTCGAGTATCTCAAATCTCACAAACAATCCAAGTTCTGGGTCATTTGAAACATTCACAATTCTGTCTCTGTTATCGATACAAACAAAAAGTTACGCAATGGTATCCATTTTCAGATATTTCCCTGTGGTGTTACACGAAATTAAATCACTTTGTGTGTCTTCGGTAACTGAATTAACGGGTTTATAATCTCTCCGCCTGAGTGATAATACTTCCTTGGTCCACGGATTCTAATCTTGTACGAAACTATGTGAAGCGCTCTCATAAGCATTTGTAACCTCAGTCTGCATTAAAGAGACTTATTAAAATGTCTAACCATCAATAACGAAGCCGAATGTTTAGTTAAATTAAAGCACACAACAATACAACAGTTTTATAAAATCGGGTTGGTTTTTTAGCACGATTCTTAACATTTTAACAAACGTTTCATTTAATTAAAACTCCGGCATGTGGTGAACAGAACAACGCACACATCTCTGGCTCTTGAATTTGCCTTTTTATTTACGAGCATCACAAGGAACAAACTGAACATTCGTACAAACTCCAAAATCAAAGAACTCTACAATATCATTCTTTAATTCTTGTAAATGAATTGATACTGAGCTGAAATTTGTAACTGTGTGTTAACAACGCAATTTGTAGCAATGTACAAAATTTTGTTTTTCGAAACTTGTTTTTTGTTTAGATATTTTGAAAATTATTTTCAAAATTTGGCAGTTTTGACAATGTTCCTTGCTTAATATATTTTAGCTTTTTTACATTTCTATGAAGGGCTGACCATTGCCCGTCAATTGTCAGTAATATTTTTGAAATTGAATAAAACTGTGAGGAGAAAATATTTTTTTTATGATCTTCATACGGTTACTTAAAAATTGGCACTTATCAGCACGTTCGAAATGTTTTCATCTAAACTACTTGAACAATTAAAAAAACTAATACTAGTATTTGAAGGTATTAGCATGTACAAAAAGAATGACGACAATTTCTTAATATTTGTGACCCACAGAAGGTTTTTGGTACCATAAATCATGAAGCTGAGAAAAAACACATTTTTCTGAAAAACAGTAATAATTTATTAAATTATAATAAAAAATATTAATTAAAATTGTCCTGCAGCACATGTTACATCATCCTTCTTTTGTTTGGCAGCTTCTTTTTTCAGTTTACTGAATTTATAGGCATATTAATATGAAAAAATTAGAAAATAGATTTTTTCTTCATATTTTGGCCGAAATTTCAGTCCCCGTGTCCCTTAAAAATGTAATTCCAAAATAAGCATAACATCAACTACCACACAACTGACTACAACTTTCAAGACAAACTAAAAGCTGACTGCAACTCACAACCACTGAACAAAAACCGTCCAATTTCTTGTTAGACGTTTCCTCACCCCCTTCTAAAAATTCACCCTCTTCCAAAATGCTATATTTTGTGCAGGTCCAGGATTCCTGCGGCGGTCTATCGTCTCTACTGATCATCCAACAACAGCGCCATAAATCTGTAAACAATACGATGCGACCGACTGTTTAACACCCATTACATGCTGATATGTATTCCTAAACACCTGCAGCTGGTCAGACTTGTAATTAATTCCCCGTGCAAACTATATTACAGCTTATTTATCATAATTTGTATTGTAAACGAGATTCAGGTGCTTCGCTTGCCATCAATTTACATTTTATTACCTTTAGCACAACTTATATAACATACATCGACCGTTCTTTATCCTTCTATAAGCGATAGAGTCATTCGCGAAAATCCTGACTTCCGCTTTTTTAAGTTGGCAAGTCATTTATGGATATTAGAAAAAGTAATGGCCCCATTAATGAGCCTTGAGGAACTGCCAACGTTCCAATCCCTAGACCCGACTTTCCTCGCCTTCAGTTACCATGTGTAAATAAAATAGAGAACTTGCCTACTTATGCCCGGAGTGGGCCATCATGAGCCCAAAGTCACGCGTAAATACGCAAATTAGTAACATTTTAATTAATGTAAACGAATATTTTCACAAGTCACTTACAAGAACATAAAAAATATAATTATCAAAAAGTAAATAATTATTTTAGAATTTTAGTAAAAAAATAGAAATATAATAAAAATGTTTTTATTAATTAGAATAATAATAACATCTGACGACAATCATTGGTAAAATTTTTAAGATGTTTATTGGTCAACTGTGAACGATGTCTCCACTTCACGATTTTCACTTTGAAGTGTAACGATTCACAGCAATATGTTGTACTTAAAATGGAAAATAGACGACAATCGACTTTATTTTTATTCAAGCAACAATTTCCAAAATTCAATCATAGAAGAGGCTTTGAACAGCATTTCGAAGGCCTGATCATCTCTAAAAACTCAAATCCCCCAACCGCGTTTTCAAGAATTAATTATTTCGGAGACTAGAAATCAATCTCATTAACGTCACCGACAAAATGGGTTGGCATAATTAAAGACAGAAATGGATGAATAATAAAAACGATTTGTGGGAGGTGTTTTGTACTTTCATGACTTTGGATCGGCATCATTGGGATGAGCTGAGAACACCTGACCCATAAAAATCGTGTTGTTTATAACTCCATAATTTAACGATGGCGTGTCCACATTAGCTGAACAACGTTCTGTTATCCGTTTTCTGCCCTCTGAGGAGTATGGTGCAGTATGGTGAAAGTTTTATGGACCGTGGAAATTGGGTAGAACGGCTCAAAAACTGCCGATCCTCAGTAACTGACGCGCAACGTCCTGGCCGGCCAGTTGAATAGTCTTCTCCTTCCAGCGAAACCCGCATTGATGACATTATTCGTCAAGACCGACATACTACTGTTGAATATATAGTAAAAATAGCTGCAGTAAGTGTTGGCTCAGTTCGTTGCGTTATCCGTAACAAGCTCAGATACGACGAAACAAGTGCGAGATGAATCCCGAAAGAGTTAACGCAAGGAGGCAGGACTCAAAGAACAATATGAAAGGGATGGTCACCTTCTCTAAACAAAATTTTAACGTTTGATGAAAATTAAGTTCACCGTTTGGAAGCAGGGTCAAAATGTAGTTCAGCAACAACGAGGTCAAACGATTTTTACGAAACTGGCTCAATAAAAAAACTAGTTCATCGTTGGGACAAGTGTGTTAATAATCGTTGGGATTATTTTGATAATTAATCTAATTTATAAAAATACACAGCCTCTTTTAGTATTGAATGTCAATCTTACGCAATGGTAGATTTAAAGCTTTTCAAATCTATAAATGTAGGTTTGAAATTATTTTGTAATTCTTTCAATTTCATCTAACTTTTCTTCTTTGATATTAATTACATTTCCTCTTAATGGGAGCCGCAGTTGACTCAACAATGATCCGCGTTTATGTCATAGTGTAGCGTCCTAATAGACGGCTACCATATTGTCATCTTCCATGACACGTGGTCTTAGTAAGCCCAGTGCTGAGCACAAACAGCCATTACCATGTCGGGATACGAACCCGGGACCTCTTTCATGCTGACCGGTACAATGCTAAGACCATGATCTGAAACTGTGAGTAGTTAATTATGTGTATATAAGGAAATGTGGTCTACTGTCGTCGTTGAGTTAGAAGCTTGCTTCACTGTGCCCATTTGGATTGACCTACGTTATTGTAAAAGGTCTCACTTTACGTAGAATTTAATTCCATTTTATGATATGTAATTGAAAATTTTTTAAATCAATTTGTACATGCGTTTTGGCGAAAAAACTGAAAAAAGTCTTTCTTTCATATAGCTTGACTTTGACAACTCATAGATTTCAAACTATTGCTTCAAATGGTCTAAAACTGTAGCAGAAGACAGATTCTTCCTTTCTCCGTGGCTTTACAGCCCATTGAGGGCCTGGGCCTACCGAGTCGACTGCGGACTGTCATCTTGCATGACACATTCCGAATTTGGAGTGACACGTGGTCAGCGTATCGATCCAGCAGAAGACAGATAAAAACCTTCCAAATTTATCCGCAAAATTTAAGTCATCTGTGTTTCTTACTTTTTAAAAAAATAAATTATTTAGTAGACCTCTAGTAACTGTTGGACAGCGCACCGCAGAAGAATGGGACAAAGCTTTTCTTGTAGCGTTGAAAGTAATAAATATAAAAGAAAACCTTCATTGATGTAACAACGACATAAAATTTTGATTTTATTTTTTTACTGACGAGTCTCTGACTAAAGAAACACACACATTTTTAAAACTGCCAAAGGAGGTCAGCAACTGGAACGTTTTCTTGCCAATATTCAGCAGTTATGGGTAATATCATTTAAAGGAAAACAACCTGAAAGAGCGGCGGAGAATGGTCGGGGCCCGGCCAGCGGGCAGGGGTACCACCCTACTTTAGCCTCCCGTCCCAATAAACATTTCCTTTCTCCCTGCACTTTTTAAAAAGTTGTACAAAATTTTTTCTTTTACATATCATTAAATGGCATTAAATTCTGCGTGAAATGAAACCTTTTACAATAACAGTTAATATTTTATGTAACTTGATAATGAGTAGCTATGGCCAACAAAGAAAGCCAACCTTATACGTCTTTTATTGTGGAATATAATTCAACAGCACATAATTGCAATCACTCAGCATCATCTAGTGCAGCGATTCTCAACCGGTGGTCCGCAGAAAAGTTTTGGTGCTACGCGAAAGATAATTATTTTTAGAAGACAGACAAGAATGGAAAAATGTTAACCCGACCAGGTAGTCGAACCCAGAACCTCCCGATATCCAGCCGGGTGCTCAACCAACTCAGCTAATACGAATAGACGTCTGAGGACCGATTCAACATCTCTCCATTCCCGTAAATCTAAGCTAAGCTCACCTACCAATTCACTAACCACACTCTTCACACCCTAAGAGTGGACGTCGACTCGGATTAGCTGAGTTGGTGGAGCGCGCGGATGGATATCGGGAGGTTCTGGGTTCGACTCCCTGGTCCAATTGACATTTTTCCATTCTTGTCTTTCTTATAAAACTACCTATATGATTTACGGAGCTTCATCTGAAGCATTTCGTCTTCCTTAGACGATAATTATTTTTTTTGTAACAAACAAAAAAGCATAAGCTCGCCAAAGTATCTCTTAATTGATGTATTTCGGAAGCTTTCGACTTATTGTCATAATGATCCATTTAGAAAAGTCTGCTTATTTAAGGTGTTATATTTCACTGATGTTTACTCACAATGCAGCAAAACAAAATAAGGGTAGAGAATTGGATCTGAAATTAGAATGAAAAAATACTGCTGACAAAAATTTTCCACAAATTAAAAAAAATGAATGAAGCCATGCAAGTAATAAACCACGTAAAATCAAAACCACTTCAATACCGATTAAATAAAATTTTGTGTAATGAAATTGGAAATGAACACAAAGGATTATTATTAAGTCTTTTTGAACTTCTAAGTTCTTGAAGGCACAACATAATTCAGGACAATATTTTGTTAAAGTTTTAAAAAAATCCTTCATGGTTGTTAAAACTTGCATATCTGCAGATATTTTAACAAAGTGCAATTAACTTATCATTTCAAGGAACAAGTATTACAAATTTTAATTCAAAAGATTAAATTGCATCTTTTGATAAAATACAATTTGGATTTCATTAGTTGAATCGAATGATTTTAATTATTTTTCTACCCTACATGAATGTTTAATTTAATTAAATTTTAAAGTAGATGATGAAGTTTCTTAAGTGTTTTTAGAATACCTACACAACTTGAAATAAACTCTTTTGCAGTATTTTTCGTAAAATATTAAGAATAATTTCTGGGCTCAGAATCCGTCTTCCGCGATTCCTAAGTCAGTAGCTTTAATGCAGGTGACTATGAAAATATAATTGATTTAATCAGTCACTAATTTGAAACAAAAATACAATTATTTCTATAATGCAATTAAATACGATTTTTTAATAAATATTGATATCTTTTAAAAATTGCGAAGTTGTTTAGGTCCGGTGATATCAGTCCTCTGTGGAAGATGATGTGGTCCATGGTTACGTTCATCCTGCACGAGCTGCATTGTGGTGGAGGTTCTTCAAAAAAAAAGGAATGAGAAAAATTGGGGTGGTTTATCCTGGAAATTATCGTTTGCTCCTTTCTTGTTAGATGCTTGGGAAAGAGTAAATCTCGATAATTGTTGAGGTCCGTTGTTAAAAGATCTGCTAATGTTGCAGTGGTTCAGGAATTTAGTGTTGAAAATCCTCCAGATGTCATCTACGGTGCCTGTATGGTGGGATATAAAATTGTGGCTTGAGTTTGGAGTCAGCTACCTGATTTCCCAAAGTTTTACCGCGGTCAGGGATCCAGCATATGGTTGTTATTATTAGATATCCAAATATTGTTTATATTATTGAGGTAAAAGTGTGTGTGGAGCAATGTTGTGGTTGAAGTCGTGCTTGGCACGCGCAGTGGATGTGCGCGGAGAGGTGGTGAGTGAGGTAAACAACGTAGCCTCCCCGTCAACAAGGGATGTGAAGGTTAGCGAGACAAAAACGTGCCGGAAGATTGGTGTGAAAGTGTCGCGGCAGAGTAGGTCACGCGGCGGGTATATAAGGTTGCGAGGCAGGCGGCTGCCTCAGTTAGACCCCATCATGAACGCGCTGTGCTTCGGCTTGCTCATCGTCGTCTCTGCCGGTACGTGCGGTGTTATCTCTGCCTCTGGCCTGGGCAGGCCTGGAAATGCTCTGGGACCACGCCAGCCCAGCTTTACTTCGCTTCACTTCACTTCACTTCACTTGTGATTCTCGATGGTGCTTATTTCTAGCGGCGACCGCTCGGCAATTTGGAATAGATCGTGTTCGCACCGAATTTGCTTTTCACTTCATCACAAATCTTTCACTGAAACGTCTCCGTTTTTCATTTCGCTAAATTAAATCCATCAAATAATCGACAATAGATAAATTCGACCACAACCAAATTTCTCGGATTATCCGTAACCAAATCAAAAGTGTTCTATTATACTGTAAAAAGTACTTCTGAAATTTTCAGTGGTAAAAGTAGTAAACTGTGTGTCGAGACGTTTCATTTTCTTTGTAAGGTGTTGAGGAGAGCTTATTATGGGAGATTGGGGAAATGGGCGCTTTAAGCCTAACTATGAGGACTCCATCCCATTAATTTGCTCGAATAGTTCCGTGAAAACCCCGAATCACATAATTCATAACGATCGGGCTTTTGCACTACGTCAAAAAATTTTAACGCGAATTTAATATTCCAAACGTGCCATCGTATGAATCTTTTTCTAGAAAAAAAAGAAGAGTCGAACACGTTGGTTCGAACTCTCGTAGTTTCTTTAAGACATCCATATGTTACTTTACTGTTTTACAGTTTCACATTAGGAAATAAGTTTTTCCATGTTTATATGTCACTAGATGATTTTTCTTGTATTTGCATGAAAATAGTTTATAGCTAATTTTAAAATGGTCACATTTTATTTCAGCAGGAAAACTGTAATGTGTGAAAAATTTGTTATAGCCAGTATTTTTATATTTTTAAAAATCGGAGAGTTAAAATTTCAAACTTGATTTGACTTGCAGACTATACAATACAGTGTTTCCATAAAATAATGTCCCGGTTTTAATAGTGTATTGTAACAGTTTAATTTAGACTATTTACAAGAAATCATAAATCAAATTGAACGTGAAGTAACCAATTTTTCTTACAAATCTTCAAGGTGTGCACGTTTAGTTATGCGGCACACATCTAACCAGAGTTTGGTTAACAAGCTTCGTCAATTCTGTATCTCATTTCTTTAGCTAGTACGATCTTTCATAAAGCCACAAAGAACAAAATGGCAGTGAACAGAGTAATTTTGGGAAACGATTTTTTTATGTTAGTGGTTTGACGCCTTGAACGTAGGCATCACCTGTCTCGTCCTCTCCAAAAGTTCACGGTGAGTTAAATAACGAAAGAGAGTTGCTTTGTCCGTCGCGCAACTGTATGAGTTACTCTTCAGTTGTAATGTTGGAAGAACACTCTCCAAAGCTTCCAGTTGATAACTGCCTCAGTCTTGTAATGCAGGTAAATGGGGGTTAATGCGCATTGCAACGCCTAGGTATTGGAAGATCCCGCCCTTGCGTTGCATCACAGCACCAAATGACTCTGCGACCTTTCTGGGGACCCACGTAACGTTCCAGTGAAAGTGCTCACCCTGCCTAACACGGAAGAAAGCCGGTTTCTCTGTGATGAAACTGCAGCTGCGTGCCTTCACGCACTCGCCGGTCCTTTCTTGGCCTACTACAAAAATTAACTCCCGAACATTACACTCAACAATTGACGTCAAACGATGTGACGACAACTACACATTTCAACAACTTCTCAGTTTCAATGGCCAGCGCTTTTATTCTCCTGACTTTATTATAATCCGGGTTGTAAATTTTGGTCAAAACTATGTCCAGCCTTATTTCTTCTCAAGAGATTTGAGGGATGAGTTCCAATGAGGACTGTTATGAGGATCGAGGCTTGGCTATTACTGAGACAAAATTATCAGGTTTAATCATCGAATTATACAGAATATTTGCGAAACACAGCAACCTTTGATAGCCAATCCTTCCCTTTTTTTGGGTTAACGGGCTACATGAGGATGATCCTGAAACAGGCAACTCCTCTGGAATACCATAGGAATGGAATTGCGCTATAGTTTAACGATGCAGGGAAAACCTTACAAAACCTGCATCAGGTAGGTCGGGCTATTGGGCACTATCCTCGCACGTCAGAATGACGGGAGGGGAAACAGAGTCCCAGATTTATTTTTACCGCGACAATTCCTCACCTACCATCTTACGCTCTGATACCTCTGTATGACGCGACGCTTCCAAACAAGTATCCATAAAAGTTTTTCAAAACTCGCAGTGGCTCTCGACAAATAATTTTTCTTGTCATTTCATTTATGACCCCCTCAAAAAAAAAAAACTAGCGAACTGATTCTCTCGAAAGTTTAAATGTCCCACTCTAACTTTTCTAGACAACGTCTCTGGGTTTCATGCCGGACTGTCAAGTAAAAATCCGAATGACTTCGAGTCACGGCCTAAGACCTAAAGCAATCACTTTCTCGCAAATAACGCCCCACAAGAAAATAACATTCTTGGCTAGTAACCTAGACATGTTCCAGAAAGATCGAAAAAGGGTCAATTACGTACATTTTCGTCGGAGGTTGAAACTATTTTCAGGAATTTCGAGTTAGCTGTCGGAGACTGTGGAGACTGCTCTGGAAACCACGACTAATTAAATTAGTCCTACATTTTTTTTGGATAGATCTTAGAATAAAGTTGTAATTTTTTTTACAGCGCCGTTCAACGTGTATTGGTATGTTGCCGTCACTTTGTGGTTAATGCCCAGTAGTGTCCAATAACGTAAATGGTACGACTTGACATTGCAACTGTAGCCAAGGAGAGACCGTATGGAACACTCGCGATATGTAAATGTCGACACAAGCGAGGAATAAACAAGGTTGAGAATGCGGAAAGTGAAAGCCGGGCGAAGGCGCAGCTTTCTAGCAAGGGTGTGGCCTTTGGAGCGACTTTCGTTGCCAACCCTTTGCACTATTTCATGCTGGACTTGTAAGTCCGTAGTCCGTCGTCCACTTCGCGTGGCGGAAACCGGAAACGCGGAGGCGCCCTTGAAAACTTCTTCCAAGGTCACAGCACAAGGCGCGTCCAGCCACGCGTAACTTCGTTAAGCAAAACTGGTCGTCCGTCAAGGATGCCACTCCTAACCATCTTCAAATATCTCGTTAGCATGCTTTAATCGCCACCGTATTCACGGGAATACTGGTTTTGTTTCCTTTCTTCGTTCAAGTGTCTCCTCCCTATCAATTACAGTTAACCTAGGTGTAGCCTCACTGCGATTTCAAAGATATCTTCATAACATATTACTTTCAGTATCTTTTTCATATCACTCAGTGTGTAATGATTTTCGTTTTCAACTCTAGCTTCACAATTAATTTGAATACCATCTCCGAGTTACGCAGGATGAAAATTTCCGTCCCCGCATTCTTTTTTTAAAGAAGAAAAAATGTATTCCTTTTGAAAGGCGTAAGTTCTCTTAAAACTATTCTGATGGACTATTGACGTTCCCCTCATCTTTTACGTTATTTGTTCAGTTTCAGGAAAAATAATTATGTATTAGCTCACGAACAAAAGAAACAGAAAAAAGTGAGATTCGCATTGCAATAACCCACCATAATGTGTCTATAAATGATCAAATTACAATATAGACAATTTCCTGTCCATCTTTATATAAATATTCTCGTTTACGAAAACTTGATATTATTTCTATCCAGTCTACACCGCACGATTAGCAAATCTTAAACAGAAACGTTTTCAAAAAAATAATGGATCATCTTCCAAAGATGGCACGAGTCCGTCCGCTTCTTCCACAGGGTTTTTCCATTCTTTTTGTTTAGAACCTATAGTTTACTAGACTCCAGCTCAACTTTCACGCGCTACACTCTTCTTACTTTTAATCCTTTATCTTCAACGTAACATTATCGTAATTAAGCTTAGTCTACATCAAAAATTACAACGCTGTACAATGCAAATAAATTAATAATCAGCTTAAGTCTTCTAGTTAGGGTCCTCCTGGCTCTGTAACTAATGGATGCTATCAGGAAGCAGTGGTAAATTAGTCTTTTACGCTTTTACCCACGGAGGATTTGTCTGTCACGGTTCTGCAGCTACGAATCGCTCGTTCACGATCAAAGCGTTTCGATGATCACTGAAATTTATTATGTAATTAGCTACAGTATTTTGACAAGTGATTTCTTTTGTTCCAGTTTCGGCGCAGGATAGCTTCAAGTGTCCTGACGACTATGGCTTCTACCCCCACACCAGGTCGTGTGATAAGTACTGGAAGTGTGATAACGCAGTCGCCGAACTGAAGACCTGCGGAAATGGTCTCGCGTTCGATGCATCGGACAGCAAGTTTCTGACCGAGAACTGCGACTACATCCACAATGTAGAGTGCCACGAACGTACTCAACTGGGTGAGGCCCTATCCTTACACAACTCCGATGTTCTTTTTTCATTTATAAATAAACCCCACACATGCAGTCCTGACTTTCAGGTCCTGCCTCCAAACTTCATTTCTTTCTTGTCATTACAGTTATTGGCAACCCCACATACAATACACAATATACTGTTAGTATCATAATCACCAATACATTATTTCTCAACACCAACTGAGTGTTTTGAAATTTTCATGTTCTTCAAAAGAAGTTTCATCTGTCAGTTATGCTTGGTAATGGTCACTTCAGAACATACCTTTTCACCTATCATGTTTACATTCACTAATCTCTCTCTACATAAATAGAATTATGTTTACTATTGACAGGTAAATTATTGTATTAGCAACTACTTGGGGCCATTTAACAATTATTCTTGAAGGAATTAATTTGTTTAATTGATTCACATGTTCAGATATACTATCATATGAATAAATATTTAAAATCAATATTGAGCGACAAGCCAGATTTAAATATACTTAAAATAGTCAGTAGTTTATCTCCTTCAGAAAACAAGAGTAGTTAGTGTTGAAGGAATGTTAAAAGTAAAAATAGAGGCACACAAAGTTAACATTAATTTGTAGATGACTCAATTATTAAGCTGATAAAGTGTTTAAAACAATCTTGTTACATGAAACTCCACATTGCTCATGATTAAACAAAAGGCTTTTATTAGTTGCCACTGTTTAAATTTTCAATATATACATGTATGTATTAATTTTTAATTGCCTTGAAACAGAACCAGCCATCAGTGCTCCTCACTGCCCAAGATTGTATGGTATCTTCCCTGATGAGGCCAAGTGTGACGTTTTCTGGAACTGCTGGAATGGTGAGGCCAGTAGGTACCAGTGCTCTCCAGGTCTGGCCTATGACCGTGATGCTCGTGTCTGTATGTGGGCTGATCAGGTTGCTGACTGCAAAGTTGAAGGTAAGTAAATAATGCACCATTTGTGTTGTAATTACTAAATATACTGACATATTTAAAGATCTTTATAAAGTATAAACTTCATCATTAAATAAATAATCAAATTTAACGAATAATTTTCTCTTTTAGAGATGTAATTTTAGCTAAAGTGCTGTTGTGTCAGTACAGCAAGAAAAACTTGATAATCTAATAATGTATGCTTTCCTGGTGAATTAATTTAAAGAATGAATCTAACTTTATCAACTTAAGAATCTGTTTGTACAAGAGTTAAATGTCACTCGAAACAATACAACAATGAAGTGTTTGTGAGAAGTGCATCGCCGCTAATGATAATATGGTTACTGAACTGACTTATGTTCATTAATATTACAATATCCTGTATATATATTTAAAAAAACATCCTACAAACACAGAATACTGATAGTAATAATATATTAACAGAAGTTGCAAATGGATTCAACTGCCCTGCTCCCGGAGAGTTGGCAAATGCTGGTTCTTTCTCCCGTCATGCTCACCCTGATGACTGCAGGAAATATTACATCTGCTTGGAGGGTGTTGCACGTGAATATGGTTGTCCCATTGGTACAGTTTTCAAGATTGGTGACTCTGATGGCTCAGGAAACTGTGAAGATCCAGAAGATGTTCCCGGATGGTAAGTACTCACTTTCATTAAAAGAGTAAAGCATTTTTCATAGAATTTAAAATGAAATATTATGAATTTTTTCGTACTGTTTGAATTGTGTTGAAATTGCAAAAGAAAATGCTTTTATCAATAACAAGCTTTAAAGTGATTGGAATATATATGTTCTTGAGAGTATCTCTACTTTATTCACATTTAACAAATAACAGCTTTATTTAAAGTTAATATTTGCCACTATTAATAAAAACATGTACAGATTTATAAAAATTATGTCACAATCAATTTAATTTATGTGAATGATTTAATCTGTTTAACTCGTGTTTTACACATCTTGAAAGCAACATTTTCAATTTGTAATTGGTGACTTTAAAATTACATAACTAACACTTATAGAATTATTTCAGAATGCTGCATGGTTTTACTTTCTTGATTGTGGTTTGTCTAAAATATTGCATGCTTCTTGTGTGGCTATCTTTCCTTACACTCTCTCTCTGTCCCCGACCCTGACACAGCGAGGACTACTACGGCGACCTCGACCTGAAGAGCATCCGCAAGAGCGAACTGTTAGCTGGATTGAACAACAACAGCCCGAGCCGCAGCAGTGGCAGCAACAACTCTCCGGCCCCCAAGCCCAGCAGCGCCAAGCCCCGCCCACCCCCTGTGAGCACCAGCAGTCGCGCCGCCCCACCAAACGCCAGGCCCGCTGATGATGCGGCATAATATCCCTAATGTTTATGAACATATAATTTACAGTACAGCAAAAATAACACTTCTGCCAAATTCTTGACTCTCTACCTCTTTCACAAATATATAATGGGCTAGTTCTAATAGCCTGAAGATCAGAAAGCACTGAAATTAACAAATATAAGAAAATATTTAGTAAGGAAGTATTGACCAACTTTATATAAGTAGATAAATTTCTGCAAATACAACTGTCTGCAAATCTATGCACTGTCCATTATGTCACCTTGACTTAACGGCACAAACTATTCTAATAGAAAACTTGTCACACTGCAATTCTCAATGTTCTAACAACTATAAACATTTAACACAATTCAGAAGAAGTAAGACTCTCACCAAGTTTCACAACATGTCTAGCAGGTTCCCACACTGCTGTCACTTGGAGACCATAAATCCAACTTAATTAGGTGGTACCATGTCTATGGGACACGAGTGATAATATCTCATTGCATGATCACAGCTCGTGTCTTCTAGCACATCATTTATACTTTGACAGTGTACCAATACATTGGCACTAAACACACAAGGACTGATGATCGTTTCATACTTACTCGGCTATCATAATACTTTTCTCAAACTAAACAACAACCTAACCTAATTTATTTTAGTTTCAATAATAGAATGCTGTTAGTGAATGAATCCTGTTTACTGAAGTACTGTCCCAAGCCTTACTGCAAGGGTAAATATGCTCTCTACTGTCTGTGTTACAAATATGTTGCCTTTGGAATGTGAATGAAAATGTAGTTGTAAGGCATGTTATATGAATGAAAAAAAATCAAATTTAAAAAAGAGACAAATCATTCTGAAATATACAAAAGAAAATTCAAACAGGCAAAGCCATTAAATAGTACAAATAAATGATCTTATTTCATTTTCAAATACATATTGATTTGTATAAATTCCTCTCGAGTTTCCAACCGGGTCAAAGATTTTAACAGTGACGTTTCAATGGCTTGCTCTGCCATCACTTGAGTCTGAAGATGATGGCAGAGCAAGCCATCGAAACGTCACTGTTAAAATCTTTGACCCGGTTGGAAACTCGAGAGGAATTTATACATGCCATTCACCGGGAAAGACCTCGTACTTTAACATATTGATTTGTTGAATAAAATCAATAAACATAAAGTTTATATACAAAAATTTTGAAAATAATGATTGACCAACTCTAATCTTGTTGCTTCTATCAATACTATTGTTGTAAATGTAACAACTTAATTTTTTATTTACTCATAATGTGCAGTGAGGATTACTACGGTGACTTAGACCTGAAGGCACTAAGGAAATTGGGGCTGTAAGAGTGACATTACTTGAAACATCTGCAGCTACAGACATTGAATTGCCTTTTGAGGTGACTCATGTAGTTACTGTCAAGTGTTTGTATAGGACCATGTTACTTGTGTGTTTAGAAGTGTGTCTAGGAGTTCTAACAAGAGACTAGGTTTAATTTGAGAGTTATGTTAAATGCATTTTTTTTCTCCATCTTCTCTTATATATGTTGAGCTACAAGCCAAGTGCTCGTAAAACATAAAGGAAACAAATAAATAAATAATTTGAGGATGAAGAGTATTTGTGGAAGTGATTGTTAGAATATAAAATACTTCCTATCAAATTGTTGGATCTCTGCCAAAACAGTCTATTTTCTTTATAAAAATTTGAGATTGTTATTAAACTCTTATTTAACTAGCAAGGAAATGTATTGTTGGTTACAAAAAAAGTGTATGTATGCCACTTGTGTGTTTTTGTAAATAAAAATGTCATCTTAAATAAAAACTTAAGGTTTAATAATTTTTATTTGTTATTTCCTTTCCATGTTAATACTCCCATTAGTTTATTAAACCTCTTCCATTTTCAAAAATAAGAATTTAATTTATTTCCTCACAAATATTATTCAGTGAATATAATAGCAAGAAATACTATGAACTTTTCTGTACACAGACCATAATAAATTGTAGAAGAATGAGTTTCTGATTCTTATTTATTTAACAAATTTGTGAAAAAAAAATTGAAATGTGAACAACATTGTTACAGAAAATAAAGTTGCATGAACCTTGTGGTCATTAAGATTTATTATGTTTTTACATTACAAAATTACATGATAACTTTTTATGTTGAACTGATGGCTGTAATTAGTTATGATGCTTTAGGTTGGTAATGAATTTTGGGTACTGTGTTTATACTGTTTAGTATGACATTTAGTTTATTGGTGATCTGATTTGTATTTCTATGGTCTTTTGCCGATATAGGTTTGATGGTTATAGGGCTGTTACAGAATTCACAAAATGGCATTGTATTTTGGGATATTGTGTGTTCATGTGGCCAATTTGTAAATGTGTATAACTGAATTGGTTGCTTCTGTTCTCTAATAGGATTTGTTTTTGTGTGTAGAAGGTATTTCTTAGGTGGATGAGTTTAGTTGATCATTTTTGTGTCCATTCCTGGTCCCATGAGGATTTTTATTGCTGGGTGGAAATGTTGGCCAAGGTCTGAGTGCGCTTCTACTTCTGCCATCTCGGTGCCATCGACGCCACTAAGTGATGCAATCCATCATATTATTACTTTTTATTTGGTTTTCAATTTCATGGCATTATTCTCTGATGTTTTTGATGATTGGTTCTCTGTTGTCTTCATTATTGATGCTGGAGATTACCCTTTCTGAGTCTGTATTTACTAAAAATTTGGTTTTAGGTGAGTTTTGGATCATCTCTAGGGACTTCATTGATAACAAAGGCTTCCCAGAAGAAGATTGAGCTTAATTTGTTGAGTTTCTATCTAATAATTTTGTCAATTACACATCCTGCTCCATTTGCAGTGACATTCATTTGTGTAAATTGGCTGGTAGTCTGGTAGTTTGGCAGACAAATTGTTGAAGCACATTTGAATGATTATATGATTAGTTTAATATTTCTTAAGACCAGATATTCCTATTTTCATTGTATTTGGTAACCTAGGGGGAAATTTTGACTTTGTTTTAGGGAAGATTGTTGGGAGTGAAAAGTCGATCTCTTCTAGGAGTTTGTTTGGATACAAGTAGAAAGATTTTGGGAAGGCTTTTTTGTTGTTATATTCTGTGATGTGTCTGTGAGATATAACATTGTTGTAGACAGGGTTTGCAGGTATCTTAAGAGAATAAAGAATCCTGGAGTACAAAGCAGATGGGAAAAGAAGAGTGGGATGCCCAAGACTCCATTGGATTGACTGAATGACATCATGAGTGTGGGTATCAAGAGCTGGTGGACTAATGAAAATAACAGTGACCAATGGAGGAAAATCCTGAAGGAAGCCAAGGCCCATTATGAAAGTAGTTCTATTGATGATGATGAATATCAGTTAATTAAAACATTTTTTTAGATGGCAGGTTACATGGGGGTGATCCTGATACAGGCAACTCCCCTTTAATGGCATGGGAAGGGAATTGAAAAGGGGGGGATGATGAAAACCCTAGTAAACCTGCATCAGATTGGTCAGAGTTTTGGGTACTATTCTCACGCCCTTCCAAATGAAGGGAGATGATTTTGCTGTGGGGTCACAGCATACCCTTCTCTGTGTCTCCACAAGCTTTATGATGCAGCTGACTGACTGATCCAACTCTGCATGCCCAAGATCTTCAACTCAGTATATACACCACATAAATAGATGAAGGTGCCTCGGCATGTGAGAACCTTAGAAAAACAGAGAGAGAGAGCAAGGCATTCCCAACGCAGTCAGGTGAGCCCTGCAGTCAATCTGGGGAGAAATACCTGTGAGAGAAAACTCACACAGACATATCCATCATCGTATATTTTCTTTTTATTTTGTTAACAGGCTACATGCGGGTGATCCTGAAACAGGCAACTAACCTTTAATAGCATAGGAAGGGAATTGAAAAGGGGGGATGTGGAGCAAGGTAGCCAAGGATTGACTAAGGCCCCCGGGCTATAGTTTAAGGATCCTACCTGGTGTTTCACCTAATGATGAAAATTATTTTCATATTTGCTTCAGGCAAAATTAATTATGACTGCAAGCAACCTTGCTCCTTTCACTCACATGTAGCCTTTCATGAGGACTACATAACTGTTCAGCATTTTTACATATTTATTAATTACCTGGAATGCATAATTATTTCAATGGAATTTGAATCATATGTACAAATTATTTCACGCTTAACAGAAGGGAGAGACAGTTCAAATATCTTCCTATGAATAAAATTCACATTTTCTGTGTAAAAAAAAGTTCTTAAAATTTATAAGATTAAATATTGTTCATACAAAATTTTCTAAACATGTTTGTTGCAAAACTGCAGTTATTTGCATCAAATAAACATTTTTCAGACATAGTTATTCTCTATATGAAACTTGTGTTTGATTTCAAAGCCATTCGGTATGTGAGGGTAGTATCCCTAAAGGTGAGGGACTTTCGAACAGATGTATCAGGAGCGCGCCTCAGGCCTCATAGTTCAAGGGCCTCACACTCTTGCTTTCTTTTTATTATTTTTTTAAAAAATTATAACAATATAAATTAATATGTGGCACCTTGCTTGAAAGTGTCCTCTCATCTATAAAAATTGATATAGTTTGAACTATACATATTACAAAAATAAATATCTATAGTAATGAAATATAATAGATTGTAAATGATTATTAGGGATTTTTATTTAAATTGTTTGATGAAATTACTTGAGCTTTAGGATATAATATAATAATTTTATTTTAAAATAAAAACAATCATTAAGAGGCGTCCTTTGCACTATTACAAACAAATAAATTAATTACAGGGGTATTTTTAAATACTGGAGCACTGAGAAAAATTGATTGCTTAATTAATTTTCTTTCTCTCTATAAATATTTTAATTTTAGCACATTTCAATTGAATAAATGTGGGATTCTAAGTTTCAATTTAAATTGTTTTTAAATCCGTTGTAGATCTGCCACACAGTGGCCATAATTTTTTGGTAAACCTGTTCATTTTGACTCGGAAATCAGCAAATCAGACTTGGTTACCATATCCAGGGTCGAGGGAGGAGGGGATGGAAAACTTTAAAAAAGCAAAAACAGCAAATATTTTTATCACGTAAATACATTCTTGAATCAATTAATTTAATAATGTGTCCTCCAAAACTCTCAGCATATAATACCAACACCATCCATAATCGAAGGGGAGTATGCTTAGGGGTTGGGATGGAGGGGCATCACATAAAAATAACTTGAAAACAATAGTGATAGGGCTTTAAACTGGTGTAATGTGAGCAGTTGAGTTTAATTCTGATATAAAATGATTAATTAAAGTTACAGTTCATCCCCTAAGAGGGGTTGGAAGGAGGTAAAAGAGACTTCCACATACGATTTTTAACAAATAGAACAATTTCAACCATATTTTGAGCAGGTGTTCTTGGCGATTGAACTCAACACCATTAGGTAATACACAACTGTCACCACTTGGGACGGGGGTCGAGGGACGGTAATTTTTCAAATTCTATAAATTGATAGCATTTTCAGTGAATTTGTTTGCGTGTAATTTCAACTCAATTCATCGTGTAAGGGGAGTATTAATAGGGGTGTGGTGTAGGGGGTGTCATATGAAAATAAAAATTAAAGAGCCCAGTTTGGTAATGAAACCTGCGATATGGGAATCTTAGAGTTTGAATCTGACATTTAGAATGCAAATTAAATTGCAGTTAATCCCCTAACAGGAAGCTGGGATATAACACACTTCTGCATATTACATTTAAAGGACAGAACAATTTCATAAAATATTGTTTCCATATTCCTTGCGGCCCAAGGGAAGGGGGTGGAATTGATCCTAGTTTTATAAGTAATGAAAAAAAAATAGAGGTCAATTACTTTCATTCTGTGTCCCCTACAATACTTGTATATAATTGCAACTACTTCCAGCATTTGAGGGGATGTGGGTGGAAATGAATCATATGAAAATACCAAGGTGACGAAACTGGTGTAATGCAAGTCGCTGTGTTACATAATGACCTTTAATTTGCGATTTAAGTAAGAGTTCATCCCTTAAGTGGGAGAGAATTTTTATTCCATTACAGTACTAAACATATTTTTGACCCTGCTATTGTACCAAGAGTATTTTTGATTCTCTCGAGATACTGGGAGTATATTTGAGGTTCATTTTGTGACGTTTTCGATGCCGGATTAATAATGTCTTGACCAAAATTAAATAATGTACCAGAATAATGTCAATAAGTACCTGGGCAACGCCGGGTCCCCGGATAGTTTATAATAAAAGTTCCCAATATTTATTAGATTAATCTCCTCACTCTTTGTGCAGAAACTTGGTATACAAATTCGTCGAAACTAACGATCATGGCCCAAATGTTATTCTATAGTTGCTAATTTCTGATTGTAAACTTAACGTTATTATTTGCATGAAAGATTTATCAACAAATGTGACGTTTTTGCAAGCAATGTTTCAGAGCTGGCAATGTTTCGTACGCTGTGTTGCACATTTCCATCACAGAGACACTTGAAGTTAATCAGATAAGAAAGCCTGTGCGTATCCGTGAAACCGAAGAACGGGTCCAACCTTTTCACATTCTTGTTGCGTCAACGTTTTGCGGTGGCCGAGAATTTTGGAAAGCAGGAATCATCCAAGTCTGTAGGATCGGAACCGAATCTTAGCGTCCGCTAAGATTGCGAAATTAGCTAACATTATTAACTGATTTAATTTACCTTCACGTGGGAAAATTTAAAAAATAAATAGACAAAGTGACCATTGCATCCAATATGTTGATGTTCCTCGATGACTACGCGTGAACGACCTTGACAGGTCAGCAAACAGCGATGATGACCGACGCGGGGTTTTCTGAAAACAATCTGGTATTAATTCATCTATTAACACAATGACGAATCCACGACATGGTTTTTCAAAACGTGGCAAAAATTCGATCCCACATAACCTAAAATTAGGGGGGGGGGGGAAGTGCTGTGAATACACGTGCTACATGAATGCGTTTTCGGGATGGCGAAAGTATAAAAATAAAAACTGTTAAGTAACACGAAATCTCCAACACAAACGTTTGAATTCAGAATTACGGTCTTTTTTTAGTTTAATTTAAGTCCCATCAACAGCTAAGGACATTAGCGACTGACTACTTTACCATTTTGTGGACCAAGTGCTCGGTTTTGGGCAAAGAGTATCTTAAATAGAGAGACTTGCAATAGCGTGACTGTCATCCTCACTCCTGTAGGTGTAACTAGCTCCTAGGCCCATAACAGACCATGTAGAAACAGCGCTTTTTGAGTCCGCTGAAATCCTTCTTAAAGCAGCAAAACACAAATAAAAGTGGATTGTTTATTTACACCAAATATTAGTATTTTCAAAAATGTAAGGTACAAATATTAATTCAAATGGGAATATTGTGGTGCGTGACCACGATTTGGCCATGTTGGTCCAGGCCACGTGGTTATAGAGGACGGCATAGGCGGATGCAGGGCTTTCCTGGTGTCGTCAGCCGCCAATAGGAACTGAAGTAGAGAGATCTAAATTATAAACCAAGCACACCACTTTGAGATGAAGACTCCTCAATGTCCTCCCGCCTTTTCCTCTGGCGTCCCCCTCCCTGCAACACCACAATATTAAAAAGGCTGAGCATGTTTTGAAATCAGTATTGCGAGCTGGATGAGAAGTTATATCAGCATTTTTCTCAATTAAATGTTAAATGTATATAATTTTCTATTCGCAAATGTTGGAGCAGAACGTAAATTGTTTTTCCTAGGATCTGAATTCGGAAAATAAGTTATTTTTATAACATAAATTAGATCGGCTGACGTTTCGATGCGACATTAGCATCTTTCGCAAATGGGTCTTAAAGGAAATTTAAAGTTTTTAATTGTTTAAGTCTGTTTCTTAAGCTTCCTGTGTTAAATAATGACGTATATCTTTTGTTATTAACCCTAGTGTCAAAAGCCAATCATTGCGTAAGGATAACAATGCACGCCGAATTATTGAGGAGTGAGGGCAGAGCATCTAGCTCAGTTGACTAAGGATCGCTCCAACACTAGTTTGTCTTAGAAGGGAAGTGGTTCACAATTTGATAATCTTTCCCAAAATCATCAATTATTTTCGAAAATACACCTAAATTCAAACGAGAAACTGACAAATAGCCGTGTTTTCACTATTCAATTAAAATTTATAATCTTTACTTTTTCAAATTAATTTTAATTTTCACAGTTAACTATTCGATTAAATTAAAAATATATCAATCAAACTTATTATCTCAGTCAGGTCTTTTTATTGTTATTTAATCATGCTGTATAAGTCGCGCATACATAAATAATATAAAAAATTTCGTAATTAGAATTTTTATTATTAGTTTTCTATCAAAATGTTTAAATAACGTATTGTATATATTTTATGATTAATTAAAAAAGGTGACATTTCAATATTTTAATGAGATAGTGTTTCAATTTAAAGTCAATCGGCCCAAGCATATAGAAAATACCTTATTATCAGAATTTAGACTATTTCCATTCTCCTCCAACATTTTCGAATAGAAAATTATATATTTTTAACATTTAAGTGCGAAATATGCTGATACAACTTCTCGTCCAACTCGTAATTCTGATATCGAAACATGCTCAATATCCCCATTTGAATTAATATTAGTACCTTATATATTTGAAAATACTAATATATGGTGTAAATAAATAATCCACTTTAATTTGTCTTCTCCTGCTTTAAGAAGGACTTTAGCGGACTCAAAAGTGCAGTTTTTCCATGGTCTGTTATGGAGGGAGTTACACCTAGAGGAGTAGAGATGACAGTCACGCCTCTATAGTTATTTAAGATACTCGTAGTTTTTGGGAACACAAAGACGCTCACAAACTCTGAACCCGGGACCTCTGTGGTATGAGGCAGAGAGGTCAGCCACTAGACCACTGAGGCAAGAAGTTCTTATATCGATTATAATTTAATCTTTTATCTTGAGCCCCTGACCTGTCCTCATCATATATTTAGCAAAACGGCCAATTACAAGCGAGGCAAATGGACAAAACTTTTAAATGATCCCTCCATAAATAAATTTAATAGTCATGACACAAAGTTTTGGACACTGGTTAGGGAAAGAAATCAGTCCTTCACCGGGGGCGCCAAATTTTCTACACATCAGATGAAGTGCTTAATTCGTGTTGATATCTCTGCCACCAGCTTCGTGTCATTGAAATACTGCCTGTGTTTAGGAAACTTCTCGTGCGGAGTTTGAGGACACGTTTAGTGAAATGTTGAAGTTGTCAAGTCACGTCCTTCCACAATATCTCTATTTCTTTTCTAAATAATTGATAAAATCATACGAGCTTTGGTTGAATGGCATTTAACTGATGACAATGTTTACATTTTGCCTGAAGTCAATTTCATATGAGTTATGAAACTGTTAAAAACGGGACAACTAATCCTGGGTGATTACGATCGTGAAACTGGCTGCACCTCAACTTATAAACATTTTTATTGTACGTACTTGCTCTTTATAATAATACAATTTAAAACCAAATGAGGAGTGACATACATTGTGATATATTGCCATGAAATGTGCTATTTTTGTAAGTAAAATTTTTCTGGGCATATTTCACGTGCAACTTGTTTTGAAATATAACAATAATAGAGATTCTGTTTCAGCAATGCTTAATGCCTTGCCTGATATGTACATTTACAAATTAATGTTGCGTATAGATCTTTTGCTGCCGAGTAATTGGCCTCCAAAGTAACAACAAAACTTGCCGCGAAAATTTTTTGTGGCGACTTTGGCTTGATCAGATACCAGAACGGCCAGCTGAACTACTATTATCATCATATCACTACATTCTAGGCTAGAAGTTGTATCCATAAGCCAAGTTTCACACTTATCTGGCCCCAAGAACTGATTTGGCAATGGATCAAAGTTGGTCCTTGCAGCGGCGCGTGCGCGTTAACAGCCCATTGAAGATGGCTTTGTAACTTCTGTACCAGCGTAGTGAGCTCTAATATTTTGTACAATTTCATTTGGGGCCTGCGTTTACTTCCTTACAGAATTTCATGAGATTTGGAGAGGGTCGAGTGGGAGTCATAGGTTGTTTATCGGTAATTTGATATGGAATGACCCATTTCGGGAGTATTTTAATTTTCTTAATCTTTACTTTTTTTTGGAATTTGCTCATAATTATTAATCCATAATATCACTTTTATTAAAATTCGATGTATATGCTGCGGAGTTCCCCATACTACAATCTAACTTTTCATATTACAACGTATATCTGGATTTTGGCTGGAAACTGAGCATTGGACGCTGCGATTTGGGAAGTGTCAACTTGAAAAAAGTGTGGAAATACATGCACACATGGAGGGGATGCTATTTCCTTATTCAGGTTTTTTTTATTTTGGTACTGCCTGATTCGAAGCTGCCAACTTGCGGGCATGCAGCCGAGAGTGTTCGGTTTCCGACCGAACAGCCAGGTATACAATTGTGTGTGTGTATTTAAACATTCGTCGAGTTACAGGTTATACAGTTCATGAAGGTCAACTCATTCATATTCCTATATAGAATGTCAGAAATATGATTGGTTTACCCACACATACACTATTTATAAATGATTATTTTCATAGATACATCATCGTCAGGAATTCAAGTAAATGTACTATCATGACATGTTAGTGGTCATGTACATAAATCAGCCATCACTATTCTATTCATCTGTGATCACACAGTCATATCTTGACAAGTTTATACGTACTTGATGAAACATGGAACCACGGCTACAGCTCCGGGGTAAAAGCTACACAAGCAATAGCATAGCTTCCCCCCCCCCCCCTCCCCACAAAAAAAGAAAAAAAAATTGGGTTTAATATTTATTATTTCATCAATGTACTACTAAATTGTATTTCAAATAGCTTAGGGCCTCATCAAGACTAAGCCTATTAGAGGTACAATATTATTTTAGTGAATTTAGTGAAACTAGTCTTAAACAAGTCATATAAAGGCACTTTATTGTATCAATTCATTTCAATCTTACACACACAAAAGCCACAGCAACTTACACAGGTAAAAGAAAAATATCATTATTTTATTTCTGTATGTTATTTAAACCACTATAGTACACAACTTGCACTCATTACTGAGAAAAATAGATAATCTACATTAAGTACATTATGAATAACAGGTCAATATTTTGAAGTATCACATTATCTAAATATTATAGGTAAAAATGTTTAACAATTAGTGAGTATCTAAAAATACTAAGATTTCTGTAAACAAAGTTTCAAAGAAACAAAAAGGCATTTGATAAGCATTCTTTATAATAAATCTTGAGGTCATTTGATGGAAGAATATTGGAAATTATGGTTCTTTACTATCAAATACTTGTAAAAAATACTACAAATATATAAGCACCCAAGATTATAAATTTTATCACATGTGAATTGTATTTGAAATTGTATAAGAAATCATATTCTCAATTTATCACAATTGTGAAATAGAAATGTAAAAGTGTCCAATAATAAATAACTGTGTCTCAGCACAAACAGCATAAGGTTCCTATTAAAAATATTTGGAATTGTATTTCAAATGCAGATTTCCTGGAACTCACAAGGGAGCTCACAAGTGTTATAATTTTGAAAATAAGATATTGGGATGATTTTAAATAGTTTTTTCATCTAGTTATTTCAGTGTTAGGCAGTCCAAATAAACTCAAGAAAATTTATAAACTTATATCTTAAGTAATAATATTACTGAAAGATTCAAATGCAAAAAGAGAAAACTGTCGACAATAAATCTTATGTATTTGCTAAAATAATATTCATAGGTTTAACAACCAGACAATTAATTTAGAAAATTGTCTGTTTATTAATACTAAATCCTAATGTTATTTAATTTACACATATTTATCCAATTAAATGGACTTACCCAATCATTTATGACCTCTAAATATTATAATGAATGAATAATTCTATGTTTAATATATTAACAACAAACCGCAGTCAAATGGTAATTTAAATAATTTATTAATTCACAATTTCAAACATACACACAGGAAAGCTTCACACTATTGGTTAACAAGTACACAAATTCCTATACACACAACAACTTATTGCTAATTCAAATCACATTCCACGCTGCACTTCTATATTAGTACATGCTTTTATTTTAATTTCCTGCTTATTATATCACAATACATGGCAAATGTCATGCTTAACAAAATGGTGGGGCAGTATTATTGGCTTACCATAATTTCTCTTTCTAGTTTTTAATAAAATTATTTTTAATTTAATTACACTGTAAATGCAATATTTTAAATATACATAATTCTCCTATTTCAATTTGAGAATTGCATTTGTATTCATCAACAATTATTTAATATAAAAAATGCTATTGCATGAAAATTTGTAACAATTCAAATTGCACGATATAAACACTTTATTACAATAGTCTTAATTTTTATGATATTTGAAGGAATTATATTATGTAGTATTAAGATAACAAGACATATTAAAAAATTTTAATATCAATGTTAAGGATCAAGTAGAAAAAAATATATTTTCAGTTTCATTAAGAAGCAGATTTTAATACTACTACTTAAAAAATGCAGTGCTCCAAGACGTTCAAATTAACAGACTAGTACTGGAAGTAGAATTGAGAGAGATGTATCAATATGAAAATTAGCAACCATAGGATTACATACCATCAATCAAGGCAATTAGCTGCTACTTAACCCAAAAATTAGCATGTAGTGCAATATGTTTTAACAGACTTCAGAATGAGATATAATTAGCCCACATTCTTTGATTGTCAAATATTTCTGTCAGAAAAATTAAATTAAGATTTTTTTTTCCCAGTTGCATATTTGTAAGACATTACAATAAGTAATTACATATGGGTATATTAATTTCAGGTTAACGTCTGATGAAGTATAAACATCCCAATAAATTAAAGTCTAAGGCACATGCAACAAATTGAGTTGTTTAAAATTACCAATATCATTCCAATACATGTGCTCAAGCCATAAGGTATCTCTAAACAATTAAAAGGAAGGAGAAATAAAAAAAAGGATAAAATATAGTTAACTATAAAATTCTTGTTAATTAAGATGCATCTCGAGCAGTAGCACAAATTATATAAATAACATTCAATTTATCTACAATTTTGATTGCACATATAATATTGCTTTACGCATAGTTTTGTATTAAAACTATATGCTATATTAATTATTGAATTTTTGAAAACCAGATTGTCAAAAAAGAACTGATAGTTAAAGTATAAATAAATTTAAGAAATGTATTGCTATGTGATATGAACACCTGGTTTTCTAGATAATAATTGTAAAATTGTATAAGTAAATAGTGTTTATAGTAATAAAATATATTATTGGCCTAAAAGGTATTTACTTGTATGTTCTGTCATTCAAAACAAGTGACAGGAATTGTGGATAAAATGGATGCAGCTTCAGACTACATAGTTACACTAATTGACAGAATGAAAGAACATGTAGCACATCTCTTCTCTGTGTAGATTACATCATGGGGTTAATTCTGGAGGAAGATTTAATTACTTCCAATGAAAAAAATCAGTGAATATATACATGAAATGTCTACATTCTATTTTGTTATTATTTTGTATTGGCTATTTAGGTAGCTGCCAACATTGCCGTAACTAAATTGAGTAGTTCAGACCAGTAACACCTTTTGTTTTGTGAATGTTTGTAAATGGTACAGATACAAATTAACACCACATTCACACCATAACTAATTATAAAACAAGAAAGAGATTTGGATGGCATGAAGTAGTACAAAGTGTACTGATAAAATATGTTAGATTTTAATATTCATTTAAATGGTCTATGATCATGAACACATTAAAAGACATTACAAAAATCACTTTATAAATACTAATTTCAAAGTTAAAGTCCACAGTACATTACTTTACTACTTTATAAAACACATTTTATAATATGTATTCATAAAAAGGACTCATGATGGTATGTCAATACCATAAATACTTATTATACTACAATATATGTTCATATATTAAACTGTTTCACAAGCAATGGATCTTGTGTCAAAAGTAGGACTAGGATAATTTTACAAACACTGCAATCAAATAATAGAGTTGCACTGATAAAAAATTAAATCACAGTTAAACAATAGATCTCAAAGCTATGTCTAAAAGTAATGTCACATATAGACGAGTGATTAGCATAAAGAGTAATATAACTTAAAATATTTTGCAACAGTTACAGCATAAACTAACTTAGGGCTGTCATGTATTTTTAATGTACACCACAATCACAAATATGAAATACTAAAATTCAGTCTACAATATTTCCATGGTTTGAAAATACAATGTATCAATACTGATAACAAAATAAAGGCTTATTTTAAAACAAAATAGAAATTTACTTAATTTTATGGTAATCTAATTGTGCATTTGAATAAAACATTTGCTTTAATCAAAATCACATCTTGATGTCTCAGAAGCACAAAGGGAATTTGAAAGTCAATTGCAATGGTGGGTTCAACTTTAAATAATATTTCTTTTGTGTTCAGTCTGATTTAAAGAAGATGTAGGTGAACTAAGACTGGCAGGGAGCAATAATTAGATCTAGGCAAAAGAAGGAAAGCATTACACTGAGAGAAATATAATTTAAAACAGAAAGACTAAAGAGTGACACAATAGCTAACACAAGTAAAAAAAGCACTAAAAGGTAGGTGGGGAGGTACATGAGCCTGAACTGTACAATTTCATTCTCTAAATAGCTTTGTAAGAAGGAAAAGAAACTCCTAAAGCCATCAAACCTCATTAAATCAAAAACTGGTCCAATTTTACTAAGATCAGTCATCAATTTCAGGTTTGATATTGAAAGTCTTTGTCATTAATGTCATAGATGCAGATACCCTTGTGTAATCACAATATACTACAATATATCCAATTATTATACCCTAATTCAGGAATTAAAACACCATTACCTAAAAAATTGCACTTTTGATCTAAATACTGTATTTTTATAGAAGAAATCCTTCTATGGTTTCCTTCAAATAAGCAAACATAGTCTAAGGAAGTAGAAATGCTTTTACCTGAAGTTCAAGCAGGAGCGTATAGATATTTTGGAAGAAAGACAAGAATGGAAAAATGTTGACTGGACCATGGACTTGAGGGAGAGCCGACCTGGAAAATGGGAATCCCTACATCTACACACAAAATTGACTACAAAATTCATTCCAGAATCAGTTAAATATCACAGTTTTCTGCAAAATTTTGAAAGTTGCCCACCATATTAAAATTTTTTTGTATAATTTTCAATCTAATCATCCATACATCACTCAACCACATTCCATAGATCTATTCAGTTATGCATTAATTTTGTGGTCTTTGATCTTGTTTTATTCCAGCTTGTTTTTCTATTTTTTTAATGGAATAAAAGGTAACCAAAATATCACAAATATTTATATTACAATGGCCACAAGAAAACATTAGCAGCTATTTAGTAGCTTAAAAGAACAACCAAATAAAACATATTACTACAAATATTTTTCAACACAAGCGCACTTTAAAATGCTAAACAGTAAAACGATATCCAAAATCTGATAAGTGCACACTATTATAAAAACATTAATATATCAAATAAATCAATTTGACAAAAATAAACAGTTTGTTACATAATTGTGCACATTTCTTATAATAATGCATATTAATAAAATTTTGCATTGGCTTAAAAGAATTCAACTAGCCCAATCAATTACGTAGAAATAAAATCATCAACCCGTCTATTTCTGAAGTACTAAAACATTCCTAAGCACTGTACACTCATTTTCAAGACCATTCTTCAAATCAGTTAATCATGAATAAATTCATGTTTAAATAATATATATGATGACAAATCTTTAATGCATATAGAGGTATTATAACAATGTTTACATTCAAAATAAATTATTATATTATATATCATGTTTTAATGATTCCAAAGTAAATGCAATAGTCAGTAAGTCTGAAAACTTATATTTCATACTTAAAAATAAATCACAACAGAAGAAATGCTTTCAATTGAAGCTGAACCATGAAGGCACCCCACACTGGCAGAAAAGGAGTACTTTGGAATGGCATAGTTGGCAGAAGAGGCACAGTCTCGCTCGGGGTTAATGAGGAGAGAAACTACAGCCTTGTAGCAGATACGGTTGGCAAACAAAGGTTAAGGGAAGAAATCCCAGAACTGAAATCACCTGTTCTGTGGTACAAGTGGTGCGTAGGCTTGACAACCCACTCTGACGAAAATGCAAATTATGAACTCCAATAAATGATTATATACTTTGTAGGGAAAACATGAACTACAAGAGTAATGGGAAAAATAAATATAAGGTGTAAGTCAGATCCATATATTGGAACCTGGAATGTGATATCCTTGTATTCACGAAGAGCCTAAGAGTGCTACTGGAACAAACAATGAAACTGAAGCACAGTATCATAGCTCAGCAGATAGTAAGGTAGATTGTAAGTGGAATACTAGAAACAGAAGAACTCCAAGTTGGGCACAGGGTACATATATAATTAATAGGGAAAGGACAGAGAGATATAAAGAAGGTGACTTACCTGAGGTTCATAGATGGTAGACGCCTTGTGAAGTTTAGAGTACTTGAATTTTCGGAGGCACCACCCCCTTCATCAGAAAGAATGTCAGTTCCTGACTCATATATATATATACACACACATACATGGACACTGCCATGGAACACTTCTTCGGTATGGATGAGAGTAAAGGCTAGGATCTCAAGTACAAAGAAAAATATAATTTAACAGCTTTTGAATCAGTTGAAATTATAGAACAGTGCCAGGAGAGGATAACTTGAACTCTTGAAAATGTTGAAGAATGTAGTAGCATCGAATATCGGTGGTAAATGATCACATCAGCAAATGAAACACTGGGAACTGGAGCAACACATATAAGATTGCCATGGTTTGTCAAGAATGCAAAATAGTAATGAAAGAAAAGAATAAAGTATACAGAAGGACATTACAATCATATTGCACAATAAGGATGGTGGAAACATAAAGGACACCAGAGGACTGCAAGAAAGAAAGTGTGGACAAAGGCAAACATTGAAGAAGTGGAGTCTCTAAACAAGAAAAAACAAGGAAATTTTATAGAGAAGTAAATGTGGCACGAAAATTCCTTCTGTGACAAAAGAAGCCTGATAAAGGATGAAACAGGGAAAATTGTAAGTGAATTCCACGATGTTAGTAATGATCAGATCAAGCAACCTGGACGGAACTTTAAAACCTTAAAACATGCACAGTGGAAGACGTTATTGGTAGGGAATGAATAAGTGAAACAAACACATGGTATGATGAAGAATGCAAAGAAGTAACATATAGAAATTATCTCATGCCCTGGTTGAATTAGGAATCCCTAGAAAGTTGGTAAAGCTAGAAAGTGGCAATGCACAGACAGATGGATCCATGAAGTGTATTATAAAATGATACAAAGTCATTACATGAGAGACACTGTAGAGAAATATAAGGAAATGAAAAATTATACATAGGAGGAAAAAATAAGCATTAGTTTAAGTAATTAAACTTGGAAGACTGAAATGGCTGGGGCATCTCTTTGGAATGAATGATCAGAACCCCTGTAAAATACTGACACTGTGTAAATCAGTAGAAACAATGAAAAGGGCGGATGGAAACGAGATGGCTTGATTCAGTGGAGGAGGATTTGAAGATAATAGGAGCAAGGGGATGGAGAAGGAAGGCACAGGGTTGGGAAATCTGAAAAGAAATCATGAAAGAGGTCAGGTTTCACTCTTTAAAGCCATAAGAAGAAGAAAAGTAACCTGAAACCATCTTCTAAAACAAATACAGTGTTGTCTCCACACTGTATAGAAAATAAACACTGTGTAAACTGGGAGAAAATAGAAATTTTATATTCAATGTAAAATTAATTTAGAAGTGAGAATAACCTCTGGTAGCTCCAAATTGGTAATCCCTGTTACTTCACTAATGGTATATAACCATGAGTGAGAATGATGGTAGGTTCTGAGAAGGCAACATGTTGACAATATTCTCCATACATAATAAACATTATATTTTATAATGCTGATTTGTATGTAGCAGATGTAAGTATCCCTTTTCTTTTTTACTTACCTATATACTCAGAATGCTTTTCCTAATCTTCTGATGAAGTGGGGAGGGGTGGGGGGGGAGAGGGTGACACAAAAATTTAAAAACCCTCCACTCAACATGGTGCCATCAATTTTCTATCTCTCTTTCCTGTCCTTAAAATGATCAAAACTAAATGATTACTATATATATATAGTAATCATTTAGTTTCGATCACTCCAAATTCAGAATGTATCATGTAAGGTGACATCCACAGTGGACAAGGTAGACCAAGGCCCTGAATGGGCTGCAAAGCCATGGAAGGAAGGTGGAAGGAATCATTTAGTTATGCTTCCTCAGTGTAACTTGAAAGTAATAATTGTTGCAATTGTTTCATTTTAGGGACAAATGAATATGATTTTCTAACATAAAATCCTTTGATGATCTTTATTTTAAAGACTAGACAATAAAATTGTGAACATTCTGATGAATTTTTGGTTTGTAAGCAATCATAAATAAATGTTTTCTGACTTACTGGCTTTTGCATTTAATTTAGATAAAAAACTATAATCAAATAAATGTACTATTCTGTATTTAAAAAAAACTTAGTATAGCTAATTTCTTTTATAAGAATGAATATGACAGTAGTTGAAAGGTTTGAAAAAGAATTGAAATAAATCTATTTGAAGGCTGTCCTAAAGGCTTCATTTATCACGTTTTGAATTAAAATGTTTTTAAAACGTAATGCAATTTTCTTGAAAGCAATCCTTTTTTATTTCTGCATTCCATCAAAAAAGATAAAACAAG
The DNA here is from genome assembly GCA_034510155.1 of Eucriotettix oculatus. NCBI lineage: Eukaryota > Metazoa > Arthropoda > Insecta > Orthoptera > Tetrigidae > Eucriotettix > Eucriotettix oculatus. The sequence goes on from CM067380.1 coordinate 82,502,778, forward strand.
AACCTCTGTGAAGAAATATTTGATTCTAACCTTCAAATAACCGTTATCAGTAAAATTCTTATTGGCACATATTCTGCAATGCCTTCAATAGCACCTTACACAAATAATTAATAATTTCTTGTAGGACTAAAATATTATTTAAGTGCAGCAGTTTTCAATAGGAACAAAGTTGTTAAAACAAAAAAATCTCTGAATTAGAAATTTAATTACACTTGTGTTCTCTACTGGAATATTAAAAAATATGGAAACACTTTCCTGTTGTGGTCCTCTACAGTTGACTAGAAAACAACAAAAAAATATGCTAATTTTGCAAAGAATAATTTGTGCTCATGAACAAACCAATAGATGAAAAAGTAAATATTATTTTCACATCAACAAGTTGACTTTATAGAATATTCAATGTATCTCCTATTGAGGTTTATATAGCTGCTATTTAAACAAACCATCACTAAAAGTGAACATTTGAGCAGAAGTAATAAATATATGCAGGACTGAAAGCAGTTACTGAAAAGTAATTGATACATTACATAAATCCACGTTGCACATGACATTAAACCTTTTTTGTACTCTAAAAAGCACCTTAAAATTAAACAAATGTACTTTTATTATTGAGCAACAATTAAAAATGAATAGACTATTCAATTCTTTAAACCAATGCTTTAAAACAATGTAAAATAACAAAATACAGCTGTATTTATTTATATATTGCCCGAATTTCAAGCAAAATGTGCCAGAATTGAACAAACATTGTTAATGGCCAATGTAAATATATAATGTGTAAATATAAACAACCACTCAATAAATAAAACTTATATTTTAAAAATATATTTAAACATTAAAAGGAACATAAACACTTAAATTATTACAATATACAATTTCAGTCACAAAGTGAATGTATTTACAAACACATTTTTATTAGCAGCCAATATAGCTATCATTACTCTATAAATATTTTTGTATCTCACTAAAAATATTGCTTAAAGAATACATTTATTTAAGAGTGAGTATGTATAAATTTGGACAGGCTCTCAATCATTTCTACTTTAAATTTTTTCATTAAAAACATTCACACAAATTTCCCCATTACACTCAGAAGGATATACCAACATTTATATCAACCGAGAATGTTTCAGATAGTGAATCAGCAAGCTGTAAACAAACCTATATTGTGCCACAGTTTGTACCAACAACATTCTTTGATTCCGGAGCACAGCAACAACTCTAGGTACATCTAGTTCCTGAAACAAACAGTTAAACATGTTTATACAAATAAGTACAAAGGATATTCAATAATTAAAGAGACAAATTAATCTAGAAAAAAACCTGTATTTTTTAATATAAAAAACTTTTGAACACTATATAAAATGCTTATTTTTACAATTGAGACTGATTAACCCCTTGGCCTATAACCACAAGTGAGATTCATGGTAAGGAATTTGTGCCGTATGCAAAAACCACGATTCTGACTCATGGTGTGAATTTGGGCCATTGTGGTTCAAGACATCAATACAGGCAAATTATATTCAATATCAATACCTTGATAGTGGAATTATTTATTTATTGATGTAACGTTAAAGACTGTGAATAAATATAAATAAATATTTTTAATTCTGCATGGTGTTTTATAGGTTCAATAAGGACTTGTGTGCCCAATTTGGATAATATTAACCAACCAATACAAAGTTAAGACTGCTATATTATTAATTTGTTCTTCTTCTTCAAACTATTGTTGTTGTAGATATTTATATATAGTCACCTCTAGAACCCAGAGGGCTCAAAAACACAGTGTTTAATTAATTGACTTGGATTTTTTGAAGTGCTCTTTGCCAGTACCCTAACAAAAGTTTCTGCCTTTAATTTAATGGCAAAAAGTTAAATTTAATTTGAAGCATTTTGTATATAACTCTGGAATAGTACCTAGGGCCAACATCTTAGTATTTGCCAATTAAATGAAAGAGTTAACAGGTTTGTAGACTACAGAATGTTTGCCACATGTAGCAATAACTGCAATCAGAACAAGAGATTTTGTAAAATATACAACTCTTGCTGAAAGTGTCAAGTGGATCATCTGTAAATGATGAATATTTTATAGTATTTAGAAATTTGGAGAGAGTTGTGATGCTAAAATTTGTAATAAGGAAGACAAGAAAATTTGGATCGGAGTGAATGAGTAGAGTAGGAATATTGTTTGATATAATGTTTGTGTGTTTATTAATCAAATTTAAAGAGAATTCATTAGCAACTTGATTGTAATGTTGCTTAGATCAAAGGTGTAGTTCCATCTACAAGATTGTAGACCATAGCTCTCTTTTGGTTTACATGGCATTGGGAAAGAAAATCGAGTAGTCGGCCCCAGCATGTAGGTTTTCTAAACCAATTGGTGTGAGTAGAAATATGTGAATAGGTACAGTGAAATTAAGAGAACAGTTTATTGGATAATATTATTGAAAGTTTATTGAAAGTAAAGGTTAATTTGTGAAGACTGAACTATACAAAAAGGTTTGCAATTAGAAAAATTTGTGTTTTCCAAAATACTCCATAGCTTGTGTGACTGCTAAGAGATACTTATTTGGTACTTTAAAAAGGAGATGAAATAAGATACTTCTGATCAAGATTTAAATTTATCCTAAATTTTGATCAAAAAGATGCAGTTATAAAATATGGGACATTCAATAATTAAAGAGACAAATTTGTTAAGAAAAAATAAAACTGTGAATTTTTACAAAATGAGACTTTTACTACTTTTTAAAATAATCCCCATGAATAATAATAAACTTGTCCCAACACTGTACTAATTTTTTCATAACTGATGAAAAGAAGTCATTGTCTTGTTGTTTGAGCCAGTTTCCCACAAATTCTCCAACCACTTTGATGTTGCTTAACTTTTTCCTGTGGAATATCTCCTTGAGTGGACCAAACAAATGAAAATAGGAGTGAGCCAAATCTGGACTATGTTTACAAATGTTTCTTTGGCCAGGTTGGTGGACACCTCTTGAGCAAGTGCAAAAAAAGTTTGTTTTACTGTACTTGAGCTTGTAACTGTTATCATAATAAAAAACTGTGCCAACACATCCTGCTTTTTTTTGCTTATCTTCAACTGTAATATGTTGGTCTTCATGAATAATGTTGTCAATGCATGTTTCAAGCAAAAAAAGTTGACACTTCGCCTGGCCAGCCAGGATTTTGTGTGCTGGTCACTGAGGTTCAACTGTTTTAGAACTGTTCCACCATTCATAAAATTTTCCGCAGTACATACAACTTTCATCATACTGTAAAATCATTCAAGAAAATATTTCAGCTGGTTATTCAAGAAACCGGATCACTAAAAGTGGTTCAACTAATGTGCAAACTTCAAGCAGACATACCATCGTTAAATGCAATTTTGAGGTTAACACCAAAGAATTTTTATTTGTCAGGTGTTCCTAGTGATGTAAACCTAAAGTAATCAAAGTACCAAACACCTCTTACAAAACATTTTTCTTCTAAAGCAATTTGTCTATTTGATTATTGAATGTCCCTTGTTAGAGAATTCTATATTCTCAGACGGGAGGACTTAGTCCAGGCAAACCTTGGCATATAATATCTTCTAACATTACTGTATTCAATTTTCCCTAGTTATTAGTTAAAAACATTTTTATTCCAAAATTGTCCTTCTGGACATATTTATCTGAACTTGTGAAAACAACCATCAGTCAAGATGAATATAAGTAATAATAGTTTTTTAACTAACTAATACAAATAACCAGTCTCTTTGACATTCAATTGAAAATTAACATTAATTTATTTTTGTTTTTGAAAATAATCTTTCAAATAAGTTAAGATAATAATCAAAGGAAGTAGAAATGATTTACCGAAGCTCAAGCAGGAGCGTATAGATATTTTAGAAGAAAGACAAGAATGGAAAAATGTCAATCGGACCAGGGACTCGAACCCCGGACCTCCCGATTTCCAGCCAAGCCCCTAACCACTGAGCTAATCCGAGTCGATATCCAAGGACCAATTCAACATCTCTCCATTCCCACAAACCTAAGCTAGGCTGACCTACCAATTCACTAATGGAGTCCCTGGTCCGCTCAACATTTTTCTATTCTTGTCTTTCTTTTAAGGTAGTAAATTAATGCTAAAGATTATTCCACGACTAGAAAACCTAACAAGAAATAATACATTTGTTTCACTTACCTGATTGTGATCTAATGTGTAAAGCAGAAGATCACTGAGTATTGTAATGCCAGTTCTTCCTACTCCAGCACTACAGTGAACAAGAATGGGAGGGTTTCGATTGTGTGCAGCAGGTATTTCACTGACCGTATGTTGTCTTACTGAGTTTAATTCTTCTAGGAAACCTACATTACATTATTTACATCAATAGCAGATTTAATATAACATGAAAAAAATAAAATGCTTTGGATATAAGAAAATATTACAGAAAATTAACCTGGTTCTCAAGGTCTGTGTAAAACTTAAAACTAATATTTTTGTACACTTTGCAGCAAAATGGACGAGTATGACTGTGTGAAAGAGCTGTACCATGCTTCAAAGAAAATGTTGCTATTTTCAAAACTCTTAAATTCTATGCACTACTAAATTCAAGAAATGAAACCTTTTTTATATACACCAATTATTTTTTCAACCCTCAAAATGGCTTGATTTGATCTGAGACACAATTAATTAAAATAATCCAAACATTAAGAAATTTAAAGCTGAACTATTAGTATTATTGATTAGTAAGTGTTGTCAATTGAACTTATTAAAGTTGTGATTCAATATCATACCTAAAAAGTGTCCAACATTATTTGGACAACCTTGGTCTCCCCATTCTAAATACTGCAAATGCCAGACGCCGCGGACACTCCGAGTTGGTGTGTGAAATAAGCGTAACTTTGTGGTGACACAATGCCCAGTCTCTTGAGAAAACTGCCGCCACACCTGAAACTAAAGAGAATTTTACTTTATAGTTGACTGTGTGAATTTCTTTAGGTTGTCTGCAGAATATAATCATAATGGAAGTTAGAGAAAATTAATTTGAGGCAAATGTACAAGATACTGTAATGAATTAAGGTAGTGATTGCCATTTTATTCAATCAGTGGCAATACTCAGCACACACTCTGGTTGAGAAACTACCTATTAGCACCAATCAGATTGCAATAACAAGCAAGTCAGACACTGACTAGGTGGGAAGGAGTGACCAAAAACATCTGAAGTACTGGGCAGGCGGGAATGGAACTTTGAAGTAGGAAGGTGGAGAGGAGATGAGAGAGAGAAATTAGTCAGTAGGGGAATGAATTTCAAAGAAGAAGAGCGAGAGGAGAGAGAGTGGTAGTTGGACGACGGCAGGCTATAAAATAGTCTGGTCGTAGGATCAGAAAGAGAGAGGCAAAGAGAGAAGGTTGCCTTTAATCTTGAGACAAACTGAAAGAAGACAGCAGCAGGTGGCATCGTCCATTCATGTAAATCGCTTGAGTCAAGGAAGAAAACCTTGGGATGTAACCAGTCCCAAATTTCTTGGAAGGAAGCTTTCAGCCCAAGTGCTGAGATGGAAATTCCAGGAACAGCCCAATTACCTGTGCCAACGAAGTAAGCAGCCACCTCACTAACACAGAAAATCGGGTATATTAGTGCCAACTAACGACATTGCATATGACTACTTTCCTGCAGCGCAACAATTCCAACCTAAATGGCCCTTTCAAATAGATTAAGTCTTGTTAAATTAAATCTGAGCTAGTCATGGCATATTAATTGACCCTAAATTTGTTTTAATTTTTATATAAAGAATTTGTCTTAATTTAACTAAATTAACAGTTCCCATTATATTACAAATTTGAGACAGTGTAAAAATAAAAATCCATGCTGCTTCAGTACCTGATCCGATTCAAGACAACGATCACAAAGCCCAGGGCAATATTGAACTGCACCATCTTCTTGTGTTCCAGTTAGCTGCACAATAAGATAAACATCAGCTTCCCACACCATTTGCCAAAAACTCATTATAGTGGAAGACATTGGGCCTTGGGCAGCTATATAAAATCTCTGGTGGTTACCAACAGATGCCTAAAAATAAAATAAATATTTGAAACATGATGAAGTCACACACATCATTATCTGAATAGAGTAAGAAACATGCAAAATTACATTCGGTATTTTAATATGGTAATTATTAGCTTCGGTGCTCTAAGGCGACCTACACCCCAGTAGGAGCTAGGGTTATCAAAATACTTGAGCCTCAAAAATATTTATTTAACTCAAATATCAACCCTTTTATGCATGTTTTAAAGTTTCCAAACCTCCCCTAGTGGTAGCAAGTGATCATTGTGTCTTACTCCCAGAGCGTTTGCTTTTGCATCACTAGAAACATGCCCACAAAATTTGACATAAATTGCTCCATTAGAATTGCATGCAGAACTTTCCTCCTTAACTGTCCTAAATATCAGAATAAAACTAAGCAACTCTAATATCTGTGGTTTGAACACCAATTTTGATTGTTTTCTTGTTATTATGATGTGATGGCCCTCCACCTTCTCCCTTATGAATACTCCCCTTCTAACTGAATGGGGTTGAAATTATACACAATGAAATAATATCAATGGAATTGACGTGGAAAAGTATTTTTTCACCTCAAACATAATCCAATTTTTCATAATTACATATTTTTGTGCCATCCACTCCTCCTGTTTGGGGCTGAACTACAATTTAAATTCCATGATGAATGGCAGAAATGAAGTCAGTGTCTTGTATGACATTGAATTTGACAGCAATGTCAGTTGTTTAACAGTATTTCTTATGTAACATCCTCATTCCCGCCATTTTAGTCAAACCTCTCCCATACTAAATGTTCTTCAAATAATATACCAATAAAATCAGTTGAAACACTATTAAAGTAATGAACCATGAAATATATTCATGTGGCTCAAATATCAGCCGTTTATGCATATTTAAGAATTTCCACCCCTCATCTTGCCTTCTCCACTCCTGTCCCTACGGGACACGGTATTATTTTGCATCTGGGGGATCATGCATACAAAATTTGATCAAAATTGCTCAATGCTTACAATATTATAACAGAAGTTTATGTACTCCCTATTAGGGATTGAAGTTCGATATAAGTAGAAATTTGAATGTAATACTTACATTCAGCAACTCCCATAACTCCAGGTTTGAAATGAATTCAATAGTTTCCTTGTTATTTTTATGAGCCCCTCTTCCCCAATCCCTATGGTAATACTATGGTAAAAAGGACTAAAATTATACACCAATACTGTCAGGGGAAACACCATCAAAGATATTGGGTCAGAAAAATGTTTATAATACTGTAATCCAGCCGCTTTTGTAAATTCATAATTTTTGGTCCTTCACCCCTGCGCATTAGTGGTGGCAGTCGTGTCTTACCATCAACAGTGCTAGATTTTTGGTCACAGGGAATAAGCGCACCACATTTAATATTGTAAGTGGAACTTTGTTTTAACACATTGTACACATGTTGAAAGTCAGACTAAAACTCAGCGGCTCCCATAAGCTCCATTTCAAAACCGATTTCAATTGTTTCCATGTTATTTTCATATGACGCACAACATGCGATTTTTTTTATAGAATTCTTCCCCCCTTTAACAATAGTACATGGAACTATATTTTATTCTCTTCTGTCTCCCAGTGAGAGGGTGAACTGATATTTAAATCACATATTAAGTGTCAGAATGTAACTCAACAATTTATATTGCACTAGTTACGACACCAAACTTGATATTTTTCTTGTTATTTTTATTTGATGGTCCTCCACATCCAACCATCCATCCATCTGCCATGCTGAAAGGGGTTGAGATTTAACACAAATTTTGTAGTAAGAAACAGGATTAAAGTAACAGACCTCAAAAAATATTTATTCAACCCATATGTTTGATATTTTGTCACATTAAAAAATTTCTGTCCTCATCACCACTGTAGCTAGGGGTGGTTTCGTGCCAAATCACCACTTTGGTTTTCCATTGCGAGGGACATAAGAACAGTATTTTATAGAAATTCTCCATCTGTATTTGTTTTACTCCCTTCCATCCCCCACTTAAGGGATGAAGTTTCATTAAATCAGATATTAAATGTCATAATGTAACTCAGTGGCTCATGTTCCACTAGTTTCGACACCAAACTTGATTCTTTCTCGTTAAATTCATACAACTCATTTCCACCCTCACCTCTATGAGTATTCCCCTCACATGCTGGAAGTGGTTGATATACACAAATACTTTTGGGGAAACTCTATAAAAGTAACTGACTCCAAGAAATATTTTTGACTCAAATATGAGCCTTTATTGCTCATTCAAAATTTACTCCAATTTCACCCTCTTCCCCTTAAGGCTGTTAGCCATGTCTCATTTCCAAAATTTTTAGTTTGAGGAACAAACAAACAAAATTTTATCACACTTCTTCTGTCCTTTAAATATATTACACAAAAGAGGGGTTTTACCCCATTCACCCCACTCTTAGAAAATGCTATCATATTAATTGACCAAGAAAAACATGTATTTGAAGGAAATAACAGCTTTTATAGATGTTTAAAAATTTCCACCCCCACCCAGATGATGGTAGATGTGTCTTACCACAACAATGATGATTTCCGGGTCGCAAAAGTTGTGTTCAACATTTGGTCAAAATTATTCCATCCATTAAAGATAGTTTGTGAAGCTTTGTTTTACCCCCTTCCATCCCTCTTAGGGAATGAACTATAACTTAAAATGCATTTTCATGTCAAACTTAAACTTAGAGGCTCACATTACACCAATTTAGAGCCCAATCTTGATTATTTTCTGGTTATTTTTATGTGATTCCCCTCCACCCCCACCTCTAAGAATACTTCTCTTCAATTATAGATGGCATTGAAATTATACACTAGTAGTACTAGAAGACACATTATCAAATTAATTGACCCATCGATGTATTTATATGATGGAAATATTGATTATTTAAAATATTCCACCCCCGCCAGGCATGGTAGCTGAGACTTATCCCAGCGGTTTTAATTCTTGGTCGCAAAGAACACACCAAATTTGGTGGAAATTGATCCACTTGATTAGATTTGTATGCGAAACTTATGTACACACACACATACAGGCAATTTTATTAAAGAGATTAATATTTAAGTGGTCACAGGTCTTTCTAAATAATGATATATTGATTTTAATAAAAACATATAATGAATGAGTTGGCAGGGCATTGGAAGTTTTTTATTGGTTAAAGGTTGGTAGTCTTAAGTTAATTATACAAGTATAACGTTTATAAATAATATTAAGTTAACTTACTGTAATGTGTGAAGCATTGATGTACCCAAATTTATTGTCTTTGGTTGGAGTCAGCCTTACCCTGTTTTCTTCATATGGCAACACATCTTTATATCTGTAATCACATTATTTGAATGTTTCAGCAATTAATTATTTTCATATAAAAATTATGTGTAGTTTATCTCAGATATAAACAAACCGTTTAATTTACAAATAAACAAAACAGCCAATATGTCAACTTTTTCAACATTATTTATTAAATTTCTCTACAATACTTTTGGACTTCAGGAAGATACATTATTAATTATCAGACGAGGAGGCTAGGGTCCAATTATGGGCTAAGGAATTATCAGACATTCAAGAAGATGTACTTATTATCCAAAAACAAAAACATCCTATAAATTGCTCCCAGTATTTCTCAGCAACTTTCAATGCTTGCCATCATCATCTTTTTCCTACTGAAGTGTTCCTGTCAGGTTGTGTGGGTCTTGATATATTCTCAGCTGCAAGTACACTCAAGATTTTTAGATTTTGCTAGCATGAGAACAACACCATCTGTAACTAGTGTGTTGTATGTACTCCACCCTGGCCTCCATTGATTGTTGTCAGATGATTAGTTGTATGTTCACTCTGGGACCCCGAAACCTTGCCTGGGACCAATCTTGTGAAGAAATGGTTTCCAGAAATTCTGAGTAAGCTCTCACTGAATCTGATGTTTGAAGTGTCCAATATGATGATGTCCATACAGCATTTTTTCTTCTTTTTTTTTTCTATGGCATTCTAGCCCGCATTCGGGCCTTTGCCTACGAGGACGACTGCTGACTGTCATACATGACAAATTCCGAATATGAAGTGATACGTGGTCAGCATATCGAGTCCCCATCAATCTTAACCCCAATCTCCATGACCATGACAACACAAGCATTCAAGCCCATGCCAGGATTCAAATCTGCGACCTCTGGGTTGTGAGGCAGAAACGCTAGCCACTAGACCACAGGAGGTCAGCCCATACAGCATTTAGCCCTGTCAAAAATCCACACTCATGTCCTGGTGAAAGCTATTTTGCGACCAGTAACTGTGAATGTTCACAACAACTGACTTATTTGGTTGCTTCAGTCATAGATGTATTTCATGTTGCTTTATTCTTTCCTCCATAGCGCAAATTTTTATTCTACATATTTAAGGTCACCTGGTTGAAAATCTGAGAGCAATTTACTTTCTTCCTTCACCAAGCAAACTCTGTCAAACTGTAATAAGATACCCTACATAAAATACATTTTAAGATATGGAAATGCAAACCTGTTCAAAACAACATTATCTGGGTGTAATGCAACTGAAAAATCTGCCACATGTTTCTTTTTAGGTATTTTTTCAAATTCAAAGAAAAGTTGACTATCAAGAAGTTTACGTTCCAGCAGTTGACACTATGAAACAAAGAAATAGAATCATTATAAAAAATAAACAATTGGTAATATCATACCGTTAAATAACTAAAACAGACCATCGTTTCTTTAGATATTGTTGGAGGAAGAGGTAACCTGGGTAGTCCAGTACTCCAACGATGTTTTAATTCTTCTTGACTCTTTTCTTTGGTTAAACCAATACTTTTGGACTTCTTTCCTCCAACAAGCAAACCCCACTTCCGTTTAGGCTTTTGTTTTGCAGAATCTTTGTGTGGACTATCAATGCATGTTTCTGCTTTTAACAAATTCACTTCAGCTGATGAAGTAGTTGCTTCTGCAATCATTAAATTAAAGTAGATATGTCACAGTAATTATTAAATACTATAAAACAGAAATGTAAGATAAAAACTGTTGAAAATTAGGTTTTATAAATTACAGATTGATACAAATTTCCCCCGGAAAAATTAATGCTAATATTAATTTTTATTTTACAATCAAATTTAAGAACATATTTGTAGTTATCTTCTATACATTTATTTCCCATTTATGGATATGAAATAATTTTTACACTCAGTCATAAAATGCTAACATGTGCATGTGCACAGAACAACTATCCCTTAACACAACACAACCACCGTGTAAACATAAAAATAAGTGACGTAATATACTTTCTATGAGTTAAAACACTCATTTATAAATAAAATTTTCTTTATGATGTATTATAACTGTATAATTGGATCCCAGGTAGGGAATAAATAAAGTAAGTATTAGAATAAAATGTTTATACCTGTAACAGGATTGCTAACTTGAGAAGATAAACGATTTTTTCCACTCAGTGGAAAGGAAAAGGAAACCAATTCATGGGCAGCATGGTTGGCTTTTACATTTTCACTTGTGGCAGCACCAGTAGTATTCTGTGTATTACTGCTCATCTCTGGAGCTGACTGGATACTAGAAGTGCGACTTCGAGCACTGGCTGCCCAAGGTAAAGGCACATTTTCATAGATTGGCTCTGGAGGTGGCACAACACAATAAACAAGTCCAGGATCCAACATTGCTGCAATGTTTGTATACTGTTGGTGTGTTTCTGAGCCCGTTACAAGTTGCTGTACATAGTGGTGATTGCGTGTAGACACAAGATCAGGACTTGATCCACTGACCTAGGGTAAAGAAAATAATGTTAACTTGCAACTATTACATAATGTAGAAACATTTTACTGGTTTCCATCAACATTGAGAATTTCAAGCCAAGTGTTTGTGCTTAATATCGGGTCTTCATTGGAATGGCCCCACTGGATTCTGTTTATTCAATTGTGTTTCTTCTGTTAGGAGTGTCACTGTTGCAAACAGGAGCTTGTGTGTTGTTTGCTGCTCATTTTGGCCATTTTCAAGACTAATCAGTATGTAGTGTCAAGTAGAGAAAAAGGAATAAAATGGCACAGCCCCAATATATGTAACCAAGTCGGAAACCAATAAGTTTCTACAGAAAAAAATGGTTACTGAGCAAACTAAACAAATTTCACAGACAAAATAATTATACAAATCAAGTCAGATATATTAACAATCAAAGAAATTTATGAATCTTCACCCTTATAGTGAACAGAAATCAACTAATTTTATCCAAAATAATGTTATGCAAGATTTACGTAAATAAACTTATTCAAACTGCAATTGCATTATTCAAAACAGTATGTCTAATTTTGACACTGAAAACCTCATAAATGTGAATATTTTAAATTTATTCTATGCTGAGACTACACTGTAAGAGAAACTATTACAAACTTTCAACACAGTTTAGAAACATCCTGATAATAGTAATCATCAGTCACAACTTAATGGTGAAACTGTATAAATGATACTGAAGGGGTATATTCACATTCATACAACATTCTATATCCCACAATGTCAAAATTGTTGAAGGGGTACCTTAAAATGCCTTGTACGTACAATTATTTTCAGATTACTGTATTCTATATAAAGAAATAAAACACAGTGAAAATATAGTCACTTGCCATGTTGTTGCTCTTCAATGGGATCTTGATGAAGTCTCTCAATGGTCACTATTGATCAAAATTAAACAAACAAGAAATACCGATTGGGAAGAGTGCAACACCAGAAAACAATAATAATTTGGGAATAACATTAATTAAGGACTTATATGGGTAATCATTTTTGTTCCATAGCACGGTAAGTAAAGAAAGCATTGAATTTAATCAAACAGAGAACTGAAGTAAGAATATGAGTAAGGAAAATCTAATTGTAAACAAATCTTCAGTTTGTTCTATTCAAAATTGTAGAATGATATGCTGGGATCCAAACAGAAATAAGCAAGTATTTGAAACAAGGCTATGAAATTTACTACTGCGAGAGTTTGACTGATAGGACTAAACATTTGGAAGTATACCACCTATTTCCCTCTCTGCCAATAATAGAAATGATGATGATTTTTTTCTTCCCTTGTCCTAGAGTTATCATTTGTTTCAATTGAAGTCAATTTTCTTTACTCCCTTTGTGCTGCCCTTTGTAGTTAAATACAATATTATTTTATCCATCAGAACAGGTTACACAACTTACAATTAGTAAATGCTATTGTGATTCATTACACTACTGGTTCACAAATTTTTACTTTTTCTTTTTTCAGAGAAGGGAACCTAGCCAAGTTTTATCAATTTAAATATGCTGAACATTGATATTAAGGTTAAATTTTTCTTCTAGCTCAGGGTTACAAGTAAATAAGGTGTTTATATTTCACAGTCACACTAATAGAGGTACATGCAAAGGCATTGTGACAAGAGTTCCACTGTGTTAAGTGAGAAAGCTGGATGCTTCCAGTACAATTTGGCAACACTGCTTTACATCATGACTTGTATGCACACTATTCAGTCACATGAGCATTTTTGAAAGTAGAAACCAGATGCAATTTTCATTGTATTTGTCATGGATGCATCCTCTAGTGCTGCGTTAGTTCATCTCTTACTGAAATCAGTTTCGTGGTAGTTTGCAGTGAATGTATGTGAGGTGAAGTGTTGAAATTGAAGAATTGCTTTCACATAAATGACATGCACTGCAATAACAAACCTGATATGTTTTATTATAATTGTGCAGATGTTATTTGTGGTTCAAGAAGGGGACCATTAACTAAAGCAGTGTAACAGGCGTGCACCCTATATTGCAGGTGCGAGTTGGAGACAAATAAATTATGGGCTCCATGTGTGTGTTTGTCTACACTGAATGCTTGGGGGCATGGTAAAAACATCTCCATGAAGTTTAGTGTGCCTGCTATTTGGTTTGAACCCACAAATCGTGCATTGATTGCTTATTTTGTATGGTACCTCCATTGAGGACACGAGTCAATACCAAGAGGAAAAGGAATATTCAATACCTTGACTTCCTATCTGTCATTCGACCTGTGGTTCATGGTGCACAATTGGCAGTTCCTCTTCCCCCACATGAACAACCATCAAGCAGTGATAACAATGATGCTGAACTGACACATGAAACCAAAAAATTGCAATCATACTCGGAGGCCTCAGAGGCTGAGTTACATTCGTGGGAACTGTCCTTCCATGTGAACCCACTTCAGTATGCATGTGTTAATATGTGGATGTATGTCTGTGTGTTAATTTGGGGGTGTGAGTGCATGTGAGCACCAGTGAAGTTATGTATTTATGCCCATTCAGATGTGTTCATGAGTGCATATTGAATCATACTTGTTCATGTGTGAGTATACTATGTTGTTTAGTGTGAATTTCTCTAGGTCCATCCAATTCTTGCCTCTGCTCTGCCCTGACCTTCCTTAAGACAGAAAGTTGGTGGTCTGGTGGGTATCTATTATTTACTAGCAACAGCAGCTGCATGGCAATTTATACTGCTCAAATGACAGCCAGCCATCACTCGGAATACAGTTGCCTCCAAAAATATGTTAACTTCAACCACACAATGGTATCTTCAATCTTCAACTTCAGGTAAGCCACCACCTTTCTTACTTCCTTTCCTGTACTTAGCAATTATTATATATGAAGCAAGTGAAGGTATTGTACCAATTCCAAATTATTTGACTTATTTGAATAAGAAAGAAGAATACTGAAAGTCTGATCCACCTCAAATTGACAGTAGACTGAGAAGCAACAAAATGACAAACCTTGGGAGTCATGAGGCTTTCTCATGACAGTGTGTCAGAATGGTGTGGGGGCCAGCTGCTCAGTGTCAAATTATAATCCCGGTGAGGATTAATAACATTACTTTAATATTTATGTAACCATAAATAAATCTTTCAATGCCTTATATAGTTTTATTAAGAATTGCAAATAATATCTAGTTACTGGTGAAGTTCATTTTGTATTGTATGAGGTTTGTTGCTATAATTGTCATGTTGATTATATTCGACAAAAAAAAACAATCAAAGAATCAGAATCAAAGAGCAACAAACATACTATAAACTTTCTATTGATAAACACTCTGTTTCGACCAAACTTAGTATGATTAAAACCACAGTTTTGATTGGGTAGTACTAAAATTATAGATATTGAATCTAGGTACCATGTGAGATTAATATATGAAATGGTCCACATGAAACAAAATAGTAATTTACAATGTGACACTAGCTCTTTAAATAACATATATCAGTAATCCACATTGTTAAGTCGACATTAGTCAGTCTTATGAAACTTCAACACCTTTGAGGACTTGGAACATGTAGAACAAATCTTGTGTCATTTTCCTATCTTAAATTTTTGTGTTATTTTTCCCAATTTATTATTATTAGCTTCCAAACAGACATCTTTCATTTATCATATTTAATTTAAAAATTAAACTTTTAATTAATAATAACTACATTTATCAACAAAATAGAAATAAATGCTGAAACCCGTGGTTTCAACAGTAAAAATCATGAAGTGTTCACAAGGTTTACAGGAAGGATGCACAGAAAGAGCAAGGCATAGGGGAAGAGTACTACATCAACTTAGCAATTTCAGATTAATTCCTACTGTCTATTTAAGGTGGGTCAGACTCTCTCTGTCCCTCCTCCTAACCAAATGATTTAATTAATACATCTGTAAAACACATCAAAGGAAAAATAATTCTGTTCCATTTAATTCCTACAGGTGCTTCTGGTATGAATGCTATTTCTTTAGTTAATTTTTAAAATCTGACATTTTCAGGGCCATGTCAAAATCTTGTGAAAGAATGGAACTAGGTCAAATATTTATGGTAAAAAACCTTCAATATGGTTTGGAGAAAGACAGAACAATAAAATAATGTGTCACAATGAATTCCAATAAATGTTAAACACTAAACAAATATAACTTGTAATACAAAGAAAATGTACTAAGGCTCTCACTAGGGACAAAGTCCATTGATAAAAAATATAGTAATAATAAGCAGGAAAATCAAATCTATCAAGCAAAAGATATGACATCACAACCATTACCTCAAATTCTCAATTCCAATCAATCTGCAACAAAAGAAAAACTTATACAGTTCCTTCAAAACCTTGGTTTAGAGTTATGATAAAGACACTAACACTTTAATGGTAGGTGAAAAATTTGACTTAAATCAATCATTTGTTACAATAAGGTTTATTACTACACACTTTAACCAAGATGAGAACATTCCTTAAAGTTGTACACAGGCTGATGTCTATATAAATAATGCATGTTTATCCTGTTATGCATTCCCATATGATTCATCAAATTGCCATGACATTTTGATGAGTTGTAATGCTCAACCCAGAAAAGGTTTCTGTTGATCTTATGAAGATTAAGGTTTCAAAAACTGTTCAACAGATGTCCCACGATTCACACAAAGTTACTTTTTCATCTTCCGCTAGAGATTTCACAAGTATATTCAATGAAGTGGCATATATAGACCTTGCAACAGGAGAGAGTATAACACTCACTGTCAAGCAATATTATTATTTATCTGTTAAGCGTGAAGTAATGTTTACATTTTACTAACAACAGTTAAGTAATGATAATTTTTAATCAGTTAATAATATGCAATAAAGTTTTATAAGTTGCAGTGCAGTGACAAAGGACCAGGGTCACACATATTTTGTGACTTATTTTAAGTTAGTTAAGTTACTTAAGGTACCAGCAGATTTATTAATTTAAATAAGATACTGTGAGTCATCTCACTGGTTATTATGTAATTAACAATCTGTCAGCTTTCATTGGATGGGTGTGTGGAAAGGTATATTTTCAGAAATGTGACTCTTTCACTGATGGTTCAATCACATGTTGATAAATATATTACTGTAGAATTAAATACTATAGATAACCTCTATCTTTAAGGTTAAGTATTACAAGTTTATTTTTAATTGTTACTAAACATATATTTTCTTTCATGAAAGCCAACATAGAACAAGCAAGGGTGAGAGAAATGTAATAAATGATTGGATCAGTAATTATTACATTAATGATTATCCATTTAAGAGTATAGTCTACTATTTTGTTAATGAAGGAAACATTCACAATATTTAAATATGGAACAAAAAGTTGCAATCTATACCTTAATAGGACTGACAAAGTGGCTCTAAACTTTATGACCATACTTTAAATATGACTAGTGCTGTAATTTTTTTATTATGAAAAGTTATAATCTATTACAATCAGAAAACTAATTGCATGTTTTATTATTATTATTATTAATCTTCATCTTGCTCTCTCTGTGTTATTTTATGTATGATGCCAAACAAATAACATAAAATTTAAATTTTTGCATATGAAGTGGATGTCTTTACACACTTAGTTGATGACAGATGGTCATAAGGGTTAAAGACACTAAGGCTTAGTGATGACACTATAACAAATAAACATTAAAAGGTTTTGTGTCAAAAGAAAAGATTACAGGAATGGCCATGGTGGCACTGACCATTTTTGCATTGAGCTTAAGAAGTGTAAGAGCAAGGAGGAGGACAAGGACGAAATCAACAGTACTGAAGAAGACCTTTTCAAAACTCCAACTTTGTCACAAGTCTACACTCTCTTGGTGTCGTTCGGACGTACGTAACCGTAAATGATGATTTAAATAAACTGAAACCACAGATTCCTTAAAAGAAATTCATAGCCATGTAACCAAAAATATATACTTCAAAAAGCAAGCTAACTAAACTAACAGAATTTTTTTTTAGAAAATTAATACATGTTAAAAGCATGTATGTGAACTTAATAAAAGAAAACAGATTTTTGAATAAAAATAAACTTTCAGATTATGATCAATGTAAAATGCTTTTTTATTTCACTAACAACCCCATATGTAAGCATGTAGGTTTAACAGTTTGGTTCTGGATTTTAGGTTATAATGATGTAATTTCCTTGGTCCCTTGAATATCTTTATAACTGAATTTTACTGTACTAAAATGGGTACACATTTACTCATGCAGTTATGGTTGTTAAGTAAGGGAAAGGAGGGGTACTTGTTTAGACTGCAAGATGTGTTGGAAGGAGAGTTCCCTTAGATAGTGTCCAGCTTCTGATGAATTAGAAGGTATATATAATTAATGACAGAAAAGAGAGATAGAGAAAGATGGTGTTTACCTGAAGTGTACAGCTGGCTGGCAATCACCACGATGAGTACAGAGGTATCAATTTCTGGAAACAACTGCCCCCTTCATCAGAAGATTAGGAATAGCATTCTGAGTGATGGCCAGCCGTCATCTGAGAAATCAAAATTGCTGTGTGGCTAGCTTTTGCTGTTAAACAATAGACCCCACCCGGTCTTTAACTTCCTCTCTCAGTGAAGGTCAGGGCAGAGAGAAAGAATTAAATGGGGCTAGGGAGATGAACACATATAACCACTTCTTTTTTTAAATTCTGTTTTTAGAGTTGCACCAACATCTAACGACTGTCTAATTTGCTCAGTCAGGGAATGTGAAAACACACACAAACACCAAGACCCTTGCTCGAAGTCGAACCAAGAACCTCTGTGGTACGAGGCTGTGACACTAGCCACTAGACAACAGAGGCTGCTGAACCACATGTTAACCACTGGTTAGGGTGGGTTGCTTAGGGAGAGAGTTTAGAAAACCCTGTCCAGTTTGGTTCTGGATATAACAAAGTAAAACCAACAACCTCGCTAGAAATAATATTGACAGCCTCCCAGTTTTGATAGGACTTGGGCACTTCACCAGCTGGAGGGTGACAAACCTGTCTCTACTGACCCCAACCCTGTCATTACCAAATAAATTAATAAGTTTGTTTGGACCCATGGTCCCCATAAAAAATTAACCCCACTTTGACTGAGCTTCTCACCCTAAAAAACCCAAGAACACCTACATTCTACCTGCTTCTGAAGATCCGCAAACTGGTGCAAACAAAACCAACTATGAGAGGAGGTTTCTATCACAAAGAAAAGCATGCCACAAACATGTTTATATTTTAAATAGAAAAATTACAGGAAAGGAAGAGGCAGAATAATTCAATATAAGAATAGCATTAGACAAGAGGACTCATTTCACTCAAATTGGTCACTGCGGCACTTGAGGAAGTGTTTTATAAACTAACTTGTGAAGAAACCATGGACTAAAAATTCCTACAAGGTTCTCTGGAAGTGGATTCTTCAGAAGCTGAACTTCATCTATGAGAACTTTCATTTCAGCATGTCCTACAGTCCAGACAAAGTCCTGGACTCAAGATCCTATAGATAGTTACCTTCATATTGACCCCCCCCTCCCCAAACCACCCGTAAAATCACAAGCACATGTATTCCGATTGGAATTTGTATATGTGATAAAACATT
Source organism: Eucriotettix oculatus (assembly GCA_034510155.1). Classification (NCBI taxonomy): domain Eukaryota; kingdom Metazoa; phylum Arthropoda; class Insecta; order Orthoptera; family Tetrigidae; genus Eucriotettix; species Eucriotettix oculatus. The sequence continues at coordinate 82,522,184 of CM067380.1, forward strand.
GATGTGTGTATACTTGGTACATATGTGTATGTTGTGAATGCCTTGATGTGTGTATACCTTGGTATGTGTGTGTATGTGGTTTATGCAGTGATGGATGGTTGTATGTATGTATGTCTGAGTGTGTGTGTGTGTTAGTATTTAAATACTGACACCTTTGAGGATGGATGTGTTTGAATGAGTGTGTGTGTGGTCCAGTGACTAGTGTTGCTGCCTCACAACCCAGAGGTCCCGGGTTCAAATCCTGGCTGGCATGGGCTTGGATGTTTGTGTTGTCGTGGTCACAGAGACTGGGGTTAAGATTGATGGAGAGTTGATACTCTGACCACGTATCACTTCATATTCAGAATGTGTCATGTATGACAGAAGAAGAAGATGTGTGTAAATATGGGGGTGTTTGTATGCATCTCCCCAGCCCCTATCAAGTCTTTGCAGCAAATTTTGTCTGTTCAGTTGTTGGCAAGCCAATCACTGGAAATGTCTTCCTAACTTTCTGATGAAGGGGGCGGTGCCTCTGAAAATTCAAGAACTCCAAACCTCACAAGGTGTCTACCATCTATGAACCTCAGGTAAGTCACCTACTTTCTATCTCTCTGTGTCCTTTCCCTATTAATTGTTATATATATATATATATATATATATATATATAGACACACGCACACTTCTTATTCAATGTCCCTCAATTGAGTTGTAACTTGTAAGCATACAGTTCATGGTGAAGGATAGTAACTGTGCAATATTACATTAAATTTACTTTTTTAGTTATAGTATTAGCTTACACTTCAAAAGTGTACATAATTGAATAACGATGCAGTGATTATAACAATTTTGCAAGTCTTCAATAGCGTCAACATTTATTTTATGTAAATTATTAAATAATTATTTACATTACCACAGTATCTTTGGTGATACCAGCCAGGCTGTTAACTTGAGGTGCAGTCAAACTGGGCCTCAGTGTCTGTGAGGCAAGGTCTGGTGTGCTGCTACTGTTTGGCCGGTTTGAAGGATAAGGAGGTGGTGGCTTGTATAACTGGAGCAGCTGCATACTTTGCACAACATTTCCCTCACCAGCATCTAAGTCTGGAGTGCTATTTGACAAGAAGTATATTTTTAAATAAATTTAATGCACAATTCAGTGTATTGATTACAAAAATGAACAATTAGAGAAGTTATGAAACACTCAACTGGACAGGTCCATGAGCACAATGTAAAAAGTTTTTAAAGGAAACTAGTTAAGATGTTGTAAATCCCAATATTGAAAACATGTATACTTTTCATTATTTAAATAAAATAGCAAATTGTATAAAGGCTAGCAAAATTAAAATATTTTTGTTTACTAATAGGTTAAATAGTAAGTACTTTCATAGCACTGCATAGTCAGTAATAAACTGACCCTCACAGATAGCAAAAAATGTAATTGATCCAAAATTGCTCCAATAATGGGGAGGTTTGTTCATCATCTTAAAGTCTCAAATAAATAGTTATTGTAACCTGTGCCACATATACTTAAAGATATTTGCGTTTTTGTGTATATATATATATATATATATTACTTTATAGCTAACGAGGTATGACATTCTTCCCACAGGATGAGCAACTACATGAATTATTTGGAAAACAAATGAAAAGTTACTATAAAACAAATGAATGCTTTATTATTAACCCTTGGGAATGCAAAATCAAAATGCTTGGAATTCACAACTGGGAGGCCCAAGGTCATCATGATAGTTAAAGCCTTATGTTACTATCCGATTGTAGCACTATTGTTATACAAGAAGTATTTATTTCCCTTTGTTTTGGTCATTTTTTCTCTAAAAAAGGCACCACTTGTAAATTGCAACTTGGGCCTTACAGGACTGCATGTTCCCGAGGGTTAATATGGTTGTACGGTTGTAATCTGAGTGATAAAGTTTGTAATACAAGCATTCAATTCAATCACCTGTAAGTATGCAACACAGCTGAACTATGCTCACTCTGCCCTTTCAAAAGTCTTTGAGAATCTTCAGTGCGAGACTCTAAATATAACCTTTCAACTTGAGTCACATCAGGAAAGTGCTTATAATGAGCATATGAACTGACATTCTGAAAAATATATATGATTATAATTACAGAAAGTAAATATTAAATAAGAAATACATTTAATATATAATTACATTTTTAATGAAAAAATTAGTCAAAGATAAACCCATGTTTCATGCAGAGTGTTGTGTGGGAGACAATCTGAAAATTACCAAGACTGACTTCACATTCACATTGGGTGTCACTGTGTTTAATGTTAGAAATTCACTGTGCTGGTTAAGTTGATTCTCCGTATCCTTGGCATAATGGTGGTGGTGAGTAAGAAGGGGAAAATGATGTCTAAATTGTCCCATATTAGAGTCAAATCTACAGCTTTCAGTATCACTGAGATCAACAATGAAAGTCCCAGTACTGTTGTAATCACACATTTATGTTGGGATGGTTGTAAAATATTTTAAGTGAACAAGTGGTAAGTAATGAATTACTTCCCTTTCTGATTTAATTTAAATAGATAACAGTAAGTTTATAGATAACTGATAAGTTAATATCAGTAAGCTGACTGAAGGTGCACATGGACACATACATTACTGTAATAAAGAATATAACTCCCTTAATTTGATCACAAAGAATAGATCAACCATTTCACCAATTATTCTAACATTATATTACTGTTTAATCAATAAATATACCTCTCTGAGAATTATTATTGAAAAGTATTTGATTTAATGCCCATCAAGAATCCTGACAAGATAGACTAGAATTTATTTATTACTAGTTGGAGACCCGATGTTGCCTGGGTATTTATTTATATTACTCCAGTATATTATTTAATTCTTGGTAAACACATGATTAAACTGGTATCAAAAACATCACCATATTAACCTCAAATATACTCCCAGTATCTCGAGAGTTTAAAGTCCTCCCGGTACAATAGCACGGCTAAAAATATTTTCAGTACCTTAACTGAATAAAAAGTGTCCCCCACTGAAGAGATCAATATTAACTTAAATCGCATATTGAAGGTCATAAAGTAACACAGTAACTCGCATTACACCAGCTTCGATACCAAACTCGAGAGTTTCCTAGTTATTTTCATATGACTCATTCCATCCCTTACACCTCACATGCTGGAAGGAGTTGAAATTATACACAAATATTGTCAGGAAAACAATACAAAAGTTATTGACCTCAAGAATTTTTTTTGGACTCAAATATGAGCCTTTATTATATGTAAAAATTCCGCTAATTCCACCCACTCCCTCTAGGGTAACCGTGTCTTATCTCCAAAGTGTTTGGTTTTAGGTCATGAGGAACATGGAAACAAAATTTATCAAAATTGTTCTGCCATTTAAATGTATTAGACAGAAGAGTGTTTTACCCTGTCCATCCTCGTGTTAGGGAATGAACTGCAATTTAATTCCCATTCTAAATGCCAGAATCAAACTCAAATACTCCCATAGCACCAATTTCGATACCAAACTTGACTGCTTTATTTTTATTTTCATATGACACCCCCTACACCCGCACCCTTATGAATACTCCCCTTAGACAATGATGTTTAAATTATAATCTAACAAATTCACTGAAAATGCTATCAAATTATATTAGCCACAGCATATATATACAGCAGCACATTTTTAACTTTCACATTTACACACCCCTACCCTATCTGAGCTGACAGAATGTTCATTTCATCATAACTGGTGTGATGACTGAAATAAGCACAGTAGCTTAATACAAGTCTTAAAACCTGTAGATTTACTTCTCTGGTACATTAAAAGAGGCGAAAATACAATTCCACAAGAGAGTCCAGTACTATAAGAAAGACTAAAGAATACTTCCAGTACCCTAACAGAGTAAAAATTACTCCCAGTATCTTAAGAGAGACAAAAATAGTCAAGTGCCCAAAGTTAGTGAAAAATACTATACATGTTAGAGGATACATGGATCATAAGTAACAAGTGTACAAAGGGCCTAACTACAACTTAAATTGAATGTCAGAATTAAACTCAGTGACTTCCATAAGAACAGATTCAACAATAATGTCAGTTGCTTAAGTTGCATGTTGATTCTTGGTTGATTCAGTGTTATTATGAAGCCCATCTCACATCTCTGGAATGTCCCTTGCCACTTAAAACAATTATATGAGGCAGTGAGAGCACAGGTGGACCAACCCCAAAGAAGTGAATGTGGAGAAAATAGACATCTTAGTATGGGTTAAAAAAAAAATTCCATACCATTTGAGTGTTTAAAAGTTAACTATGGATTTATTAAATCTCTCTAAAATACAAATATTATACAAAGATACATCATTTTTTTTGTGGGTTAGTCCATTTTCGCTCCGAGTGTTTTTACATTCAAAATGAAAAGTCCATTTGTACAATGAATATTAGCACTATTTATTGCACAGATTCAATAACAAGCAGTCAACATTTATGATGAAAATATAATATTATACATGTAATACTTTACATTGTTTTCTACTTGTTAGGAAAGATTTTGCACCTCAGAAACACCCCCAAAATCCAAAAGAGGCAACCTTTCTTGATTACTGCAGGTGGTTTTTAAGTTAATGTAGAAATTGTGATAAAATGGAGGTACAAATTCAAGTAAATTGATCAGGTCCTACTTTTTTGCTTCTGTAATTGAATTTAAATTTGGATACAGAAATTCTAATTTCTGATACTTGTCAATGTTCTTTTGGCCACATCAATTTCTTAAAATAGTTCTTCACTTCAAGTATTTTTCAATGGACTTGTTGCCTCAAACTGGAGACATTGTATGTTCAACCATTGCATTTAGCAATTATTAGACAACATCTTTCTATTAGTTTCTATTGGTTTCAAGTCGTTTTGTTGAAAAGAAACATTCTGCATTCATATCGATTACCTTGCATAGATAAATTTTCTTGGCAGACACTATACATCATTCCTTTACATAATACATTGGGCTGCTTACAATATGTTGGCAGAGTACAGAAATGATAAGGTTCCTATTCTGTCCTTTACACTGGTCAGAGTGCATGGTCAGTTTTTCGGTTCTTACAAATTTGTGTATAAAATACAATAAACAGTAACCAATTTCTTGCGGCCCTCTGGACATTTCAAGTGAACAAATACACACCATCATTTTGCATATTGTGCACACCGAAGCAATGTGTCCACAGCTGGCATTAGTAATAGCAAACTCCAAAGTTTTCATTAAATCAAAAGTTATGAAAGTAGCATTGCAATCTGATTTGCTAATCAAAGAATCACTCTGCAGACCTTCCCGTGCATATTTGGCTTTTTGCTGAAGGAATTATATTTCCACAATCAAAACTCTTTTCTCATTATCGTTATCTGAGGCAGTTATTTTTATCTGCAATGCATCGCTTTTCTGCACGAGTCAGACATTGTTAGATGAAATGATAAATTAAACTGTGTGAAAAATTGCAGAAAATGAAAAGAGAAACTATCATCTGGCCCTCCTTGCTGTACAGTGAGCACATATTTGATAATTCAAATCTGCAAAAATATCTGTAATGAATAATTGTCCATCAATGAAATATTTCTACATGGCAATAAGGATGTTTTAGTTCATGGTATCCAGAAGAGAAGTAATTTCTTGCAGAACAAGGTTCAATTCACAAAAATTGTTTTTCTATATAAAATTTATTATAAAATTTTTTTATCATTTATATTTCATTTTGTTTCCATATGAAAAACTATAGATGTTTACATAAAATCATGGAACAAATTTCACAGTTCAAGGTACCTTTGGAAGTCCCTGAATATGAAAAATGTTATTGTACATACAGGTTCTCCGCAAAAGCAACTAATTTTTAATTTGCTCCTCCACACTTTTCCAATTCGTTTCCACATTGAAAAACTGATTTAGAGTTCCATGTGTTCACTGCAAAAACACTGTTTCCTTTGTTCACTGGTGTTATGCGAAATGGCGAAGAGCCCAAACGGACTAAGCAGCATGGTCCACTACAGCTCTCAGCGATATCTATCAGCTTTAGAGAGCAACAACGTTAAAAGCTGCTAAATTCGAAACAATTGAAAATATACGAACTGAAACTCATTTTCATTGCATTAATATTGCCACATCTCAAGACCTGCAGTGATGGCAGAGGGGTATAGAGCATGACTGCAGAAACATAGACTCGGGTTTGAGTCCCACCCGACGCAACCATTTTTACTTGTTTACTTTATTTACACTGTTTGCCTTTATTTTCTAGTATTTTCTGTTTCAAGAATGTTCTGTTTCTGGAACATTCCATGTATGTATAAATGGAACTGGATTCCAAATCGGGGTCCGTCTTACGCAGTACGAGCTTTGTACAGCATTTCGCCATTAAATAAACGCATATAACCTCTACGTGTGTGTGTTATTGAATCTCATGATCCCTCAGAAATGTGACATTTTGGGTGGAGGTGCCGGGTAACATTTAAAGTTGACACACAGTGGCTCCTATTAGACCTTGACAAAGCCGGAGACTCCAAGGCTTGAATCCGGAATTCGTTCCATATACAGCTCTGTGATGGATCGACAGATACAGAAGGCATTCAGTGATTATGAGCCTCATGTTTGGCAGGCCACAGAAGAATTAAAATACAGAGCTCGGAAAAGTGGCGAGAACGCCCAGTCGTATATTCAAAACGTTCTCGCATTGTGCCAAACGATAAACCCAAATATGGGGGAGGATGAAAAACTGGCACATCTGATGAAAGGTGTCGTGGAGGACTTATATCGGGCCCTCCTACTAAAGAACGGACGAGTTCGTAAAGCACTGCCGGTTCGTCAAAGAGATGAACCAGAAACGAATTCGACGAAAGTTCGAGAGGCTTCCGAACGTTCTGCCGATTGCCTCAGTAGAAGAGGTGAATGATCTGTCGTCTCTCGTTCGACAAATAGTAAGGGAAGAGATTCATCGCGCTCTATCCCTTCGAAACGACACGGCAGAACCAGAAGCCATGCAAGAGGCCATCCGGGAGGAAGTGGAAAGCGTTTTGGCGCCAATCTCTACCCCGACGTCCTCCTGGCGAAAGGTCGTTCCGAAGCGGAAGCCGGCCTATGCGAAAGTCGTTGCACGGGAGGAAGAGCCAACCTACGCCTCAATAAAGAAAGACGTCTGGAGGACACGGGATAATAGACCTGAGTTTCCATTGTGGCCGTCCGACCGTAGTCAAGATGTCAGGAAATTATATTGACGTAATGTTGGACCACAAGTCGGTACGATTCCGGCGCATCTTTCTCTGTTATCTCCGAGACGTTTCGACGACAGCTGAAGAAGACCAAGATCACTGATAACAGGAATACTGTTTTATGAGTCGCGGATGGCAAATATGTGCAACCAGACGGACGAGGAACCATCAGGCTGAAAATTAATAACAGAATTCAGCCGTTCGAATTCATCGTCCTGCCGCAATGTAGCCACGACGTTATCCTCGGGTGGGGCTTTTTGAAGATCTCACAAGCCGTAATTGACTGTGGACGTTCTGAACTTCTGTTAGACGAATTACAAGCTTCCGTAGAAGAAATAGGAAATAAGGATTCGTGGAGGTTATTTGTCCTCGACGATATGACCATTCCTGCGTCGAGCGTTACCAAGGTTATAATCACGTGCCCTAAGTTGAATGGCCACGTAGATCTTATAATTGAAGCGAAGAAGAAATTATCACAAGTCATTATTCCTGCGTCGGCCATTTCGTTCAAGAATGGCACTGGAAATTTATGGGTAGGTAATGGTCAGAGCGAACATCAGCTTCTTCCGAAACATACGTGCTTAGCAAGGGCTGAGCTAATAACACGAGAACATCTGACTCACGGAAGAAAATCCACCCAGCCGCAGACTTCCTACAGAGTCGAAAAACAACGAATTCGAATTTCATAAGTTACTGGCCCCGGAGTTAACCATGGATCAGCAGACGAAATTTCTTGAACTGCTTCGGAAATATTCTACGTGCTTCGACGCAGTAATCAGGGGCAAATCAACCACTGTTAACAAGACCACGAAGAAGGACGTTTATCGACTACCAAGAATTGACGATACTTTGGATTGTCTAAAGGGAGCAAAGTTTTTCTCCGTCATGGACTTGCACTCAGGGTACTGGCAGATAGAAGTGGACGAAACCGATCGAGAGAAAACCGCTTTCATTACACCAGACGGACTCTACGAATTCAAAGTTATGCCGTTTGGGTTGTGTGATGCACCGAAAACTTTCGGACGAATGATGGACAACTTGCTGCGCCACTTGAAATGGACTATGTGCCTCTGCTATTTGGACGACATAATAGTTTTCTCGGAAACGTTCAGCGAACATCTGCACCGACTGCGAACTGTTCTCGAGTGTCTGAGTACAGCAGGGCTGAGACTGAATCCAAAGAAGTGCCTATTCAGTGCAAAGGAAATAAAGATCCTTGGCCATCTAGTCTCACGGGAAGGCGTACGACCAGACCCGGAGAAAGTCAGGTCGGTAACAAACTTTCCCCGGCCAAGAAATCTACACGACGTCAAGAATTTTCTTGGGATCTGCTCTTATTATAGGCGTTTTGTCCGAGACTTTAGTGGAAAGGCACGGCCACTACACAAACTGTTGCAAGGAGACGCCAAATTTATCTGGAGCAGCAAACAACAGGAGTCTTTCGACACGCTGTGACGAGCCCTTGTTTCCAACCCCGTTCTAGGGTTGTTTGACCAAAATGCCCCGACGGCCACGGACTTGGTGCTGTACTCGTTCAGATATTCGGCAAAAACGAGAAAGTCATAGCGTACGCCTCGACAACAATTAACAAGGCAGAGAGGAATTATTCGACGACAGGAAGAGAATGCCTTGCTATTGCTTGGGCCATAAATAATTTCCGGCCGTATCTCTTTGGCAAACCGTTCACGGTTGTGACGGACCACCATTCCCTCTGCTGGCTGACCGGACCCAAAGATCCTTCTGGACGACTCGCCAGGTGGGCTTTACGACTTCGGGAATATGACGTGACGATAAAGTACAAGAGTGGACGAAAACATCAGGATGCAGACTGTCTATCCCGAAACCTTGTCGACGACGAAGAAACGAAGACTGAGATCCTTGATTGTCTTAACTATTTGACCAATATTTCTGTGAAATAGAGAAAGGATCCGAAGCTGAATGAGATTATACGAGCTTTGAACTCTTCCCAAGGTGTAAAAGGGGACTTCGAAATAATTATTAACGTGCTACACACGAAAAATTACGACTCATTGGGAAGAAGATGGTTGGTAGTCATCCCCAAGCAACTGCGTCTAGAAATTATGCGGCAGTTCCACGACGCACCCACCGCTGGTCATCTAGGAGTCGTCAGGACGTATGATAGAATCCGTCGGCGATTTTATTGGCCGCGACAACTTAAGGACGTCAGACACTATGTAAGCCACTGCAGAGAGTGTCAGAGAAGAAAGACGATTCCCCAACGACCACCTGGGCGACTACTGCCGATTCCTCCGGCCGACGCACCATTTCAACGCATCGGAATTGACCTGCTCGGAAGATTTCCAACATCATCCCGGGGAAACAAGTGGATTATTGTCTGCACCGATTACTTAACTCGGTTTGCCGTCACAAAAGCCGTAGCATCGGCGGAAGCTTTCGAGATCGCCACCTTCGTCGTTGAAGAAATAATACTTAGGCATGGAGCTTCAAGAACTATAATCACAGACCGGGGGACGGTATTTCAGTCTAGACTAATACATGAGGTCAATAGACTGTGTAAAATAACGCACCGAATGACGACTGCTTACCATCCTCAAACAAACTGGCTTACCGAGAGGTTAAACAAAACATTGGCCGACATGTTGTCCATGTACACCGACGTCGATCAGAAGAACTGGGACGCCGTACTTCCATTCGTTACGTTCGCCTACAACACCGCTAAGCAAGAAACAACGGGATTCACACCATTTTTCCTGGTTCACGGTCGCGAGGCAGAAACGACAATGGACACGATATTACCTTTCAATCCCGACGATGTGAATGACCCTTACATTGGTCACTTAGTAACGAGGACCGAAGAATCCCGACAACTACCCGAATACGTACGCTCCAAGCTCAAGAGAAGGACCGACTACGATACGACGCAAGACATCGTCCAGTTTTGTACCAGCCAGGGGATCTAGTCTGGATCTTTACTCCCATTCGCTAAGTCGGCCTCTCGGAAAAGCTCCTCAAACGGTACTTTGGCCCGTACCGTGTGTTACGACGTTTATCCGTCTTATATGAGGTCGAAGATTATGATCCTAATTCGAGACTCAGAAAGAGCCGTGACACCGTCCACGTACTGAGTATGAAGCCGTACCACGAACCCGACGCTCAAAGGGAGGTTGAAGACCAAACACGACCCGAGAACGACGCGGAATTTTACGGGGACGAAAATGTAGGAATGACGACTGCCAGCCCAAGACCAGGATAACTGGATCACCTTACGTCGGGCCAACGAAGAGATCTAGAGGACTCAGGGCAGCTCAAAACTAACAGCGAGACGCTGTTTTTTCAAAGGAGGGAGCAATGCCACATCTCAAGACCTGCAGTGATGGCAGAGGGGTATAGAGCCGGACTGCAGAAACGTAGATTCGGGTTCGAGTCCCACCCAACGCAACCATTTTTATTTGTTTACTTTTACATTGTTTGCCTTTACTTTCTAGTATTTTCTGTTTCGAGAATGTTCTGCTTCTGGAATATTCCATGTATGTATAAATGGGACTGGATTCCAAATCGGGGTCAGTCTTACGCAGTATGAGCTTTGTACAGCACTTCACCATTAAATAAACGCATATAACCTCTACGTGTGTGTGTTATTGAATCTCACAATCCCTCAGAAACATGACAATATTGTATGTTGGTATCAGTTAACACAAATAACTTATATTCACAAAAAATGTGGGTTAGTCCGCTTTTGCTCTCAGCGCCTCATATATCATAGCTCCCAAATTATTTGTATGCACTGCTAACATATTCACAGGCAAAATTCCAACAATCTCTCTTTCCACTTCCAACACTCTCCACTCCATAAACTAAGAGGTCTAACAACTACCCATAATAGTACTATGAGGGGAGCATCCCTACAAACTTTTGTACATCCCTTTGACAGAAACAGTTACAGTTATGTTGAAGATCCCATAAAAATTGGGACTTGGCTTAATGCCAAAAGCTTTGCAAAAGAAAGTGTAGTGGTTAGCGTTTCTGCCTCACATCCCAGAGGTCATGGGTTCAAATCCTGGCTCGGGCATGGATGATGTGTGTGCTTTTTCAAGTAGTGAAAAGAGTTTCCCCTACCGTAGTCGCTAATAACCATTAGCAGTTGATGCAACTTTAAATAAAAAAGATAAAAAAAGTTCCTATCATTTAATTACAAATTTAGTTACATAGTCTAGCTTGTTATCTGTAAACCACTATATAAATCCTAAGTCTCACAATATAACATGGGACACACACACAAATGGAAGTCTGATGAAATGTGCTAACAAAATTTGGCAGCTCATTGCAGCAAATATCATATACTAATTAACACAATTGAACTACTTCTTCAAACTTTAAATTTACCTCTTGCATATGTGTTTGGTGAATTTCTGGATGGCTGCTGTACATTATTCCAACTTGGTGACTTGGTCTGACACTGGCTGCACTAGACGATTGTCCAGAAGATCTATACTTCAGTTGCATTGCAGTTTCATAGTCTGGAGCAGGTCGATACGACGGCAAAAGTGATCTGCGATTTTTAAGGTTAAATTAGAATAATTCATTTTTGTATTTTAAAATATACAAAGATAATTCTAGTTATGGAATAAATAAAGAATGGTTTATAATTTGGCATAATAATAACTACTGAGAAAATTCTGTGAACAAAATATTTCTTATATTCACAATTTATTTTTCTTAAAAAATTGTCTATCAGAGGTACATGATAGAATTGTCCTTGTATTTTAAAACTGAAAATAAAATTACACTTTCTCATCTGAATTATGTTACAAATTACCTCAGCTTTTCCATATCTGTATGTTTAGTGAGATCAAGACAGGATGTTGATTGAGCTTTTTGAACAGCTGGTTGATTTTCCCATGACATTGCACCATCCCTGCTGTTCAGTTCTTCTCGGCTTTCATTTAGTAGAGCTTCCTATGCAACAAGATTGAATTAGGTATTTATCACAAAAAGGTAAATATGAAACTTTTATTGATGAAAATAAACTTACTTCACTGATATTCTTAAAGAGTGTATCTGCAATTTGATCATGAAATCCTTGCCCTTGCTCACAAGCATTTTCATTCTGCATATAAAATGTGTGCTGAAATAGCAACATCAAAGAAGAATAAATACAAAACTTGGGTTTACATTTAACAAGAACTTGTTTTTAATTGATGTCTGTAATCAACTTGTAATTAAAATGTCACACTTATCTGCTACTGTCTCTCACTACAAGCCTCAAAGTATTATGCACAGATAAATTTGCAGTATTTCTCATATACAATACAGCAATAAGTACATAAAAACCAATAATTCTATTTGACTTTCATTCAACATATTCATATGTATAAATTTCTTAATTCCTATTTTATGATAATGAAGTGTGTTAAAAGCATTAAAAAAATCAATGGAGCATAATAGCCACACTACTTCTTTAAGTAAGGGTGGAATAACTGTGGAATTTTGTGATGTATTCTACCATACATCTTTCTTTGAATGTCTTACCTGGTGAACACACATACGCCAAACATACTTTGCAGATTCAGGATCTGAGAACTGAAACTGTACAGTTTCTTCAGGTGCTGGGCATTCAATAGCAAAATTTCTTTTGTGATTTACAACATTTGCAATATCTTTCCACCTAAAACAATTATTTGATACACTATATTTCCTAGGATACAAAGCTATTCAATGAAAATTAAAAATTGTAATTTTCAATATTATCCTTAAAGATTAGAAAGCAAGTTCCAATCACAACAATAATGAAATCTATATTGATATTTTGGTGAGATCACATAGGCAGGCAAAGTTAGATACATAATGAATGATTATATAAAGATATCATCAACTAGAATAGCTCTATCTTGCACAATAAAATGACTTCAAATTACCTGTAATATTTAGACGACTGGCTACATTCATAACCAATAACAATACCGCTTAAAGAAACTCCTATAATTACTTCTGAACCAGCTTCATCCTGAAAAGTAATCATGGAATGTTAAAAATGTAATTTTTAATACAATAATTCCCATTTCTTAAAATGCATGTGATATAAATGTAAATCCATTTTACATCAAAATATCAGAAAAATGAAAACTAAAGTTATGAAACATAAATATAATTAGCATTCACTGAAAAAGAACATAACAAATATTCTAACACTTTATGTTTACTGAGCATCACCTTAGAAGTACTCAAATTGGCTTGTTAAATTTAAATATAATTGTTTATCATCTCATTTTTCAGATCTATAATACAGTAAGGTGGAGTGGCTACCTAAATTTCATAAGATTTTAAATTTACAAACATTGAGGCTAAGGGATTCTCTTTAAAATAGGACTTTGAATGCTGTGAATCCATAGTAAAAATAGGAAACACCAAATTGATTATCCTAAATATTTACAGATGACCAACAGACAACTTTCATATTTTCTGCAAATAATAATAGTTAGTATTTCAAAAAGTTTATAAAAGTAATTTAAAAATTAAAATCTGTAGAAAATATGAATTAGGAGCTCTTATCACTACATAAACTTTCCTACCCATTTTCAAAGTTCTATAGGGACTGCAATTGATAATGTTTTCTTGCCAGTTCACTTTACGTATTGCGTCAATAGTTGGAATAATTGGATTGCAAAAGGAATAAATATTTCAGCAAAACCTGACAGGAAGTTATTTTTAAATGCAAGAATTAATCAAGATATTGCATTATGCAACCATTACAAACATTAAGGACACAGCTAACATAACATTTGTCTAACATCAAACTGCTAATGAAAAACATTCTGTAATTACTAAACAAATAAATATACATAATCATAGTTTTTATTTGAAAAACATTTTGTAAACTGAACCTAGGCTGAATCCTATGTTAACATCTAAAACTTCAACAGGAACCAAATAACCTTGGAAATGTATGCTAAACACAATATTTCTTCAATAAATGCACCGAGTTGTGCAAACACTTTAAGAAATGTTGTCTCAGAAAGGTGCCTCTGACACTAATATCAGTTGTAATGTGAAAGTTCAAATGAACCCTTGATAAAAAAAACTACAATGTTCATTCAAACATAGTGTCATGCTTATCAGGTAACCCACAACTAACATTGAGCTCTGCATAACAATACTGACATTGTTATTCTCCCAGTTAACACTCTATCACCATGGATACTTGCCTGAGAGCTGAGATGCTTCACAACCTCAGGATTGACAAATTATACAAACCTGTCCCCATGGACCTGAAATAATCTTTCACCTCCAAAGTGACAAGTTTCACACTTCAAAAAATGATACCCTATTTCAATTTAAATTTTCATAGCACCAAAAACACTCATTTTACCAACTACTGAAGGTTAAAAACCTAGAGTCCCAGGGTATCCATTAATTGCTGGCTACAAGTCCTAGATAGTAAGATTCTACACTGTAATGGAAAAATATCACAAAATCATAGTTCTAAAATTTCCTTCTTCATCTAAGACACAAGCTATTTCCTCTGGCATCTCCAGGGCCTTCCCATAACACATCCACACATACACCCACATTTATCCCTCACCAATGCTCTACTTTCTCTGAAGCACACTAAAATGATTCCCTACCATACATTTTCTTAGTATCTTCTGCCAATTTGTCCCTACCAGAAACGACAACTTACTGAATGGAATCCTCACATATACTTATTCAGGTAAATCTTCAAGTGATTGGTGAGAATGTATGTGCCAGTCAAATTCTTCTTCCATAGCCTTAACACTAACTACCCAGTCATATTTTTATAGAGTCCCTCCCCAAGAAACATCTGCTTACTTGAAGTGAATTTAAATTCAATTCTATTTACCACATCATTTCATACATTGAACAAATCTATCACCTGAAATACTTCACACATGGTCACATTGATCATGTAAAACACACACTCCTGCACAAGGCATTTGTGAAGTTCACATTTTCTTTCTACAGAACAGTTTGGCCAGCTACACCATTGAACCATATCTTCAAGGTCTTTGTAAAGAGAAAGTTCACTCTACACCTCCTTTAAAAACTTGAAAGGCAGTTGGGAAATGAACCTGGGACCTTCGCTATAGCCGCTTGGTAGCTTAATGGTTAAGAGAACTTTGAGCGTATTACTATGCATTCTTTAGAGTACTGTACTACCTTTCTCCCATATTTCTAACTTTAGTCACTATCAAATTACAGTAATATGATATGATTATCATTTTACATACACATATGGTCATGACTCAGTATACTTTTACTTATCTCCTGACAAAGGAGGTAGTTGCCTCCAAAAATTCAGAAAACATCTAGAACCCACTTTAGGTAAGTCACCACTTTTTTATCTCTCTTTCCTGTCCTTATTTAACACAATGGGTAAGGACAGAGAGAAAGAAAGGTGGTGGCTGACCTGAAGTTTAAAGATAGAAGTCAGAATTGTTGGTAGGAGGTATTCTTCAAATTTTCAGTTGTAACCAACCTTTTCTTAAGGAGATTAGGAAAAGCATAGAGAGGAGAGGAAGAAGAAGGAAAGACCAAATATTCAGCACAGCCTGGTTCATTTGCTTTGGATGCAAACTTCTCTAACCATTAAGCTACAGAGCCATAATTACTCTAAATTATATAGCCAGTCTTATTAGATACGGATAGCATGAATAGATAGAGAAGAGGGAAAGATACGTGATGGCTAGTTGCTCAGTCTGACTAAAGTCTGAACATCATTCAGTACTTAATGGCAACTTTGAGCTTCAATTTCAAGAAAGCCACCACCTTTTTCTCTTTAATTTTCATACCAATTGTTTCAATTATTTAACAATATTTGCTGTTTTATATAATGTAATAGGTTTGTCTCACCTTTGCATTAAATGTTTCCTGACCATACCCGTCAAGCTGTTGTGCTGCTAATATATAATATTCTTCAGCAGTTCCTTGTGGTAATCCTACTAATGCTGCATGCTGACAAATCACAGCTTCTGTGAGTGCTTCTAAGTGCCCCTCTTCAGTTAAATGCTATAAAAATTAAATTACTGTGCCTTAAACCCACATTAAAAAAATATGATAGTGAAAGAATGATTGTGAATATATATATATATATAATTTTAAGAATGTTTAAAATAGTATAAATAATTAAAAACTGCTATTTATTTATATTAAAATCTGTAGACTAATGTTTGAATCTTCTTAAATACCAATAATTAATCCTTTAAGTAAGGCCAATTAATTATCAAATTTTACATTTGATTTTAAGGCTAAGAAGTGTCAAGGAAAGATAACTTTTTCTAAATCTTCAGGTTTATTTCTCTAAAGTCAGTGGGAGATTCTTCACTTATTTAGCTTTTTTGTCGAACAACAGGAATTTTTGAAGTGCAGCTCAAACAAGCAAACTCTCACAACTATTACAAGACTTTTGCCAATCATTATTTTCAGAGCTCAGCTCAGAGTCCCTATTTTTTTTATTGAATAATAACATTCAGTAAATTAAAATCTATTTTATTGTGGAATTGTCTTTCTACTCCACATCAACCTACATTTTGATGACTTATAACATAAATGTGCACACATGCTGTTAAAATATTTCAAATATTTTATACATACCCATATAACTAAAATTCAGTTCATGTAAGAATAAACATATTTAATACATTTGGCTTCAGGTCTTAATTAGCATATAATACATACATAAAAAATTGACATACTATAAATTGTAGTAATAAAATATTTTAAGACATAACAAAAAAAAAGGTTAAGCTGTAAATTATTTAGACCAATTCAATCAAATTACATGACTTAAGTCAACTATATTCTAGCTGGGCATACAAAGGCAGATTTTGGTGAAGAATCAGACTAGTGAATCATCTGGTACACTCTGGATTCTTGTCTCTGCCCAATAGCATTTACTTTCATGAAATCTGCACGGGGCCCTGACCCATTTTTGTGAGTAAATAAATTTTAAACAATTTAAATTCTGTGGAGAAATATGTGAAATAAGAGTTGTTGAGAAAGGAAGTACTTGGCCAATCAAGGTAGGTGGATGTCAACAGCTTTCTTCATCTGAAAGACTGTTGATTCATATGCCAATAATCTGGACTGATGCTCCTTAGCCTCTAAAGATGAACAGATTTATTTACTCTTCAAAATGTTGCCGTATCACACATTTCTCTCTTTGAATTACCTAGATCTAATTTCTCTCTTTACCACAACTAATTCAAATATTTCTTCTCCTAAATTACATAATGGAACACAATTTCATAAAAAGTCGGTAACTGTGATTGATATCACTTCATATACAATGGCAATATATAAGGTCACTGAAGTACATTTACAGCTTTTAAAATTCAACATAGTTGCCGAAAAGAAGTTTGTATGGAGTAAAGGAAGAATATTTGTGTAGCCACAAGTAGACTATGTTACAAGTTTGTAGATCTCTTGAAATAAATCTTGCACAAAAAGAGTTAAAGATTGGATTATCAACCAGTTATATAAAATCATAAAGTTTTGAAATGCTAGGAAGAAGGACTTACTGATCACTAGAAAAATAATGAGCCTAATACATATAAGGGCATTCAAATATAAACAAGCCTTTAGTTCCAAGTACTTAGAAAGCATGTAGGAGGTAGCGAAGTATCATCTCTAGATGTCTCAAGACAAAACTGACTACTTTACCGGTTTCATTAGTTGTCCTCACAATGACGACAATGAGTTGTTCATCAGTCGGTTGCACAACGCATTATAATAAAGTTTTTAACAACGGAAGGTGTTAAACCAGTCAAAATTCAGGACCGAGTGTATGCACAGTTCAAGGACAATGCACTTTTGTAGCAGCGAGTGAAATCCTGGTGTGCCGAGTTCAAAGAAGGATGTGAAAAAGTGGAAGATGTGAGTCACCAAAGTTACCCCAGCTCCAACTTTATGCCTGTCAATGTTGCAGATATTCCCAAGTTCATTGAAAGAGATTGTCGCTTCATTTTAGCAGAAATCAGGAAGGAAACAGGAATCAGTGTTAAAAGTGTAAACACCATCATCCGAGACAACCTTGCATTTGGAAAAATCATGGCAGGAAAACAAAAATGTGAGAGTTGAAGTTTGTCAGATTCTTATTGCTCATTTTCAAAATGAAGAGCAGGCTTTTTTTGCAAAGCATTATGACATGTGAAGAATTTTGGGTTCACCACTACAATCCAATCCTGAGTCCAGTATGACCAATATGGAGTGAAGAATATGTTCACATGTACTTGTGCAACTATGGGTGGTTAGTCTGGGGAGGGAGGGGGAAAAGTTACTATCTAGAGAATGTTGAGTCAAGGGCTTTGTCTTGACTGCAAGACATGTCGGAAGGAGAATTCCCATAGCTTCTGAAGAATTTGGGGTAGGGCTTCGATGGGGGTCAGTGTGAAGCACTGGTTGAAATTATTAATGTTATGTTTCTGAGCATTGGCAGCTATGGGAAATTGAGTCTTGAAAAGTTTGACTGTGCTGCAGTAGTTGGCAATTCGTTCAGGGAAGGGTCTCTGTCTGGTCAATGTAGAAGGCTGGGTAGAGTCTGCAGTATAGGAGGAGAGCCATGTTACATTTTCTTTAATCTTGTTAATTGTGTTCTTGGCAGGATTCTGGAAGATGGTGGAATTATAGGGTAGACAAGATACTTGTTCGTACCACAAGGTTTGCAGGAGGACTGGGGGTGTGGGGGTTGAATGAGAGGTTGGGTGGGTGCCTTAAGACAACCCTTAGCCAAGTGGGGAGTATTGTGGGGAGAATGTTCTTTATTTCTAGATTTGATTGTAGTCCACGAGGAGAAAGGAGTTAATTTTTTGTAGTCGTAAATAATAGGATGTGGTTAAGGGAAGACTCTGTACTGTCTGTTGAACAAGAGTGTGTTTGGCTATTTGGGCAATGGAAAGGACCTTGGGTATTTGTTTGTGGAGGAGGTCTGTGGGGTATATCCTATTGAGGAATAAATTGAAGATGCAGTTACACACTCCGTGGCTGGTTGTCACTCAGAATGCATGTCCTTCTCCCCTGAGGAAGGGGTGGTTATATATATATATATATATATATATATATATATATATATATATATGAGATAGGAAATGACATGGTCATGTTTATTAAAACAATTAATGGGGAAAGGACAGAGAGATAGAAAGAAGATGACTTACCTGAGGTTCATAGATGGTAGACACCTTGTGAGGTTTAGAGAACTTGAATTTTCGGAGGCACCGCCCCCTTCATCAGAAAGTTAGGAAGACATTTCCAGTGATCGGCTAGCCGACGACTATATATATATATATATATATATATATATATATATATAATTAATAAGGAAAGGAAAGAGAGATAGAAAGTAGGTGACTTACCTAAGGTTCATAGATGGTAGATAACTTGTGAGGTTTGGAGTTCTTGAATTTTCGGAGGCACCATCCCCTTCATCAGAAAGTTAGGAAGACGTTTCCAGTGATCGGCTAGCCGTGTTAAGTAAATTGGAAGTCAAGTATTGGGTGTAATAGAGTTAACATTTTTGGAGGACTGGAACGTGCACGTGGTGTACATACTGAGAGCGGTGGCTGGCGGAGGCCTGCCAATCTCAAGCATAGAGAAGAAAGAAAGACTGAAAATATTTGGCGGTGCCGGGACTCGAACCTGGATCGTCACAAAGCCTCCACTGTAGCGCAGAGCGCCTTGACCATTAGGCTAAGTCGTCGATGCGTTGAAGATAGTCAGTCTTATAGGTTATATACGATGTATTTTAGTTGGGATGGATAGAGAGAAGTGGGATAGAAGAGATATTATTAGGAGCATCCATTTTAGGATAAATTACAAATTAATGAAACATATGTAACGTGATGAAGTCACATGCATTGGATAGTAAGTAAGGACAGTAAATGAGGGAGAAAGATAGGAAATACGCTTTGAATCATATGTTTGGCAAAGAATTATGGAAATAAACTAAAATTTTCAGTGGTACATTGCAAATATCCACTTGTGTGAGTGGTCATTCCATAAAAACGTTTAATAAAAATAATATACAAACCTTTGGAAACAAGGCAAAGTCTTTCAGATACTCTGCAGTGTGTCTCTCTAGATCATGGTTTCCAAATTCAGCTGAAAATTAATTTGAAACTGTTGATTACTAGTAATCTTATATTGCATAAACTGATTTTATAAAATATCATTCTTTTGAAACAGTGCCTAATTGAAAAATGTTAAGAGGAAACAATCTATATGGCAGATTATGTACTAAATTAACCACAGTACCAATTGTAAGAGTTAAAAATATCCTGTAACATATGGTATTACAAATACTGAAAAAATGATAGAACCCATATCCATGTTGATTTCCAGATCTTCACTTAGATTCACAGCTTCCTCACTAATGTTATCTAAGTTTCAGGCATTCTGTTCAGGTTGTTTGATACTTAATACACAGAATAAATCAATTTTTGAGTTTGGTGTAGTTTACAATCAAAACTTAGTGATTTTTGTTTAAATGTGGTGTCCTTTTCTCAATTTAAGTATGTATAGTTTCATATCCCATGCTGACATGAGTAATGAAGTATTCTGGAAATCACATGCAAACAAATTCCAGAACTCTATTTATTTATGAACTTTTACAATTCCCACAAATTTTTTTCATACACATTATGATAAGTGTTAATAATTAAACTTTAATTCACACCCAACAACCCTTTTTCAATATAAACACCTGTTCATATAGTTTGTAGAGCAACCTATGGAACCCCATGCCAGTTCAAACCCAATTGAATCTGATATTGTACCAGAAAAATATTATGTCTTATATAATTTGGTTTTAAAACTGTTTACAGTCATGTTAAAGCATGCACATTGATACATTATATGCATTACATAGTATATTAAAAGTACTGATAATTCTTACATTTAGGCTTCTACTCATAATAACAGCTATTTATAAAGTTATAAAACGCATTACACACACAGAGGATTTGAGGCTCTCAACTAAACCTGGAGGTTGTAAATAATAATTATAGATCAACAAGTTTCAATAAGCATCTTGCTTCTAAAATAAAGATGAATAAGAGCACATATTGAGTTATGAGAATATACTAAGCAAATTTATCACTCTGAGCCTATACATAATACTCATTTGAAAAAAGAATTTGTATAGCTTGGTCCAATTTATTATCTACAATGCAAACATTTAGGAAACTGCAATATAAATAATTTCAGTACACCACAAAGAAATTATTAACTCAATTTGTGTGTTAGAAGAAAATACACCTGTGTCAAAACAAATATATTTTTTAAATTTTTGTAAAATGCTTTTATATACTGGCTACTTGACAAGGTATCAGTATACAGTAATAAAATGTATAAAGTATTTCACTGAATACTTATTTCCATTTATAATTACTTTTAAATATACTATACATTTAAAAATTGACAATTATTGAAAGTTGTTCAGTACTGCCCTTATTGCAGTCTGTTGTACAAATAATTTTCTATCATTACAAATTTAAAAGTTTACATTTTTTTAATTGGACACTTTGTTTGATGTTTTATTTAATAATCTGCTTAAATCAGGCTCAAATTTATTGAGATATACTTAAAAAAACTTAATTTAATATATTAAATATGTGCTAGATCCATATTGAAATTACTCCAAAAGTTATATAACTGGAGTATTTTTATTATATGCATTAACCCACTTCATTTAATATTATATCAAAAGCTTAAATACAGAACTCAAAATAATTTCTGTTTGTTAAATTTAAATTCATAACTTATTTTTGTTAAAACAATTTAATTCCGGTAAACATGTCAGTTTGGCCCAAACTGTTTCATACATACACTTTTACATTGAACTTCAGTTATGAAAAATTTCTTTTATAATCACTTATGCAAAACTTATTTTCAAAATTAAACTTGTCTGCTGTACCATATTACAGAGTGTTTTACAGCAGCTGTTACAATCCAATACGAAATCAAATACTTAATAATGTATAAGTATTGTAATATAGTTCATGATATAGTACAAAAAATAATCTGAACCTATTTAAATTCATTTTAATAGCAATCGCAATAAAAAAAATTGAAACATTAATGAATAGAATCATGAAGTTCTTCATGCATACCTTGCATACTGTAACTTGCAAGCAGAATAGCTTGCTTTATGTCACATGCCATTCTTCCTTCTATCACATCTGATTTCAACTGAAGAAAGTAGTGATACCTGGCAGCATATAAACAAAATAATAAATGAATTTGTTATAAGAAATATAACAGCGTGTAACTTTTTTAAAATCTATTTATTAGATAAACATTTTTCAAATGAACAATTTAGCATTAGCACTTTAAAATAAATAAAGACAAGAAAACTAAAATTATAAAAAAACCTTGTCATCTCATCATGGAGCAAACTAACACCAGACACATAATACATGACTCGCAAAAGAAGATTTGGTTCACGAGCATGTTTATCAAGTTGTCTTTTAAGCGGCCTATCCATTTCTACCCATCGTAACCGTGGTGGATCATGAATAGAGACATATCGTAAGCCAAAAAATTCAGGCTGTAAAGAACAAACAAAAGAAACATAAATGACAAAACATTTAAATTTGAATACAATATTTCAAAACTAAGCAATGAATGAAAGCAGCAATCTGTCACTTTTCCATGTTGAGAACCACTCAAATGTAATTGTGAAGATCAAAATATCTTTTAATTAAAGGAGCAATCAAAGAATTAAAATAAATTAAATGTAATACTATAGGAGAAAATCACATGTGCTTATATATCCACTATGCTGAGCATAATGTCATTGTTTACCATATAAAGAATTGGTAGAGTTAAAAACTACTGCAAGAAAAGTGGTAAATTTCTGATACATTTAAGGCTGTGCTTAGAAAGAGTAATTTTTTATGGTTAAATAACATACAATTTCTTACAACTCTTCATTTACAAAGTAAAAACCATGAAAACTTAAAATGAAAATGTTTGTTTGTATTGTTTAACATTATTAAAACATGGCTCTGCCTAAAAAAGTGTTGAAGATCAAACTTCATCAATTTCTTAGAATTCAAAATAAAGTGTGCCAATTAATAGGTTGCACTTAATAATCTACAAGACTCTTCTAATATAATTACAAACAAAACAAATATAGAGAAGAAGTTCTCACGCTTCTAACCAGGTGAAAACATTGTACTAACACATTTCAATAGTGGTCACAGCTGCTATCTTCCCTTCAGTCGAAATGTCATATTACAACAATGTTTTTACCTAGTTGGAATCCTGAGAAGTTCTTGTCCATCACATATACTGGAGAAGCCTTAGCTAGATAATAAAATAAATAATTTTAAATTTTAAAGCATACTTCCAATCAAAATATTCATATGACAAAGATATCAGAAAAGTTATATCATACTTACTTATTCATCTCATAAATTAATTTGACACACGATACCACACAATTATAGGACAAATCATTTTATATGTTTATAAGTAATTGAAATAAATTAATCTAGAAGATTTTAATAATAAGCTGTCCTTGTGAATTCAGCTACTGGAATAACATACATAGAATGCAAGTTCCTTCTTCTATTTAATTTAAATATCTTTTAAGTGATACAACCACTTCTATGCTCTGCTATGCCACATCATAACTCTTTTCCTTACACCAGTCAATTATTTTCCTATACATTATACATAAATGTAAGCCAAAGACTCATTGGCTCATGTCTTCTGATGAAGGGGGCGGCACCTCCGAAAATTTAAAGAGCATCAAACCTTACACGGTGTCTGCCATCTGTGAACCTCAGGTAAGTCACCAACTTTCTGTCTCTCTTTACTGTCCTTATCGTCGGCTAGCCAATCACTGGAAATGTCTTCCAAACGTTCCGATGAAGGGGTGGCGCCTCCGAAAATTTAAAGAACTCCAAAGCTTACAAGGTGCCTACCATCAGTGCCTACTTACCTGAGCTAAGTCACCTACTTTCTATCTCTCTTTCCTTTCCTTATTAATTGTTATATATATATATATATATATATACTGTGGATCCAGTTGGTACGTCAGTTCTCCTGTACTTAGGAAGGGTTCTGAGGACCTTGAAAAATTTATATGTTATTACTTCCCAGCCTGGAGACTCCAACTGTCTATTCAAGATAAGTCAGCTGCTCTCTATCCCTCTTTCCTTTCCAAAACAGGTAATTAAGTTTTCAGTGGCACACACAAATAAATGACTGTGTAATTAGTGTGGAAAGTAAAAAAAAAATGGGTGACTTACCTGAAATTAAAGTTTGGCACTCCCATTCATGACAAGAGGAAGTTCTCAGTGAGAAAGAAAGAGAGACAGAGAAAAGGGAGGATTGCAGAATGTATGTAAAGTATAATAAGTAATAATATACTTTTCTATTAAACTATTAAACAAGTTACCTGCTGAAGGCCAAGTCGTTGGCAAACATTGTCTAAGCAGTCCCTCCCACTACTTTCTGCAGATAAAGTACATTCCACTGATGTACTATCCAAAAGCTCAACACAAATTACAAATAGTGATTTTGATGCAACATTATATTGGCGACTCTTTTTTAACCGAATTTTGAAAGGCATATTATGAGCAGTTCCTGTAACAGAAAACACATATAAGCATTGTTTCAAAGAGTAGTCAACAATGTTATTACATTCTAATGGAATGTCTCCAATAAAGTATACCAGTACAGGAATCCAGATGTTGTTTTATCATTTATGAGTGATGTGAATACTTTAAAATTTACAAAATAAACTACTGGATTCAATAAACATATAGTGTTTTAACATTAGCAAGCAGTGTAAAGATTTATTTTAGTGTAGCAATATGTGATGAAGAATTGTACTATCCCTATGAAATATACACACATTTTAAAATAATTTAATAAACTGAATTTAATTTTACTTCTAAAGTAATTATATGAGTAATAAAATAATTTGAAAAAAATACAAGGACACAAAAAGAATGACAGCTGTCTATATGTAATATAGGATATAAGGTTAGGGGAACACAAAGCATGAAACTTAGTAAACTATTTAACAAAAAACTTTATAAAAATCAATTACTTTCCTTGTAAATCGTATATATTATAGATATATTGTGTTCACTAACATCAATTTTACAACACATAATAATTAAATAAGATTTTACCTAACTTAGAACTTCAGTTTAAAACATGAGTAAATATTTTAATTTTTGAGCAATGTAATTGTAAGCAATGTAAACTGAATATATCCTTTTTTATCATAATTCATATTAACCGCACTGACATTATACACTAATTCAACTCTTTGCGCACATTTATCAACACACATAAAAACAAATACATGTCATTGTTTTGGATTGTCAGTTCTGCCAAGAATGCAAATGAAAGTTTCTCTGAATCTATATTAGCTATATATCTCACGTATATAATAACACAAATCTGGGGCATTTATTGTTAATAGAAAGCTAACAGAAATTTACATTTATACTTTCATATATGCATTTACAGTTCTGTTTCGTTATTATGAGATAAACAGTCCATAACCTCGATGCACGTCTCTGTTGGGGAATTATAATATTAGCAACATATTTGGAAATGGTTTTATTGTTTTACTGATTGCTTTGAGGCAATTAATATTTAACTGAGCACTGCATAAAATGGTGTTTGAAATCATATTGTTCATAAATAAATTGCCAGTACAGTCTGGCATGCCCTAATTTCCTATTTCAGGTTCAATTCACAAACCTTTTTACATTCTCTATTTTTTTTCTTTTACATTTATCTTAAATCGTTAAAAATGCTGAAGTACGCATTTATAAAGTTTATTGAAACTCAAACAGTGCATTATATTCCGCGTGTAAAAAGTTAATGTACAACGAAAACCAACTTTAATATCGTTACTTCATAATGACGAGATTAGAGGGCTGCAACCAGACTCTTTATTTGACTTATTTGCAATCTAATGATAACTCTACAAGTAAATTTCTTATAATCAAAATTAATAATAAATCGTCAAATCAGTAAAGACTTGGGTGCATTAAGGCGATGTAATAAATATGTTTCTATTGTTCTATAATATTTAATGAATAAAACCTGAAATTTGATTTCTGATGAGTTTTCCTATTCTTTTGAGGATTTATTGAGCTACAATCACGCTTTCAATGAAGTACTTACAGGTAAACACCAACAGTGATTTCTCCCTCACCCATTTTTACTCGTGTGAGCTGCCGGAAATAATCTCACATTTACATTGTTGGAATCTCTAAGATACCTGAACGGAGCTCACATTCCTCTGCAGGCCCTTAAAAAGTGCATATTGAATCACATATTGTTGCAGTCTGATTCAAATTGAAACTCAAATAGTGCATTACATTCCGTGTGCAAAGTTATCTTTTCCAAGTATTGTTCGATCAGTTGTGAAATTAAAACCAAAGTGAAAATCAAAAGCTGCATATTCTTCACAATGTCACTAAACCATGTTCTTGATTCATCCATTCAACATAAAGTTTATACATCAAAGTAATATTCAGACCACCGGGCAAATATTTTCTATTCGGATTGGGACTTTTGGAATAATGACATTCACGCAATGGAAAACTATTGATGTGTCCAAATTACATCGGTGCCCATTAGTTTTATTTGGTCTGTTTCCATGCTTACCACGAAGATCGGATATTGGGATCCCTTCAATCTCTTCTTTTTTACAACTGTCCTCTAAAGTCTGCTATTCCAATCCCATAAAATAATAAAAATATCTGTTTGAGACCTCTCTCTTGTCACAGGTTTGTACTGAAATGTAGTACTCATCTGAATGTTGCCTCCTTGTGTTATCACAGTCGAACGATATCTTTCAATTCACTTCACTCATTTTCACGCATCCAATAATATATGCATTTTGCAACCTCAAGTCACAATTATTACATTTTTAAACACCACATCATGTTCTTCTGTTGTTACCGTTTAGTAGCTCTTATGTTCACAAACACACGATGGGCCCTGTTCACTTTTCGTGAAGGTCTTTCCCGTTCTGACGACATATTCTTGTCCTGATTTTCTTTTCTTCTTTCTTCTTTCATATGATTTCTTCTATCTAACACGTGCCCTTCCACGGGATTTCACAATTTCTACCTTATAATTGACATATTCGGCATCAGAAGCATTGAAATTATCTTGAGCGTCAGCCATTGTTATTGGTTTACGCGTGATCCTAATGTTGACTTCTCCTTCGCTAATGTATTGGTACACTACTGTTGCACTCAAAAAGAGTAGAATTTCGCTTGGGTGATGATAATAGTGGGTCATTCCATGTCAAATCTCCAAAGGCTTCCCACTCGACCCTCTCTAAATCTCATGAAACTTTGTATGGAAGTAAACCAAGATCCCAACTGAAACTGTACAATATATTAGAGCTCATTGTACATTGGTTCAGAAGCTACCATCCCATTTCCAAATGTCTGTCACACGCCGCTGAAAGGGCCAATTTTGATCCCTTGTCATATCAGTTCTAGTGGCCAGATAAGTGTGAAATTTGGATTACTGGTACAACTTCTAACCCGGAATGTAGTGATATGATCATAATAGTAGTACAGATAGCCGTTCTGATAGCTGATCAATCCAAAGCCGCCACAAACTATTGTCGCGGGAAGTTTTGACGTCACTTTGGAGGCCAATTTGTCTATGTGCCACCATATTTTGCTGCCGAGGAGAGGCAACTCCATATTAAGACGTGCAGAAACAGAAAATCCATTATACTTATTATTTGTGTGTTGTTGTATCTCTCGATCTTACAGAAACGTGGCAACATGACTGTAGTCACGGAAACCTTCCCCCCCTCCCCCATATTCATCACAGCTGGCCGCGCCTTGACCATGGGTCTCTATTGGCCCCTAAAGGCGACAGAAAAACGCCCGTTTCACATTAACCCGACAGCAGGGTAGATTGCAGAAGGGTTCAAATCTAATGAGAGCTTACACGCTGGCTACCCGCACGATTCGTCCAGTCTACAATCTGCCTTGTTCGTACTCAGGTAATCGATTGTGTTCCTCAACTAACATATTTTTACACATGTATTTTTGCATTTATTAACATGGAGAATATTGATTTATTGAAAAATTTAGTTCACGCTCAACCTGTTAAGTGGGACAAAATTATAGACTCATATAAAGATAGAATGCATTTTATAAATGCCTGGATAGAAGTTTTCAGATAATTGAAACTGATATGAATATATGAATGAAAAGAATGTAATATGGCAAGTATTGTACAAAATATTGATTTTTTAACACTGATTATATTGAAATATTAAATATTTTAAATTCTGGTAATTACAAGAAAACAATATTTACATATCATACGACATTATACATGTTTTGTTTACGGATATATGAAATCAAACACAAAGCGTGGCCAAAAGTCAGAAATGGAAAAATTAAACAAGAAAAACGTTTCGTCCCCCAACTATAGGGACCTTCTCAGTTCTTTCTACAAAAAAATTATACAATTAAACACACATAGTTGAATATAAATTAATAAATAAAATTGATATGATGTCGTATTTACAATTAAAGTAAAAACAAAATTTTTCTTGTTTCTCCTGCAACATTCGGAGCCGATTTAAGTGAAAAAAATGGCAAGTAAACAGATCGCAAAGCTCGCAATGTAGTAACAGAATAGTTTTAAACTACAAAATTACCAGTTAAAAGATTCCAGAATACACAAGTAAATCATAATAATATAGTATCATATATAGAATTTAAATATTGCCTATGTTTATAAATTTAAAGAATTAGAAGTATACTGTATGTGTAGAATTTCGCTCAAACAAGGAGCAGCAAAAAAAAATTGTATTATTTTAATTGAAAGTACATCACACCAGTTTTATTCATTAATTTCTACTGAACTGTATTTATTTAATTGTAAAAATATTATTGTAGAAATAACAGAGGAGATCTCTAAAGTTGGGGACAATACATTTTCTAATTACAATTTTCCTTTTCTGACTTTTGGCCACTATTTGTGTTTTATTTATAGTAATATGTCAGGCAATATAATTAATTAATTTATATATTAAACGTTCGATATCTGCCATTTTACTGAACCAGTAGTAGTTAAAAAGAAATTTATCATCATGTTTATTAGGTTTTTTGATGAAATTCCTCCACGATTCATTATACTTCTAAACTCGGTTATAGAACGAGTATCTTTAAATGCGTAGCTATCTCTTTCAAGAACAAAATTATGTAAAATCACAAGGCACTGTTGAGGAGGAAGACCTTCGACATGATGACGAGATGGTTCAAGTGCAAGGCTAGCTATTTATTTCTTCAACGGAATTATTCTTTCGCCAGGAATGTTTGACGACGATGAAGTAGCGGAATTTCAGCTGCAGGTAATGCAGCTACTTTCTGATATGTAAAAATGAGAAAAAAAATCATAAGGACATGACAATAGTCAGTGCTTCTATGTCCAGATATTTTCACTTTTTAATTACCCTGCCCCCACACTCATACGTATACAACAACTCAGCACTACGTAAGTCGCGAAATCTTTGTACCTCAAGGCCATCAACTACTTAAGAGTTATATGAGCAGCCTTCTATGGAATCATATCAGTATTAATTCTTTAATTCTATTTTTTTATTGTTTTGTTTTAAAAATTTATTTCTAATTAAATAAAATATATATATTTATATATATTATAATGATATAGGTATTATAATTATAAGTTTTTATATTGTATTGTACTTTATTGTAACTACTTTAATTATTTCTAATTAATGCTAACTTTCCTTTACCGTTTTGAACTAATCTCAGGAAATTCCAAAAAGGTATGAAACGAAGAGTGGTTTCAATTTTTTTAAATACGATTTTTCTCTAATAAGTTTTAGTAAATATAAAGAAATGTAAGATAAATATCATTTATATATTTTAGCCACTACGAGGCAAGTCGGGCCGACAACTGGGTAGATGTAAAAGTCGTTGCTTTGCTGTCGGGCCGACTAGAATGCTGTTCAAACTGCAAGCCGGGCGATTACACTTTATATAATTAACTTTTTTGCGACAATGCACGCCACATTATTGAAAAAAAATCCAAAAATTGAAAGCAGTGCTTTTCATAAAATTTTTATCACTAAGTGGGGATGGGTGGGGGCACCAGAAATAAATTTGGAAAAGTTTTTTCTGAAATCTACGAACGAGGTTACCTAATTGAATGCTTTGTAACTGTTGCATGTGCGTGTACCATAAAATCTTATTATCTCTGAGGCTTCACTAATCAATATTACATTCACTATAAAGTATATAGTACTATGACAGAAATGATAAATAGGACATTCAATATATTATGTAAAAATTTATTGCATAAATACATGGCACTAATAACAAAATAACTACAACACAACAAAACAGACATTATTAATAACGTCGTACAACAAACAATTTATACAGTATAAAGGAAATCGCATAATGAGTCAACTATATTTGACATGAAAACTTTATGCTATTTTTTGAGGCTTATAAGAAAACATTTACAGGCCGCGTATTTTGTGCTCAGGCCTCATTTTCAGTACATTTCCAGTATAACGCTTTAATTGCATATATTTTGCTCACGGTCTTAATATTACAGCTATTATCAATAATTACCAATTATAGAAGTAAACACTTGCTTTTAGCATTTCGTATTTAACGAAGGCGCCACGTTAAAGCAGTACCTGTAATTTTCTTTTACTAAGAACGGCATCTTACATTAACAGACATATTGAAATTGAAATACTCTACTTCCATTATAGTTACGGATTTTGTGAACTATACTACCGCAAAAGAGCAAAATAAATACAATTAATTTAAAGTGGCAAAATGTTGAATATCGTGGCATTATTAAGATTAAATATATACATATTTTAAATATATCATTAAAATGTTTTTGAAATTATTATATGATTAAAACTATCTCGAGTCTTATTTGGCTGTCATAACGTTTTCTGAATAGTTATTTTAACAGAGTGAAAAAATTCTCTGAATTTATTACTTAGATTTATTCTTGTGTTGGTAGAATTGCTCGTTTATTATTTTCTAAAATTACATTGTTAGGTTAATTAAAACAATTAATACGGACAGGGAAAAGAATGAGACAGTTGGTGACTTATCTGAAGTTCATAGATGGCAGGCACCAACTTTCTGTCTCCCTTTCCTGTCATTATATATTTATATATTTGTGTGTGTGTAGATTTACACGGAAAGAAAATAGTGCCGTTGGAATCTGCAAAATTCGTAAACTAGAGGAATTTTTTTTTCTTGCTGATAACCTTCGAATTGTATTAATCTATACTGTTCGTTCAGGCAAATAGTTTGCCGATTTGATTCACTTCCCCCGAATATCAGATGTCTTTCACGATTAATGGAAAAATGAGTAATAAGTCGACGACATGTCGCAGGGAAGGTGAACTGTGGCTCTGCAATTTTCAGAGAAATAGTTGAGTGATTTTCTCTCAATTTCGGTCAATTTCCACTTAAACTGGAATAGCATATGAAAACTAATGGGGAAGCGTGATTGTGAAAGCGTGGGTACTAATCACGACAAGACATTGTTGGCGTGTGTTGCTTAACGAGTTTATATTCATAACGTTTCGCAAGCTTCTGATTATAGTTTAACGTTTTGGCTCAACCTGAAAATTTAGTAGACACATTCGCCAAAAAATGTTTCTGACCTCTGCGCATAGAAACGTTCCTTTGAAAACTTGGGGGCTGTGCGAAAGTGACGCCAAGGAGGAAAATAATGAAACTGCGATTTTTTAAAACTTAAAAAATAGTGTCAGAAGGGAAATCGGTTCTAAGCCTGCAATCGGAGAGTCAGCCAGAAGTTCACAGTCAGGTCTAGAAGTGTCACAGATTTTAATGCAGGGAATCACCACATCCCCCCTTTTCAATTACCTTCCTATGCTATTAAAGGGGAGTTGTCTGTTTCAGGAACACCCTCATGTAGCCTGTTAACCCCCCAAAAAAAGCAGTATTTCGAAACCTCCAGAATATGGAGAGCGTGTAATACCCCGAGGTACATAAAAACGCAAATCTTTTCTCACCGGCGATAACGTTGCAGCACGTTGTAGTGGTAAACGAGGATATTAGACGGATATAAGCGAGTATTCGTTGCGTGCTCTCAAGAGTCTTGGGAAGACGAACAAAAGAAAATATGCATCAAGTGAAGACAGCAAAGAAGCAAAGGTCGCAAGTTATGTCCATCTTCACCGCTCTGCAGTCCTTTCAGAATGAGCGGCAATATCGCGTGTAGGTGGAGTTTAGCAGCATGCAGCGAGTCCAACACTTTGCCACGGATGAGAAGCGAGCGTCTCAGAGCACGACGGGGGTGGCCGGGGAGCCGACGTCCGAGCCGTGCCGTGACAGGGCGGCGCGCCTCAGGGGCCGCCCGTGGGGGTGGGGGTGGAGGTTGAGGGGCGGCAGGTTGGGGTGCTCTATGCGCGTGGGCGACGACACTCTGGGCCGCGGGCCGGGGCTGCTCTCCACCAGCTCGTTCAAGGGAAAGCTCTCGGGGGTGGCGTCTGCGTCCGAGTCCACGAAGGCCGAGTTGTCGAAGCTGGTCGGGGCGGCGCCTCCCGGGACGGGAGCGGGCAGCGGAACGGTGGGGGTCACAGGTCCCGTGGCGGGGGCGCTGCTAGTCAGGTGGTGGGCCGTGCCCCGAGGCGTGAGTGTCGCCCACAAGGCCAGTCTGCTGTCCGCGCTGTGAGGGTACAGGACAGCCTCGCAGCCCTTGGACGTGGGTCCTCCCAGAGTAGCCCCTTCCAGGGTCAGCGCTCCTTTCCCTCCACGTGGGCTGCGGACAAACAAACATAACTATAATCACAACTTTTATCTCCCTCTGACCTCATCGCCAATCGCCAAATCAAACATCTCCCCCAAATAACACCTATCTTCAACGCCAACCAAATTGAAACACGCTCCCATAATAATGATACCGAAAACAAAACCTCACCCCGAAAATTACCAACCAATAAGTCTCCTTCCTACAACATCCAGATTGTTCGAAAAACTGCTTCCGCCCCCCGCCCCCACAGAATCAAACAACTCAATCTGACTCAGAATAAAACCACTTAATAAAGGCAATCAATGGTTTACTACTACCTCCCAAAAGCAAACATCTTCGCCCCAACTATTGAGCAAGCAATTCTCCCCCAACAACTGATTATATAACAACCACAACCAGGCCTTAACTACACCCTGCAACTACACCCCTACTAAAATTCTTCACTCCTCCCCAAAAATTAACCGCGATCAAAAGCTAAAAAACAAAAAACTACAACACAACAAAACAGTCATTATTAATAACGTCGTACAACAAACAATTTATACAGTATAAAGGAAATCGCATAATGAGTCAACTATATCTCATCTTGATCTCATCACCAACCCCCACCTAAAACATTTCCCCCCAAAAAACAATAATCCTAATCTACAATAAATAAAAGACGGCCAAAAGTCCGCATTAAATGTATAACTATTTATTCACAAAAGCGGCGTTTCGTCTCCATTTTGAGACTTCCTCAGGCATAAAATTTAGCCGAGAAGATTATTGAATTTAATGAAGAATTTAGTATCACACCTGGACCGGTGAGTTGCTGCGGGAGTTTCCTCGCAGGCAGAGTGACTGCGGGTCTCAAATGCCGAGACACCTTCACCTATTTTAGGAGGTATATGAACTGGGGTCGAAGACCTTGTCCATTAGGCAAGAGTTGTTCGCTGATCCCATTGGATCAGTCGGCCAAGTGTCTCCTAATGCTTGTGCAGACACGGTGAAGGGAATGCTGCGACCCCACAGCAAACTCGTCTCCCGTCATTCGGAAGGACGTGAGAATGGTACCCAATGCCCGACCTACCTGATGCAGGGTTTCTAGGGTTTTCCCTGCATCTTTTTAGGTGAAACACAGGGTAAGATCCATACATTATAGCCCGGAGGCCATAGTCAACCTTTGGCTACCTTGCTCTACCTTCCGCAACACCCCTTTTCAATTCCCTTCCTATGCTATTAAAGGGGAGTTGCCTGTTGCTGCAGAAATAGTTCTCGGGTTTTCACTCGGGTACAGGTGCGATTAAAACGCGACGTTTCGACGACCACGTGCTCTGTCGTCATCTTCAGGCTCCTCAAATTCGTCATCTAGTTACAAGTTCTCGAACAAAATTAAAATAAATCAAGCCACTAGGCACTAGGCCATGATTGCGACTTCATTATGGTGGATTTCTAGTTTTATCAATACATAAAACACTAAACCCATCTTTAAAGCATTAAAAACAAACAAAAGCATTGCTATTTTGAGTCAAATGAACTAATATGTATTACATTATAAATCAGTGCACGAACTTTTCATGGTTGCCGTTAGCAGGCAATAAATTAAAATTATTTAAATAAACTATCTGATGTGAGCAGGTGATATGGCGATACTTACGCCCTACACTTTAGCAGCAGCAAAGCCAAAAGAGCTCCGAGAAGGAGAACTCCGGCGCAGGATGATATCAGCACAAGAAGCCACGTTTCGTCCATTGCGGGACCTGCTGTAAATAACTCAAACCGTATTAATCCAACACCACATTATTATTTTTTATATATTTATAAAGGTTTTATGCACGAGGAAACTTATTCTAAGAAGAAAGCTCAAATGTAAGTTAAGTAAATTCTGATAGCGTGAATATTTTACAATATTTCCAAATTATTTAGATATTTTATTTTAAAATTATTAGTTTTAACAGGAATTGGCAGATGTGATGTTCGCAGATATTGGGAAACCTAATAATAGTTTAAACATATTAAAGGCCGGGAATACTTCGAAACAGTTTGACTGCCCAGGTGCACTGAAATTTGAAATGTACGAGGAACAATTGTGGCGTTTTGATGGGATAAACTACCTTAATGCAATTAGTGGAACGTTAGGAAGGAGTCCAGCAAATTTAGAAGTAGAAAACACAGAAGGGCCGGCCCTAGGCGGTAGGCTTGGAAGGTGACTGCCTACGACAGCAAAACCACCTGAGATAGGGTGCAAAAACAAATCTCTTAAACGTCTTGATAGATGATAACTCCACGATCTTAATGCTTTAGACCTGGCTGACGAAATAGGCTAGTTTTTCCTTTGACTTTTACAAGGAAAGAAGATACAGTTGACGTTCAGGAATTCATTGCTTCCATTGAAATTGGTCTCAATCTGACGAATGCCTTATTGGTGCCTATAACTGTCGCTACAGGTGAAAGAACGTTTCTGAACTTAATTACTTAAAACCTTGTCTACTCGAACTCGTGTTAATGGGTTAACTGGTATTGGCCACTGAGTGTGACTTGAGTAATAAATTAGATCTCAGAAAGACGTAATTCACTATTTTGCAGGAAACAGACTACAGAAAAGATTTTTATTTACACGTTTTTTATAGTTCGTTTAGTTTTGTTTATTATCTTTAATGTATATTTAAATTACCTTTAAAAATTGTAGATAGTAGGTTTAGTTTGTAAGTTCATCGTCATAAATACAGTTATCGGTTTTAATTTCGAGTCAAAGATTGTTTCAACAACGTTTTGGCAGCAAGCTCCGTCATCTTCGTCACGTTGAATCGGCGGAGCTTGCCGCGAAAAACTTGTTGAAACAAACGTTGGCCAAGTTGTATTTGGAACATATTCACCAAGAAAGCCTTCGCTCTTTACGTTCACTGTCTTAGCTCATTAAAAATGTAAAGGCTTTATATTCAGTAAAACAATTTTTCGTAAAATTGCCAGTAGTAGTATTATTGTCTTAATTCAATTGAATATTATTTTTAATCTTGGGGGCTTTTCCACAGCTGCAAAAGCGCTACGGCCGCTCCTGGAAACAGTTAATGACAAGAAAAGGAACGGAGAAGTGTAAATTGCAGAATGAGAGAATATTAAACCAGACAGTAAGATGTTGAACTGTGGTGAGCTTCAGAAACCGGCTTTCCTGGTTATAGGTTTCATTAGAAAACTGGAATTGGAAGTCAGAGGACCGACCGGTGTTCAGTCTAACGCTGTACAGTTCGCGAGATTCTAAATGGCATGTTAGATGCGCAGTACAGAACGGAGAAGAGGAGTATTGTCTTTTGAGGAGAAACTTCCCCCCAAGGCGGAATGGCGGAACGCTACAAGCATCGTTAAAAACGTTAATTGTGGTTTTACTAACGGGATATGGAGACTGTAACAACGTCTTTTTAACACACCCTATACGTTTGAAATGCGTTGTCATGGCTAAAACTTGAGAAAATAAGGTGGATGTACAAATTTAATTTCCTAGCCAAGAACAGGAGTTGATCAGACTGAATCGGAGATGGACTCAGAATATTTTCGTTGTCGTCTATTCTTCAGCGACCGAAGAAAGGAGAATTCAGGATAGATCATAGGAAAGACTCGGTACGTGAGGTTCTTTAATCTAGCCGTCCAAACCTGAAATGAATAAAAGACGTTAGAATGGATTTTGAAGATTTAGTTTAATAAATAAGTTGAAGATTACTGAGCCGAAGAGAGCCCAGGAGCCTAGCCAATGAAATAAAATGGGAAAAGAACAAATCATGATTTAGAATTTAGTCACGTGGGGATCTGATGGGCCCCTAGTTTACTAGTTAAAACCGACTTTATGCAAGTGTATCTTTGTAACTGAAAGCTACCTTATTTTATGCAGAGGTAATCTTGAAACACGACGCTTTTTTGTTTATGAAGACGAAATTCTCAAACAGCCACACCCTGCTGTCCAGTGGAAATTTACAGAAACTTGGATATGTGAACTAAAGAATGCGAAAAAAAATATTCGTCACTACATGACACTTTTAACCTATTACATTTTATGGATCAGTTTCTTGACGTACAACGTATCCTGAACTGACAGCGATATATTTCCTAGCACCAATATTTGCAGTATTGCTTTTACACTACCAAGTTGCGTTTACAGAGTGGGGAGTTAAATCGAGCTCTGGTCTACCCCCACTACAATACGGAATTAGTTGTACACTGCGCATTGTGTTGACACACGACTAGTTAAAGTCGCGGACTGTACAGAAATTAGTCGTCGGTATACAAGGTAAACATAAGAAAATTAAAATCTATCAATTACAACCTAATAGAATTTATAACGTATTGATCATCATTACCGAATGGTAAGTTGTTTTAATTTGAATTTAGTGGCACTGAGATGCTTAAAATGATCTCTGTCCAATAAAACATCTACATTGTGTTGTAAAAAAATTGACACTCCGAGAAAAATGTCGGGTATTCGATTTGTTTATAGCTATTTGAACACATTGTGGCCAGCAGTGGAAAACCACGACATTTTGCACCTCCTTTCAGTTTTTCGCTAATAGCCCTAAGCATGGAACATCTATTGAAAACAATGCGCAGCACTAAAATGTATTGCATTTAAATCTGCGTCTGTTACGAAATTCTGATTTAGGATATTTTTTTTAGTTTTTGAAAGAATGTGGTCTGTCGTATTTTATCTGATGATATGTGAAAATTTCAACTTAAATTTTAATATAAAAATCATAGTGCAGTAATCAGAAGAAGCTTTATGCAATTATCAATGTATTTTTCAACACAGATAGTACACTAAGATCTCTACAACTTTCTTCCTGAGCTAAATTAACTTACGACCAACGATTTTGGACATATCAGTAGTTGAAATAATAAAAATTACATTTTACATCTTTACTGGTAAGACTTTACCTGGGAAAATTAAAGTTGAAATTTCACATACCAGCAGATAAAATACGACAGACCACATTCTTTCAAAAACTACAAAAAATATCCCACATTTGATGAACGATTTGCACAACTTTTTTAAAGCTAATATCACAATCAAGTGTACCACCCGACGCAGAATTTAATACTCCACGATAAGAATTTATTACTGGATTGTTAAAAATAGAAAGCTCCTTCCTATTGTTATTAACGGAAAACTGACAATCGGTCCAAAATTTCGTTGGTTTTTTACTACTGGCTGGAACATACACAAGCAGAAAGTAAAACAAGTAGTACCCGACGTATCGAGCAGTAAGATGTGCATAGGTACTGGGTTAATAAGTAAATGTAAATATGTAAATATTGCAATTAAGTGTATTTTTTATATAAATTTATTATATCATACCCTTAAAATGATTTCATTAAATAATTTTAAATAAACCTATAATCATCTACAATTTTAGTAGATAGTTAACTCAAAATACGGGGGCTGGTCATATCAGGAAAATGGCCATAACACGGACACTGACATTATATTCGTACCTCAGCATCGGTATGGAAATTTTGTATATTACCTAGAGCTATGAAATTATTTGCATAAATTAATTGCAACCTCAACTATACGACTATCGAAATACCGTATAGATCATTATCATTCTCCGCACAGAAAGAAAGAAAGAAAGAGAGAAAAAAAGAGAGGGGGGAGAGAGAGATAATTGCTGACCTTGTCGGGGGAGCTCGACGTACTCGACGGCAGGGGCGTCACTCCAGCCACAAGGGGCGCCGCAGCTGCCCCCTGGGCTGCTGTTGGCCCTCTGCAAGAACCCCGGCAGGGGCGGCGGCGGGATGTGAAGAATGGCATCTGGGGGCGGACCCAGGTCGCCCCCGCACTCCGTGCACGAAGAGTTGAGATAGAGGAGGACGTCCATACCGCCCCCCATCAGGAAAATTACGCCCCTTCGCTGCTTCTATGACTGCGCTACTCTTCTTACACCTGAAACAGAGATATGCGTTATGAGGCGAACAATATTGACTTCTTCGGCAATGGCTTGTTGACTTTAATGGAGGAAGATCAAGTGTACATATGTCTCTCCATTTTTAATAAAGATTTTCGTCGGTATTGTAAATGTAAAAAAAATAATGTTACAGATGATTAAGAATCATTTCTCCAAAAGCTCATGAATGTGACTTGTTTTGTCGTCGTAAGAAAGCACAGACTGTTATAAAAAGGTTAAGTAACATGACAGTATTATTACAAGCACAGTTTTACAACACCCGTTAAAAATCAAATTTTACTTTTTCTATTTGTAATAATATTTGGGGAATATTAATTATTGTATTTATTCGGAAGTAATGTTAGTTGAGACAGGATAAGCAGACGTGATCGGACGGACTGTTGCGATAGCTCATCTAAAAATATAGCCATTCGTGAATTATAATTGGATCCACATTGCGAAACTCGATGGGTTTCATATGTGGAAAGTTTGTTACCTCCTCGGGAAACTCTGGAAAATTGAGAGTCTTTTTCCATAATCGACCAGAGTGGAGGCTCTCGTTCTCCGTTCCTCTTCTTCATAAGTTTATTTGGCCAATTTTACAGACACCGAGAACAAACTGTACTAAACGTTCAATGTTTCTTCCACCTCCTCAAGTGCTACAAAACTTCTTTTTTATTTAAGTTTTACGGCGGTTCGACTCCCAGGTCATTGCCGACGGTACAAATCAATAATAGAATATTACATAGTATAACTAAACCAACTTACTTCATTTTATCTGAAACATTGAATTAAATCATTTTGAAGAATGTTGGAACCTTCAGGAAATTCATTACATTTATTATTTCTTCCAGTTCTCCTTTTAGCGATTTTGGCTGCCTTCTGGTGAGATGATTTCGCCGTTGCCATCTGAATGTTGGCTCCTCTCTTCA
This sequence comes from Eucriotettix oculatus, assembly GCA_034510155.1. Lineage (NCBI taxonomy): Eukaryota > Metazoa > Arthropoda > Insecta > Orthoptera > Tetrigidae > Eucriotettix > Eucriotettix oculatus. Next base: position 82,562,027 of record CM067380.1, read on the forward strand.
TTCATTTTAAGCGGCATTTTCTTCACTCATCGCCGATTTTTCCGCAATTTCATTAATACTTTCTGTATTAATTACTAGTAAGGACACTGGTGCTCAATCCAGAATGATCACTTGATCCTTCATTGATTTGATTTCTTCGAAACCATCGCCGCATACGATGTGGTTTGATTCACATTATTTATCTTGCTAACTTTTACTTATTCTCACTGGAAATTAAGTCGACGCACTTGCTGACCTATTGTCCGCTTGTTAAATGGCTACAAAGCTTGAGGTCCACCTATTAGTGGACCTTCTCAAACACAACAAAATTTGAGGACCACCGATTGGTGGAAGAAACTTTGGCCGTTTAGTTTATCACGTTCTCAGCGTCAACAAATTAATCTAACTGTACTTATAAATGTTGCGTAACACGTAAATTAAAAACCTATATTTTTTATCTTGTACTTTAAAGTGAATACATGTAACGGTACTGTTACTATGGGTGCTGTGTTCTTAAACACATTTCACGTCTCTCAACTTAATTGTCTAGGCAATCACAAACCCAAAACTGTTTTCCTACCCTTCATTCCTAAATTATCCGTTTCCCGGACACCACGGTTACGATCTAGAACTTATAGTCGACCACATCTTCGATTCTCCGTCGATATTGCAAGATTTTATGTGAAAATTGATCAGATATAACAATGGAAAGCCCAAATTAAACTAGAAAATCCTTGGAGCTTCTGAAGCTTCTTTCAACAGCTCACAGATGGTCAACTTGGTCGACGAACAAGTTGAAGCAGACTTTAAACATGGTTGACAACATTGTCACCAACTTCTCTTTTGATACAGACTCAGCAGATTGCGGCCGCACCATTGACAGCTGTTCCACTGTTTAGACCGCGAATTTGATTGTTTATCCTGTTTATTCCGTAACGAGAATTTAGGGCCTTCGTCGTGTTTCTTAGATAACCCGACTATTTATGCTCGGTTGTTGCAATTGTTCGACTTGTTTTCTGACCTCTTCAGACTGCGTAATAATCTTGACGGCTTTATCAAGCGTGAGCGTATCGTCTAACTGCATACGCTCGCTCAGCTTTGTGTCTGCAACACCTACGACAATCCTGTCTCGAATAAATTCGTATTTCAGACTGCCATAGTTGCAATTTCTGGCGAGGTTATGCAACGCGGTGATAAAATCACTAGCTGATTCCCCAGGATTTTGAGCTCGGGTATGAAAACGTGCCCTTTCATAAATTATATTAGTTTAAGCGCAAAGTGATTGTCAAATTTAGTAATCACAATTTGATACGCCTTTTCTTCAGCTTCCGTTAACCCAAAAGTGAGCATCACTTCGTCAGCTTTTTCTCCCATTAGATATATTAATGTATTTACCTGTTCTTCTTCTGACAAAGCGTTTAACTTAGAAGCAAGTCGAAACCGCTCAAACCTCCTTTTCCATTTAGGCCAGTCGCCGGGCGAATTGAAGTCAAACGGATCCGGCGCTGAGATGTTGTATGACGATGCCGCCGCATGATCTCGGTGTGCCATTATCCCTTAGTAACCATTCAATAGTCGGTAATTACACTACTTTACCGCTGCCACCATGTTGTGTTAATGAATACTTTATTAAATGCACTTATGTTTTACAACAAGTACAGATTGTCTGATATTAGCCCGTCTCGCTACTGTCTAGTCTCTGTGTACCCCGCCAGAGAGCTCCAACAACTAACACTGCTCCTACAACATCTCCCCCTCAAAGCTAAAGATCTAGTCGCTGGGCTGCTCTTGATACTCGGCCGGATCTCGTCCGTCGACCTCCCGTCGGCTGCTCGATGGACTCAGGCGTAAGGACGTTTCTGTTCTCGGGCGTAGTAGACACATCAGTCGTCGTCCCATTCTGAACTCTAGGTAGTGTGTTGCCTCCTGTCGATAGCGTCGGACATATCGTATGTCTGTTGCGACGTATGTCATTATTTTCAGTACGGACGACATACGACCTCGGCTGGTCTGCCTTTCTTATGACCGTGCCGAACTTCTTTATATCTTTTACGAAAACTCGGGTCCCTGAAGCCAGCTCAGGTAGTCTTCTTGCCCCTTTTGCCGAGTTATAGTTTCTCTCGATTCTTGCTCTTCGATTGTCTTCTTTTTCCTTAACTTTTCCTCTATTCACCACCCTCGGTTCCAAGTTGACTGGAATATGAGGTAAGAAATCTTTCAATCTACGACTCATCGATAGTTCCGCTGGTGAGTGTCGGTTTTCCAAAGGCGTGTTGCGGTATGCCAGCAGGCCTTTGTAGGGGTCTTTTTCCTTCGCAAAAATTCTCTTCACGATTTTGACTCCCGCTTCGGCGAGTCCATTGCTCTGTGGGTAGCCAGGGCTTCTTGTAACTAATTTAAAGCCATATGCTTCCTGGAATTCCTTGAACCTTTGGGATTCCCGAAATGGGTTGAACTGAGTCCCGTTGTCTGTGAAGATCTCTTCCGGGATGCCTTGTCTTGCAAATATCTCAGACATTTTTTTTCTATGATAGTTTCCATTCTCAAGTTAGGAACTTTCGTCACTTCCGGGTATCGGGAATATCTATCAAAAATTATTAGATACCATTCATTGTTTACTTTAAATAGATCCATGCCAGCTTTCTGCCACGGGCGATTAGCTGGTTCAACCTGGATCAATGGTTCATGTCTATTCGACCGGTGTTGTGCGCAGATGTCGCAGTTGTCTACCTTTTGACGTATCTGCGTAGACATGCCGGGCCACCAAACAGTTTGATTGGCTCTAGCTCTGCATTTCGTAACACCGAGGTGTCCCCCGTGGATCTTGTCTAACATTACTGCTTGCAGTTTCTTTGGGATGATGATTCTCGACCCGTACATCAGCAGTTCACCCTGACAGGTAATGTCCCACCGTTTCTCCCAGAACGGCTTCAAATAGGTGGGTAGAGATTCTTGTCTTGGCCATCCGCTGCAGATGTAGACCCTAACAGCTGCTAGTTCTGAGTCCTGTTTCTGTTCCTCGACGATTTGCGTGAGCTTAGAAGTGGACGCTGGAAGATTTGAAATCGCCCCGATCACATGATTTTCCACTTCCTCCTGGAATGCGTCATGTATTGTCCGCACAATTGGTTGTCGAGATAGGCGTCGGCTGTTTCCAAGTCTTTACCGGGTACGTGGACCATTAATCAAAACGCATAAGACGGATACGATACCTTTGAAGTCTAGGAGACAAGTTATCCAGAGCTTTGGTAGTAAGAATCGGGATGAGTGGTTTGTGGTCGGTTTGCACTATGATATGCATGCCTGTTATGTAATCGGCAAATTTCTCACACGCATAGATAATAGCTAGTGCCTCTTTCTCGATCTGGGCGTACCTTTTCTCGGCGTCTGAAAGTAGTCTTGACGTGTACGCTACAGGTTTGATATCTCCCCCTTCTTGCATCTGGAGTAGCGCTCCTCCAATCCCGAAAGATGACGCGTCTGCCGTTACGATCGTTTCCTTCCTAGGATCGAAACGGGCTAATACCGGAGCCGAAGTCAAGATTTCCTTCACTCTGGCAAAAGCTGCTTCTTGACTTGGTCCCCATACAAATGCTGAATCCTCTTTCAGCAAGGCTTGAAGTGGAGCCAAGATGGTTGCTTTATCTGGTATGGCCTTCGCTAAGAAGTTAACCATACCCATCAGCCTTTTTAGTCCCTTCTTGTCATTTGGAGCTTCCATATCGACGATGGCTTCTACCTTCTCCGGATGTATACGAGTACCCGACTCGTCGATGATGTGTCCCAGGAATTCAATTGATCGGCTGCTGATAACCAACTTCTTCTCGTTGAGCGTGATTTTAGATTCACGCAGTTTTGTTAAAACCATCTCTAGTCTACTGTTATGTTCCTCTTGAGTAGCTCCGTATACTAGAATGTCGTCCATCAAACATACGATGCCGTCACAGCCTACCAGTATTTCTTGCACTTTTTTCTGAAAACGTTCAGGAGCACAAGTGATTCCAAATGGTAAACGATTAAAGCAGAATCTCCCAAAGGGTGTGATGAATGTGGTGAGTAGACGTGATCCTTCGTCTAGGACTATTTGGTAAAATCCTGAAGCCGCATCTAGTTTGGAAAAATATCTGGCATCTTTTATTAAGTTAAGAGTATAGTGAACATCAGGTATGGGATGGTACTCTCGTTCAGCTCTCTCAGGTCCACACAAATCCTCGGGCTGCCGTCTTTCTTGAACGTGACAACCATAGGAGAACACCAGTCCGTATATATATTGACCGGCGAAATTATCCTTTCTTCTACCATCTCCTCTATTGCCTTTTTCACTTTGTCTAGCAGGGGTATCGCAATTCGCCTTGGAGATGTCACGGCAACCGGTATTGCATTCTACGATTCCGACAAGGTTTTGTAGCACTCAAAAAATACCTTCCAAACATAAATGTTTTGAATTTCAGCAAATATTTTGTATTTGCTACCACTATTTTGTTTCTGCAAAATGAAAAGGTGTCCAATAATATACTACAAAGTATAAAATAATGAACTACAACAGTGAATTAATTCCGAATATTCACGATAAAACGCCCACTTTTAATTAGCGTCGACAACGTTTCAACAAGGTTTCCAACGCCCACAAGAAATCAAGACTTTTTGATTTTACTCCATCATGGTCACCGATATGAGACTTCAGCCTCCAACCTATCCACATGGCATGTTGGCAACACGGTTGTCGACCAAGTTGACGGTCTGTGGGTAGCAACGGCTTGATGGAAGTGTGAACAATACATCAACCCTGCCACTGATTGTGTATCTTGGCTGATTTATTGTGGCCAAACCTCAAGTCGATATGAACGTATAACAGGAAAAAAATTTATGATACAGAGCTTCACTGACGCGCGTTGCGCCCTGCCCTGTATAAGATTTAGATTGCAAAAAAATTATTTAGTTAAAACTCTTTCTTGCAGGCAAGAAAGCTCGAATCTTTCGGTCGGTAAAACGGTTAAAATAATATGAGAAATCAACAGCGACGTTAAAGATTTTTACGTATGCAAAAAGTTTGAATTGGAATCGCCTCAAATTAACTGAAGAATAAACAGTTCTACAAAACATAATCCTACGCACCATTACAAACTTTCCCTGGTACCATAGAAATTCCATCATCCACCATAACATCAAACTTCCCAAAGTAAACTCCGAAATCTCCAAATCCATAACCTTCCTAATTAAAAGCGCCCTCAACCACCCAAACCCCACGATCCAGCAAATCCATGACAATCCTCCTCCATCACAACGCTTCCCTAGGCTCAAAAGAAAACTCCCAATCGACCTCGTCCTCCCCTGAACATTCAGGCACATCCTAACCCACTTAACCATCATGTCACATCCTCATATATCCTCCAATAATCAGTTCACCGCCTGTAAACCCTCACCCACCCACGTCGTATGCCTCTCATGTCTCCATGTTAATTATATACACTATTTTAACTTTGTATTCATTATTTTAATATTGTATGTACTGGATCATTTATTGTACAAACTGATAATATTTATGATAAAAGTTTTTATATGAATAAAAAAATGCATCAACCCTGCCACTAATTGTGTACCTTGGCTGATTTATTGCGGGCAAACTTCAATTCGAAATGAACGTTTAACAGGAAACATTTTATGATAGGGAATTTCACTGAGTCGCGTTACGTCCTGCCCTGTATAAGATTTAGATTGCAAAATTTTTCTCCAGTTAAAATTCAATAGACGTTGAGGCAAGAAAGAACGAGTCTTTCGGTCGGTAAAAAGGTTAAAATCATATGAGAAATCGACAGCGACGTTAAAGATTTTGACGTATCCAAAAAGTTTGAATTTTTCTGTAATATCTGAAAATAAAAACAATTCCGGATGTAATAAATCCCGGATATTGCGATGGAAATTAGACTGGGCCAGTCACGTTTGTTGAGGTTGACTGAATTTTTACCCCCTGAGGGGGAACAGCGGAGGGGATAAATTGGTTCTAAGCTGTTTTATTGTATCCTATTAATTTTATAAAAAGTAATTTTTTCATTATTATTGGCTGACACTTGCATGCAGTTAATAAAATGATTTCCTCTCATTGCATCGTTTAATGTCGTGAGTAGGGTTGTGTAGTTCATCATCCGGAGGTTAGAAGGACCAATTATTGTGCAGTCTTCCGGACCGACTATATGAATTAACGTCTGGAGCCACCAGCATTTTATGGTCTCCTCGAGATTGTCTGAGCTATGTCAATATCTTCCACGTCATTGTAATGGACCCTTCCTTCCCCGCCGAAGCCTGAAGCCCGAAGCGGGAAACAGTTTAGGCAGCGCCGACTCGAGGGCGTCACCCCAGCTTCCGCTTCACAGTCAGGGGCTTGCTCGTAACTCATCACTAACTACGGTCATCAGACAAAGAAATCATCTCCGTGGGGCAAGCTGTTTTATGGAATACTCTCAGACTGACGAAACATTTATAATGACAAAAGAGGCTGAATTATGGACAGCGTCCTCGTCAACAAACGCTAAAAGATGTATATATAAAAATGTGACCGAGGGGAATGAAATTTAAAACAAGTACAAATGATGATCGAGGTTACAATTATTGCAATTCCATAACCATTATAAAACGTTTAAGGCTTTTGCAGAATATACTTTTAGGATAAACCGCGTTATACTCGATTAAAGTCCTCATAAGAATAATAATTACAAACTTAGTTGACCACCAAGTCCTGGAGCATCCTCTCCGATATACGAGGGACATTCCACATTTAAAGAGTCAAATTAACGTAGGATTATTTGTTATTTCCATGACTTAAGACTGGCAGCACTGTCTTCATCTAGAAAGAACTGACGATGAAAAATGGTTTATAACCTCAGAATTCCGTTTAACGATGGTATGTCCGTTTAACGTTTTCACATAAATTGAATAACGCTCAATGATTCGGTTTTTGCTTTCTGAAGGTCAAAATCCGGCTAGTTCAACAACGGTCATACCACAGTGCTGACGTGCAACGTCCAGGCCGACCAGCTGAAATGTCAACATCTTCTCCTGAAATCCGCATTGACGACATTATTTGTGAAGACTGACGAATTAAAGTAAATTTATAGCAAAAAATAATTCCAGTAAGTACTTGCACAGTTCATAACGTTATCAGTAACAAGCTCAAGTACATAAAAGAAGCGCAAGTGTGGGTTCTGAAAGAGATAACGTTACAGCACAAAGAAACAATTCTCACTCTGTGTGCGAACTTGAAGTAACATCATAAAAGGGCAGATTTTAGCGTGTTATGAATCTTTGGTTGACCATTTAGAACTCGAGTCCAAAAGACAAAGTACGGAACGAAAGCACACCAGCTCACCTGTCCGAAAGTAATTCGGAACGCAAGCATCAGTGAGAAAGGTCTCGTGTACTATTGGGATACCAGAGGTGTCGTATTTTGTGATTATTTGGAAGATGAACGTACAATAAATAGTGCTGATTACTCATATATGCTGAAGAATAAAGAAAAGCCAAAAATGAGAGACATACTTCGCGGATCTCTAACAAAAGACATGATTTTGATCCACGACAATGCTCACCCTCACACCGCCAAACTAACTCAGGGAACCATTGAATAATTGTATTGGGGGATTATACTTCATCCTTCCTACAGGCCAGATCTGATTCCCTTCCATTTTAATTTGTCTGATCCATTCAAGGAGGCATTAGGTGGAAAAAGTTCAGTAAATACGTGGAGGTTCAACAATTTGTGGGAAAGTTGCTCAAACAAGAAGACAAACTCTTCATTGAATCATGTATACAAAAAAGTAGTTTATCGTTGGACAAGTCTAATGGGATTATGTTGAGAAATAGTAAAAGGGTTTGTGATAAAGTAGGATTTTTGGAGCAATATTACAATGGCTATCCTCTATAATATTTTAATGACCCTCTTCTTATAACTAGGCTTCTCATATGGTCAAAATTTAGGATCAAATGAACTCTACGTTTTTACAACACTATATATATATATATATATATATATATATATATATATATATCCTTTCATCTCTTACCGTTTACCAGTTAAGGCGTATTTTGGAAAACGCTACAATTTTTAATAGCAAAGATAAAACATGACAGTTTTTGTATAGTTCAGTCCTTAGAAATTAACGTTGTAGTCTATACTTTCAATAAGTTTCATCGCAATTTACAATTTTCCCCAGAACTTCGTATCACTCTGTTTTCTTAATTCCCTTGATGCCACTGTATCTCTTCACGATACTTCCACTCACACCTATTGGTTTAGAAAACCTATACTTATACTCGGGGTGTGCACTCAATTTTATTTCACCAACACCCTGTGATGTACAATCTTGTAGATGTAACTCCAAAACAGCATACATATTGTCCGTAACATTTGAGTTGTTAATGAGTACTCTTTAAACTTGATTAGTCAACACAAAATCATTAGACTGAACAAAATCCCTACTGCTACTCACTGCAATCCAAATTCTTTATTTTCTCGCTTATTATAGTTTTCTGCATCACGTTTATACATTTAAAGAATATCAAATATCAATCACTTCACTTTTCTTATCGATAAAAAGAACCCCCACTGATCCATTTGACACCTACATTAAGCGTTGTGTATTTAAAAAATCTATTGATATGATTGTAAACCGTGCTGCATATGGCCAACAAAACTCAATGTCCGTATCAAAGAGCATATCTCGAATATCCAACTTCCCTTTGATAAACTTTCTCTAGTCTCCAAACATATCAAACATATAATTCATTTAATTATAAGATGGAGACACTATTTGAAATGCTTTATATTAAATTTAACATTTTTACCATTAACTATTGATAGTATACTGGCAAAGGGCACTTCATAACAACCAGAACCTTGATGAGCCTCCTAGGCGAAGTGATTCAGCATCTAGATGCGAGCGTATATATAATTATCTCCGTCAACAATTTGTAATGGTCACATCTGCTCGGACTTTCGCGGTTCGGAGTCAAAAGAAAGGAGACAGTATTTGAGCCAGGGGTAATGAAACCCCGACGTCATGGTGCGCCAGGGGTGTTTCCCAACTATGGTGAGATTTGGCGGGATTTTTCGGGGGAGAGGGGAAAACTGTTAATCCCAGAGAAGAGTAACAATAAATGTGATTTGTTAATATCCATCCCTGCCAGCTTCGTGATATGAACTAAAGAAGTGGGGAATAGGTATTAAAAAGGCTTGCAGAGAGATTTCTAGACAAATGATTGGAATTTAGGCAAGGGAGATTGTGGAGACGAGAGCGGTGATCAGATTAGATTAAACGCAGGTTGTGAAGACAAGCAGATGATCAACATTATTAGACAGGTAGTCCTAGAAGACGTACCGTGAGGATAAACTGGTAATTGTCCTGAACCAGGAAGAGTAGCAGCGGCGGCTCTGATTTGGATCGAGTACGACCCAAATAGAAGGAAATTGCAACGAGGAAAAGGCTGGAAAGTTCATTATGACGACATGGTAATTAACCCTGTAACTTTTTGCTGATTTCCTAACTCCTAGGTCCGAGTCGATTTTGTGTGAAATATTTTGCTCTATGAGAAGGCCCGTATCACACGACCCCAAAGATTATTAGTTTGAAGAAATTAATTTGTATCACTTTTTATGTAAATATATATGTAGTGTTTAAGTAAGAAATAATTGCTGGCTTAAAGTTTGAATATGAGAAAACTGTAATATTGATGAAAATTTGTTTAGGATGAAGTAAATTGTTTTTATTATTATAGAAGTTTATGTTTAATATATTAATATTGCACTAAAATAAATATATCCTCCGCTATTCATCTCAAATAGTTGAAAGAATAAAATTTGGAAGTTTTATTTCTTGTTGGAGGGTCAATATTAACCAAATTTGGCACACAAGTACATATGGAGTCTATAAAATGCCCTGCAGAATTGAAATATGTTTTTTTAAAGTTACAGAGTTAAAACACATTGTTCAGCATAACGTCAACTTATAAATATAATAAATTATTCCACTATCTGGATATTAATAAGTTAATTTACTAATGATTTTCCTGTATTGAAGTTTTGAACCAAAAGGGTTTTTTAATCGGATCATTTATAAAAAAAGCATTTCATTTAGCGTCATTCCAAAGTTTTCTTATTGATTTAAACTATCTAAGACGATTACGACAATTGCCATAATCATCTAACACCAAAAATATTAACAGTATTAGTAATAAAAACTTTTAACGACTCATTTTTTCATTTTTTATTAAATATATTAATAATACCTTAAAAATTCTATGTTGCTTACTGTTGTTTTAATTTCTTGTGTTTTATCCATATTTCCTGTAGGATTTCCAATAAATTATTATATAGATATTATATGGTCCCGATAGAAACACTTATGTTCTAGTTTCAAATTGTCAACAACGTAATCAAAAACAATGTTTTTCGTCGTCAAATTTAATTGATTGCCATGAAATAATTATGTAATCAATATTTAAGTTCGAATTTTAGATTAAAAATTTAATAATAAATTTAAAAAATTACAAAATTTGACATTAAGAATGGCATAAATTATAAAAGTAATAATACTTAAATTATTTATGTTAGATGTCTTTCAAAATTTCTGAAAGATTATTGGACACATTTATATAAAATACACATTTTATGTTAGACACCTTTGGGGATCATAATAATCAATTCATGTAATCATATATCCGTGAAAATAAAAGAAATATAAATATATATATTCAACTTCTTGAAAGAAATAAAGAAAGAAGAAATGATCTATGGAGTTTGATACTTCAATTACTGATCCTCTAATTTTGTCTCATGTAAACAATTCTTCTGTTCTTGATTTAAAATGATTTTTTTACATTAGTCAAAACTAAAACCTGTACTATTCAATCAATTATAGCATATCAATTTCGCTGAAGGTACAGAAATTGGTTACAAATATACTGAACAATACCATTATATGTCGGTCATTGTTTTGTAGGTATTTAACCCTTAATTATATCGACATGAACAATATTTTTGTTCTTAATCGATTCAATTTATAAATCATACAGATATGAAATCTCTCACGCAGCCAAAGAGCAATAGAAATTTGTATTATCGGTTAATATTTATTATATTATTTGGAATTGTGTATGCGATGTTCGTTCTAATTATATAATAATTACTATGGTCAAATAAATCTTGATTCAATAACCATTATTATCTATTAGTATGTAATACAATGTAGCACTTATAAAATAAAATATATTGAATACGACAATTGGACGGGAAATATTCGTACTTGAAGGAGTGAACTCGATTTTTTCAGCTTTGGTGAAATGTTTTAAAGATTTAAAACTTGGCTGTGGTGTCTTACCTTAATTAGTAATTAATAAAGGTAAGTATGGCTCACGAGAAATAGCAAGTCGTATGGGATGCACAGTAGGAGAGGGAATAAGATGGAGAGAATAGTGTGTTTGGAGGGAAGATGGCGTAACGCCACTATCATTCATAATAAGAAGAACATCTAGGTACTTTTAGCACGCCCTGTAGTTACCATAACGGACGACTTTTTTGACGTACAACTGTCCTTTCATGATGAATGTTTTCAAAATAGTTTTCACATGATCAAGTTGCCGTAATAAAGATTCGTGTTGAACTGAGCTGCGGAGAGTTGGCCATTCTGAACACGGCTCAGTTATGTGTGCTTATCAATGAAAATTGTCGAGCAAGCAAGACGTGCTCGTATTTCTGAGTTGGTCATAGAAATCCCAGTTGAATACAGGAGCGGTAAACTCTTGTTATGAAACAAGGGAAGTTCCAGTCGTTATACGCGAACCGTATGTGATCGATTATCCGCTTACAACCTGCATCAACCATGAGTTCTGTCGGCGTTGGATTCCATTATCTTTAAAGTAACCACTGTATTTCTAAACGTGAAAATATAAATATGACGTATGAACTCGTAAAAAACCGCGCACGTGATAATAATTTTAGTTAACAACTGCGATAGAATTATTAGCATCAGAACTAAATTAATATTAATATTCAGTTTTTTATCACAATATTAGATCCTATTGATAATCAGCATTAATTAAAGTTATATTTTCAATGGTTTTTATATTAAAAAGTTCATTTAAAAGTCCATATTTAATGTATCAAGACTTCTATTATTTTTGAAGAAGTTAAATGTCTATATTTGGTCTGAGAGAAGACGCGGGTTTCTACTGTGCTCGGGTGGGAATTCATCAATCCCTCATTTAGGAAGGTGACGATTCGTGACAGTTGCCCGAATATAGTAAGAGTTATTTTTCCTCGCTAAAACACTGAAACCAAGAAACCAATGTGTGGAATGTTCCAGCTAAGTGAACAACTAGCAGGTTATTTTCTCGTTCACTCGCGTCTGGAACATCGTGCTCTTGCTTCAGTATAGCACTGCCATTTCCCTTCAGCCCGGCGCAGGGCGTCGATATAGGGCGGACAAAGGAAGCGTCCTTTTTCTAATACGCGCCCAAAAGGGACCGCCCCTAAACACACCCTTACCACGTTACGTTTCTAACAGTGTTAAGTCTGTCTTAAAGGAATACAACGAATACTGGCGACAGAATATGACAGGGAAGAATCCCGCGGCTTGTCTCGTACGGGGTGAAGTGATATCAAGAATTCCGCCAGCTGAGGGTGCGGATTTACAAGCCTTCTGACTTCGTACGCATGTTACAAGTATTCCTTTGGGAAACATATTTACGTGATCAGCTGAGAATGAACGCGACACGTGAAGAAGAAGTGAACTGACCTGAGGCTGAGAGTCAAGAGTCGTGGGTCCCGGATCCTGGCACGCACCTGCAGGGAGGAAGTGTGCAACTCTCGGCGTCACGACGGGCGCACATGTGACCCTGTTGCTACGGCATCTGCGTCGGGACGCCAGCTGCGCAGACGCCTGCCTATTGAGCGTCCCTCGTCCCTCGTATCGATTGCAGCCCCACCCTCACCTCGCACCTGCCCTCGTCTCCACTCCACTCCTCAACTGCCGACGGACGCTCCGCCAAAAATCTATTTACACGGGACGACTGCAGTTATTATTCACTATCCCACACTCACCCACACGACTCCACAATTATCCCATACCAATCATGATCACGGTTCTGAGCGCTGCAATCACACTAGCTTCATTATTTCATTCTAAAATGTCATTGGAGAGTTTTTCTGATGTAGTTAATAGCTTTCCGTGGTATCTTGATGTTGAAGATACCGTCTGGACCTGGGCTGGAGTTTCTGGTTTTAGCTAAGATTGATATGGCTTCTATGGGTGCTTTAAGTTGTCGGTTTGTGTGTTGCCCTGTAAAATTTCGTTCACATTTTTAGATGCTTTATATTCTAAGACCTTACTGCCGTAGATGAATTCGCTTGACTATTCGGCTCAATATATTTACCATTTATTGTTTATTTGTTACATGTTGATCTTGTGCGAAAAGGTGGTTTCGTTGACCTTTGGATTCTTTGAATCTTGTTTCCATGCTTCGGCAATGGCCGTTGTTGAAGTAATTCTTGTTAATTATTTAATCCCGGTATTTTTCCTTCTTTATTTAAAAACGCTACATATTTATCCTCAAAATGTTTGTATTCACAAAGTTTTTCTATTGTGGGGTGTCTTCTCCAGTGTGAAAAGGCTTGTTTGTATTTTTTCCATGCATCTTGACATTATTCGTTCCGCCGTGGAACTTCGTGCTTTCTCCACGTACCAGATGTTTTAGGGATGGTTGCGTTTGCTGTTTCAAGTATGGTGCTTGTCAGATTATTTATTTTGTCGTTGATGGATTTCTCACTTCAGTCTGGATCGTTATGTACAGTTCCCGTCTTCATTTTCAGTGTGCTTTTACAGGCTATGTAGGCTCTTTGATTAAATTTCCAGAGTGTATTTCATATGGAATTGGTGGCTGATTAATATGGGGAAATGGTCGCTTCCATGCAGATCATATGTTGTCCAATTAAAATTGTAGGCTGTAGAGGAGTTGCATAGAGATAAGTCGGTGGTACTAAAGACTGTTGTTGTCGGTGTGGTAATCAATCCTAAGACTGGTTTGATGCTACTCTTCATGATCATCTATAGTGGGCAAACCTTTGCATTTTTACATAGCTACCACATGCCACATCCTCCCTAATCTCCTTAGCGCATTCCATCCTTTGCCTCCCTCTTCTGTTATTACCTCTCTAATGCTAATTTTACAAGACCTCATGTCTCAAAACGTGGCCTATTAATCGATCCCTTCTCTTGGACAAAGTCCTCCAAATTTTTTTCTCTTCCCTATTCTGCTTAAAACTTCTTGGTTAGTTACCCTGCCCACCCTTTTGATTTTCAGCATTCTCCTATAGCACCACATTTCGAAAGATTCTATTCTTCTTCTGTCTGCAACTCCTATCGTTCACGTTTCGCCACACTCCATAAGAACATTTTTAATAATGATTTCCTAATATTCTTACTTATATTAGCCATAAGTAAATTCCTTCTTTTTGCGAAAGCCTTTCTTGCCTGCGCTTTCCTATTTTTATGTCTACTATACTTCTACCGTAACTAGTTATTATGCTTCCCAAGTAGCAGAATTCCTTAACTTCCTTCACATTATCCCTACCCATCTAATAACCTTTGTTATTCCACTATTTCCCATACTACACTCTATCACCTTGGTTTTCCTTCTATTAATTCTCATGTTGTACTGTTCTTCCAGGATCACCTTCATGCCATTTATTATGTTTTCCAAGTCTTCTTCTGATTCTCTTAACACTACAGTATCATCAGCTTTTAGTTATTCTTCTTGCAGTTTGATTCTCTTTCCAAATTCATTTTTATCTTTCTTCATCGCCTGTTCATTATATAACACAAGCAGCATGGGCTACGGACTGCATCCTTGTATTAATCCTTTTTTGATTTCTGCTTCCGTTTCTTGCCCTTCAATTCTAATTACTGCTGATTGCCATCTGTAGAGGTTATAGATAACTCTTCTTTCTCGATATTTTAAGTCAGTCATCTTCAAAATCCTTAATAGTTTATTCCAATAACATTAACAAACCGTTTTTCTAAATCTACAATTGCCATGACCGAAGGTCCATTTTTTCTTATCCTGTCTTCGAAAATTAGACGCAGAATCTATATTGCTTCTTTTGCCCCTACATTCTTTCTAAAACCAAAACTGATCTTCTCATAACTCGCATTTTGACGGTCCATTCTTCTATACACTATTTTAGTTAATATTTTGCATGCATGAGAACTAATTGTCCTGTGATATTCGAATGTATCAGCCCCAGTCTCCTTCGGTATAGGGATAATTTTGTTTGTTGGGTGTCCTTTGGTGAGTAAGGTTAAATCAGAGTTATCAATTATATCTTTTATAATTTTTCCTCTTCAGTCAAGTTTGAATGATGGCCAGGTGTAGCCGTGACTTTTGAAATCTCCAACTATTAGGAAGGGTCTTGGTAATAGACCGATCAGGGTGAGTATTTCTTCTTTTATAAAGTTGTAGTTGTTGGGAAGGAAGATATTACATAATTTTAGTGGTCCTTTACGGAATCATGGTCTAGTGATTATATGTTCTCAGTCAAAGTTTTGAGTAAGTAGAAGCTCTTCTGATTTGTAGACGTTCTTGGCGTTCCTTTAATACATATAGCATCTGGATTATATTCCATTCGATAATTATAGTCTTATTATTTCTTTCTCTTATTTTGTGCTAAAACATTCGTAGGTTCACTGTAATAATCTTACGGTCTGTTATTATTGGGAAACGTGAGTCTTTTTCTGAAGACAATTCGTTCTCTTGTCTTGTAGCGTCAGTAATATAGGGTTCTAGAGGTTTATTAGTCTTAGAAGGTAGACTTTTATTTTTTTTGCAGCCGTTTAGAGTCCACTGTAGTGAGAGTATCGTAGAATCGTATTGACTAGATAGGTCTGAGTCGCTGAATTTGTTTCTCGCTAGCCTTGAGTACGATTTTTCTCTATCAATTATTTCTAGGAATTCATCAGCTGAGATTTTGAAGTGATTTGCAATGCTCATAGGCTTGGTTGCGACAAATGCTTTTAATATGAAACTCTTCGCTGGAAAGTTTTGCAATAAGTACACACAGGTGGGTGAAACGGCCCAATTGCTTCCACCAAAGAACTGCTTTCTCCTGTAGCACAATGTTAACACGCGCGCAGCTTCCTGTTATTCTTAGCGTTCGCTGAAAACGAATGAATATTGTGTACTTAAGTATCATATTATTTCCTTCGTATTGGCTGATGGTGTAGGGAAAGGTAACATAACAAAACATTAATGTAGTTATAGTTTACAGAGTACATTTTACATTTTCAATTTCGGCTTTTAATTTTCGTTTCGAGTCATATTCATTTTTTTGGTTCAGTTCTTATACCCTAATATTTTTTTGCTCCAGAAACCATGCATAAAAATAGTAATATTTGTGAAACATTTTAAAACATGTCTTTTTGATTCTCAAATGAGCATTCTCTAAGAACTTTCCCCCTTTGTATTACCTTGCTTTCGTAAGCATTGTTTTCATCTTTATCAGAAGTTCTGTTTAACTTTTTCAATTGCCCTTCTAGTTCTTCCTTCTCCCAGATCGTAATGTAATATTCTAGTACTGGGAGAAGATTCTGGATGAAAATAATGTGAACCCGACGGAAGTGTACATTGGGGAGGAAACAGGAAAACTTGGCAACTGCAGTCAAGTTACTCAAACTATCACGTTACACGTTACTCTCGGTCTCGGTTTCCTTGAAATTATGAAACCCTCCAACACTACAAGAAACCACGTTATGTGGATGAAGATCACACTAATAAACACACAATTCACTTTGTTATAATTTATTATAAATTAAAAATTTAACTGTGCATCTTTCTCATAAAAAGAACACTCCCTGAAGCAAATATTGTGAAGATTCATACTATAATTCCTCATGAAATAGAAACATCAAAATTATGGAAATTATCTCTCTATGATGAATAAAACACTTATTAATTTATAATTTACCGTTTGTACTATAATGGGTAATGTTGCAATTTTTCTTCTTGTTAATATCACGAATAAACGCTTATTTTAATCAATTTTGAATGTAAACGTCAATATCTTTAAATAACTCAAGTTCTCAGCTTCAGGGATTATAATAATAATAATATTAATATGTCATGCCTTATATTTTGTATAGAAGATCAGCTTCAAGGTGTGGACTGAGTCAGGGGTTACATTTTTCCCCATTAATTGTATGTCTTAACTATTTAATAAACCACCTGTGTCATGTGTTATATATTAAGTAGGTATTCTATACCAATCTATTTGACTGTCCGTCTGTATGCTTGTTTAGAATAGGCTCCGAAACGGCTAGTTTTGCTAGTTAAGAATAATATTTCAAGAATAGTGTTAGATCCCTTTTAGTATCTTGCTGGTTGCATAGAAAGATCCGCCAGAGGGTAAGAAACTTGAGATTAATGGGCATATTTTGACCTGACTCCAGATTTGGGAGGAGACCTGCTTTCAGCACTGAAAGTGTGACATCTGCGAGTAGATTTGTAGACCAGGAATTGTGTGCTCCCGCAAATATTATTTCTCCAAGCCAAGGGACAAAATGGCGGAAAATTAAGAAATTCGTGCCCAATTGGAGACTCAAGGACAGTGGACCATCTGCGTCTGAAGTTGAAGCACAGAGGATTTCTCCCCAAACATCATAAAACCCATCTGGACATATGATGTACTAAGAAATCTAATCAGCAAATAATTCAACGGAGTCAAAATAAGTTTCTTCGTATGATCACTGGAGCATATTTTTACGTGACCAACAAGGAGCTGCATGAAGACCTTCAAATCAAATGGATCAGTGAAGTGATTTGTGATAACGCCGCAAAACATGAAAAAAGACTGACAAACCACACAAACATAGAAACCATCCAGCTCCTTGACAATACTAATGAGCTAAGGCGACTTAACCGAATTAAACCATACGAACTATGCAAATAAATATTAACTAAACGTCACTTTTTAAGGAATCTGCACACTGGTGTAGTATATCCACACACATTCTGCTCTGATATATACATGAGTACCTTGTCATAAATAGTAATAAATTATGTTATAATATTGTACTATTCGCATCCAATAAAGGATGTTTCAAAGAAAATTGTCCGGGCACTAGTATTTTGTCTGCCCGGAGATTCGAGGTGGAATCTTGTGGCTTCGCGTTGACAAGATATTTTTGAAGGTTTTGAAATATTTGTAAACTCAATAGCAATCAAACGACTGTTTTATTTATTTTTAATATGTTTCTAAATTTAACGGTACGACATTTCCTATTTTATTTTTCTCATATTTCTTTTTTGGAGTAATTTTTTCAACATCCACGATCAACTTGAGTCAGTCCGTGCTGCTAGCCGGAGCAATGTTTAACATGTTAATATTGTAAATTCTTTTCTTTGAAAATATAATCATTACGAAATTAAGTACACATAGAATCATGTTCATGCCTTCATTAAGTTAAGTCCCTACCCTTCAATCAGTGTGGTGATTTGATTAAGATTACCAAAATAAATATAAAAATAAAAGGCATCATAGCTATTAATAACAATATACTAAACAAGAGTTTGCCAAACTTTTTCTGCAATGGAACATTTCGCAAAATCAGACATTTTAACGGAACCCTTGGGTTATTGTTTAGGTTGGGTAATTGCTACTTGTAAAAACTAATTTAGCAATTATTTTTAAACATAAAACTTTAACATAAAAATATTAATAAATAAAGCACTTAATGACTTTGATGATTTTGGGTCTTTGATATCAGGAAAAATATTTGTACCTTGAATTCCAATATATGGTGTGGCATCCAGCCTGTATCTGCACACTTTGACTTCATTATAGCAAAATAAGTAAATCCCGCTTCGCATAAATAGGTTATAGAAAACTGAAGTTAGACAATATTAGCTTTATTTGAATTATTTGGGAACTCTTCTGACAAACTCACCCAGAAATATTTGTATATTTGTTTCAAATTACTCACTGATTAAACCATAGATTTTCATAGTCACTTGCATTAAAGCTACTGGTTTATCTGTCACGGAAAATGGATTCTGAACCCAGTAATCTTCCCTATTATTTTTCGGAAAATACTGCATTAAGTTGATTACAAGTTATGTAGGTTTTCCAAAATATTTGGGAATTTCATCATCTACTTTAATTAATTCAAACACTCATGTAAGGTAGGAAAACAATTAAAATCATTAGATTCAATTGATGAAATCCAAAATTGTATTTGTTTATCAAAAGATGCAGTTTTATCTCTTGTATTAAAATTGTAATACCCGTTCCTTGTAATGAAAACTAATTGCACAATGAAAAAAATATCTGCAAGTTTTATCAACCTTGAAGGAGTTTTTTAAAACTTCAACAAAATATTTTTGTGCCTTCAAGAAAACCAAAAGCTCACTTCGAAGTTCAAAAAGTCTTTTCCTCTGGAAATCCGTCTCACTTCAGTACGTAATAAAAGTGCTCTGTGCTCACTGCCCATTTCATCGCACAAAATTTTCTTTAATCGGGATGGAAGTGGTTTTGATTTTACGTAGTTGATCACTTTCGCGGCTTTATTCATACCATTTTTTAAATTTGTGGAAATTTATGTCACCAGCGTTTTTTTTTAAAAAAAAACATCAGATCCTCATTCGCTTCACTTGCTGCTTTGTGAGCCAACCGAACAATTTATAATTAAAATGTCTGAACAACAGCGAAATTTAACATCTTGAAAAAGGACAATTTTTTTTAATGAAATACGTAATACGTATATTAATAGATACTTTTGTGACCATATGTCTTTTGTTTGTTAGCAAAAGAAAATATTAATTATATTTCATGGACCACCGGCTGAGAACAGCTGCACTTGATGAAGCTGACATACTGCAATTAAGCGCTGTTGGATTACTTTCCGCTAGCAAGGTTTATTTACTCATTGTCAAGTTAAATAAAGAGGGAAACAAATAGAGGGAAACAGGAACAGGGTTTCTTTGTTTGCAACGTTGATAAATCCAAAGAGTATCTGAAATAGATAGAGAGGCAATAGAGGCGCTGGAGAATTCCATCTTTCTTGCCAAATGTTTAATATTTCTTCTTTAATTTATATTTTGGTGTTTGCTTCCTTGCCTAAGATTGCTATGATTTTGCACTGGCTACTGGGATTAAGACTGTTGGAGAATCGATACTCCAATATCGGAAAGTGAAATGTAAAATGACACTGTGCAGCCGACCCAGTAGGCCAAGGCCTTGAAAGAGCTGCACAGCCAAGCAAGAAGAGAAGAATATTACAATTATAACCACCCATTTTATAAGCTACGAAGAATTCCGGTGAATATTTTATAAGCAGTTCGGCAATTTAAATAATTCTCAAATCGATATTTTATTATTTTCTCTGGGAAGAGAACAGAAATTTCACATGACTAGGTTCTGATTAAAAACATCTCTACACTATCAAATACTTAGCGCGTAATCAACCATGATCGGGAAAATTGGGGCATTAATCTTCTTATAAATAAATTTGGAAGTTCGTGTGTATGTTCAGCAAACTAGTTAACGTCGAAGTGCAATTTCAACTTCATTTTGTACACGGCCTTTCCGATTTGGAACCAGATACTATGAGGGTTAGGCATGAATATCACCTGTAGGGGAGAAGGTGAAAAAATCAATAGCATGTAATTGTAATTAATGTAAAGGGTTTTTCAATTGGGTGGGTCTTTGTTGAAATGGAATAAAATGATATGTGCATGAGGTATTAACTAAATTCTTTCTGTATTTAAAATGCCAATGCATGCCATTACGTTGTAAATGATTGGGGGGATGTTAATTAATGAATTTAATAATTGGGTTTGAATATATACATTTATTAATTGTAAACACAATAATTTTAATATGGGTAGTGCGTGTAAAAATAAAAATGTACAAAAATAATTAATTAAAATGGGATTGTATTAAAGATCTCAGGGTATTAATGGTTTGGGTGACCACGTGTAGCAGATCTGTTCGTTGACGAACCTGAGTTGTTTTCATAGGCGTCTCGCTGTAATTTCCGTGTTGACAATAGTACGAAGTCGCTCTGCCAAATTGAGGAAACTCCGCTTTTTCCTCTTCCTTCCCTTGTTGTTAAGGTCTTTCTTCCCTGCTTCCTGGACTGATCAAAGCATGGTCTCCGCTGCCACCTCACCAATCTCTTCTCTCCACCACTCTGCAGCCAATCTCATTTCGCCACCACCTTGTATCACCAGCAATCTCTTTCTCCACCACTCTCCTTCAATATCCTCTCACCATCACCTTGCAAAAATCTCACCAAAATTGTCTCCGCCAGCATCTTTAAAACCTTTTCCCCACTTATCTGACACCTATCCCGAAGGTGGCAGGGATGGATATTCTCCAATCATATCCCTTGTTTCATTTGGGGAACACACGCCACCCGGTCACCAAATTCCCAGGCAGATTAAGACATTCCGACACGGCGACGAGGTGTCCGAGCTTTATGGTACAGGTGTCTGCCGCAGTCCCTTTGTTATTATTCCGAGCCGCCAAGACGGCGCGTGGAAAAACCCCTTCTTCCTGGCAAGCGACTTGCTCATGCCGGAATATTTCTTATTTAAGTTTCCGTAAATAATAATAAAAAATTGGACGCGGGTTCTACTGTGCTACAATGTATGGAATATAATATCGTTCAAATGTCCGCCGCGGCTTCTCTCGTTGGTGTGGATCCAAGTGGTCCAATTTACAGTTACTCTGCCTCATCGATCCGGCTGAATTTTAACGATGGCCTGCATGGGTTATGTTGACTTTAAGGGCATCGGTTGATTGCGGCTTCAATAAACCTCACAAGAGAAAGACTAGAGGGATCAAATCGCACGATCTTGGTGGTCAATACACGTCACCTCTGTGAGAGCTAACCATACACTCAAATCGTTCATGCGTCTGCTGAGTGGCATGTAGCGTCATCCTGCAGGAACTACAAGTCGTCTACGTCCATATCGTTCAATTTGGGCAAAATAATTCTGTTATCATCGTTCTGTAGCGCTCGTCGTTGACGGTGATGGCCTGCCCTACGTCCTCCTCAAAACATTTCCTCCGTGGCCATTTTCTCAGATGATCTGGCGATCCTTTGACCTACTGGTGGTGGCTGATTGTTTTCTGAATCGATCGACTCGAATTTGGCCACTAAACGTTGGGGAATTGACTTTGAATGGCCACCGAACACTTATTTTGATAAACAAATTCCATCATTTGGACGTGCTGCTCAATCGTGTAACTTGCCATAGTGATCTACCATCAGTAACTGAATAATAAACAACAAATCAGACAGACGCCACCAAAACATCATTGGTGCCAACATCGGCCCGCAAATATTATGTCTGCCAACTACAGTTAGCAATAAAATATTTAATTATATTTGGCTGATAATGAAGGAATTGTCTGGTTTTTAAAATACAGACGGCCATAAAAGTGGAATTAGAATGAAATTAGCCAGATAATGAAGGCACATATAACGTTTGACCTTAAAGCACAGATTTAGTTTTGTCGAGATTTCTTTCTATGATTCCAACAAGATTATCAACAACTTTATCTGCAATTACAATATTTGTATATGTGTCAGACGTAGGATGCTCAGCTACATGTATAGGGTGTGATAAAAATGTTAAATATTTAGAGAGGTAGTAGCAACCATCAAGACAAGAAAAAAAGGTGGAACCGCATAGTCTTTGAGATACTTAGACTTGTTCTTAGTAGAGGTTCAACCTCACGTCCATTCATTACACTTGATGTAGGAGGTGCATAATCCACATCTGTAGTCTTTGCTGACATGTCACATCCATCAACAAATAAGTTGATGATAAAGAGCCCCATTTAATATTTGCGGTACGATGTATGGTCCTAGTAATTTGTCACCAAGAACGCCTGCCCATACTTTAATGGAGAAATGATGTTGATGTCCTATTTCTGCAACTGCTTAGTGACTTTCATCAGCCGATAAGAAAATTCATACCGCCATCTCTTGTGTACCATGTCTCCTTGGTAAATAAATTCTTCGACTAAAGCAGTGGATCAATGGCACACTTCTGCAAGAGCCATTGACAGAACTGGAATCTCTTAGAGCGGTCTTCTGGTCTTAGCGTCTGGACACGCTGAAAATGGTATGTTCATGTAGTACCACTCAGACGCGGAAGACTAACCCCTTCTACTGCTGCCCAACTCAGCACACTGTTTTGAGGTCTTTGTAGCACATACTCCTCCATGTAAGGTCTGTGGATTGACCAAGACCTTCAACTATTCTCCTTGTGAGGTGCTAGAGAACCTTTGCCCTCAACACATATTCAGCCACTATGGACAAGCATGTAGGGTTGCATCAGACCAGTCTTAGGATTGAATACCACAATAACATCAACATGGACAAGTGTACAGATCTCAAAAAGTATTTATTTCCGGATGCTTGTTTATTGAACTCTTTTTCCTTGATTTTAAGGTTGATATCACTCCTCCAATATTCGTCACGTTTTTAACACCTTTATAAGCAGACAAGCCAACCAGATTCATCAGATTTGGGCTGGAGTTGAGAGTACTTAGAGTCCACAAACGAAACAATGGAAAAAAACGCCGAAAACCCAAGAACCCATAAACGGATTTGGTTTGCTCAAAATATTCTTCCGAGGCTTATCAAACTACAGCATTTCTTTACCTTTTTAATTTAGTTGCTAACTGCTGTTATTCCCATAAATTTATTTTAATAGATATTTAAATTCTACGGCATATTCGAAGTATTCAGCTTCAAGGATCATTTCATTAAACGCAAATATGTTGCTATGTGTGATTATGCCAAGACAAGTTCATTAAGTCTTACGTGCTCTCATTCCATTGAAAATTTCCCACTTTGCGCCGTAATATTTCTCATCTAAGAATAATTTATTGCAGCGCTCTGTTCTCTTACTTAATGGAATGAAAATGACTTTTCCAGTAGTGATTGCAATAAGAGCTGCACCGCACTCGCACTCATAAGAAGAGCGCTCCAACGGCATGTACAGCCAGTTTATTGCTCCGGATTCTCATTTTAAAACTTCTCCTATGATATACTCATATTCAGATGTTTATTAGATGTGTGATTTATTTCTCGTCTGACGGTACTTGGTATCGATACATTTTAACGAGTTTAGTATTATTTTTCAGAGAAAGTTATTAAGCAAGCTGTGCATTATCACCCCTCCCAAAACTCTTTACCCCTCCCCAAATATCTACCGCAATAAAAAACCTAAAAAACAAAGCCTCCCCAGGTCACGACCTCATCACAAACCGCCATCTAAAACACCTCCCCAAGAAAACAATAATCTTAATTACCTATATCTTCAACGCTATCCTCAGAACCACTTATCCAACCAAATGGAAACACGCAACCAAAAATACATCCTGAGAGTTATCGTCCAATAAGTCTCCTTCCCACATTATCCAAATTGTTCGAGAAACTACTACTACCCCAACTAATTAATCAACTCTCCTCTCTGATTCCTGACACTCAATACGGCTTTCGCCCATAACACTCCTGTCCCCATCAAATATACCTACTGTCTCTCCAACCTCATAAACAACCCCTTTGAACATCGAAAACCCTCATCACCACATTTATTGACATCAAAAAAGCGTTTGATAAAATCCACCACCCTCCCCTACTATCAAAAATTAAAGACGTCCTTAACGACACCCACTACAAAAAACTCCTAAACTACCTTTCAAACAGAACCTTCTCTGTTAAAATAAATAACCACCTCACTCAATTGCGGTGGGAGTGTCATTGCCCCTTTCCTATACAACATCTTCTCCCACGATATCCCACAACATCCTAACACTAGCACAATCTTTTTCGCAGACGACATGAAACGTCCTCTCTCATCTCCAATTTCCAACCACTCCAATCAACGCTCAACAACCTACAACAATGGTCCAAACAATGGCGAATCAGTATCAACCCCACCAAATCAATAACCATCCCATTCACACTAACAAAAAACCCTCCTCCCCAATTCACCTCTATCTAAACAATTCATTAATCCCTACAAAAACGGAAACCACCTACCTCGGAATCATGTTTGACTCAAAACTATCCTGGAAACCTCATATTAATTTTCTCCTCTCCAAAATAAACCAAAAATACAGAACTCTATATCCCCTCCTAAACAGAAAATCCCCTGTCACCACCAGCACAAAACGTGTCCTATACCTCTCCATAATACAACCCACCTGGTCCTATGCCTCCTCCATATGGGGAAGAACAGCCAAAATCCATTCAGCCCAATTTCAAACCAAACAAAACATAA
The DNA here is from genome assembly GCA_034510155.1 of Eucriotettix oculatus. Taxonomy (NCBI): domain Eukaryota; kingdom Metazoa; phylum Arthropoda; class Insecta; order Orthoptera; family Tetrigidae; genus Eucriotettix; species Eucriotettix oculatus. The sequence continues at coordinate 82,587,350 of CM067380.1, forward strand.
TACTACGCACCATTACAAACTCTTCCTGGTACCTCAGAAATTCCGTCATCCACCATAACATCAAAATTCCCAATGTAAACTCAGTAATCTCCAAATCGATAACAAACCTAATCAAAAGCGCACTCAACCACCCAAACCCCACGATCCAGCAATTTCATAACAATCCTCCTCCACCTCAACGCTTCCGTCGCCTCAAAAGAAAAGTCCCAATTGACCTCATCCTTCCCCCTGATGATTCAGGCACACCCTAACCCACTCTACCATCATGACACATCCTTATATATCCTCCAAAAATCAGTTCGCTGCCAGTCAATCCTCACACACCTACGTCATATGCCCCTCAGATACAATTAAACCTAACCCGTTCGGCTAAAGTAGGTTAATCAAACGGATTAATCTAACCTCACGCAACCATGTTAATTATATACCATATATTATTTTCATGACTTTTTTAAATATTGTATATACTGTATCGATATTGGCCTAACTGATAATCTGTATGATAACAGTTTTTATATATATAAAAAAAATAACAATCTGTGCCCGAAACTAAGTATTATGACTCACAAGAGGGTGGTCTATAGAGATAGAACCACCCACTCATCGCGGGAACTGCGATCCGAGAGCATTTAGTGAGTGAATCAGAATCTTTTTCTTTCTGGATACGAAAAAATAAATAATAAAAGACCAGTAGAAATTTCAATTGTATTCATTTTTCGTTTTTTCATATATTAAACACACGCTTTACTTAACGCGATTTATTTTATTGAATTCATTCCAGCGGAAAGAACCAAATCCTGACCACATGTCATTAGCATAAACCACGTGGTATATATCCAAGAAGCTTACCACGTGCTTTCTAAGTGAGAGCGAATGAGAGTAGAGGAATAGGCAAACGTTACCCTACCGTCTTACTTCGCTCTCAGTTCAACTGCGTGGACAACAATTTATGACAACGTCGCTGGAATTTGATTGGATGGCACAAGGAAGAGCTTCAAGGTCAAATCAGCTCACATTATGTTATAGTTTAAATTCCCTACGCGGCATTCACACAGGGACTGGTGTTTCCTCTGAGGACCCCGGGCAAAGTTAACTCCGATTTCTAGGCATCACTCTAAATCACAGCGGTAAAAACAATTTGGGAGTGAGAATACTACTGTGCATTGAAACAAAAAAAACTGTAAACCGTAACAATACAATTAACCGCTTTTCTAAAACTACGAAATTAATTGAAGTTTCATGACGTTGAAGAGTGATAATTTTCAAACGCAATGATTAATACAGAATAATAAAATAATTTTCTAAACATAATTAGTACTAAGCTAGGTAATTATCAACACGACACAGATAACCCTGTGCTCATTTGTAGCGTGAAATTATTTCGCACAATACACGCGACTGCAAAACTCATCAGTGGAAAGAATGCGATTAATTATTGAGAGAGTTCCATACGCAGCGGAATAGCTGATCGATCTATTTAAGCTTCAGGAATTGCAGAAACTTTGTTAGGATGAGATTATTTGTGATCAGTGCCTGCCCTGAAAGCTTATTTTTGAAAGCCGATTATTTAGACGCGTTACGCAGTGCTCGTAAAGGTCAACTTTGATCATTTAAATTTATCCTTACCGTAAGTATCAAAATATTTGTCACACGAGAAACAAAAGCTAATATTATTCATCTACTCTGTGATTTATTTCTATTATAAATTGTAGTTTGTCTTACAATTAAGCAAAGATTTTATCTATCAGTTTATTTATCTAGCTTCTTTATTTTAACAATTGATTGTAAGCTAGATGCTTAAATTTTGAAGATCTTTTCCAAATTAATAAGATTCTGCACTGAGAGTTACATATACCGTGACTTCATTAACTGTACCATCCGATTGCATGCAATTTTGGTGTATTGTAATACAAGGTTTCTGTCCATCTTACGAAGATTTGGGTTCCTTCTTTCCCTCTTTCAGTCCAAAAAAGGTCCTACCCAAAAGAACGTAGAACTTATAACAGCCTTCGACAGTTCGCTGTCACTGGAAATGTTTTTCTAACCTGATTCAAGAATGTCAAACCCTACACGGTGCCTGTCATCTGCAAACTTTGGGTGAGTCACCAACTTTCTGTCTCTCTTTCCTGTCCTTATTAATTGGTTGATTTAACCTGACAATATCATTTTCTGATATATATATATTGTAATGAAAAAACGCAGATTTTGGTTATATCGTGGCATTGTGAGGCGCAGTTAGGCCTACAACGAAAGAAGCGCGACAAGCGAGGCCAACAACCATGTCGGCGGGGAACCACGGAATTTTGTGCAATAAACCGCTGGCGGGGAACTCCCGGAACGAGAACTTAAAAGGGAGCCGTTGGGAGGCTCTGAAAGGCACATGAGTTGGGGAGAGGACGGACGACGGATCTGTCAGATGAGTCTGAAAGGCAGATGAGATGCGGAGAGGACGGATCAGCCAGTGAAGCGAGCAGTTGAGGAGAGAAAGGAGAGAGCAAATGATGAGTTGGACCTGATTCATACTACCTTCATCGGTGTAAAAAACCTGCAAGATGCCAGAGAGACGCGGAAACATTCGTGAAGTTGGATGTTTGTAGGCCCAGTAATTGTGGGTAAGTTCTTAAAAGCTGTGAAACTTGCTCATTGTGCTGATTGAATAAATTTAAATGATTTCTTTTCTATTTTCAGTAACTGCATACTCTACTTTTCAAGAGACCAAAAATTTGTTCAGTTTATAAATCAATGTCCTATCCCCTGAAAAGGGTATTACAATATATATATATATAAACAAAGTTAGTGGGAATGCTCAATTTAAGCCCAGTAAAGCATATAGTTATTTTTTAGAAGAAAGACAAGAATGGAAAAATGTCAACCAGACCAAGGAATCGAGCCCAGGACCTTGCGATATCCAGACGCATGCTCTACCAACTGAGCTAATCCGAGTGACGTCCCAGGTTCGACTTCGCCATTCCGTAAGCCTGAGCTAGGCTCGGTTTCGGAGTTCTTACGAGTGAATGTTGCTAAGAAGAGGTTTTTTGACGGGAAAGTCAATATCAATTATACAATATTTACTTTAATTAACACACATACAAATATGAAAAATTGGAAGTATATACAATTTTCGAAAGACTAAACAATAAATGAATTTAAAATTTCTCTGTTCGCGAATTTCAACAGATTCAGAAAAATTACACAAGGATAAAGTACATGTGCCGGATTGGGTCTCTACACTCGGCCCACATTTGTTCAAGTCGATCATAGAACATATTGTTTGATTAATCTTATCTATTCATGTCCGTCGGAGAAGTCTATCTCGACGAAAACTCTTTGGTCAGCGGTGGCAACAAACGACGCTCAGCGGCAAGGGAAGACTCGCGATGTTTGATACGATTCCCTCAGAAAGTTCGCCGGCTAGGTCAGAATCAAGGTATGGCCCTTCAGAAGTCGCTGTCGTGGCTAGTATATGTCACAAGTCACCGGCCCACACTTCATGGAATGAACGAATGCACACCACAATATTGGCTACAGGTCATTTCGTCGTAATATTGAACAGTTCGGATTGCTATGACGATGTACGAACGTAATCTCCCATACGACTACTGAGATTATGTAAATGAATTATATAATTTCAAAGTCCTGATATCACTGAGACTTTTCAGGATGTCGCTTGTAGTGAAATTTTATAAGTCCCAACTTGTGGTAATATTTCAATCCGGAGCACAATTAAAATATACGCCCGTTCATATCCAGTAGCAGGAACGAATTCTTCGAATTTTGCTTGTATAATGAATTCTCCAAGTGTGTCAAGGGAAGGGATGAATGTTGTCAACGTACAACAGTGCTGCGATCTATACTGTTGTAAGGAAAAAAATGCTTATTTTGAAAACGTGTATGGAAAATTGTAGATAGGTGTCGTATGTAAAAGTTATATCTCAAATTATTTACGTTTTGAAATTATGTATTCATGTTAAAATTTAAACTATAAACTCCGAAATTTTAGATGGTCTGGCATCACTGTTGACAACATCTGTGCGCGCTAGATATCAGGCAACAATAGTGTCTGATATACAGGTTCGCAACTTGCTCGTCCCATTATTCCGACAATGGGTAAGGTAAAAAATGTGACTACAAAGCGGTTGGTTAAGAAACTGTGAGAGATGTCAAAACAAAACTTGAATTGTGACCTTAATTTCAGTGTAAACCAAATTTAAAGATTATATTTTATTCGAAAGTTATCTGCTTTTAAAGTTACAATTTAGACATAATAATGAATTAATAATTGAAATTTATCTTTAAAATGTTTATTTACAATGTTATTTCAGATATATTTTAGTTCATTTAGAGATGACATTAGTGTAACGTTAACTTTAAAGTAATTTAAAATAATTTTTAATTCCGTAATTATTATTATATCGAATTATTAAGTTCTTTATAACAATATGATTTAATCAAACTGACCAAGTATGGTAAATGGAAAACACAATAATTGTTAGGAAATAAAGTAAAGACAACAGGAAATCAGTAAGGAAATATGAAAATCTTTCCAAATATGGAACGGGCGGTTATAATATATATATATATATGTTAATTATAATATATATATATATTAATATTATATATTAATTAAATATATTAATTATTTTAGGGGGAGGGTAATTAAATAAATTATACACTGTTCAAATTAAATTCAACTATACTAAAAATTATTCATGAAAAATATACAAGTGACTAATAATCTCAGGGGTATTGGGCCTCTCGAAAATGAAGTACGCAGATACTGGAAAGAAAAAAAATCATTTAATCAGATACGATGTTAAAAGAAACAGGCTAAAATGAATAAGTTTTACAAATTGATAATTTGCAACTTACCCCAGGCAATTGGGCTGCACATACATTCACAGCGCATTTCTCCTGTTCATATCAGTTTCTCACATTTCGGTCCATCGTCATGTAAACCCCCAAGAATATACCTGATACTACAAAAAACACTTAAAATTTTCTATTTACAGGTTGTAGAAATTGTAGTTATATAATAAAATATCCTTCAGAGCACCACTGCGGCTCCATTCAGCTACTGGTTCCAGAGAATAAAATCCTCATCAATCTCCTTCCACCTCGATGACCTTTGCAATCACACCGCCACTCCTCAAACTTTGCTGGAGCAAGCCGCTTTTCTCCGGATTTCACCGACCTTCTCAAAAACACGTCCCTTATCACCCATCGCCAAGTCCGTTCTCAAAATGACATCCGCTCTCCTCAACCACCTTAGCGATCATTTTTCAACTCCATAGCCATACTGCTATAACTAGTTCTTGTGACCTCAGCCACCAATCACAGTTGGGAGCTGGTGTTGCCATCTCCTAGCTAATTACAAAATAACTATATTTCTGTCTGTCCTTTTGAGCACGGAACCTATAACCTACGTCACCGACTCTGCCGTCGCCATTGTTAACGCTAATTATTATTTAAATAAACATTCTATTATCAACTAAATTTAACATCTAATTTTCAGCAGACTTAAATAAGGAAAATGCACTGGGGTATCGGGGCTTTATATACCTATGTCAATGGGATTGTAAGTTTTTCTGCCGATGTATATATGTGTGTGTGTTTGTCTGGTAACAAGCTTCATGAGGGTGATCCTCACGCAGGCACCTCACCTTTAATAGGATAGGAAGGGAATTGAAAAGGGGGATGTGGAAGGTAGAGCAAGGTAGCCAAGGGTTGACTAGGGCCCCCGGGCTATAGTTTAAGGATCCTACCCGGTGTTTCACCTAAAGAGATGCAGGGAAAACCATAGAAAACCTGCATCAGGTAGGTCGGGCATTGGGTACTATTCTCACGCTCTTCCAAATGACGGGAGACGAGTTTGCTGTGGGGTCGCAGCATTCTCTTCTCCATGTCTCCACCAGTTTTAGGAGACAGTTGGCCGACTGATCCGGTGGGATCAGCGGACAACTCTTGACTTATGCCCAAAGTCTTCGACCCCAGTACATATACCTCCTAAAATAGGTGAAGGTGTCTCGGCGTGTGAGAACTTTTATAAAAAAACCGGAGCCTGCATCAGTATTTAAGGTTATACACAAGAAAGTAAACTGCAGGAGATTTGTATTAATTTATGAAAATGTGTCGAAGTAATTTGGTAGCATGAAACAGTTTGTGATTCTGACAGAACCTCCGTGCGTCGATAAAACTGAAGTGCAGCGCATTAGCGTGGGTAATTGACGTTGATGTCCTAATAGTGATGAATTTTCTGGTCCGCGGTGACGCAAATGGAGTCTGTCTGAACCGTCAGCTGCTGATGAAAAGATGTCTGCGCCGGCGCGCTCTATATCGACAGACGGGACAAAAGGCGCCACTATATTTAGCGACAACTTCTCAAAATATTATTCAGGTAGGTCGTTGCGAAACGGCTGCATAACGCTCTGCGGATCCGCATTCATTTTGTTTCACAAGCGACTTAAAGCAAAATAAAAAAAGCGTCGGATCTGAATGGGAGCTTCCTGAAGGCAGCTTTTCTCTCCGCGACTTCACAGCAAAAGGAAATGCCAAAGCCAGAAAAGAGAAGATTATGATGCTTTCCTTCTACTTGATTTGATTTATTTACTAATAGCCTATAAAAAGGAAATGAATTCCCTCTATTGGACTACTACTACTACCTATACCTTCTATCTATCCTATTTTCATATCATCAAATATTCAAATTTAAAGAACAAGAAAAATTAAAGCTCATAGCGTCTGTAATAATTAAAAGGTTTTTTGATAGGGTAGTATGGACGATGACCTAAGAAAATAGTTCAATTTAAAATAAAATTGTCCCTAAAGACCTAGTCGTTAATGCTACTCTAAACAGAATATACGAAAAAATTAGGATACAATAGGAAAGTGTTTACAACATTACACAATTAGACAATTTTAAAATATTATATTAAAATTATTTAAATCGGAATACACATAAATTTTGTTTTACATTTTAAGAGTTATCAATCGGAGCTTTCTATTGACGATATTAACAGAAATTAATTCAAAACATATATAGATTAAACATCCTACAATTTAAATTGTGAGATTGTGTGTCTGTCTCTTTGTTCCGCATACAAATTTAAACACGCGCAGAAATTAGACCAATATTTGTACAAAATATGAAAAGACGAATCAATGGACAATATGTGTTGCTGATAAATATTTTTCGGGTCTCATTTAGATTAATGGTGTTTCACTCGATGTTGTTTGTTTATAATTTAAACCCTATGCGGAACAAGAGGAGTAGGTGTAGAGGGGCGTTATATAAAGTAAGGCGAAAAAGGCCGATTGCGGGGGTATGGAAGTCGCCGAACTTAATCAGGGCATTCAAGATGTCTGTTAAGTTACAGTTTAGTCTCTAGGAGTGGCGATAGCAGAGGGAAGATAAGATAAGAATAACTTTATTTCTATACAATTACATAAATGCAATATGGGAAATCGTCAAGTTTATACAGATACACAAAAACAGATAAAATTTAATTAATCTGTTTTAAGTTTTACAATTGTATCACCATTCATGTAACTTATATACTACTTTATGTACTAAATACTCCTTCAAAGTTCTTTCAAAATGCTTGCTTGCAGTTCTTTTATGTACACTGGCAGTTTATTATAAAATAACATTCCCTTAAAAAATGGGTCATGCTCAGTTTTTTAAAAATTAGTATGCACTCTAAAATAGTCAAAGTTCTGCGCACAATTTCAAACCCGTAGATCAATTTCCACCAAATATTGTTCAAATGTTCCTTGTGACCAGGAAACAAACACTATGGGGTAAGACAACTATCACCACCAGCATTGGAAGTAGACAGTTTTAGAAATGTTAAATCATGCAAAAACCGTTGATATTTCCTTCGAATAAAGGTTTTTCTCTGTCAATGGGATTGAAAGTGTTTCTGCCGATGTTTGTGTATGTTTTAATCCCCATTTGGCATGGGACTGGAGCTGCATAAAAATGGTGCGATAGCAACAAAAAACGGAGTCTATTTTTAGGTTATAGAGGTCTCTGAGTTTAATTCTGACATTCAACCTGCCGGTAAAGTTGTATGTCAGCCCCTAATTATAAGGGAGTAAGGGGCTGAAAGCTTATTAAATAATTATAATACAAAAACAACTAAGACTGTTGTGGTACTCACTAAGCAAAGTTCTGACATTCAACGTGCCAGTTGTTATATTTCGATCCTAGTAGAGGGGCTGAAACAAAGTTGTATATACATTTGGAGATATTTCTACTGTACTTGGTACTAACGATCGAAAAATTAATTCTATTTATTGAGTCGATCAGAGTCGATTCAATCACTGCTACGAGTCGATTCTTTTAAAAGACTCTTTGGCTCACCGAAACCCATTCTCAACGTTGAACATTAATACCTTGGGGTAATTAATAGGGGAAGGGTCGAATACACACAATAATTAGACACAAAATATGTAATAATTATAAATTTATTTATTTATGGTAAATAAAATTGATTTGTTTTAGATGAAATTTTGATGAATACTTAATACAAAAACGTTTCGCCTAACGAATAGTATGTGTTAAATATTGTAATATAGTATGTGAAGGAAATATGATATGATAAAAACGAAAATTAAATATAGTCTTCCTTAAAAATTTAAAGTAATACGATAAAATTTTATTTACAAACACATCCTTTTAAAAATTTTGTTCTTGAATTTTTCTAAAAAAAATATACGTACCTGACAAGCTGAACGGTCGATTCAAAATATAATTCCACATACTGTAACACTGAGAATTGTTGAAGGTGAGGTCTTCCAAGATGTCAAGTTGTCTTCTCAAGTGAGAACTCAATGTTTCCTCTCTAACGCTTCGTGCCTCTCCAAGTAAATTCTTCAATTGTCCATTCGGTAAAAATCAGCAGTTCCTTCTAAATATTGATTACCATCCATAAGTCTTCACGGTCCTTGGGAATGAGGGTTAATCAGGGCATCAACCTAGTCCTAGCCGACCTTTGGGATTTATTGGATACGAAACATTCTACGCGTGGAATAATTTGCAATGTTATCTACACTGTAGCCTATTTATTTACACAAAATTTATTCTGCATATTCATTGTACATAATCTTGTCAATTAAAGATGGTAATGTTTATATGGTAGCGGGTTGGTGATTCGAAAGGACACTAAAGCAGTGAATAATATGTTAACTATGGATGTAGAGAAGTTGTAAGAATAACAAAAATCAAAATTAAGTTTCTGACATGATTATTTAGCAATAATTATGGCTTTACCGTAGTGTCTGTCAAAAGGAGAGAGTCTATCACTTCAAAATTTATTAGGCGTTTTATTGTTCATTAATTGTTGGAGAATGACGCTCATAACTGTTTCGATTCAGATCCTGACTCAAATGTTATTCCAACCCGGACGACTAAGTAGGCGACTCAGGCAGGCGTTTCGCTTAACACTCGATGACTCGTACGATTTTCTCACGACTCTATGACTTACGTAACTCGTTCACGAGTCTACCAATCGTAATGTGAACCGTAACTATTTCTACTGAGTTGTTTTAGAGAACGGTTCTTTTATACGAATCGGCTCTTTGAAGCGATTCTCGGTTCTTTGGCCCACCTCTACTTTGTACTCATGTTACGTAGGTCCATCGACAAACACAGGTTAGGTAAAACATCCCTAGCACCCAAAGTATTTTTCACTCACACAGTAACGGGGCTATTTTTTACTGTGTTATGGAGTAAAATGCTGCAATTTTTACTCTCGTAAGGTACCTAGGGTATTATTGACTGTAATAGGCTGTCGATGGGGACTTCGCCTCTCTTAACGTACCGGGAGTATTTTTGACTCTATAGTGTGAAGTAGTATTTTCGTTTCTCTTAGCGTAACGGAGAAATAAGTGTACCGGGTTTTAGACAGTTACTGTACATGTTTAGATTCCTTGACTCGATTTAGGTACTGTCATTCATCACGCTGCAGTGTGAACATTTAATGGCCAAAATGTGACTCTCTAGATGCAGGTTTAATCGCTTGTTAACCAATACTTTACTGGCGAATTGAATACTATCCAAAACTTGAAGCATGGCGATCGTTAAGCTGGTTCTTAGGATTTAGTGGAGAATTCTGGTCGAACAGCACCGATGAGCCAGGGATATTGAATCTAAACTGGACCTGCAAAATCGACTTCTGTCAGATGATTTATGTTAACAGGATACTATTAAAATAACCTTGTTCTTTAAACTTATCTATAATGTTTCGTTTTTAAATGTAATAAAATATACATATATTTGCTTCAATTCATCGACCAAATATTAGTGGCAAACCAGTTATTTATGTTTTGACTTTAACTTTTAAGTATTTAATGTTGCCCGGGAGATTATTATTCCCATTAATACCGTTTATTTTCACAAGGAAGGGAAGTCTCTAACTATAATACAGAAAGGTGTTCATTATAATGCTATCAGCATATTTAATAAACCTCCAGCAACCACTAAACAGTTAAAAATAAATACAAACAAGTTCAAAAATGAACTTACTTTTTACTTAGCCACTCCTACTCTGTTGAAAAATTTATAGAGTTGAGTGTATCTTAGTATAGATCTTCCCATAGATGTAGTACATTGTTGAGACACTAGTGTAAGACAGTGTAAGCTATTAGCAATATTTATAGATATTATATATCAGGCAAAATTATATATCTTGTCTTCTCTGTAGTAGTTATGCATATCTTAGAGTAAGTTAAACGCTATTAGTAACATAAAGTTAATAGTAATTAAGAAATCATAACAATTTATGTACAATATCTGACTCGTTCCACATCCCTGAAATTCTACTTCTCTATGGGATCAATGGTATATGATTAAATACTAATACTAATAGCTTCAATGTAATTCAGAGTGTCATACCTGGTATATGACATATTATTCACATGTCAGAAGAAGACTTGGAAACCATAATAAATGGCATAAACGTGGTCCTGGAGAAAGAATTTAATATGAGGATTAAAGAGGGCAAACCAAGGTAATAGAGTATAGTATGGGAGTTGAGTTGTCTGTTTCAAGATCATCCTCATGTAGCCTGTTAACCCTATATATATAAACTTTCTTCATGGATTGTACGTGACAAATATAAATCAGCCTTTCAACGGAATTTAATAAATTCCATGAAGTAACTAAAACTAGTCTCAGAACAAAAATTTTATAGGCTGTTTCAGACGATCAACTAGGGATGCGTGTTACGAAATAATATAAAACAGATGTAAATACACATTTTCCATCGGATTTAAAATTATTTTACTTTTTTCAGTTTTTAATGTTGTTATTTTATATCGTATGTATTTGTAGTGTTACAATTTTTTTTACTTCTACCAATATGATTACTAGTTCTAAACTACTATGATTATTACTTCTACTTTATATTATATTCTTTATTACGTAATAAATTTATTTTTAAACATGTTTTACTATATTTTTATTTGAAGTTGTAATTTAATGTGGAGTTTTTATAATAATTAAAGATTAATGTTATAACCAGTTATATGAATAGAAAAAATACTGAAACTTTACATGTTAAAATAGACTTGGGAAAACATAATAAATAGCATGCACGTGGTCATGGGCAAACAGTTCAATATCGGTATTAATAGAAGGAAAACCAAGGTAATGGAGTGTAGTATGGGAAACTGGAATAACAAAGGGTGTTGGATTGGGAAGGAATATTTTGAAGGAAGCTAAGGAATTCTGCTACTTAGGAAGCATAATAACTAGGGATGGTAGAAGTAGAGGAGGGTAGCACAGGCAAAAGAAAAAGAGGAATTTACTTACGGGCAATATAAGTGTGAATATTAGGAAATGGTTGCTAAAAATGTTCGTATGGAGCGTGGCGTTATAAGGGTTGCGAAACGTGGACGATAGGAGTTGGGGAAAGGAAAAGAATAGAAGCCATTGAAATGTGGCGTTATAGGCGAATTATGAAAATCAGACGGGTGGATCGAATCACAAACGAAGAAGTTAACATTATAGGGGAAAAGCGAACAATATGGAGGACGTTGAATAAGAGAAGGAATAGATTAATAGGTCACCGTTTAAGACACGAGGGTCTTTTAAAATTAGGATTGGAGGGAAGTGTGTGGGGTAAGAACAGAAGAGGGAGGCCAAGGATGGAATACGCTTTTAGGAAGGATGTGGGTTGTGCTAGTTATAAGGAAATGAAAAGGCTTGCGCAAGATAGGTTAGCATGGAGGGTTGCATCAGACCAGTCTTTGGACTGAATACTACAACAACAACATGACACATCTGAATTGGTTGTGAACAGATGGGTATTATATATAACAAATAACATAAATACTTAACATTCTGGTATGTTAGAGTATAACTGCCCATATTGAAAAACTGCCCAAATATTCAGTTTTTGAAATATAAAACTGTTCTAAGGAAATAGAAATGCTTTCATCTTAAGCTCGAGCAGGACCGTATAAATACTTATATTAAACTGTTATTATTCTCTAAAACATGACCATATGTCAGAAAGGATGGAAAATTAATACTTTTTCAAGTTGTATAATATGAATTATTGAATTTAATTTATAATACACTTATTATTCTAAGATTTTTGAGCTTCATGACTTTTTCACCCTAATTCAATCTCACATTATTTTTGTCTAAAATTATATATATACGGTTATCATACACGTAATTGATAAGCCGTAAGTTTAAACTCGGAGAAAAAACGGTGAGATTCTAGATGAAATAGCTTGAAGCGTTTTAACAAAGCCATGTAATTTAATTATATAAATAGATACAGATGGACTTGAAGGCACCTGTGACGTCTTCTCCAAGCATAACTATCTGTTTTATTCTTGTTTATTTATTTGGACTTAAGTCAATCTTTCTTTTACTTCTTGTGTGAGGTTTCCATTCTATTATTTTCTTCGGTCATCTTTGATCTGTTATCCTTTTTACATCTCCATGCTATATCAATCGTCTATTTATATACCTTCATTCTTCTTCTTATCTCTTTACTACTAACTTTCTTGACAACTACAAACATAATCAATCCTAAATATTTAAATTCATTGAAGACTTCAATACACTCTTTTTCAGTTTCTAATTTCTTTGCGTTACCATTTACTGCTGTATATTAAATTTTTTATCAAATTTGTAAGTTTCTTCACGACATATTCTGCCTAATTTTCCTCCCCTGCCATTGACATTTAATCGTGGTCTGAATTACTTCAATGTAAATGTGAGTAACGTTTGCTATTTCGTATCCTCCTCACTCCGCGCCTACGATACGGGTTGAACTTCAACTTAACCCTTCACAAGCGGCAAATTTTTACGGCTGTAATATCACGCGATAAGGGAATCCCCTCGAAAGCCTGAGTCTTGGAGTGAATAATCACGCCATCTACATTCCGTTTTGTGCACTACATCGACAGGGATTAACTCCAACAACATTTTTAAATATTCAAGTACGATTGAAAAGAGGAGTCGTGGTATTTGATAGAAAGATGTTTTAAAAGAAAGCGCCGTTTTATATATTTTCCCGCTGCAGCGCTGCAGTTGCGATTTCGACGCTGCGCGATCACATCCTCCCTGTATTTCGATGCCAAACACAGTCGTGAAGCACTTTGTGTTTTCCTTTTGTTATAGTGCTTTATAACGTTCAAAACAATTGAAGGATCCACAGACTGTGAAGTCAGTGATTCGTTTCTTGAATGAAAGTAATGTTAATGTGGCATAAATTCATCGGAGGTGTATGGGGAAACAATAATTAGTGATCCAATATCGTGGAAGAAGATTAGTCACTTATACGAAGGATGTGAAATTGTGCTGGATGAGCCGCGGTGTTTGTTGCCGACCGTCTGCTATCACGGGTGTTTGAGTACAAGCTGTGATAATCAACAAAGACTGAAACACCACTACGAAAGCTCCATCGTGTAATACAAAGCAAAAGGCGTGGAATCATCATTATTCATGACAGAAACCAGTCATAAGCATCAAATTGCATCAATCGCTAGAGAATATTTCGACCATCCTCCTTACAGTCCGGATTATGCACCAAGAATTTTCATCTGCTTCTTTTATCTGACGAAATTTCTTGGTTAAAACGCTTCAACGACTATGATGATGTAAAAATAAAGTGCAATTCATCACAGGGAATTGGTTATTGGATAAATTCGCGATATTCCTGTTGGGATTTCTTGAAGCGTTCTATTATGGACTGAGTTTCAATAAAAAATGAAACAAGATTTTAACTAATTATTATAAGTATATTACTATTATTTATTTAGTTTTGGTAGGAAGTGTAATGAGAGTCTTCCTCTAACAGAGGATTTGCAGGCTGGTAGAATAAAAGTTTGGCATATTGGGCCAAATGGTAAATAAGCAAACCATTACTCATCCAATAAGTTCTTTATATCTCAGATTAACCTTGGAGGAAGGAAGGCGGCTCTCTAGATGTCCATAGCTTCTGACTGGTCTGCTGGTTCGTCCTCGTCCTTGTCTGACGCAGGCTTCCTCAAGCTGGCTGATAACTGAAGGTCGCATCCGACTACCCTCTATAGTTTAGCTGGGTGTGAGTAAAACCAAGTTTGCTAGGTTCACAACATCTTGCATGCACAACATAGGCCAGAATGACTACTTCGACTGCTAAGGTCTGAATGATACTTTCCTCATGTTGGGGCCCGAAAGATTCTTTCCTAATGCTGGGGCAATAATGATCAACTCTCGTACTATCCCCTCCATAATCGTCCTCTGCTAATAAAAATTGCAGGCATTCTCCGCGTGTCCTCCTATCTCTTCATGGGAAAAATTTCGACGAGTTTTTCTCTTTACACGGGACGAAAGGCCCCAAGGGCGGTGCCTCCGAGAAAGCACGCACCGCCAGCTAGGGGGTCTACCACTTTCTACACCCCCTCTGCACGTGCGGTTAGTAAACTAACTGGAGCACAAGGAATGGGAACTTGCGTTTGATCCGTACCTCACGGCATAATACCCTTGAATACGGTCGTTCACGGAGAAAGATTGTGAGAGAGACAGAATGAAGAGCGTAGGGCTGAGGGAAAAGAAAGCCGACAATTCGACCTGAAGGGTTTCCTTACAGGGGAAAAAACCCTCAGATAGTAAGATGGGTTGAAGGGCACAATAATCTCGGATACTGCCCTTGAGAGACAGTAACATGCGACTGGATAGTGTTTATTGGATATTGTTTCCACGTCGATCCTCTTCGAACTTCCTCCTGGCGAGACAAATTTATATTACCGTGGCATTGCATCCTTTGGCTATTGTTGCAGAATTATACCTGTCCATCAGACGCGGTGTATCAGCAGATGCCAATTCCTCTGACGGAACCTAGTCACCCCACTCCACGGTAAATCCTCGGAATCGCTCAGCATTTCTCCCTATTAATTATTTATAAACCATTACAACAGGCATCGTCTTTCTTTGAGGAAGACATGCAAAAACTGTTTTTCCGGTACAAGTACCTGAATAACTAAGCAGACGTAGTGTGAAGTGTAATGTTATGGCTGATAGTAAAAAATGTATGAAAAAAGTTCCATTATTATTTCTAAAAATCGGTACACTCTTTAGAAACAGCTCTCGGTTTTAAATACGGCTTGTAAATGGTTAACCGGAATGACAAATACCATTATTGAATACATCGACTCCCAAAGCGATGTAATAAGAACAAATCTCGCACGTTTTTATAATATTAGTTTGACGCCATCTCCTTCCACAACAATTTCTCCTGTGCTTCAATAGTTCTTGGGCTTCCAACCGGGTGTTAAGTAGGCATTGTAACGCGATAGAAGCCCCCCTAATTTTATTCACATTTTTAGATTTTAAAAAAGCGAAATTCAGTAAGAAAGAATATTCAGAGACAGACAAACAAGAGGTGGGAATCCCATGCGCCAAGCCATGGCGTAGAAAACGTGTCTGCTTGCATGTATTAAGGTTGTTTTTAAGGCAGTGACAACACCGAGAAAGCCCCGAGGACACCCTTCCTTCGTCAGCGAAAAAAGAAATTCCCGCGTTTGGCGAAAATAAAAAAAGATTGATGAAGAGACGTCACGTGGGGTGGCGTTTCCCTTATAGAGAGGAAAGAAGAGTTAAGCTGGTAGGTGAGTAGACGAAAAATGAGCAGAGTTGATGAAGAGTTTGAAAGGGCGAGTAAGAAGGGAGGCTCGGAAGTGGAAAGGAACTAGGAAGTGGAAAGGAAGTAGGAGAATACGAGAGCTATTAAACAGCCAGTGGATCTTGGTAGAGGAAAAGAGGAGCAGTTATATTCTGAAAGAAGAAGTAAAGTCACCTTCATAACTTATCGAAGAAAATACAAGTTCACCACAAGTCTACCGTATTAGGAAAATTATTGGCTAAGATATAAACAAATTGTGAAGGTTTCCTGTGGTCTAGTGGCTAGTATCGCTGCCTCACAATCCAAAGGTCTCGGATTTGAATCCTGGCATGGGCTTGGATGTTTGTGGTATTTGAGGAACCATACGTGATAACCCTAAATGGATATAGGTTACCCTAAGCGTGCACAGTCTCTAATAACCTTGCAGTTGAGGCGACTATAAATACAAAATAAAAGAAAAAATTGTGAAGAAGGAAAACTGGTTTTCCTCAATCGCCAGGCAGTACCAGGTTCAGAGCTTTTTCCGTAGACCGAGGGCAAAGGAAGCCTGCCTGAGCTTGCGCCACACTTGTGCGGGATATAATTGGTGCGGGTGTTGATGTCACACTTTAGCGGGTGCGAGACGTTTAATATCTGGACGATTCACAAAATTAAAACAACTAGATCATTTTATTCTTTTATAATGCAATCAGAAACTGTGTTAAAATTTCAGAATACATCATCGTCACAAGAAAGTGAAATTCACCAATTTGTAGGAGTTCTACCATTGACACTTCAAATTAAAGACAGTTTCATGAACAACTTATATGATCAAAACAAAACAGTACATATATTTTGACAATCCCCCAGGAACAAGGAGTTCATTACAAAAGAATGCTAAGTTTAGGAGCCAATAAAAAATATATTGAAGAAACATACTCGCTTGGAATTCACCACGATGACCAGGCGCACTTTTAATAACGAAATTAAATATCATGTCTGTTAAATCAAGATTAAAAACTAATTATTGATTAAAATAATTTTACATTTTTGTATTAATTAACTAGTTCAGGAGAATAATGTCATTTTATATGATTGTTACCTAAATTTATTTTTATTATTTCTGTATTTCATTACGTTTTCGAATTAAAGATTACATAATAATGCAATAATATTTATCACAAATATTTATATAATATATTATGTTGCTATCAAAATAGTTTTCTTAACTTGGCGTGTCTAAATAATTATTATATTAATATTTCCTCCAGGGGGAAATCAAGAATTTCTTCCTACATTTAAAAAATTGTTATACCAACTTTGAGTTAAATCACAAAGTTGAAATTTATACGGTAGTTTGATACTATAAAACCTATTAAATGCAGGACTTCAGATTTTTATCTGCATGCCATACCAAGGTATTGTAACTCAAAATTTAAAAAAGATTTTGAAAAATACCATTGTAAAAGGATGTAGTTTGCAAATGGTACGTCACTCACCGCTGATAATATATATAAAGTAATAATGTGAAAAAGCACAAAAAATATTGAGGTTCCAAAACAGTTTAATCTTGAAGAAATAAGCCTACGAAAATTGAATTTTCTTCATTGGAATGGACAACTTCATGTTACACACGCACATGAAAAAATATTATTAGATGCGTAACTAGGTTTAATATGTAGGCCTAAACGTACTGAAGACCATACAGTTGATTTGAAAAGAATTCAACACCACAGGTCTTAATAATTTAGAAAATCGTAGATACCTGCACACGCGGAAAACGGCGAGCGCCCTACAACAAAAACGTCGGTTATTTTTTAAATGGACACAATATAAATTAAACAAAATTAGTTTTGAACTGAAAAAACACGAGGGAATGCACCAACAAAATATTTTTCTTCTGAGAAGATGAGCAATCAATTTCCTTTTTTCTGGAGCACTTTCCATTTTCAGAGAGACAGGAATGCGAATTTCAATTTTTTCTTCTAATATTTTTTAAATGATACGCTTTGGTATTAATTTCTACCTTCAACAGGTCGTACGTCTTGAAACAATTTACAAATTATTTAATAAATACTACAAAATTTTGAAATAACCTTTATTGAAATTAATAAAGCAACATTATCAAATTGTAATATTAAATTTGACATGTTTAGCTTACCAATGATGCTATTTTATTACTTGATTAAGATTATAAAATTTGTAATGTCCCCAATCCAATTATCGCCGGACGTGTTGCGTTTCCCCGCAGCATGTTGCGGATACTGCGGGACGGGAAAACGCACCCGCCCCGCTTCCGTCCAAGTGTGACATGTCACATTTCAATACACGTGTTTTATGACCCGCATCCGTAACCCGCTAAAGTGTGACACTAGCCTGAGAGTTAAGCTAGATAATTCTACTACGCGGAAGTTGCGGAATCGCCTAGTAGATGGAACAGGCTCGTCACGAAAGATCGTAAAATCTCTGAAACAAGTTGCTACCCCCAGTAATTACTCCTGAGAACCCCCTGACATTTAAATAGTAATACTCCTTAATAGAACCTATAATAATACAAAAGTCAAAGTTAAAATACAGAATAAACTAACGGAAGAATTTAGTGTGGATAAAGGCCTCAAGCAGGGATGAAGTTTATCACCGACACTTTTTAATATTTACTTGGATCAGGCACTTAAAATATGGTATAATAATGCTCTCGAATGGGTATTCCTATAGGAGATAAGACACTACATTCACTGTTGTTCGCCGACGACCAGGTAATATTTGCAGGAGATGAAGAGGACATGGCATACATGATAAATAAGTTCATGGAAGAATATAAAATATGGGGACTGAACATAAATTTGCAGAAGACAGAATACATCTGTCTAGGAAAGACATACACTCAAAACAGGAAAAATAAAAAAAATTGAATTTTTTTAATACTTGGGGTCAATATACAAACTAAAATTGCAATGGCAAAGAATGCTACCAAGACTCTACACGGAATAATTAGGAACAAAAATTTAACAACGGAAACAAAAATCAAAATCTATAAGAGCGTAATACAGAACATTTTATATTATGGAAGTGAAACGTGACTCCTGACAGAATTACAAAAAAAAATTAGAACAGTATAATTCGATTATCTGAGGAGAAGTCTTCAAAAAACAAGACAGGATAAAATTAGAAATGAGCTCCTTTGAAAATAAATGAATCCGTTGTTAAAAGGATTGAAAATCAAACCCTTAAATTGTATGATCATGTACGAAGAATGGAAAACGAAAGATGGCCAAAAGAAATATACCTCCTGGAAAAAATAAACGGGACGGACCCTGATTAAAGTGGAAAACCCATGTGGAAACCATAATGGAAGAGGGT
Organism: Eucriotettix oculatus; assembly: GCA_034510155.1. Taxonomy (NCBI): domain Eukaryota; kingdom Metazoa; phylum Arthropoda; class Insecta; order Orthoptera; family Tetrigidae; genus Eucriotettix; species Eucriotettix oculatus. The sequence goes on from CM067380.1 coordinate 82,606,813, forward strand.
AGATTGGAACGACAGACAGAAATGGAAATTGAAGACGGCAAACCTGTATTATTTGTAATGGTGCGCAGGACACAGAGGAAATTAAATTATTATATCTTTTAAAGACGCAATAAATTATTACTTAATTTTAAATAATAACCGGCACCCCCATTTATCATTTACAACTTCAATTAACGATAAAGATCCCAGCGTCCCTAGGACAGTTGTGACTGCCTTATTATGCAATTTATTGAGAAGAAAGGTCTGGGTTAGGTGCGGGAGATGGCAGTGGAAAGCCAGAGGCAACTTCTGTACTGCTTCTCGTCACAGCTCGTTAAACGTAACAGAACAGAGTGCCTTTCAATTCTCTTTACAACATGAGCTTGCTGGCCGCGGAACTTAACCTTTTAAAACGTAATTGCGAATCGACAGCGAAATAATATTGTCGTATGTAGAATCGTCGGATGTTGATATTAATGCCTTCCCATTGGGCCTTACTGACGTAACAATCGTTTGCAACTCCGGAATAATTTCAAGTCCGCGTTGGAAACAAAGAGCGTTTCAACGGCTCCGAAGAAAAATTGCTCGTCTCATTTAAGACGGAGTTAATAGCATCTTTTGTTCTGGTCAGTTACGCTTCACGGAATATGACTAGCAGAAACGTTTCTTCAAAAACAGCAATTATTTTAAGATCAGAGTGAAACATACGCCTATGAGGTGTAATACACATGCAGCTGGTAAGATTCACACCGGCCACATCACATTTACAAATTTTCTTCAAATTATAAACTGTAGTGAGGATTCAGGAATATGGACAGAATTCAATGTTTATAATTTATAATATTGATGTGTTACAAATTAATTGCCTTTATTTGAACGTTAATTTTATTTATATTTTACAAAGTAAAATAATTTTTACAGGAAACTTGCCAGTTTTCCAATATCTGGATTCAAAGACAACATTCATTATGGTAGGTAGATGTTTAGCTGTTAATCTTGAACTGTAGACCGTTTTATTTAATTTCATGGATGAAAATAGTTCCTCACGTAAGCATTAACTCCCAAAATAGTATAAAATTTGAGCAGCATTTTTTTTAATTTCTGGGTATTTTTCACCTAAATAAAAATATATTTTGGAAATTTCTACTTCTCGATATTTATCTTTTACAATCGAATCATTCTGAAAATCAATTAACTCCAGCTGTATTAAAGTGGGAGCATTTTCAACTTCAAAGGGAAAAGGTCCAGAAAAAAGTGAATTTATTTGTAAATATTTGAAATGATTATAACGTTTATCGCATTCCTTTTTGACTTCTTCAATTTTACCACTATATTGTGAAAATGAGCAAATTTGATTCTGTTCTTATAACTCCTCGCACGTAGAAAAATACGTCAAAACGTTTTTTTGTAGATGATTTTTAAACAAAATCAATTTCTGTGCAAAACTTGCTATATTCGTTATTAATTGATCTTTGTCTTGTAATGTAATATTATATTCATGTTATAAATGCCAGAACTTTTACCCCAAAAAGGATCTTTTATAACCCACATAAATTTTCTCGTTTTTCTCGTCTCAATAAGTAAAATTATTTAATCCAAAAGTTGATAGAAAGTCTTCAGAACTTTGTGGCAGGACAACCAACGAACGTAGAAGTAAATTGTGGATGGTTAAGTGTTCTCGATCGAATAAACGTTTGACTGTGTGTTACTGTTTTCAGTACGTCATGCATTTTTAATATTTTTAAACAGAGAACTTATTGGTGAAGAAGGCAATGGAAACTATTGATTTCTGGTTTATTTAGATAAATATTTTGTAATTTTTCTATCAGTCGACTCAAATCCTTCAGTTTCACCCTTCATCGATTTAGCGCCGTCAGCTGTTAGAGAAACAAGTCTATCAAGAGGAAGATTAAAATTTCCTAAAATGTTCCATACAGCGTCATATATATTTCCACGCGTTGTTGTTCCGTAAAGAAGTATAATTTCCAACAATTCTTTAGTGATCTTCACATTATTATCTGAACCACGAAAAAAAACAGCAACTTGTGCAACATATTTCACATCCTTCCTTTCATCAATTGCAAGTGAAAATAATTTAATTGTGGTAGATACTTTCTGTAGTTGGAAGCCAACGCAGCCTGTCATTTCAGTAATTCTGTCTGCCACCGTATTTCTTGATAATGATATATCTCGAAAAAACTGTAATTTTTCTCGACAGACGAATTCGGCAGCTTTTATCATGCATTCATTGATTAAAGAACCATCGGTGAATGATTTTTAATGCTTTGCTAATATATAGCATATTTCGTAACTGATTCACTGGTTTTCATGAATTTTGTAAGCACTTTTTGCTGGTTATTAAGAGAATTCTTCGTTGTTTTTAATTTTCCTTCTAAGTTCGAAAATTGAGTGAAGTGATTAGTAATATAATGCCTTTTCAAACTAAGCACATGATTTTATTATTCACTTCCACACAAAAATAGTTCGGTTCCCACCTTTCTTGAAGTTTTCTTTTCTCGTCATCAATTTTTTCTTTCTTTTTCGGAGTTTAAAGAGACGTTTTCAGTAAAAAATCATGAAAGTGCAATTTCAATTAATTTTAAAATACGTTATAAAAGAAATACAACCCAGACCAGTCGAGACAAATACTTGTAAATAAAAAAATTGTATAAAATTTATAACTAACAAAACTATTGTAAACAAACAGCACTAACATATCAACGTACTCCAGAAGTGAGTAAAATTTAATGTTTAACAAAGTCTAGGTAATACACCATTTCACATACCTCTTATGTTGTGATCAGTAAAGCAACTTATTTAAGACACACTCTTGCACAACTGACTCAAATCGTATTAGCTTCATTCTAAAAATGTTTATTAGAGCTGCCGTTAAGTAGCAGCACTATCCCGAGATCTCCAAAAATACTAATTTTGACGTAAAATAATTTTCCTGCTTTCATTGTATTTCTGATAATCAGGAACCAAAAAAAATAGCTTCGCGGCCCGCGAGTTCGACATCCCTGACGTACATTTACACCATTTCCTGCCCCTTTCCTGCCATTTAGGGATTTTCAAATTTTTTGACTTCCTTCTTCAAAAAAATGAGAGGGTCAAAAAGTTATGTTTCGTTTAGCGACTCACAATTATATTTAAAAGAAGTAGGAATTACATCGTTTGGCTTAATAAAAACCTACTTCAAATTCATGTTCATGTTCAAATTCACGTTTCATGTAAAATTAGCAGCAAGAAATGTTTTCCTATCATTATTTCTGTTCGTCCTTCTGCTCTGAGGTTCAGAATATATATAACATATGTAAAAAGATGTTTTTTAACTAGTAATACTCGTTTTCATGTGAGTGCCTTTTTATTAATATCATACAAACAGTGACATTTCTTGTTTTTATTTTTCCCTGTACGAATAATTTCTTCCACTTGCAAAATCTGAAAATTCAGAACCATAGCCAGTTAAGGACTGGCAACTTCTACTCACATGAGTAACTTCAATTGGAAGTGGTCGAGAAATGTTGCCTCCTGAATTTCCGACTCTGCCTGATGTTCTAAGATATGAGCAGAGTGGCGAGAATGTCAGAAATTGCCCAGCCAACAGTTGTTTTGTGGTGCCAATTTGAAATTCGTGAGTCACGGTCCTGAAGAAGGTAGAAGAAAACCGTGATGCTTCTTCACACGGTGGTAATGCTGTGTGATTTATAATTCTTCTCTTACAAATTGAAGGAGACGGAAGGGAACCGACGTTTGGTCCCGGACGTTTAAGGTGGTCAATCTGCGACACTGAGGAGAGCCTACGGAGAAGCTGGCACACTGTCAAGTTTTATAATCCGAATTAACCCGAGATTTTAAAGAGATCTGATTGCTTCGCAGTACTCCGAACTTTCTAAATATTTCCTTCATTAATAATTGTTTAAATAAACTCTACATTTATTTCATTAACATAAAATTTATTTCCAACTAACCACACTCTACAGCTGAGCCGCAATTGAAAGGCAATTCTTGGATCGTTTCTGACTTGATTGGCCACACAATCTTATCAAATAATTTTCTTATAATACCCTGAAAACTATATTTTGTTTTTCATTGAATTATATGATCATGATAATTAAATAAAATGAGTAATTGGAGAGATTTATGCTGATGTTATGAATCTCGAAATAATATGTGCTAAACGATATCAAAGACTTTGATTGTGTCTGAGTTGAGGGAAATAAATGAAAACCACTCCCAAGCAGACAGAAATAAAATCCTAACATAGTTTTTGAAAATTTTAAAATAACACTACGTTAACTTTTCTACTTCCGGACGTATTCAGGGTTATATAAAAATTTTTGTGTCTAAAAAATCCATAGAAAAAAGGTTTTACAAACATACTATTAATAATGCAATTCTATGAAAATATATGGAACGTTACTTACAATTGATCTCATGAAGTTAAAAACACAAGAGAGAAAAAGCTTCCAAGTGCTGTTGCTGTTCACCCACTGCAGCCAACTGATTGTTACATACGAAAATCTGTTGGGCTTGTTGAGGAAGATTGAAATTAACTATGTAATTTTTTTACAATGCATATTAACAATTTTTAATACTAAGGAATCATAAATGGATATTAATAGACGAATTATGGGAAGTTAACTGCAATATTTTGCTCATCAATCTTTAATAATAGTTACATTCTTCATCGATTATTTTTAAATTTTACCAATGAACCTTATGCTTTGTTAAATAAATATGTTTAGGAAGGATGAAATAATTTTGAAAGTTAGTTTCAATTTGTTCTTACTTAAATAGAATATTTAAAGAGCAATTGCTTTGGCCGATGTAACACGCTTTACATTCTTAACAGTTAATGATACTATGTTTTTCTAAAATGTTATTGTTGTCTACAGTACTTTTGACTTAGTTTAAATTATGGGAAATTTTAAAAATAACAAGTATAACATAATTATAAAACAGTGAAATAAGTTTATATTGTATGTTTTCGCAGTCTTTTTAACAAGTAAAATTTTAACCTCATACTTAATTTTATCAATCTAATTTTGAAACATTTTTTAATAGAATATAACGAATATTAACTACTTTGTCTACATTATTTTTATATCTCTGGTGAGATAAGTTGACTGAATATTCTACCAGATTAAAAACCATAGACTTTTTTTCGAGAAAAGTGGTGGATGATTAGAGATGTAATTTCTTCTTGAATAAGTGAATTTTTGTATCAACTCTCCAGAAAATTTCAAAAGTAAAATATAATTTAGGATGGTTATTATTACAAACTAACTATGCCCGCGACTTCGTTCGCGCAGAAATTACTATTTTTTATTTTGCCCTAAAAGCGAAACAACAGGTACAGAATTTTGATATAAAGTTGAATTCATTGAATATAGAAAAAGTACGGTGTCATTAATTTATGATCCCTTCAGAGCTCACAGTTCGTTTTGAACGGGAACCGCTTTCACACGTTTCGGAGACAATTCGATACAAACTTCCAGACAGGCAGAAACTTTAATTATACAGTATATTGATGTTTTTTGCTTTTAAAAATGAGCAATTACTAATTATTCAAATTTAACATACGTGACAATACCAATTTACATATACATCGTACCGACGATCTAAAGGAGTTTATTATTTCTCAGACAGTTAGCTCTCTGCCAACAATGGGTTACTTACGGCGCGAATCCTACTGCAACAATAGATGGAATGAGAATATTCCCTATCTCTCTTCCTCTTTTATGCTGCCAAAATTACGCTTATAATACCACAGTTAGTGGAATGAATGGCGTAGGAACGCCAACTCGCAGTTGGTTTTCACGCCGACTTTCACGTGGCAATTCAATATCTTCTGAACTCTGCAAGATATCGAAATAAAATATACACGCAAATTTAAGTTAACATTCCAGTTTAAATCCCTGAAATTTTTATTGAATTTCGTTAAGCCGTTTCGGAGCATAAATGATCAAGAGTACAGGTATCCCGCATCCACATTTTGGAGATTCGACTGCACGTAAACGAAGAAACCTTCTCGTAGAATGTTTTATATTAATATATTTATATTATATTAATATCTTCTGCAATATATCTAAATGAAATATGCACGAATATTTAAGTTAAATCTACTGTTTTTAAACACTCAAATTTACATTGAAACCTGTTGAGCCGTTTCGGAGCCTAGTCGATACAAACATACAGAAAGACAGACTGACTGACAGACAGACAGGCACTTCAATTTTATTTTTTGATATAGATATTATTTTGGGGATGATGCAAAATATTTCACCCACATCTTGAACAGCTTCATTATTTCAGTCTAATGAAGAAATATATAAGGCTTCCAAATCCATCTTAACTTAAAAAATATTTATTTATAATCTCATCAACTGCTAACAATCGACTTTCTTAAGATGATTCTTGGGAACTCTTTCGTTTGTTAGCTGTAATGAATTAACAGTATGGCATCTACTGTTTTTAAACCCTCAAATTTTTATTGAAATCCGTTGAGCCGTTTGTAGCCTTTTCGAGACAAACATACAGAAAGACAGCCAGACTGACAGGATATACTTGTCCTTACCAGGATTCGAACCCGGGACCTCTGTGATGCAAGACAGAGACGCTGACCACTACACCTCAGGTCGTTGGATCCATAGCTATTTCCTATAGGGGAAGCACTAATTTTTTAAAGAAGTGGAATTCAAAATTAAGAAAATTAAAACAAGAATTTCAGGTAAGTGTTCAATGTTAAATTACAAAAATAATTAACTCATCAGTTTTTGAATCATTGTACGATTACTAATTCATTGTATCCATTTTCTTGAATTTAATCGGACTGTTAATCACACTTGAAAACTAGATTAAAATCATTTAAAAAGGTCCCTAAGTTGATAGCATATACTACTATCTGGGTGCCCGGCGAATCCGGGGAATTAATTTAGATTAGCCGGCTACAGTAATCTCTTTGTCAACATGTGGTTAAACAATCAGCAAAATCGTCACACTTTTTAAAATTTACCTTTTCACGCCCCCTACTTTATGAGAGATGAAGTTCATCATAACCACAGCGATGACTCAGTATCACAATCGACTCATGAAATCTACTGGTTCATTAAATAAGCACATATAAACAGTCAATTATATATATCATATCATCGGTCTCATTAGCGTGAAATGATGTGTGTAGATAAATTTATATATTTACGATAAATAAAACCGAGTGCGTGCTGCCTTAGACTTTATATAACGTGCATTAATAATTTTCACTGCGGCTTATAAAAATTTTTCAATATTTATTAACTAATTTAAGCGTATTGTTACTTAAATAAAATTGTAGTACAAATTATGCTTAATATCATGCTTAACAGTAATTTTAACAACTCGTTTGACAGGCTATGTGAGGTCCTAATCTATCATGCTGCAAATTTTATGTCTTTAGGGCAGGATCATTTTTGGTCTGAATATTCAAACGATCGACAGAAAACTTCACTCTGCTAAACATCGAAATTTCACATCAATGGGATGAATGGTATAGACAGACGCCCGGTTTATTTAGCCCTGAGCGCAAATAATGCATTGCCTTTTATTTATATAGAAGATACCTCTCCAGGGCGTTCGACCGTAGGTCATATTCATTCAAACACAACACAAATATTGAACATATATTAAATAACTGTTGTCAATGACACCGCACTACTGACATTTCCAGTACTGTGAAAAATTAGTGCCATCGATTTATCGATTCATTCCATGCTATCGCCAACCGTCTTTAATATTTATATTAATAGACCGTTAATGATAAAATTATATACAGTAAATTTTTGATAATTTTTTTTAAATGGTGGTAAACAGAAGATTGAGATACACTATTTTTGTAATCTATTTGTAATAGCAGCATTCTCTGCTCCCTCATTCCTGTTATTAACTAAGGATTTTCACTATCGCTTCTGCAATTATAATATTAAATCACAATCTCTCTTTACGGAAAATACCAAATTTTTCAAAACTGAATTCACGATTGAAGGATTTTACATGTGACGACAGAGCAATTGTATTATTATCAGTAACGGACTAGACTTGCAGTATTAAATTGTTAGCAACATTCCTAATGATTTATTGCAGATGGTTTGAGAGAAAATTTTAGAACTGTATCAATATCAATCAGTTCTGTATAACAACTAATACAAGGAACCAAGACACGAACTTTTATAAAGCCACGAAGGTAAAAATGGTAGTGAACATAGTAATATTGAGAATCGAATCTCGATTTTAGTGGCTTGTCGGCTTCACCTGGCGACGTTTTCTCGTCCTCTCCAAAACTCCACCGTGGGATGAATAACAAACTAGATTCTATCTTTCACTCTCGCATGTGCTTATCTAAAACAGTTTGAGTTTCTCTTTAATTGGGATCTATAAATAAACTCTACAACGCTTACATGTGACCCTATTAAATTTAGCTAGTAAGATAATAATTTTTCCCCATTTTAATCAGTCACAATAACCAAAACTATAATTTAATTTTGATTTCAAATTTATGTAGCAGGAGCTTTCGGCATTGCCATAGTCGTCTATAAAATCAAATACAAATATTTTGAAACATTACAAAAACTTTTTTACAAAATGGAATATGTTTAAAATTATGACAATATATAACAAATTTGTTTTTTTCAATGATTTGATGTTAAAAATAATGTACATATCCTCATGTAATTTAGTATAAATATATATACACACATATATATAATTTCTTCATGGATTGTACGTGATAAATAATAATCAGTCTTTTAACAGAATTTAATAAATTCCTTGAAGAAATTAAAACTAGTCTCTGAACAAAAATTTTATAGGCTGTTTTACAGGATCGACTAAGGTTGCATGTTACGAAACGATCTAAAACAGAAGTAAATAAACATTTTCCACCGGATTTAAAATTATTTCACCTATTTTTTCTGTGTTTTTAATGTTGATATTTTATATTGTATGCATTTGTAGTGTTACCAATATGATTACTACTTCTAAACTGCTATGATTATTACTTCTACTTTATTTTATATTATATTCTTTATTACGTAATAAATTTATTTAAAAAAATTCCTATATTTTTATTTGAAGTTGTATTTTAATGTGGAGTTTTTTAAATAAACAAATACTTAAAGATTAATGTTATAACTAGTTATATGAATAGAAAAATATTTTGTATTGAAACTTTACATGTTTAAATAGACTTAGAAACCATAATAAATGGCATGAAAGTGGTCGTGGGGAAAAGTTCAATATCAGTATCAATAGAAGGAAAACCAAGGAGTGTAGTATCGGAAACAGTGGAATAACAAAGGCTGTTAGATTGGGACGAGATATTTTGAAGGAAGTTAAGGAATTCTGCTACTTAGGATGCGTAATAACTAGAGTAGGATAGCACAGGCAAGGAAGGCTTTCGCGAAAAGGAGGGATTTACTTACGGGTAATATAAGTGTGAATATTAGGAAATCGTTGCTAAAAATGTTCGTATGGAGCGTGGCGTTATATGGATGTGAAACGCGGACGATAGGAATTGCAGAAAGAAAAGAAGCCTTTGAAGTGTGGTGCTGTAGGAGAACGGAGAAAATCAGATTGGTGGATAGAATCACTAACGAGGAAGTTCTAAACAGAATAGGGGAAGAGCGAACAATATGAAGGAGGTTGACCAAGAAAAGGGATAGATTAATAGGCCACGTTTTGAGACATAAGGGTCTGTAAAATTAACATTATGTGGGATGTGCTAGTTATACATAAATGAAAAGGCTTGCGCAGAATGTGTTTACATGGAGATTTGCATCTGACCAGTCTTAGGATTGAATACCACAACAACATGTTAAATAAAGCTTATTGTTTTTTGTTATATAAATATACAATGTTATAAATTTATAAAACAATACAAAGGGTATAATAATTTCAGAAAAGTCAACTTTATACGAATATCAACTTATTCGGCCACAGTTATTACTGCCTAATTTAAATGTGGCCCACCTCTGCTATAAACAATGACTGAAAAGTGGTAACTTCCTCTTAAATATATTAATAATTTCTTTTACTTTATATATGACCGTAATAATGCATTGAGTGTTATTTAAAATATTATACACCGATTTGTCTGATAAGAATATTATTTCAGTGTGATTCATATTCATGTCGATATGTCTTCCCTGGTTAATATATATATATATATATATATATATATGACTAGTTAACTTCATGGGAAAAGATTCATTTTATGTGTTAGAGCCTTTTTGTATAATGTATCCTTGATATTTTTCTTGTAATGTTACAGAAAAATATGTCATTAAGTGCCGAAAGCTTCTGAAATGTGGCGACGTTCTTTATTATAAACATATATTTTTGGAGTGATTTATTTTTATTTTAGTACGATGTATGTATTGATGGGTGAAAGGTCAGTCAGTGATGGTGAAAGCCACCAACGTCGAGGGAAGTGAGTGAAGAATGTTGGCCCTTTCCTTTCCTGGAAAGCAGCTTCTCACACAATCAGCATCAGCATTGAGTTGCTGACGTCCGGTGCGCTTCAGATAAACAAACACACGTCTTCAGTTTCGACGATTCTCTTCCTTTGCTGCGATGCTTAAACGTCATCTCTTCACAGTTGTACGACAACAGGGTTTCCAAAACATTTTATTCAATGCAACACTTAGTAAAATCGGAATTTCTAACGGAACACTCGGCTTATTTATCAGGATGGCTGATTCCTAGTCGTGAAAAGTGAAACAATATTTAATTTAGTAATTATTTTTAAACGTAGACCTGTAATATGATATTAATAAATAAAGTACTCAGTGACTTTGATGATTTTGGGTTCTTAAATTGCATATCTTGTTGATATCAGGCACAATTTTTGTAAAATGTATTTTAATATCTGTTGTGGCGTCCAGTCTGTTTCTGCACTTTGACTTCCTTGCAGCGTAATAAGAAAATCCAGCTTCGCATAAATAGGTTGTAGAAAACTGAAGTAAAACAATACTACATTGTTTTGAAAAATCGGGGTCACTCTTCTGACTAACTAGCCCAGAAATCACATAGCGATTGATCATTGTATTTTCCTTTCACTGTTTAAATAAATTATATTTTCATAGTCACTTCGACCTAAACCTACAGGTTTAGCTGTCACAGAAAATTGATTCTGAACCCAGGAATCGTCCTTTATAGTTTCCGGAAAATATTCCAAAAGGGCTGATTTCAAGTTATGTATGTGTTCTAATAACATTTCGGAAACTTCTTCATCTACTTAAAAATTTAATTCTTTCAAACATTCATGTACGGCAAGGGACCAATTAAGATCGTTAGATTCAACTCATGAAATCCAAAATTATATTTCTTTTATCAAAAGATTCAATTGCATCCCTTGTATTAAAAGTTATAATACTTTCTCCTCGTAATGATAAGTTCATTGCACTTAACAAAATCTCTGCCAGTTATGCGAGTTAATTCAACCATGAAGCAATTATTAAAACTTAAACAAAATGTTGTCCGGAATTATTTTGTGCCTTGACTCATTTCGAAGTTGAAAAAGTTTTTATAGTGCTTTTGGTTTGGACAGCCTTCTCACTTCAGTACGTAATGAAAGTGTTTTTTGTTCACTAGCCATGTTATCGCACAAAATTTTAAATGACCTGGATTGAAGTGGCTACTAAAATTTTCTTGCGGACATCCTGTTGAGAACCGCTGCGTTGAATGGTCCTGTGCTGTTGAATTAAAATCCGCAAACGAAGGTGTATAAAATTTGCTAATTTTTTGCTCATAGCTGCCCATTGTCAAGTTAAATAAAATATTAACTGTATAAATCTCAGCTATGGCAATCTGTCTCACTCGTAACAGGATTCTGGCACTTGTTCATTGTTACTCGCGTATCTTATTGTAGCGGGAAACAAGGAATTGGGTTGTTTGTTTCGCAACGTTGTGATTCGATTCGATTTTCTCCCGTTCGAGGCAAACGTCTTACGAACTGATTAAGTGGTATTATAACGTGATATTATTATCCATAGTATGGATAGAATCACACCAATATTTTGCGGAACACATATCCAGGCCCCGCGGAACTAGAGAAATCTATAATTACAACGATTCGCGTAGTTGAGTTGACTAATATGTAACGTTCCAGGTTCTGATTGACATGTATGAATTACAGATAAATTATTATTAAATAACTTTATCTCAAATCTAGCCACAATCAGGTATATTTATCCATTGCAGTTCAACACTTCAATTTCAATTAATGATACTTAAAAATAAAGAACCTCAGCTGTGCAAAAAAAATTATGTATGAGAAATAATTACACAGAAAAATACTTTTCAAAAAATTTTGCTCTTTACCTTACAACGTCTGGAGAGTAAAGATGAAAAACGCAGTTCAATATAAAACCATACAGATCGTTGATACTGTCAGAGTCTAATTTAATGTTGACAAGATTGGTCTGAATTTTTAACGAACAACATTTATTGCATTGAGGTTCCCTGTGTAATAAAGAGGACTCGTCCAAAATCAATTTTGTAATTAAATTTAAAACATTGCCTAGTAATGGAGCTGTGTTTACTTGCTGAAAGTTTAAAATTTGACTTATGTTCTTTTAACCCTAGTATTCAATATCCATTTGCTTTGTCTATGCAAAGTCCCAATTACAACATTTAATTTTACAAACAACATTGGCAGTAGTGAAAATATTGGTAGTATTTAAGCGACATTTATTTAATTTATAAAAATAAGGTTCAGATTTATGAATAACAGAAATATCAAGCATTTTAAATATATGTATTGGATTAGACTGCAAGAAACCACAATTTGGTACAAAGATTAAATAATTATTTGCAATATTCTTTTTAGCTTTCTGGTGGTTGGGAATTGAATTAATAATTGTTAATCTAATGCTTATAAATTTAGGTATAGATACAATAGAATAGTGATAGGCCAGTAAATTAAATTTAACAAAGAGTGTAACGAATTGTCTTAATTTATCTAGTGCGTAGTATTGTCAAAATAAACAAAACAAATGTATATTAACTAAATAATTATTCAGTAAATGAAATATATGATAAATGATTTAATTAGCCTCTTTTTCATTATTTTTTATAATTTAAATATGAAAGATTACGTTTCACCTCTCATTTGAGACTTCTTCAAGAACTAAAAAATTTATAAATTGATTATAGTAAGTAATGTTATGAATTTTTTTTAATTTAACACATGGTTTAAACAATTTATCTGTACATGGAATCTCACTCCATGACTCCTTCGGCCGAAATGCAAACAACTGCACACCAACAATGGACTACAACAGTAAAGAATCATAAATACATTTTAAGTTAATGGTATCACTTTTTACGTTGATACAATTATTGTTCTTCCTAATGTGGAACATCTCGCTCATTATTCCCGAGAAATACTTTCGTTCTTCATTCTGAATTCCTACGTGGTTCCAATCAATTTGGTGGTTATTCATTATTACGTGCTTAGATAAAACGGAATTATTTCGTGAATTTCTTTTAATATTAGTCATGTTCTCCGAAATGCGTATTTTAAACGAACTTTTTGTCTGCCCTAGATATATTGCTTGGCGATCTAAACAATTAAATTTATATACAACATTATGTTTATCCAAGTTTTAATTTTATCTTTAAAGTTTTTAACCAAATTCAAATTATTATTGCTTTTGAAAATATTCTAAATTGAAAATACCCTACATATGCGGCTTACAACACAAATTAATACAAGTATTTAAAAATATATATGATATTTAAAGTATAATCATTGGATACTATTTGAATCATTTCAGAAACTAGCCTAATATTCTACCTATTCTCAATACCTAGAATTTTGACGTTATCCCAATCAAAGGAATGGGTAGTAGATAAAATATGTGTTCCAGGTGACTTGTGTTGATATTGTGGGAGCTTTAAGTTTATGCCATGCCGCTTAAGATTCGCTTTGTTTGACCGATGTTCGATCGCATTGCATTCATTTCATTGAACAACACAATCCTTATCACCAAGGTCTACTCGATCTTAATCATATTGGTTAAGACTTTTGTAGCTGTAAATACGCCAAAATATTAAATTTTTTCTAATCAAATGTTGAGTTTTGGTTATAGTATATCATAAAACTGCAGTACTTTGGATATTTTTGGATTATCCTCTTTCCCGGGAATAATAAACGTTTTTTAAACTCTTCTTAACAATAGGATCAGTAAATTGATGAGAATAAAAGTTAACCGTCAATATGTTAAAAACCAACTTAAAATCTCAGAATGGCACTTAGGGTGATCAAGTAAAATCGTACCGTCAAATAAATTGAAATCTATGGCCCTTTCCTCATTTGGGGGATGATTAGAATAATAATTAAGAATTCTACAAGAGACAGGAGGTTTCCTAAACCAAGTTAAACATGAAATTTCAATTGATAAATAGTTAACTTCAATCTCAAAAATACATTTGGGTGGTTGTTGTTGAAAATATCAACCAAATTTGTAGAGTAGGATACGTGAAAATATCATCAACATATCTATCATTAGAAGTCAGTGGAAATCCTAATATAGAAAGACAATTCCTTTCAAGATCCCTAAAATAAAATTCAATAATTTTACTTTAAATATCCGGACTGATGCAAATTCTTGCTTATTTTTTGACGCTATTTTCACTTAATAATAGCTTTGCTTCTGTGTGGTTTTCTGTGCACTTGACATATGCGTAACTTATTTCAGTTCTTTTTAGGTAAATGGTAAGGTCTGCCAACGAGCCGACAAGTTTTATATTAATAATGAATTTTGACCATAAAATTTACTACATATTTTTAACAATTTTAAAAATTTCAAAGTAATTGACATGAAGGAAAAGTCAAAACCAGACCTGAAAAGATTGGTTTAAAACCACTAACGGCCTCTATTATTCTTTTACTTATTAGCTTTTAACAATTTTCACTATCGATTTGCGAAATAATATTACAGCATTTTTCCACCACAGAACTTATACACTAATTATTACAAAATTTCAAGTGGTTTTGCTCTGAATTAATTTGACATAGTTCCAAAGAAAATACTATATCACCATTATAGAAATTGTACAAAAAAAAATTTTTCCTGCGATTAATGTTAAAAATATGTATAGCTATAAATATGTATGTTTCTTTTAATTAAACTCTGTTTGACGCAGCTTCTGAAAAACTTATGAAAGATTGGTGGAAGCTAATAAATCATTTGTTACTTATATACTTTTATTCGATTTATTAATCACTTTTCTTTTAAATGAAATTAGATAATCATAACTGTAAACTACTGAAAGTCACTCATTTTTATTTTAAAATTAAATCCACCTAGTAAATAAGAATTAAATTAGTTAAAAGATAATTGTATCGGGCATTAAAATTAATATACATATATGTATATATACATATCGTGCTAACCCGATATGAAAAAAATGAAAAAAAGTACGGAAATGTTACAGATACAAATAAAATACTATTTTTCAAAGAAAGAGTTCCCAAGAATCACCATAAGAAATTCTATAATGACGTTAGCAGTTGATGCGATTATAAGTAAATATTTTTTAAGTAAAGAGGGATTTGGAAGCCTTATATATTTCTTCATTAGACTGAAATAATGAAGCTGTTCCAGATGTGGATGAAATATTTTGCATTATCCCCAAAATTCACGTGAATATTCTACTCAATATCTATACCAAATTATAAAATTGAAGTGTCTGTCTGTCAGTCTGTCTTTCTGTATGTTTGTATCGAATAGGCTCCGAAACGGCTCAACAGATTTAAATGTAAATTTGAGTGTTTAAAAACAGTAGATTTAACTTAAATATTCGTGCATATTTTATTTGGTTATATTGCAGCGTTCAGAATATATTTATGTAAAAATATATAAATCCATTGAATTGCCGCGCGAAAGTCGGCGTGAAAACCAACTGCGAGTTAACGTTCCTATGCCACGGTATTATAAGCGTAATTTTGGCAGCATGAGAGAGGAAATAAGATAAGGAATATTCCTTCTATTGTTGCTGTAGGATTCACGCCGTAATTAACTTATTGTTGACAAAGAGCTAACTCTCTGAGAAGTAATAAACTTATTTGGACCGTCGATACGATGAATACGCAAATTGTTGCGTCAGGTAAATTTTAATATTTAGTAATTGCTCATATTTGTTGGCCCGAAACGGTCAAAACGTTCAAAATTATACCGTACATTTTATATATTCAATGACTTCATCCAAATTTTGTACCTGTTGTTTCGTTTTTTGGTCGATATCATTATTCAAGGGAGAGAATACAAAGGGAGCATTTTCAGTGTCTAAACTGGCACGTCACAAGACTACTTCCTGGCAGACAGAAACAAACTGGACAACAGTTACTTTATCAATTCTCTACCATAAGAAATACGCTACATTTCAAAATTACTTACTATTATCATTATTTTTTTCGATATCGTAACATTATCTATTTATTCGTAACATTAAGTACTTTATATGAAAGATTCTTTATTTTACATGTTTCTTATTAAAAAAATTAATTAAACGACTTTCTATTATTTTAAAGGTAATTATTTAACACTGCTCAAAAACTTTTTATTCTCTTTATCCAATCTTTAATAATATTTTTGTGATCCAGCGCCAGGAAATTTTTTATTGCATACGTTTTATACCTCATAGAAAAATAAATTTACAATTTTATGAACATCTATCTGGGTACCCGGATATATATATATATATATATATATATATATATATATATATATATATATATTGGGTAACAGGCTACATGAGGGTGATCCTGAAACAGGCAACTCCCCTTTAATAGCATAGGAAGGGAATTGAAAAGGGGGGATGCGGAAGGTAGAGCAAGGTAGCCAAGGGTTAACTAGGGCCCCCGGGCTATGGTTTAAGAATCCTACCCGGTGTTTCACCTAAAGAGATGCAGGGAAAACCCTAGAAAACCTGCGTCAGGTAGGTCGGGCATTGGGCACTATTCTCACGCCCTTCCGAATGACGGGAGACGAGTTTGCTGTGGGGACGCAGCATTCCCTTCTCCGTGTCTCCACCAATTTCAGGAGGCAATTGGCCGACTGATCCAATGGGATCAGTAGACAACTCTTGCCATATGCCCAAGGTCTTTGACCCCAGTACATATACCTCTTAAAATAGGTGAAGGTGTCTCGGCAT
This sequence comes from Eucriotettix oculatus, assembly GCA_034510155.1. NCBI lineage: Eukaryota > Metazoa > Arthropoda > Insecta > Orthoptera > Tetrigidae > Eucriotettix > Eucriotettix oculatus. Next base: position 82,623,988 of record CM067380.1, read on the forward strand.
ATGAGAACTTTGATAAAAAAAATACCCAGAGAGAGTACGAGGCATCCCCGACATCAGGTAAGCCCCGCAGTCACTCTGGGCTGAAGCGTCTACGAGAAACTCTCGCAGCGCCTCCCTTTTTTTTTTTTTTGGTTAACAGGCTACATGAGGGTGATCCTGAAACAGGCAACTCCCCTTTAATAGCATAGGAAGGGATTGAATGCCCTTCCTATATATATAGGAACAGTATTTGATTCTTGGCAGCGAGAGCATCAATATATGAATTTTTACCTTATTATGCCATCTGCCCTAACAATGGAAAATGTTAATAAAGCATATTTTTTTATTTATGACTTTCAACCGCTACTAGAAACACTTTGTCCCACTCTTCTGTGATACGCTGTTCAATTAATTAATTTTAAAAAACGTAAGAGACACAGATGATTCAAACATTTTGGATAGGTTTAGAAGGGTTTGCTAAATTTTCAGACCATTTAGAAGCAACAGTTAGAAATCTATGAGTTGTTAAAGTCGAGCTATATGAGAGAAAGACAAAAAAATTTCCTCCTCTTGTCTTCACAACATTGGAAAACCTTTCCCTAATTTTTACCTTCACAAGATAATGGTTGGAGCCACAGTTGGGACCTCTTGCTGTTCTTACATCAATTATTGAAGGTTACCAGGACAGAATCAATTTGATTGGTCACTTCTGAACTTGGCGCTATCCAAGTGCCTTTGTGTATATCTTTGTTGGAAGCACTTTTCCATCAACATTTGTTCCATTAAGCACTTAAATCTCCCAACAGAACCAGTATTTCATACTTCTGCACCTTGTTCTTCTTCTTCTTTGGTTCTAAAGCCAATTGACGGCCTGGGCCTACCAGGGTGGCTGCGGACTGCCATCCGAATTTGGAGTGCTACGTGATCAGTGTATCAATTCTCCAGTCTACCACTTAAACGTCGGTGATATTTTAAAACATGTAAAACCGAATACATATTTTTGTGTCCGTTTTATCGATATTGTTTGCCTCTTCACTATTTATATATAATTTCAGCCCCTTTCAGCTTGAAAGATGGGAGGAAGTGGAGGGGCGCCACATGAAAATAATGAAAATAGGAAGAAATCAATCGAGTTTGCTCTCGAAACCAGAGTAATGTGAGCCGCTGAGTTTGATTCTGACATTTAACATGCGATTTAAGTCATGTGTCAGTCCCTGTTTTAAGTGAAATTAATCTAGCTACTTCAGTGTGATTGGCAGTCAGATTAAACTCACGATAATGGATTCAATTGTATACTAAGTAAAATAATTGATATCAATGAGTTTTATGAAGGAGTGACTTATAATAGGCTATATTCAGATACCGTAGAAACGTAACATAAGGAACCTGATGAAGGTACAAAAATATACAGTAACGTCATTGATTAATTTTTTTAAATGAATGGTGTTTTAATTTATCTTATTAAAAACTTTATGGCTGGACAGTTCTGCTTTTTTAGAAGAAATATTACGTTACGCCTGAAGATTGAATTCGGAGACTAAAAAATGTTTTATGCACGCCAATTTCCACAGAATTGACGCGTGACCTTTTTAAATACAAGATCGGAACTTTAAAAAAAATTGTTAATTGAAAACATGAGGCCGGTGTATTGAGGAAAATAATAGTCTTATGATTGACAGTTAAATTCTACACGGATCAGCAATAAATTAACCCTTTCGCGGACAATATGCAGACATGTCCCTATTTAGCAACGTAAAATTGACTGCGTATGCAGTTCTGTCCGCGAAAGGGTTAAAAATGTAAACCCTAGGAAAATAAATTGTCAGATAATTCGAAGGAATGCTGGAGAAACGAGAAGTAAAGCTGAACGATTCGTTCCGGTGTTTCGTGCGGTTTTATTATTCAGAAGGCAAAAGTCAATCTCGCAGAAGCACGGAACCACTAAACGTGTCATGAATGGATGCTTTTGAGAGCTGTGTGCGTCGTTCTTAATTTCATTACACATTTTTTTGGGTCTGGCAGCGTTATTGCCGCACCAGAACGGCAGTCAACCTGAAGTTACAAACCCTCGTAAAGCTTGGCCCCCGTTACAGATACGAGAATACATAAAAGTCAAGCTAAATTGTTATTTTTCACAATCAGGCACGGCTCTGCCGATCATCGTAACCAGCTTCCTCCATATTTAGAATCGTGTTCTCATTTACGATACCATAATTTTAATATATATTCAAACGAATAAAATAATTATTTGGCTAATAAAGACACAATGTTTATCATTATTATTCCCTCCATGCGAATACGAGGCATATTTGGAAAGTAAATGTATTATATTTTTATATTTTTTCATAAAAAGTGTATTTGATACACTTTAAGGTGAATAGGGGGATATTAATTATTTTAGTGCAATATTAATATACTAATAATGTAGATTTATAATAAAAAGAAAACAATTTACATATCCTAAACAAATTTACAGCAATATTACAATGTTGATATTTTCAAACTTTAAGCCGGAAATTCTTTCTTCATTAACACTGCATATATATTTACAAAAATGATACAAAGAAATTTCTTAAAACTAACAATTATCCATATCCAAACTCAGGGTCGTAAGTTATGGGCCTTCTCATAAATCAGAATATTTCACATAAAAGCTACTCCGACCTGGCAGTGTAGGAAATCAGAAAAAAGCTACAGGAGTAATTACCGTTTCGTCATAATGGACCTTCCAGCGTCTTCCCCCTATTTGGGTCGTATTGGATCCTAATCAGAGCCACCACCGCTACTTTTCCTAGTGCAGGAAGAATTTCCGTTTATCCTCGTCTTCATGGACTACCTGTCCGAGAATGGCGATCATTTGCCTAAACTACAATCATCTGTCTCGAAAATCTCTCTGCAAGCCTTTTTAATACCTGCTCCCCACTTCTTTAGTTCAAATTCCGAAGGTGGCAGAGGTGGATTTTAACATATCACATTTATGGTTACTCTTCTCTGGGGGTAACAGTTTGCCTATCTCTCCCGCGGTTTTGTGGGAAAAACACCACCCGATGCCGCCTAATCTCATCACACTCCAGGCGCGCCGTGATGTCTGGGTTTTATTACCCCTGGCTCAAATACTGTCTCCTTTCTTTTGACTCCGCACCGCCAAAGTCCGAGCAGATGTGTTTGACCGTTACGGTGACGAAATTAAATAACGATATTATTTCTGAAATTTGGTCATAAAATTTTTGAATTGACAGCTATCTATAACCTAAGTTTTTGTCTCATAAAGGCATAATTAGGCATCATTTATTCAAAATTTTAATTTTTAAGTGTGTATGTTACATAGCGGGCATCAGAAGAATTAGGTGGGACATGGCAGAGAATGGCTGGGAAACACTGGTTTAGACTCTTTTTAAGATATCGTGAGTAATTTAGTACTAGTATTATTCTTGACTCTTAGGGTATCGAGAAATTTTTTGCCTCTCTTAGAGAGTATTAAATTTACCGGTCTCTGTAGAATTTATTTTAAAGTTAGTGTGCTTATTTATAGTACCAGTGGATTTTTGACATGATTAAAGTACTGTTAAGATGCATGTTATGATGAAATTAGCATTCCGTCAGCTTAGAAAGGTAAATGCCCAAGAATGCGACGCTCTCCACGCCGGCTTAATCACATGTTGACTAAGAAACTAGTCTCTGACGATATCACTTGATAACGATGACCGTGCACATCATCGAAACGTCGTGGCGAATGACTGCTCTCACCCAGTCGGAAGCACAAGCCCTCCTAATGTTTTATTGTTAATATCATGTGACGTCTAACCACTCACACCCCTGATCATTTCTCCCTTCCCATGCTGAATGTGGTCACAAATATGGCCGTCAAAGAAAGGGACTCCGCAAAATATTTATTCGACTCTAATATTGGCCGTTTATGATAATGTTTTCCTTTGTTTTTATCAGTCACTTCAATAAATCAAAAGTATATTTCAATTTCGGAAATTGCCGTATTCACCTACAAAATAAATTACAATATTTGAAACATTACAATTTTTTTTAAATATAAATATGGAAATTTGTTTGAAACTATGATATAAAACACTTGGTTTTTTCAATGATATAATGTTTAAAAATATTATACATTCCTTCATGTATTAAGTAAGCAAATAAATTTTCTAATTTTCTTCAATGGATTAGTATGTCATCACAGACTGTGCTGGCTTACACAGAGCATTTTTCGAACTTCGGAGTTCCAGAACATCATGCTCATGTGCTCACCAAATAAAATTATCAGTCTTTAAAAAAAATTAATAAATTCATTGAAGATATTGGCCGGTTTTGAATATTTAGAAATTTCTGACACCTCTTCCCTCGGTCCTAGGGTACGTATCCCTGTCTTATCCCGACAGAGCTGATTACCCAGTCGCAAAAAACACGTGATTGTAATTTGGTTGAAATTGCTACACTTGTTTAGATTTATATGTAGTACATACACACACACATACAGTCAATTTTATATATAGAAGATAAAGGATAGGCAGGAGCTCACAATGTATGCAGCAATATTAGTAAGTCAAGTGAGATAGCTATATATATATATATATGTGTGTGTGTGTGTGTGTGTGTGTGTGTGTGTGTGTGCTGTATTTCATTTTATAAGGGTTTGTGAAAGCCCGGCTGTGTAGTTGATTCCATATACATTTTCATTTTCAACACTGCGGCGAAAAATTTTCACAATTGAATTTTATGCTTTTGTTGCTTACTTTAGTAGATAAAGCATGCAGCCTCAGTATGGCTTGGTTCATTATCAGCACAATAGTAGTAATTAACGACAGACAAAGCGTCCACATCAGCCCCAGCAACAACTGCCTTGCAGCGTTCGGACAATTGATTCGTTACTGTTGACTCAACCTGCGATATCACTATACGCCATGCGACGTTAATCTGCTAAATGCTGCCCCTGGAAACAATACGCAGACTACGGCAAAACACAACAAAGTTTCATCCGTTAGCAGAAAACAAGGTCTCAATTGGAATTTTGGAATTATATGACCAATGAATAAGTTTAGCAAGTCGTGACGATGAAATAAGTATTTAAATGAGATTAAATCATTATAGGTAAATTATTTACTTTCCTCATAATAATGTACCATGATTCTGACCTTGCGGGACAAAGTTACTGGCGATTTTGAACTTGCGGACAATTTAAAATGCGGTAAAATAGCAGGTAGCAGCTCCTACCCTATTGCAGGAAGCGATGCCAGCGAAGATTTCATCGAGCTAGCCAAAACGCCGAGGAAGACAGAAGAGTTATCGCGGAGGAAGAGAGACCATCAGGTCTTGGCAAAACCGATGGGACAACTCAGACAAAGGAAGGTGGACCCACAGGCTGATCCCCGATGTAGGAACATGGGTAAACCGGAAGCACGGCGAGCTGAGCTACAACCTTACCCAGTTCCTGACGGGGCACGGATGCTACAAGCAGTACCAGAAGAGGTTTGGAATCAAAGAAGACGACGGGTGCCCAGCGTGCACTGAAGAAGTGGAAGACGTGGCACACGTCTTCTTTGACTGTCCGCGCTTCAATGAAGAGAGAGCAGCATTACAGGAGCTCCTCGGACGGCAAGAGAAGCCAGAAGAAATAATACCGTTTATGCTCCAGGACCAAGGTAGCTGGGACGCAGTGACGCACTTCGCCACCAAGGTGCTGGAGAAACTACGGACCGAAGAAAGGCAGCGCCTAGAAACAACGTAGGAGACTCCTACTAGTGGAGTGAAGTGTATGTGTACCGAAGTGTGAGTGTCAATGGAGACTAAGTGCGTGCGCGGGTGTGAAGCGTGATGCCTTAGGGCAGCAGGATGCGACGTGTGAACGTGTGTTAGAAATTAATAAGGATATTTATATTCATAAGATAAGTTAGAAATTACTTAAGTACTCAGCTGTAAGCCAATTGGCAATCCGCCCCTCGCGAAGTAGTGCCTAGCAGGTTGTTCCCGCGAGGGGATTCGTAGTAAAGGGAGGTGGTTTTTAGTGGGTAAAAATCCCACGCACCGTGAAACTCGGGTTTCACGGCGTCTTTGGAAGATTTTCCCCTACCCTCGTTAAAAAAAAAGAAAAAAAAGAGGGTAACTCGGTTACTTCCATAAAACTAATGGTTTATCTAAGCAATGCTCTACAAAGTAATTTAATGAGCATCCTTCAACTATGTTTGTCCATAGGTGTACAGCCAGACTTCTTCAGCCTCATTACAAGAAAAATGATAATAAACTACCTATTAATTAAAGAAATGGCCAATAACAGAGTAAAAACTAATGAAAAGAAGAGAAAAATGGCAACTGGACCAAGGACTCGAACACAGGTCCTCCCGATAACCAGCCGGGTTCTCTACCATTTGAGCTAATCCGAGTCGACGTCCATGGCAGCGACGCTAGCCACTAGGCTACAGCAGTTCGGTTTAAATATTTCTGCTGTGCTTAATTATGACTTCATCTAGCTGTATGTAATATCAGAATCCTCGTCACTATAATAAAATTTATTGTTAGTGTGTATTTGTTATCCGGAAACAAACAGTGTCGGGGTAAGACACTATTAAAACCGTCATTGGCGGGGGTGGAGGGGGCGGAAATTTTTAAACATGCATAAACGGACGATATTTACGTTTTACAAGTTCTAACATGAACTAACTAACTAACTGTTTACTTAACCACTCCTTCTACTCTGTTGAAGAATTCATAGAGTTGAATGTATCTTAGTGCAGACCTTAACATAAACATAGAAAATTGTTGAGACACTAGTACAAGACACTTAGTATAAAATATTAGCAATATTATATCTAAGGTAAAAATTATATAACTTGTCTTCTCTGTAGTACTTATGCATATCTTATTGTAAGTTAAACATAATCACAATTTATGTGCAATCCCTGAAATTCCACTTCTCTATGGGTCAATAGAATACGATTTAATACACTTTGATAGTGCTTCCCTCTAAGCTGTTTCTGTAAAATTTCAACCTCTTTCAGCACGGGAGGGGAGTATCCATTTGGGTGTGGGTGATGTTTCATTACAAACAAACCTAGATTAGTGTCAATTCCGGTGTTATAAACGTCGCTGAAGTTCATGTTGACATTCAAAATGGAACGTTAAGTTGTACTTGAGCCCTATAGTGAGGTGAGGGTGTAGGGGGTTTAAGTCAGTAACAAGAAATTAACCAAGACTGGTTTTCATTCATGGTAATCTCTTACATTTTTTTCTGACATTCAACATGAAATTTAAGTTTTTATTTCTACTTGGAGGGTGGTGAAAGTCAATAACATGAAATTAGCTTTACTGAGCTTCAATCAATTCAATGCACCTGTAATCAATTTACGCAATGTCCATTCTTCACGTATTTCCTATAATTAGGGTGTGAAGAGTGTGATTAGTGAATTTGTAGATGAGCCTAGCTTACGTGAATGGAGAGATGTTGAATCGGTCCTTGCACGTTGACTCGGATTAGCTCATTTGGCAGAGCTACCGGCTCGATTTCTGGAGGTCCTGGGTTCGAGTACCTCGTCCGGTTGGCATTTTTCCATTCTTTCTTTTTTCTAAAATTATCTATATGATTTACTGAGCTTCTACTTCCTTAAACTAATAAAAATTCACCTGCTGTATTCATCATATAGTTTAATTAAAAGTATATTCTAAAATTAACGTTAATAATATAAACAACAATAGAAACTGCTGCAAGTAGGACACAAACGAAAGCCACCGTTGATGCTCCAAAACACTTAAGGCTACACTTGAATGGTACTTGCCATCAGGTCAGCCACAGACGGCCTCCACGTTCTTTTATGTGCAATGAACCTCCAAACCTTGTCGGCTACTCGTGGTTTCTCCGTCCTCCAGTTGCTCACGATCACGACAGTAGCACGCGAACAGCAGACCAGCTTCACCTTTACCGAGATTCTCGTCCCCAGGCAATGTACTATAACAATCTTCCCTTTTGCCGAAGTCACTTTAGCGAGTGGATTTCCCCATTGTTTGCACGCGTCGTCTCTAGAATGACTGCTCTTTTTTTCTCTGCACTTTCGTAACCGTGTCACGTGATCGCGACGTTTCCAGGCGGTGTGCAATCTCATGGTGTAAAGTGATGATCAAGTGTTGATCAAGGCGTAAGAACATTAACATTTGTAATTAATTTAGCACATATAACGTTCCTACTGCAATGCTCTTATTATAATAGCCCAAAATAAACGGGAGTCTTTTGTACACAAAATTGAATTCTACTTGACTCCAGTTTTTATCTGCCATATTTATAGTACAACTTGTTATTCAAAATAATACTATATCATCCAAAATAAACATGTACCGAAATTAATGTCGTCAATTCATTAATGATGCATTCATGAATTTTTGGAAAATTACAGAGATCGTCAATGTACCTTTTTGTTAGACTTCCCATCCTTCAAAGCTGATAAGTGAGCAATTTGAACTGTGTCGCGCTATTCAGTGTTCTAAATAGGAAATCGTTCGTTAGAAACTCGGGAGCAGTCGCTCGCCCTTGGCACATGCAAGGCTCGTCTATTTCAAAACAAAATTTAGCCATAATTCCGCGAAAAAATTTCAAAAATAAACAATTCTAGGAATTTAGATATAGTAATGGTAATCTATTTCATGATCCTGCAAAATGAACGTTTCTCTACCTAATGGAAATATGTAATGATCTCGGGTGTACTGATTTTATTTTCAATAGTTAATTGATAATTGTAATTCAAATCAATACATGGTAATATTAATTTATTGGGTGGGGTGAATTTAATTTATGATATTTAATAATAATATAGTATAGTATTAATGAATGATAATTTATTATTGAAAAGGAAACGCTAAACTATCTTTAAAATCTGAGATTAATATAAATAAAATATTTTAGCAATAGTATTAATGGTATTTACAAATTGTAAAACAGAATTATTAAAAAAATTCATTTTAATGAAATTTTAAGTCAGGTTAGTGGAGTGAATGAAGAAACTATTTGGATTTCTAATGGCAATAAGCCTGGCAAATGCAAACTCTTTCTAATTCAAAAACGATACCCGCGAAGTATCTACATCTGGATCTCGGTCTGCGTCGATTAATGATGGTGGCTGGTGGCTGCATCAGGGCATGACCGCCCTTCATCACCGTCCGGGCTGGATCTCGTGGACCAATTTGGAGCGTGGACCAATCTGGAGCCAACCAGTTTAGTTTCAGATCTCTACATCTAATGTCTTCCGTCTTCAAACAAATTATCTCTTCCGTCTGACAACACCTGTCTCCTTCCCTCTCTCGTAACATCGGTGGGAAGCTAGATAAATTTAAACCACCAATCAGCTGTTATCCTTAAATCCTTCTATTGGCTTACTCTTTGACAATTGCAGCTAATAGGAAAAATCCCCCCGCTCCTATAATTCATGTGTTTTGCGTTCCTCCGTGAGATTTCAAATTATCCACGGAACGTTCGGTTTCGCCAGAAACACCCCCCTAATTATTTACAGCGATCTCTTTTTTTCGTGAATGGGCTTTCTCTTGCATATTCCCGAGAAATGCGAGTTGCCAACCACAGCTAGGAAAGAGATGCACAAACTTGAAGTTTCAACTCGCGTGTATTTAATACACATGATTAATCGAAAGCGTCACAATATGAACCTGAAATATACACCCAGTACCTCGAGAAGGTAAAAAATATTCGCAGTACAGTAGCAGAGCTTCATACATTTTCAATACTCTAATTGAATAAAAATTTTATTAAAACTTGAGAGAAGCACAAAAATTGTCCCGGTATAATAAAGAAATAAAAATTGCCATAAGTAATCACAGAGAGACATTTCCGGTAACCGAATAGAGTAAGAAACAATCACAGTGTATTAAGAAAGGCAAATTTACGACTGGTATCTTAAGATGGTAATAATTAGCTTCGGTACCATAAGAAAGGAAAAAATACACCCCTTTAGGACATGGGGTTATTTTACCCTTCAAGTATTCAAACTGGACCTAACTGATATATAAATTAAGTTCCATTGAAATAGCTCCAAATGGAACAGAACTATATTCAACCCCCTGATAATCACTCAAATTTAACGTAACGCGAATTTTCAATGTTAGAATGAAATGAAACTAATTCCATAACGTCATAACATATGTCATTCTACGTGAGTTATCTTTCAAATACTTTCATTCCATTCCACCTCCCACACACGCCTCATTTAAGTTGCATGTTGAAGTCAGTGACTTCTATACCCCAGAAATAATCAGGAATCCCGGTTTATTTCGTCCTACTGACATTCTCCGTTTCTAGCCCTGCTTGGGGCTCACTTAGGAAAAAGTTGCACGTTAAACATCCTTATTGAACACAATGACTCTCATATCCGGTTTCGAAACGAATATCGGTAATTTTGGTGTTATTTTATGTGACACCTCAAAATCCGCACCCCTATAGCTACTCCCCTCTCGAGAGTAGTGGGGTTGAGATCATTACAAATAAATTGCGGGGAGATTTTCAAAAAAACTAGAACCCGAAACATATTTTATCCCACTTAAATATCGACACTTTCCTTTGTTTTAAAATTTCCGAACCCTCCCGTCCCCGCTCCTAGTGGTAGCAAACGATCATCGTTTCTTTCTCCCAGAGCGTTTATTTGATATAAATTGCTCCACCCGTTTGGAATTGCACGCGGTACATTATTTTACCCGTCTTGCATGCTGAAACGGGTTCAGACTGAACGCATATTGGTTAGTAAAAGACAGCATAAAGTATCTAACCTCAAAAAATATTTACGCAACGCTATTATTAGACGTTTTTCATGCTGAAAAATTTTCGCCCTCTCCACCCCAGCTGCTACGAGTGGTTGGACGTGCCTGATTGCCACTTTGTTTGGTTTTGCGTCACGAGGAACAGAAGAACAATATTTTATCAAAATTCTTCATCCGTTGAATATAAAACTCGAAACCTTCTTTTACTCTTTCCGTCCCCGAATAAAGGAATGAAATTTCACTTAAATCGGATATTAAATGTTGTAACCCAGCAACACACAAAACACCGGTTTCTACACAAAACTTGATTGTTTCCTTGTTATTTTCATATGACTCATTTACATCCCTACCCCTTACATGCTGGAAGGAGTTGACGTTAAGACACTCTATAAAAGTAGTTGACTACAATAAATATTTTTCGACTTAAATGAGCTTTTATTACCAATGAAAAAATTCCTCCTAGGGGTAGTAGCCGTGCCTCATATCGTGGCACGAAGAACAGGCAAACAAAATTTTCTCAATATTGGTCTGTCCATTAAATTTATTACCCAGAAGTGTGTTTAACACCGTCTTATCCCCCTTTTCAGGGATGAACTGCAATTAAAATCCCGTACTAAATGTCAGAATCGAACTCAAACACTCACATACCACCGATTTTCATACCAAACTTGACTGTTTTATTTTTATTTTCATTTAACGCCCCCTATACTCGACCCCTACTGTTCGACGCTGAATGGATTTGTAACTATACGCAAAAAAATTCAGCGAATGTGCTATATTAATTCACCCAAAAATATGTATTAGTTAGAAATAATGGTTACTTTTCTATATTGATAAATTTCCGCCTCCTCCATCCCCGCGCAAAATGGTCGTAGCCGTGTCTTACCCCGACAGTGCTGATATCCTGGTCGCCAAGAGCACGTGTTCAACATTGGCCGAAATGGTTTAATTATACTGATTTAGAGCCCAATCTCGAATGTTGTCTGGTAATTCTCATGTGATGCCCCTCCACCTCTACCCATAAGAATACTGATTATGGATGCGGTTGAAATTATATGCAAAAGTATTGAAGGACATTATCAAATTAAATGACCCAGAAATATATTTATTTTGTAGAAATATTGGCCCTTTCTGCTTATTTAAAATGTTCACCCCCACTACCCCCGCCCCAAGGGGTAGTAGCCGAGTCTTACCCCAACAGTACTGGTTTTCGAGTCACATAGAAACGTGAAAAAAATTTAGTTGTAAATGGTCCACTCGTTTAAGATTTGTATGGTATATTGATACGTGTGTCCCTGTCTTCTACAAATCATTTTAATGTCATTTCATAGTTACAGTTTAACCTTTTAAATATAAAGCCGTTCAACATGTAAAACTGAACAGTGTTAAATGTACTGTGGTGTGTATTTTCAAACTCCTATATAATTATAGACAATTATCCCCATTATGACTGTTTATTAAGTTTTTTCATTTTTGTATATTTGTATGTATACTGTACAAATTGCAGCAGAGCAATAATGAACGCGATTGGTTAATTTTAACATCCAATTGAGTTGATACATGTAGCCAGGCGAGAGGCGGAAATCTAGTACCGTTACTGCCATTTGCTGAAATATTTTGACAAGCAATATTGACAATACACCCCTTGGAGGCCTAAAAATCATGACAAAGGACGAGTTTGACACTAGTAAACAAGAGATAAATCAAGAGCAGACTTGCACATGCACATTACTTGTGACAATAAGCAGCAGGAAGGGACTGGAAATGGAAAGGGTCTTTGTCAAGTCGCCGGAGGAAAAGAAAATAATAAGGACCCTTTTCACGCCAGAAGATCCCGGGACACTTTCACAAGCTGAACATTTGACCTGTACCCCGCGTAAGGCCTTGACAGACAAAGTCAGCACAAGCCAGCAAGATGTTTTTCTCCTACTTTTAAACCCTACCAGACAGACGAAGGCGGAGCAAAATTAATTAATGACGGAACTGAAGATATTTTCGGACATTATTCATCCATTAATTATTTGAAGAGTTTTGAGATGGTCTCTATGTTCAGAGTATCGAGACTGCAGCGTTTATGAGTATTCGGCAAATTATCTAGAGGAATCTCGTCATCAACACGGGTCTCGTGACAGCGATCGCAGCTGACCAAGGACGAGGTGGACCATCATCCCGAACAATGATCTGCAGTAGAGCGGTGATGGGTCCTGGCTACTTTGAGTGTAATTAAAAATTTCGATGTCAAACTTTGTTTTTATCATCATTAGATCCCTAGAGAACATTATTTTTCTCCGTTGTGTTTAGCATTACAATTCTTTGATAATTTTATGTCTTGCTTTTTGTTTATTTTTTATTAACCTACTATTGTTTAAATTTTAATTGAATAGAATAGTTTTTCTTTTTTTATAAAAATTTCAATTCCATTCTTCATTAATATTAATGTTTATAAACTCCTCACCACAGTACATTCCTGTTTAAATTTCTATGGCAGAGCGGAGTGCAATAGAAACTATTGTAATTCCCTAAATTTATTCATAAGGTGCAGAGAGAGTCTGTCGTTCCTTAGCGTCAAGGGAAATCATGAGGAAAACAAATATCGCATCCTAGGACGGTATTAGAACAGCAACAACCGGCGTTGATCGATTGCAGTTTCCTCTCAAGCCTGCACAAAACACAATTTCAATTAACACGAGAAAAAGCAGAGTTAATAGTTGTTTTTGCAAACTGTAGGAAATTGTTTAGAAGCAGAGCCGTTACTTGGACTCTGCTTACAAGGACAATCCGCTTTTTTATCTTCCCTCGCAAAGAAACATCCAATTTCTCGTCTCACAATAGAAGACAACTTTTACGCTTTTCCAATTAAAAAAGTATTTTATTCCAGCGGAGGGATACGGACATACAAAAAAATAAAGAAACAATTCGAATGTAATGAATGTCTCAAGTTGATTTAACTTTGAATTATTTTAATGAAGCCGTACTTCGCTGAAATCGAACACGATAATTAAATGCAAAATTATCTGGAATTCTTAAAGTATAACACTAGTATTAATGTTAATATATAGGAAATAATGTTTATTGCATAACGACAATTTTTAACACATAAAACTTTATTATATAAAAGACGTTTCATCCTATCATTACGATGTCTCAGTTAATGACCAGTAGCGGTTCCAGAGACGTATACTGGGAAGAGGGGGGAGGAGGAGGGCGTATTTATAAGAATTGCATTTGGTTTTTATAATATTCATTAACCAAACTCCAAATCTATTCAGTATTTTATATCTGTACATATTTTATTAAAAATTCTGTATTTTGAACAAAGATTTATTTAACAATAGTTAGTATAACGTAATTATAATGAATATCGCGTGTATAATTTCATGCAATATAACAATTGTTATCTGAAAATACAAATTTCTATATCTATTTCTATTGTGTTATTGAACAAAGATTTATTTAACAATAGTATCACGTAATTAGAATGAATATCGCGTGTAGATTTTCATGTAATATAACAATTGTTATCGGAAAATACTAATTTCTATTGTTCAGTAAAGGGTAATTTTTTTGGATAATGAGAGATTTCATATCTGTATGATTTATAAGTTTAATGCAGTAAGAACCAAAAGGTTGTCCATATGACTATAATATTTTTTTTGTATTTTCAACGCACTGTTGCGTTCAAAGTCACTAAATGAAAGGTTGCTTTCTATATTTGGCTTGTAATGGCGCATAGAATTGATAGATATTAATTATTCCAAAATGAAATGTTAAATACAATAAATGGAAGTATGATCGACCCAGTGTTAATACCTGCTATAGGCCAGGCGCTGCTGCCTGCTATTTTATCGAATTCTAAACTATCCTTAATCGAGAAGACACTATTAAAATTTTGCCCTATATAGTGAAAATGAGAATGGATTTATAATTACTATAAAAGTGACTACTAAATAACCACCATAATCATCATTTATGATATTCGCTATTGATTATAAATATGGTCCCTGAAAATTATAAAAGAAAATTAAAAAATAAAAATGTTACCCAGAAGCATAGATGGAATATTTTAATAACGGCATTGAACTTTAACTTTTGTCATAATAAGTTATTCTTGTTTATTATCTATAGTCTATCTTGAACTTATAACGAAAGTTTGATGCTGATATGAAAAATAACGATCATTTTCGTAGGTTCATCGTTATAATGGATTATTAACATATTAATAAATAAACCCGCAATGAGTGTATGTGGCAATCGCCAAGTTTATTTCGTCACCGAGTGAAGAATTCCTCATATTGGAGACACTCAATACAGAGAGAAGAGACCGAACGTGCCAAAATCTCCGTATGGCGACTTAAAAATCGTACCTGAATCCAGTTTCTTGACCCCGGGAATTTTGTAAGGCGCGTCCCTTTCCATAAATTAGGGAGAGAAACCGCGGCCCAAGCTAGACTTTAATTAGAGGCTGAGGGTCAGGTGATCCGCCATGCGTGGCGGGGTGAATGAATACGATGACGGATGGGAGAAACTTGAACTGTTGGGCATGGAGAGTTGAAGAAGTGTGGACGGTGCGTGGTGTTCAGTATACGGCACGGTAGTCGGACAAGAACATTTTGAAGGAGATAGAAGTTGATGCAGTTTGGAATGAAACTTGGAAGTAGGAAGGTAGAGATGAGAGATAGAGTTTGGAGTTTGGCGATGAACATCAGAAATTAGGAAGAAGTCGCTTGAGAGTGAGAGAAGTTTGCAATCTGGGGAGCGAGCTGAAGCAGAGCTACGTAATCCTGGACCCAGAATTCATAGATAAAAGACCAGGTACCGACACCTGAATTACGAAAAAAGAATGAGTAAACCAAGGAAAAACTGGTGCGTGTCTGTGCCACTGTCTGAGATGTCTAGGTTTAGTAATTATTGTTGTTTTCTTTTGTTCTCTGTGAATGAATTTAATTTGTTTTTTATTTAATCTAGCCCAATAATTTATTTTTATTTAAATTAAAACCCAACCCCCAGTTCATTATAAATCTTTTTATGCCTCTGTTCTCTCCAAAAGATTTGATTCCACAGTAGTAATTTGCATAAGGTCTTCCTCAATCAGCAACGATTGCTGATTGGCAAGTGTGATTGTATACATCGTTGTAAGAGGAACTCAATGTAACAGTAATTGAGAAAGTCTTGAAATATAAGATTTCATTGAAACGGAATTTTAAATTTAACCCAGTTTTACTGAAATACAAAAATAATGATTCGTATGTCATTTACAAAAAAAAAAGCTGTATAAAATGCAGTATCATCCTAATAGAATGCCTAGCCAGTACATTCTATCTGTTACCAAACACTACGAACTATATTCTTCCCATAGCCATTTAATTTTGAATGGATTTAAGGGACACGGGGATTGAAATTTGAAATTCTGTAAAAATAAATTCCTACTGAGCCGAAATTTTAACCGTGTTAACGCACACGGTGTAGTAATGTACTTTTTTTGTAAACTTCTTTTTTGTTAAGATATTTTCACAATTTGGCAGTTTTGAAAATGTTCCTTGCGTACTTTAATATATTTTAGCTTTTTCTTAGATTTATATGTAAGGCTGACCATTTTATCAATTTTCAGCATTATTTTGGAAATTGAATAAACCTTTGGGGTGGAAATAATTTGTTTTTACTAAGATTTTCATAGGGTTACTTAAAAATTAGCACTTTGTAATTTTTTCAGCTAAACTACTTGAACAAATACTTTTCTTTGAAGGTATTAGCGTGTAGATTATGTACAAAAAGAATGAACACAATATATTAATATTTGTGACGAATACAAGGTTTTTGGTGCTAGAAATCGTGAAGCTGAGAAAACGCTTTTTTTCTGAAAAACAGTAAATAATTTATTAAATTAGAATAAAACATATTAATTAAAATTGTCCTGCAGCATATGCTACTTCTTTCGTCTTTTGTTTGGCAATTTACTTAATTTGTAAGTATATTAATATAAGAAAAATTATAAAATCAATATTTTTTCTTCAGATTTTGGCCGAAATTTCAGTCCCAGCGTCCCTTAATAAAGGAAAAATATTCAGGATCTCTCCGCATGTAAGGTAAATACACTTCTGTTCTAATCGTCTGTACTGTATTCTAAGCCTACAGATTACACTGTAGTCGTTGCTTGGGGCAGGTATAAGAGTTATCATTAATGTTGACGTAAAACTGAAGGCGTGATAGTAGCTCATATCTTTTGGAGAACACTAAAGCTGTCGAACAAACGTTAAGGGTAAGACGTCGAGGCGCATCTACTCCTGATGACAACAATGAGATATCCGTGATCTGTTTCTCAATAACCGTCGAGTTACTGTTCCAGTTTGGTGTTGGCCGGCTTGATTTTCAACCGAAATCCTTCTCCTTCAGGGTTTTGGGAGGCTATTTGAAAGCAGGGAATGTACTTTTCATTTTTTTCTGAGACCTTACAGTGACTGTGGATAAAGTACTTGTCAGGTAATTAATATTACTATGATTCTATCATTTTAGGAGGATTTAATACCAAATGGTTAAGTTTCCAATGCACCAAAAGTAGATTTATTTTCCATTTTCATATATCAAGCGTATTCCGTGCCTACGAAGGATTGAGGAAACGTTCCGTGAAAATATTTCTCCGGACGAGTATTATGAATGTCATAGAAAGAGATGTAGTTTACAGATCACCATCCTATAATAAATCGTGTAGTAAAACGACACGAATTAAGTTAAAGTCTGGACAAATTTTACAAGTGTGTTACAAATGTTTAATCCTATGGCGCTGTGCTATGCCCTATTCCTGTTGACAAGTTCTTGTTCATATAAATTTTGAAGTGTTCTGTTTCGTCAACTGAGGATTATGGAACTTTCATCATGATATATATCCAAGCTTCTTCTATTACAAACTATTTGTTCACCTCGTAGTCATTTCCATGTATACTTTTTCCGAGGATAAAGGTTCCCTCGCTTGCTGATAGATGGCCTGAGGTTTTACATCCACCACAGGTTCCTGCCCGAAGATCCCCACAAACTTAACAAGTAAAATAAAAACTTTCTAAGACAATATAAGGTTTAAAGTCAAAATATCAAAAGGGAAATCGAAAACAGGAACTGTTATGAAAGGCGTACCTCAAGGATCGGTTCTGGCGCCGTCATTATTCAACATATACATTACTGACTTACAGAAAACAGAGAGCGTTCACACTTTACAATTCGCTGATGACACAGCGTTCTTCTCGGAATCTTTCCTGTCAGTTAGGAAGTTACTAGAACAACTGGACAAGATGGTGCATTGGCGGAAGAAATGAGATGAAATTAAACAATCATAAAAGCCAAGCAATCTTATTCTCATGACGCAGAAGAGGGACTCCCAAAATTAACAATAGAAAGTAGCAGTGGCAAAGAATATGTAAATATCTAAGCGTCAATCTTGACAGAAAACTATTTTTAGCAGCCACATCCAAGAAAGTATTAGGAAAGCAAACAGAATATCGTACTCAATGTACCCTCTCCTAAGGACTAAACTCCTAGAAAACGGCATAAAATTATAAAACTAGGGCGATATTAAGACCGGTCTTGACCTACGGATGTCAGACCTGGGAGATGGCGGATACCTCACACAATAAACAGTCCAAAACAGATGCCTAGCATAGGCCTTACATAGCGAATATAGAAGTAGAACTTCAGATCTTCACAATGACACCAAGTTAAATACAATACAAGAAGAGATATATCGGGAAACCATGAAATATTACCATCGCCTACGAATAGCTCATAAATCCTTCCCAAATCTAAAGAAACTAGGTAAGAAACTGCCAAAAAATTCCAAAAAATATAAATACCCCAGAAGCATAATACTCTAGGTACCAATACTCCAAACACATTAACAGTAATTATCATTAAACACCAGTCATAAAGCAGCGTGTTTCTTAAAAAGTACATTTTCACCATAAAGTCAACACAGAATACTTCTCCAATTGAAAAACCACTTGGCAAGGGCAGTACCTGCCAGTTGTTAAATAGCTGTCTCAGCAGAAAAAGTAGAGGGGGGGAGGACCTGTAGTCTGAAACCACCACTGAACGAGAACATTATGATAATCCTCCTCGAATAAGTTTAACTCGATGACGCGAATCTGCTTGAGAAAACTGTCAAAACACGATAATATTTCGTAAGAAGAGATGAAGTTACAATTTAATTTAGATTTATTATTATTCAATCCACTAGTCCTCGGTTGAGGAAATAGGATACTTCAAATATAATATTGCAATAAATATACCAAATTTTACAATTAAGAATTGAAGGACAAAAAGAGGAAAGATAAAATTCAATCTTCAATTTTCAATCGACGGAGGAGGTAGCAGAAGATCGTGCGTAGGTTCCCCTGGAACATGAAAAAGAAAATAAGTCAGAAGTTAAATTATAGTAGAGTATAGTTGTAAAAGAATAGAAGAATTTGATAAAACACCAGCAAACTGTTTTAGTCATGAATATCGTTTAACCTTTAGTGCGCAGGAATTGAAAAAGGCAAAGTAAAGAAAAGCGCCTTCGGTACTTTAAATGGTTTCGGCCATTTACCGACAACCATGGAATTGGAGAGGTTTTAAATAGTGTTTTCTATACAGGGTGAGTCAAAAGTCCCAGTAAACACTGTTATTTCAAGAACTCTGCAGGAATTGGGAAAACTGAATATTTCGTTAGGTATGGGTGAGGTGGCCTATTTTTGTCGATATGTACCGATCATGGACGCCATCTTGAAATCGAACATCTTGAATCCAAGTCAATTTTTTTAAATGGGAAGGGGGGTCGAGAGATATAAAAAAAATACCATAAGCATTTTCTATAAGGTTCATCCCTGTAAGCTGCAGTTATGGTTCAAAAGTTGTTGCAGGTAACTGAAGATGGCTTCGATCAAGGAGAGAATTGAGGTCATTTTGATGTCTGGAGAACGACGTTGCCGTGTCATAGCTGCACATTTTAACAACCGTCCCTCAGAAGACCTCCAATTTCACACTACACTGTCAGGTGCTTAATTTCCAAATTCAGATAAAAATGGGACTGTTGCTGACAAGGCACGGGCTGATTAGCCTGAGAGAATTTCCCCCAGAGTGACTGCGGGGCTCACCTGATTATGTCGGGAATGCCTTCTCCTCTCTTCTTTTTTTTATCAAAGTTCTCACATGCCGAGACACCTTCACCTATTTTAGGACGTATATGTACTGGGGTCGAAGACCCTGGGCATATGGCAAGAACTGTCCTCTGATCCCATTGGATCAGTTGGCCAACTACCTCCTAAAACTGGTGAAGACACGGAGAAGGGAATGCTGCGACACCACAGAAAAACTCTTCTCCCGTCATTCGGAAGGGCGTGAGAATAGTACCCAATTCAGGTTTTCTAGGGTTTTCCCCTGCATCTCTTTAGGTGAAACACCGGGTAGGATCCTTAAACCACAGCCCGGGGGCCCTGGCCAACCCTTTTTGCACTGTATGTGGACTTCGATACACCTGGCCGTACAGACAATAAAATTCCAAACTTGGAGTCTCAGCAAGACTGTTCATTTCCAATCCACGAAAATTACTTCAAAACAGCTAACTTTATCTCGTTTCAAGCTTTTATAAGCTCCGTGGTTCCCGGTTTTGAGAAAGGTGTCTATTTGGCACACCTGAAGACAATGACCATTGTCTTTTGTGAACCGTTTTAAACAAGTTCTGGCCAGTTGGGATTGACATTAACTTGTCTATTTTCTTCTTCTTCTACCTTGGCTCTGCAGCCAATTCAGAGCCTTGGTATTACGGGTGGACCGCGAACTGTCATCATGTATGACACATTCCGAATTTGGTCGGCGTATCGATCCTCCAGCAGTCTTAATCCCTGGCTCCGTGACCAGTGTAAGGGATTTTCATGATTTTCGGTTAGAGAAATTCATGAGTTTTAACTACTCACATATCCACTAATTCTGAGTCAAATGTCACAGTACAACCTGTTAAAGTGAAAACGGAACATGGAGCACACTCGAGTCCCGGAATCGAGAAGCTCAGAATGCATTAAGCAAGGCAACATGTATGAACATGATTTGCGTGATTTTTGGATCACTCCACTAAATAAGACGCTTTTTTTTGATTTTTACTTTTTTCTATCTTAGCTTTTACAGCGAAGCGTGTGGATAAATTTCAGCAATGTAGCAACAAGCTGCTTCCATTCATCGTGGAAGGTCAAGAACCCGCCCTTGGTCACAGAAGGGACATCCTATGTGTTAAATACGCATTGAAAGCATTACTCTTTCCTAACCCATTAATTAGAAATGTAATCCTCCTCAGGTATCAATCCTGCACCAAGTATTCATCCAGATACGTCGCTTTCCCTACAAGATTCAGAAAACTTTGTGACCAAATAGAGTATGCTCTGCCAGATACTAAACAACTACAAAACTGCAATGACCCTTCGTGGAAAATTTTCCCCGAAACAAGCAACATAAATCACAAATGCTTTTAAAGAATGTAATATATTAAATACGTGAAAAGAAACTTAAAGTCTGTGCATCGGTTTCCTAGCTGTGAGTGGCCCTCGCATGACTTAGGACAAAAGGATGACCCTTCCGGTTAAATGTGCAAGAGAGGCCCATTCACGAAAAAAGGGATCGCTGTGAATAATAATAATACATGCAGTATTTAGGCCCAGCAGTTGAATTTTTTCCTATTGGTGCAATTGTTACAGAGCAAGCCAATAGAAGTCTTTTGAGGATAACAGCTCATTGGTGGTTTGGAATTATGTAGCTTCCTTCCGAGCTTTCGTGGGAAGCGATTTTGGAGAAGAAGAACAGAAGATGTTGGGAGACGGAGGATAGTGGATGAACAGAAGGTGTTGGGAGACGAAACAGAAGATGTAGAGATACGAAGGAGAGAGTAGATGAACAGAAGGTGTTGGGAGAAGGAAAACAGTTGATGCAAAGTTTAAAGTGTTAGTCGCTGAGAGAAGTAGAGAGGCCGGCTAATGATGGCCTACAAGTAGACTGTTAGCCGCCGGAAGGAGATAAGGGAGTCTCCGCCAGATTGGTCGACGAGATTCAGCCCGGACGATGGTGAACAGAGGTCATCCGCCAATGCAGCCACCGTCATGATCGCGACGCAGAGCAGACCAGGATGCACACGCAGAGACTTCGCGAGTATCGTTTCATCGAATTAGAATAGAGTTCACATTTGCCACGCGTATTAACATTATAAATCTAAATTGCTTCTCAATTCACCCCACAGAATACCCTGATATTAAACTGTCATGTAAATTAATTTTTTTAGTAACATTTTCTTGATAATTTGTACATTACCATCTATGCTCTGGCTTAAATATTTTATTCATATTAAAATCAGAATTTTAAAGTGAAATTAGTCCTTTCTTTTCATAATTAAATCCCTATAAATACATTAATACATTTCATTATAATTAAATTAAGTAAATTCAATTCCCTATCCCACCAGTGATTATCTTTACAAGAATTATGGATAAAAGCCCACGGAAAGCTAACACAGTCATGGAATACAACATGTAAGTCATTTAAAGTCAGCAAGATGCATGATGAAACAAACGACTTCTACGCATTAAAACATAACCAAAAAGTCAAGAGAAGAGACCAAATAAACCTATCGAGTATAAGAACTGGACATGTGAAAATACTCTTCTTTACATTATAATAAAAGCCGCCGCCCCCCCCCCTCGCCCCCTCGCCGATTTGTGATCAGTGCAATATACAGATTTCAGTTGAACATCTGTTAAAGAACTGACGATGAGAGAGAAAATAATTTCAACGAGTTTGTGAAAGGGAAAAACGCGCAATTTAATAAAGTTCTTTAATAAACTGAATTGCACCATAAATGGTATACTATTATTATATATCAATACGTATATTGAGATTTTGACATTTAAAACATAAGTATCACGTTAAGTTGTATAAAATTGTTAATTTCAAGATCAAAATGTATTGGTAATTGTATTTTTGTATAAGTCGCTAATGACTGCTTTGTTAAAAAAAATTCAGGACAAATTTATTAGAAAAATGTTGTGCTATTTATTTTATATATATGCACACACCGTACATATGATAGTGGTATACCAAATGTGTTAATTGAAACTCACGTAATATAGTTAAGTGAAAATGACAAAGAAGCACATTGCATTGTGAAATAAAGTTAGTTTCTTTGATGTGCTCCAAGGCTGCCTCGTCTTTAGAGGATGCTGCAAAGGCTCCGTCTCTGACCGAGCGAAGGTGAATGGCGATGGCGATGGCGCAGGCCCGGGGGAGGGGGCGGGGGCGGGGGTGGGGATGGGGGTGGGGGCGGAGGCGACGCCGGCGCGGGGCGTCAGTCGGCGCGATGCAGCTGCCGCGGCTGGGCTTCTCCGTGAGCCGCAGCGCCACGCGGCTGCTCACGCTCACGGCCTTCTACGCGCTCTTCCTGCTGCTGGGCGCCGCCATCTTCTCGGCCATCGAGGCTCCCGAGGAGGCGCAGCGCGTCCGCGAGCTGCGCCACCTGCGCGCCGCCTTCCTGCGCCAGCACCGCTGCGTGCCCGGTGAGCGCGACTCTTTACCATGCCCCAACTCAACACTCAACCTATTCATACAATCCAACTCTAGATAGTTTCAAGCAGGTACAACGCGACTGTCACTCTTACACAATCATTCGGTTAGTAACGGATCACTGACTTCTCAGTGTCGTCGTCGGTAGTGGAAGCGGCTCCACTTTTTTTAACACCTTTTTTCAGCTTCTAACACGTCTTCATGTTAACTTCACAAGAACGCAGATGATAAGTGAGTCTCCTACCTGCCCTAAGCAACGACTATGCTGCGAGCGTACAATACCGTATAGACAACTTACACAAGATTCAAACAAAAGCACATTTACCTTTTTTCATTTACCCACCAAGAGAAACCTTTCCCGTTTATAAATTTACTCAAACCTTAATCCCTTTGAGAAAAATAATATTTCATGTATAGAAGTATTCCCACGGGTAGAAATCAGTGGGAAGGTTGTCTATAGCCCGGGTCTTTTCAAATGGCTGACGAATCTTTTTATCCAATTCAATGGAAATGGCTCAGATTTAAAATTACATTTTAATTGTTCCTTAACTTACATGACTTTCTCAATTAACGTTATATTGAGATCTTCTAACAACGAAACATAGAATCACTCTCACCAATTGCATCGTTGCTGACTGACGAAGACATGAAAATTACTTATTCATGTGGAATAAGTCAATGAAATTGCATTGGGAGAAATAAAAGGGTTAATTTATTAATATGCAAATCATGTGTTGTTTTTTTATCAGAGCATCATAGTTTCGTTATAAGTTTAAACTTACCATTGGTAAGAACAAGATTAACTTATTATAGCAAAAGGTAATACTCCGTCTATACTTATGGGTACCATGCAACATATCTATTTTTCAATTTTTGTTTTATACTCTTTTATGAATTTCAGCGACCATGTTTATAATCAGCTTAGCAATAAAGAAATATATTTGCAAAGTTTTATAGCAATTGTAAATCCATTTTCATTATACACGGTGAATTTCTGATACTGTATTTTTCCATTTGCGAATATATAAAATAGCAGGTAACAGGTAGCGAGAGGCTTACTTGATTAGTGGGCTTGGTCGCCATACTTGATTTATTGTATTTGCTCTTTCATTTTGAAATATTTACAAATTCTACAAGAAAAATGACGAATGAAAAGTTCTTGGGTTTCAACCCGGGTCATGTTAAAATTGAAAGAATGAATATTTCATTCGTCATCATCAAATACTTGATAAAGATGAATGAGATATTCATTCTTTCAATTTTAACATGACCCGGGTTGAAACCGAAGAATTTTTTATTCAACAAATTCGCCGAGAAAACCTTCGATCTTCAAGAAAAATGATATCTTACAACCTATAATTTATTGCATTTCAGCAAACATCTATGTTTGATGCAGAGTCAACTGTTACTTGAAAGAACATTTAAGTGCAACTATTCTATTGTAATATTAATAAATTTGCTTGCAACATAGTTTTCTGCCTTTCTGACGCTGCAGATGGTCCGCGACACTAAATTCTTCACATGTACATTCAATAATCTTTTCGGCAGAGGGAGTCTAGCACTTTCGAACCATGTATTTAATATATAAATTATAAAATTGTAACATAGGACGCGTATTTAATTTCTTGTAATATTATGTTTGTAGTACGCCAGAGGAAGTCTCAAAAATCCTTTTTGAATAAATAGTGATAAATTTATATGCTGATCTATTGACCGTCTTTTTATTTATTTTAAATTTACACGAGATTTTAAACTCATACGTGGAATTACTGTAAACACGCAGAGGTAGGGAAAATGAGAAATATTAAACACAAATTGTGCAGCATTCCACACGGGAAAGTTCAGGGAAGATCACTCTCTTCCGGACCACCTAGGTGAACAGATGGATCTGGGAGCCTTTTATACAAAAAAAAATAGAACAATAAATTTAATAACACAAAATGCAAATACAGAAACAAAGATCACTTCTGCAAGCCGTGTCTTTCCTGCAATAAAAATATTAAAATTAGAAACCTTAGAAAGGTTTAGTATTTTGTGTCTTTTTGCATAAAAGTATAAATTTAGATGGTTGATGTAGATCCTTACTCTCTAGTAAACTTTGAACGAGTGCTTATCAGTAATATCGCCTGCATTAAGAAAAGAAACGGAACCAAAATGGAGCCTTGTGAAACGCCGCAGGTTATATTTTCCCATTCTGAGAAATGCATATTACCTTCCGCATTTTCGATCCCGACTTTTTTCCTTCTCTTTTTCAAGTTTGTACGCATTAAATGTAGCCTGAGATACCGTAATTCAACATGAAACTCCCTTTCGACAGAAATTTAATCGGGTGGCAATATCGAAATGAAAATTTCAAGTCAACGCGAATTTCTTTAAGCCGTTGCATTTTTTAAAAATAATCTTCAGGGGAGTATAGAAATTGTAATTTGTTACCTGGTTGGATGTAGACGAGCTCTGGTGCAGGTCCACGCAGTTATCGCTGAGATAAAGGAAGCTGGACTTACAGGCGGCGCTGCTGGAACTTCAAGTCCTTGCTTATAACAGAGATGCGGACGGGTGGACAACGAAACGTTTCGCCGTTCCTCACTTCGTGGCCTACGACGTCGTTAAAAATTATATTTAGTCCAAACAGTTTGGTCATTCACTATGAGCAAGGGTTTTGTTGGAGATTATCTCAGCCCACGCAAGTGATTCTCCTCAGAGTGATGCCTCGTTCTCTTCTCTTTGACTAACGTTCTTCTGCTTCTCTTCCGAGGTGTATGTTTCGGGGTCGGACACCTAAGGCATATCGTAGAAATTGTCACCTGATCCTATTGGGTCAGCCAACTACCTCCTAAACTGGTCGAGGCACAGAGAAGTGAATGCTAAGACCCCACGGAAAATTCCCACCCGTTATTCGTAAAAGCGTGAGAATAGCACCCAAGAGCCCGACCTACATGATGCAGGTTTCCTAGGGTTTGCCCTGCTTCTCTTTCGGATAGGATGCAATAACTATATCCCGAGTAATTCTCCCCAGATTGACTGCGGGCCTCACCTTTGTGAGTGCCTCGTACCCTCTCTGGTTTTTCAAGGTTCTCACGTGCCGAGGAATCTTAATCTATTTTAGGTGTGTGTACTGGGGTATTCGGTAAGAGTTGCAGCCGATCCCATTGGATTAGTCGGTCAGCTGCCTTTTAAAACTGGCGCAGACACGGAGAAGAGATTGCTGCGACCCCACAGCAAACCCATCTTCCGTCATTCGGACGATCATGAGAATAGTACCCTAAAAAGGCCAACCTACCTGATGCATGTTTTCTAGGGAGTTCCCTGCATTTCTTTAGGTGAAAGATCGGGTAGGATCCAAGTCAAACCTTGGCTAGCTTGCTCTACCTTCCACATCCCCCTTTTTTTTCAATTCCCTTCCTATGCTATTAAAGGCGAGTCGCCTGTTTCATGATCACCCTCATGTTGCCTGTTAACCAGAAAAACCTAGTCAACCTTTGGCTGCATCTTCTCCCTTTCGCATCCTTTCCTATGCTATTAAAGGGAGTTGCCATTTTCTGGATCACCCTTATGTACCGAAAACAGATTAAGTGGTTTCACGTGATTTTGATTGTTAAACATAATGTTCTGTAAATTTTTGCAATCTTGTTTTAGAACACAATCATTTTAATGTGATTTTCCAAGAGTATTATTTTTGAACCCTTCAGCGTAAGCTACGTTTCTCTAGCTTAAATGAAAGCCTGATGCGACGCTCTTGACTTAATGACCAGCATGTTGATAGCGAATCTCGGTGTTTGATCCCTGTCGCGGGTCACGCGGTTCACAAGCTAGAATTTTCTGTAAAGATGATTCTTGTGTCGAGATTTTTGGCGGAGAGATCGCCATTCTTTTAATCAGTTTTGAATTTCAAATGTGCTGGGGATTGGCCAACAGCACTCAATCCCTTGCCAGGAATCGAACCCGGGACCTCTGTGGTACGAGCCAGTGACGCTAGCCACAGGTCCCCTTACAGATGATTGCAAGTGACAAATTCATTCTTCCCGGGGTTCCTCTCCTTCCGCATCTCCCCTTTCGAATTCCTATCCTATTATATTAAAGGGAAGCTACCAGTTACTGGATTGCACCTCATGTAGTCTGTCGCCCCCCAAAATAAGGGCTCATTTAGCGAAAGGCTCCCAGATCCATCTGTTCACCTATGTGGTCCGGAAGAGAGTGATGTTCCGTGAATTTTCCCGTGTGGAATTCTGCAAAATTAGCAAATAAACTCGAGTGAATTTGATTTGAGCAGTTTAGTAACAGCCAATGGTCAGGACCCTACTCGCTGCTATGGTGGTTGACACAATACGCTGGAAGGACTCCGCATTGAACCCAATAATAGGAACTCAACGCAGTTAAATTAACAATTAAATTGAAATTTTACAGTAGGAAACTTAATTTAAATGAGGAATCATTTCCATCCTTTCGCTACCTGCTATTTTACCTTATCTGAAACTGGTCGGAAGCGAGAAGACACGTAGTGCAGCAATAATTAGAGTGCTAGCAGTAACAAAGTAGTACTCGGTATTGCTCTTTATACTCCTACCACGTACAGCATTATCAGACGACCGGAACATTCTCCACATCATTCTCACAATAAATCAAATATTTTGTGTCCAAAACCAGCCATCAAAAATTATTTTATAAAACTTCCATTGTTCCTTATATTAATAAGGTAAATTTTATGATTAAATTATATTAAGAATATGGTACTGTGTGTGTTTTGCTCTAACTCTCTCTCGCTCGCGCTCCGTCACTGCACACTCTTAATTATTAGTGTAGCTGTGTTATCATTTCAGATTGTAAGAGATAGAGAATGTCGCTCTCGCTAGTCTCGAGCGCAGGGACACTCGCTCATTATTGCTAATCTCTCTCTCTCACTTCAGTAATGATATAGAATCTTTGTTTATGTTTATTTCGTAGCAATATATGTGTGAAAGAAAGCATGTGGTGTGTATATATATATATTAGAGATAGAGAGGAGTATGAGAGATGTGCAAATTCAGTAAATCTAATGATTCTTTGCTATGTGTCACCGTGAATTGAGAAAGTCCAATAGAGTTATCGTCAGCATAGCCAGTGCTTCGCTACTTCTTCAGGGCAGGCGTGCTACCAACTAAACCATAATTACCTGACACCTCTCACACATACTCTATCTCCCATCCTTAAACAATTCTTACGTCGCTCCACACATTACACCCCCACACCCCTTATATAATCAAAAAAACAAATGTTTCAAAAAAAAAAAACTCTCTCTCTCTCAAATTCATAATATCACACTCACACACTGTGTTCCTAGAATTCCCACCGCCCCATACATCACACGCTCAACAAACACCCCTCTCGCCATCTATTCCAAATATACAAACACCACACACCATAAACCATATCCCACCTAAATACACCACTCACTATACTTCTCCCATCCCTACTCACTCGCCTCAATCATATAGAGACTTCTCCTCCACTAATGACCCTCGCTCCCACTCACCTTAATTCCATCCCACACTAAAAAAATATACTATCATCCCTCAAAAACAAATAAACCAAACACTACCACCCACCAGTCTCACACACGCCAACATAACTCTCTCCCTCTCCTGTGTAAAAATGATTTTTGTTTATTTTTTATAAACTAATGATGATTCAATTACATACTCTACTAAATATACATCTAAACCCCCCCATTATCTCCTACCAACCCCCAAATTCTCTCCCCTCCCAAATAATTAATCCCCTATCACACAATCCAATACCTTATTATAAAGATATCAAAATGAGAAATTGAGAAATTACCAATATATAAAATCACTTTAAAGCCACGCTCTACACTCCATATAGATAAACACTCGCCACAAACTCCTCGCTCTCGACGCTCAAGCATAAATTCTCTTAATAGCGCTCACAAAACCTAGAGATATATAGAGTATATAGATGCAAAGATGCCTATATAACTAAGGGCAAACTCTCAATTATGCAGACTAATCCATACCAACTGCAAACAAATGATTTGCTCTGTCACTGAGAAGATGCTACCATATTATGGACCAAATCTCATAGTCGCAGTATATACACCTTTAATGTGCGCGATGCACACTGGACACGCTCACGCGGTCGGGGAGATTCGCGTCTCATGGAATTTGAAGATATCCGCACAAATTATTCGCATCAAGCCAAAAGCAAATAAAAATCGGAAAAGATTTCCTGTTTTGAGTCGGTTGAATTTTGATTTTAAACATCGTTCTCTCCGGATCTTACTCACTCGACATATAGAGAGCGAGCTCGATAGACTATTCTCTCACTCACATCGCTCTCGCGCTCGCTGGCACTGTCACTTCAATCTCAGCCGCTGCGCACCAGTAAGATAATCTCTCGACACCATCCTATATGATTTACGAGACTCGCACGCTGAGGCTCACGCAATACCACCCCCACCACCGCACCAGCCCCCTCCTGTTAGTTATTCAAGAGAGGCTCGCTAGATCAGTGTGTGTTCACTCACCAAATTACACACTCAACTCCGTAGTAACTCTCTCTCATACAATATATAGAGATATAGAGATTTCCGTCAGAAACAAAATCGCTGTAGAATTTTAAAAAATTAATATTTTACATATATTTAAATACTTATTCGAAAATTTAACCTTAAATTTAAGAGATAATTTTTATTCATACCCCTCGTTAAAGACTTGTAATGAAATGAGAAAATCTTGTCTAACAAAATAAAACTCGTGGCTATTTTAATGTTCAACGCAGTTTGCAATTTCATAAATATGGTTACTTTCATACAGATATGGCGACTAAAGTCCTAATATTTTTTTAAATATAACCCTGAACAAATATATCTTTGGAATTGTTACGAAAAAAACGAAAATGAACGAATTATTTATCAAAGTACTTGCCTTTGGCCTGATTTACAATTATTCAACCACAATGATTTTGAAGTATTTATGAAAATGAACAATGAAAATATGGCTCTCGATGAACCAAATCGATTAATATAGTATAGTAGTATTATATCATATTTCGATGACCCTGTACAGAAGCTGGTCTTCTATGAGTCAAATTTGCATTTAATTGCAATATTGACTTATAATTATAAATATACATTTATTTTAAATGGGATATATTGTAGCATTCATCTAAGTCTATCAGTTAATTAAAAGAATATGAGCACTGAGAAAACAAATTAACACTACATCTGTTACGGCTAAATCAGAAAATTTAACTGCTTGTGGCCTGATTGAGCCTTTGAATATCAATGTTGTTAGAAAATAACTCCTGCTACCCAGAAGTAGTTTGCAAAAGTACTAGGGTTACGAAATATTACTAAATTGTTAATCATAGTCTAACTATACGTATGTATCTGAGTAGGTCCGCATCTTCTGGAGCGTTTTGGATCTCCAGGAATGTTCAGAAGCTTTTTTTCCCGTGTTAAAGCTCTATGATCCCATGTTTAATTACTTATATTTTAAAAAGTTAATGTAGAACCGAGTTTCATTTATTATCCGAGGTAGTTATTCATATTATAACAATTGATATGGAAAAGAGAGAGACAGTCGATGGTGTACCTGTAATTCAAGCTCAGCGTCGCCATTAAGAACAGGGAGAGGTTTTCCAAATTTTCGGAGCCGTTCGCCTCTTCCTTCTGGAGAAAAGGAGACACATGATTAAAAAATAATACAAAACCTGTACTCAGTTTCATTTAAATTATAACTCACAGTATTTAGAAATTTTTGTTCATATTTGGACGCCACTACAAATCTTGATGTCTATGTAATAATTTTAAATTATATGGGTAAAATATTGTAACAGTAATTAGAATTTATATTTGAAGTAAAAAGAAGAAATTACATAAACTATGATTATTCTACACAAAGGAAAATTATTTTGTTATAACCAAAATATAATTACAAGGTAAGTGATGTAATAATAACTTCTGACTTTGGTTCGGAGAAATTGTTTCCATTCAGTTAAAACTTAAGTTCACTGTTTCGTAAAGATGTTTCTTACAACCTTTGTCTATATTCCTAGCGTGGCGCTTATTATATGATTTATATTAAAATTAAAATACCCAAAAAGTTGAATCGAATTTGACTAATGAATCTTAATAACACAATTAATTTATGTGTACATATTATCTTTTTCTTACTGTATGCAACTACTAGCTGGGTGCCCAGCGTTGCCCGGGTCTTTCATTTATATTAGCCCGGTACAGTATTGAATTCGATAGTAATGTCTTTGTCGATCTGGCATCCAGAGTCAATTTTGAACCTTTCCCCATATAAGCCGATGGAATGATAACACTGTGATGCCTCACAGTACCTTAATCTAGTCTAGAAATCTACATGGAAATCAAATAAGCACAGTAAAAATACAATACATTTTATTGTTCAGTACATTCTGAGACATGAAAATACTCTAAGAGAATGAAATATTCTCCCGGTATATTGAGACAAACAGCCGGGGTGGAACGGGACACCTATTGTTTAACAATTTTTGAAAAATGTTTGAAAAAGAACAATCGTTTCGTACAGGCATAAAAAATTAGTTTATCCTACTATCTGTTTAGTCTAATATCAATATGACTTAAAACAACGAATTTAGAGTTTTTGTGAATTTTTGAAAATTTACTTAAAAAGTTTAGATACTGCCCCGGGGGCAGAACAGGTTAGGATGTTTCGTAATTACTATTAATACAAAAAAATTTAATTTAAATTGAGAAACATTAACATCTTTTGTTTTTTCTTTCTTATATTTATCATGCGTACGGTTGATCATCTTATCAATTTTCTTATCGCAAAGAGCTTTTATTGTAATTGCACAGTTTCTGCTAGCATTTTCCCCTTTTCCCGATCCATATCTTCCTTTGTAACTCATTCATATAAGGTATGTCAGTTTTCCTTTTTTCCTTGAGGAACACTTTTTTCCTTATACATTAGTATCACCAAGCGTTAATACAAGCAAATTTAAACGTAATACGTAACTTATATGCAGCTAAATAAATCTACTTTACGGATATATACCATTAAATAGCAGTTTTGTACTTATCTTCTGTCCAAATGCTACAAATTCACACGCCAAAACAAGAGTTCATTCACAAGGTGCAGTCAGAACTTGGTCAAGTATCTGTCAGGATTTCTTCCTTGACGTTTGGCCATGTCCCACCCCTACTTAGTAAACTTCAGCACTATGCAGTCGAAAAAAGAAGGGTTTCCTGTTCTACTCCGAATTCCCTTTTACTTCGGGTTCCTCAAGAGTGGCAAAAATATTCCTCGTAACATGGGTAGTCAAAAACACTCCCTGCATCTTTGAATAGAGACAAAATTTCTTCCGAATTTCTTAAGAGAATAAAAATATTCTGGTACCCTAAAATTATTAATAAAATTGTAAGTAACGTGTGGACAAAGTTTGGTAGAATTTGTTACACTTACGTATGTTTAATGTCAGAAACAAACATTAAAAAACTTCAAAAACCCTGGAATAGACACAAATCTCGGTTCCTTTGTGTTATTTTTTTTATGAAACGCCACACCCACCCATACGGGTGTTCCTCTCCCATATCAAAAAGCAAAACTAAGGCGGTGAATCATGAAGGCACCGCGGGATTGTGATGAGAAAGCATCGACAACTCCTTGACAGACAGCATCAAAACTTTGGTACACACATTCTTAAAAGTCAGAGGAAAAACACTGGCGGGGTGATAAACCCCTAGCAAAAACTTGGAAGGAATTATATTAAAAAATATATAGGTAAGTGTCAACTCGACAAAGTTTAATGATGCCTTATTATTGAGTCAGGGAAGCTGGCCATATTTCAAAAAGGAAGATGGCGTCAATCTTTACAGTCTCCTAATCTCATATTTTATAAATTAACATATATTGGGCAAAATACGAACACATGGAATGATAATGAGAAAGATTTTCTTTTATATGTAACTTTTCCCCTCACATTTCAAGTAGCCCTGTCAGATACCAAAATACATTTGCCCAATACAACTATGAGAAATATTAGAGGTGTATAAAAAGCCACAGGCAAGATTTTACAATCCTTAGAATTTATATATTTGTAGTCAAATTGCATAAGTGAGAATTATCGGTAAAGGTGGTTACGTCTGTATTTTTTAATCATGTATAATTTTCAATTGCGAAGTCTGAAAAATATTTTCAAGGGAGAATTTCAAAGAGTTAACGTTACACATAATTAATATTATTTACTGTAATAAAGAAGTTTAGTGACAAGCCAGCAGTTTTATCACATCAAAAAAATCTGACGCTATAATTTAGATACTTATACACTTGAGTTATATACGCGTATTAATTAATTTAATAGTGTTAAGTGCGTCCTAAGGCATGGGGCGTTTGTGGTGACGTCACGGTTACAACTTTTATTTGCAGATATCTGCGTATTTAAGAGGTGGAGTTAAAAAGTTATTTTTTACATGTATTAGAATCATTATGAGTGACCAGTAATAGCAAAAAGGGAATTAATTTAGGATTCCCGGCGTGATTAGAGGTCACAAATTCACAACGTTAAACACATATATCTCCGTCTGTTAATGAGAATAAGCATTGAAAAAGTGTTTCTAAAAGCGTCATTAGATCCATGGGGTTGGTAGGCGTGAGTGTTCGCAAACCGATGTCCACTATGTCGGTTAAATCAGAATAATCTCAAATTAAACATTCTACCGTGCTATGGAAATAAATATCCAGGCAATGCCGGACACCCAGCTAATTTACATGAATAAACTGCAATGTTTTCTTTTTGGCGGGTAACAGGCTACATGAGGGTGATCCTAAAGCAGGTAACTCCCCTTTAATAGCATAGGAAGGGAATTGAAAAGGGGGGTGCGGAAGGTAGAGCATGAAAAGGGTACTGTAAAAGGTAATGCAATGCGTTTCACCTAAAGGTGATGCAGGAAACCTTCATCAGGTAGGTCGGGCACTTGATACTACTCCCACGCACTTCTGATGACGGGAGACTGGATTGTTGTGGGAACGCAACAAACCCGCCTCCATGTCTTGATCAAATTTAAGGGGAAGATGGCCGACTGGTCCAATGAGATCGAGAAAAACAACTCTTACAGTATGCCTAAGGTCATTGTCCCCATGCATGCACCCCTCAAAATGCTCGAGTTCGTCTCAGCTTGCAGGAGACTTAATGTAAATATCTTGGCCTAGAACCATGGTGGGAGGGAATGGGGAAAACCAGGAAGGAGGAAGTCAGCCGTGACAGACGTTCCAGAACTCCTCCGTGTTCTCAGCCATCCCACCCTGTCCCGAGCTTTTCGGGACCTCCACAAGGAAATGTATTCATTGAGTTCCAGTCCTTATACACCGAATAGGTTCAAATACGCTGCAAGTTATGAGGCTTGGCCTTAGCTGCTCCTATACTAGTAATCCGATTGCCGTGATTTTTTTTTGTGTTTGGCGTTGATCACCCCACAAATGGTTACTGTAGATCTTTCGAAGATATAGAATCCTTCCTTCCGATTGCTATTAAATTTTAGTGTTTTGTTAGAACTCTGCCCGTGGAAGATTTCTGTAGACTAAATTTTAATATTTGATTTAATTTCTTTCGTCTTTAGGAAAAGAAAAATTTTAAGCAATGACAATGTTTTTGTTTGAATTACTGTATTTAATTAAATTCAATTAAAATGGAAAAATATATAAATTTCATTTTTATTAAAACCTTTTAATAAATATTCAGACAATTTGCAACATAAATTTAAATTTGAAAATATTAGCGTAAAATTTAATTTATTTATATCATTAGTATCCATCATAAAGAAAAGAATCCCAATATTTGTTCAAAATCAAAATTTTCCAAGGTACATTACAATTTAGTATTGAATTTAACTATTCAAGTTTACGAAAATCAAAACAAGTTTAATTGGAAGTTTAAATAATTTTATCATTACAATTTATTAAATTGTTCTTTTACCTGCATTTTGTTCTTCTAAGTTAGTTCAAGATAAAGCTGAAATAATGATCCTCTTTTCACAATTGTCATTCATTGAATAATAAAAAAATTATATACAACTATTAATCGTACTTCTTTACAATAAATCGAAAATGGTTTTCTTAATAAAGAAAATTTTAATAATCTTTAAATGCGTTGATTACATTCACAAAATGTTTTGGAACGTACTTAACAGTTGTTATAATGCGTAGCACAGATAATCAGCTGACGAGTTATAATGGAGGGGAAATTGAAAATGACAATGGACGCTCGTGGACAATGGATTATCTCCGCTTCGCCGTAGGAAACTCATTATAATTACGATGTCGAAAACTCTCGCCTAGGAACATTCCATGGTACAATCGAAGACGTCAGCCCTGTCAATAAGCAAAGTATTAAATTTATTGACACTTTTGATTTTACAGCGCCTCTCTTTTCTTTACAGGAAACGCCATTATCGTGTAGGAATAATTTCTTAAACGTTTATGAAAAATCAACCCAATACTGTTACAAATTAAACCTGACACTGGAAATCTTAAGTTATATGACGTCTTAGGTTTTTGTTCTCCTATTTTTACCTGTGGTTTTAGTACTTTCCTTTAATATCCAGTCTTTATGTATTTTCTGTTAAATAAAGACACGTCGAAACGACAGGCATTTTTAAAAGTTCTTTGTAAGTGTATGTCATTCTAAAGATTGTGAAGTCTGCGTATTTAATTTTATTGAATTTATTAGATCTAATGTTTTTTTTATTAATGCTACGAATGCAGTAATGGAAAATTTTGAGACGTCAGATAGGTACAGACAGAAATAAACGGAATTTCCGACGGGCGCAAACAAAGTTAATTGATTTCCTCGACTCCGGGTTCTGCGAAAAACGTTCGGCGGGAGCGATTTGCTAGACAAAGCAATAGGAAATCCCAGATTTTGAGGGAAGCGAATGGCCAAGAATGGTCACATGACTACGAGTTGGATAGTGGAAACACTGCAAACCTGGGAGTCTTGAATAGGTTTAGTGAGTGAATTAGAAAGACGGGCGGTGGAACAGCAGGGAAGAAACTGCACAACGCTGCCGACTCGAGAGTCCGCCGCCGCCACCGAGGAACGTCCCACAGGACCCAGGCGTCCATTACCAGCAGGGACATGTGTAAGTGCCTTATAAGATTCATTTGTCTGACACAATTTTGTTTCGATCCGCTTGCCTCTGTCCACTGAGGAAGAGACAACTCATAATTAATTTGAAATTTATGTTAGGGCCTCTCCAAATGTAGATATTCTAAAGCTTCGACATTAAAGGAAATCCGGAGCGTTTTAAGACTGTACTAATTGCAATTTTTTTCTCATGGAAAATAAACAAGTATTTAATTCAAGTTGTTAATTTTTTGATATAGCCTTCACGTTCAACAATAGAAATTGAAATTACATGAGGGAAACGTTACAATTGTCTGCATATAGAGCCGCATATTTATTAACAAATTTTAACAGACGTTAATACCTATGTTGTTCGTAACATATTATATTTAATCAAATTAATCAACTACATTCAATTAATTGAGGCGGCACATGACGGGGGGCGCCGAAACCGTCGGCGTCGCAATTACTTGAAAACTGCTCGAAATTTCATCTACTCTAATCACTGCATCTCAGGCTGATATAAAACCAATTTTAAGCCAGTCCGATCTCGAAGAAAGAAACGATTATTTGAGTTCGAAGTCGCAGATGAGTCACCAACTAGTTCCGAAGAATTATCTAAAATGAACGTTTTTTCGGCCTATGATTGATACAATTCAGAAAGCTTTGATTACTCGGTTTAGACAATTATCAAAATTACAATGATACATGGTCCTTTCATGCAACATAAAAATAATTTCTGAAAACTCCATTCTTGGAATTTTGTTCATAGGAAATGATATTGCCCACTAATTAAATTATTCCTATTTAATAAAAAAATTACAAGTGCAAAAGCTAGAGAGGGTGTCATCTAGATTTGTTTTTATAAAAATAGTAGTCCTTTTATCAACTTTTAAAACAGATCACTGTCTGTAGGATAACTGTTTAAATAAAAGTTGTCAAACATATTATTTCCTATTTGTATAATTTTTCACTTCAGATATAAATATAGATATTTATCCGTTCTTATAGAAGAGAAAAATTACCTGCATAAAAAGAATACTATAATTTCGTTGAGACTTCGCACCACATAAATATTTTGTTAGGGTCGCCACTGATCGTGTCTTTCATTTATTAACTACATATTCCAAATTTGTGTGTGTGTGTGTCTATAGATCAATTTTTAAAATGTAATTTCTTCCCATAAAGGAATGACATGTGTTTCCATTTAATGACTGTGCAATATTAACGGAACAAGAAACGAATAGACAAAATAGTCTCTACGCCATAGTTGAAAACAACGAGTGAACGTTACAAATGAAATATTGCATTGTAGTAATGCAATTAGAATGTAAACGTAATTATAACTTTAGTTGTTACGCTGTGTATATGAAATGTGATAAGGCTGTACCTAATTAAGGCACGGGACCACAGGACCACTTTGATAAAATTCCCTTTTGTAAGCTGGAAGCCCGCTGCAGGCTTTTCCTCGTATAAAATAAACTCAACTTTTCCTTTAACTTACCGATCCGGTTCCAAGTTTTTTTATTCAGACTTCGCGTTTTACACTAACATTTAGCACTTTGCCACGCGCAGACAATTTCGAATTTATAATATTGCTTTAGAGGTAAACAAAAATTTCAATTTCACATAACTAACTGCAGATAAAAATATTCAGTGGCATATAATAATATTACCATACTGTTCTGGACCCTTTGTAGTATTAATTACTATATAGATGACATAATTCTGTCACAGCGGGCTTCTTTTATTTTATTTATCAAAAATTCAATATGCCGGCGTAACACTACCATCAGATTAAGCATCAGGAATGAATGTTTATGAAAAATTAAGATTTATATTTTTTAATTAATCGGTTCCATTATACTGCGAAGGCGTTCTGCAAATCAATGGCTCCGAATTTTTTATTTTGTTCTCAATATCGGTTGACGTATTACATGTCAAGCATATCACTCGGTCGTCTTTCCCGCTTCGCTGACGAGCTGTGTGTAACGTAACTATTTGAGAAACATGCTGCTGTAATCGAATTACTAACCGCAGATAACGTGCCTCCAATTCAAATCAACACAAGAATGAGAGGTGTGTACGGTGATGATTGTATCGACATCACTAATGTTTGGTAGGGTCAGCAATAAACCCTTCCAAATCTGCAATCACCCTCAAACCCCTTACTCATTCATTCTATCATTTTAGCTCCCAAATCCCAACAAAAAAACTTCATTACTTACCTGGGACTTATTCTAGACTCAAAACTTTCGTGGAAACCCCATCTTACTCACCTTTCATCCAAAATTAACAACAACATAAAACTACTTTATCCACTTCTCAACAGAAACGCATCAATCTCCATCTCCACAAAGAGACTCATTTACCTCTCCCTAATCCACCCCATATGGATAGACGCATGCTCCATCTGGGGATCAACTGACAACTCTAATACGAATAAAATTAAAACCAAGCAAAACAGAATCCTTAGAATCATTTCCAATTCCCCATGGTTCCTTCAAAACTCGGTAATTCACAATGACATCCAAATCTCACTCATCTCCACCACAATAAAATCATGAATATCCTCCTTAATCAAAAGCTCCATCAGTCACTCCAATGACACTGGTCATAGCCACAGCAATCCTCCTCCTCCACACTACATCCTTACACTCTCTAACTCCCGTATAACCTAACAATAATTTCTCTCACAGTTAGCTGTCACCTCATTCTCCGCTTATCAAGTAACCATTCCTTTATTTCTCATCTGATTCACCCTACTAAAATTCATCGCCAATCAAATATTCTCAACTGCAATAACATAATTATGTTCACAGCTCTGTCGTTTCTCTCGCTTTTAAATTGTCAATGGACTTCACAATTTATTCAAGTAATCATGTAAATTATTTATTCAGCGAATGAATATCTATATACCTGTATATAACTGTACTATCTTCGGATAAAAGTTTTCGCAATTAAAAAAATCTAATGTTCGGTGGTGATCATCTCAACGTCTGTGACGGAAGACCTGGGTAGGAGGCTCATCGGAACCGGATTGATGAACTTATCGGAGAAAATCCTAGGATAACACAGACACAGCTCTCAGATAAGTGTGACATATCACGAGATCGTGTCCAGGCAATAATTGCAGAATTGCGACACAGAAAATCGTGTGTTCGGCGTGTCTCGAATATGCACTCCTGACAAGAGACAGAGGAGATTCGGCATCACCACATACCTGCAAGAACACTAAAACGTTCACAATAACTGGATGGAGGACCAAAGTCAATCAAGCAAAATCAGCTCACAGCACGTTTACCATGCGACAAACCACGTGTCCACCACTGGCAATGAACAACGTGCGCATTCATACTGCAACGAATGCCAAGTACCTCGCCCATGTCGACCGAAGACTAACCTGGAAGGAGCATATTTTAAAAGAAAGAAAATAACTCGACCTATAACATAATTCAGCCAACTGTACTGTACTCCTTGGTCATAGTTCAAAATACGATCTTGAAACCCATGTGGGCCAATGGGCCCCAACTGTGGGGCTGTAAGACGTATGATGGATTTAAATGCAGAATCCTCCATGAAGGTAAATTATCAGACCATATAGAAAAAACAAATGGAGTTAAACAAGGATGTAGTCTTTCACAGACAATTTCTATACTTGTGCTGGGTTTAGTAATGAGAAGGGATGAGAAAACTAGGAATACAATGGGGATTGAAAGACAGATAAAAATACATTGTAGATGACATCTCATGATTTATAGATAAGTCAACAAAACTAAAAAGAAGAAGCAAAATCTGTTGCGCTCAATATAAATTAAAAGTACTTGTCACAAAATTAAATGATAAACTAACTATACTCCAAAAAGAAATAGAACAAACTGAATCCTTTACATACTTAGAAGGTGGAACAGAATATCTCGAAAAGAAGAAAGATCCGAATTTTTAACACAACTCTAAAGTCAGTTCTATTGTACGCAGGCGAAACATGGAGGATAACACACTCAAACATAAAAAGAATAGACCTTTGTATACCGATCTTTACAAAGAATTGTTCAAGTAAGGTGGCCAGAAAAAATTTCAAACGAATAACTATGGAAACTAAGAAATGAGGAACCAATTTACATACAAATAAAAACTAGGAAATGGAGATGGATTGGCCACACAGATGGAGCAGTTGAAAAAGAGACACTCTATTGAAATCCGCAGGGACCCAGACGAAGAGGACGCCCTACGATGGCTTGGAGGAGATCAATGAAAGAGGAAATTCCTGGTAAAAAGAAAACTTGGAAGCAGTCAAAGCTTGGCGAGCCAGAGAGACGGACCGATGCCCTACGCTCTAGAGGGAGCAGCAGGAATTAAATCATAACAAAAAAAACACTGATCATAAAAATAAACTCGTAGAGAAGTTGTATACAACCCGAATTATGCAACGAGTATGGCCGAAAGACTTCAGGAAAGACGACAAGTGAAAAAATGTAAAAAGGGATGTTTCTCCTTTCGCATTTACTACATCACAGCAAACTTACTTAATACTCTGTGTATAGATGTTGTTTGTACCCTATGTTTGAAATACATTCTGGAGCAGTAGGACTCCTTCCTAATTTTATTCGAATTTTTGGAGTTTTGAATGATATTAAGGGTCAGAAAGAACATTCTGGCTCGGCGACAGGAAGGTAAGAAGGCTTTTCTCCTGCGCCAGGATTCCGGACGGGAGACGTGTCTCTGCCGGTTTGTAATATAAGGCTGAAGAAACATTTGCCCTTCAAAATTTCCGAAGGACACTGTTCTCTTTGTCATGGAAGATTTCCGGTGCTGGACGAAGGACGCATGAGGATTGGCGAATCTCCGACGCATGGGGTAGCGCTTTCCTTTGGAGAAGGGGAATATACGGGTTTACCTGGGACGCGAGAAGATGAAAAATAAGTCAGAGTGCTCAAGACGTTGAT
This sequence comes from Eucriotettix oculatus, assembly GCA_034510155.1. NCBI lineage: Eukaryota > Metazoa > Arthropoda > Insecta > Orthoptera > Tetrigidae > Eucriotettix > Eucriotettix oculatus. The sequence continues at coordinate 82,665,339 of CM067380.1, forward strand.
AAGGCCAGGAGGAGAGTTGATCAGGACGTGGAAGGGAGGAGAATCCTGGAGAGTGCAACAAGCATTGAAAGGGAGGTGAGGATTGTTGCTCTTCAGCGGGAAGGAAAAGAGAACAAGGATGGCCAGAGTGAAGAAGGATGAAAATTTGGTTTTCTTCAATCACCCCCAGCAATTTCCGCCGACAGAGGGAAAATTTACAATTCATCCAAAAGGAAGAAAGAAGTCGAACGCTGAAGAGTGATGTAACACGAGGAAGTTCCGGTTACCTAGAACCTGCAACGAGAGACGAAGGAAGATAAAACAGGTTCGTCAAGAATGATTGAATATCTCTGCTGCACATGGTTACACCAATAAGTAATTAACCCTCTGATATTTATAAATCGTCCCCTTTAATTAGTTTGTTTGTAATAGCGCGCAGGATCCCTTGAAGTACTTTTTTTACTAATAAAATTATATATTATATCTTAAAGCGCAAGTAATTGTATTAAATTACTGAAATAAAAACCCCTAATCATTTCCATGTAAATACGTTTAGCATAGATTGAAGCATATAATTTTCTTTTCCGTGCACAAGGCGAGTAAAGTCTTTCTAATGCTATACAAGAATCTCTTGATGACAAAAAGTACTGATCAGAAACATTCCTCGACCAGAGACGGGTTTTTAAACAAACGCTTACTACCGGAGCATTACTATAAACTACTAAAATCATACATGGAAATTTAAAACTTGAATGATAATCGGCCGCCCTGTAAAAATTAATAAATAACATCAAATAAAGTATTTAAGTTTTTAACACAACACAATATAAGCCTTTAAATTGTAGATCAGTGGTGCTAAGAGCAAGTGTTTTTTTTTTGGTTAACAGGCTACATGAGGGTGATCCTGAAACAGGCAACTCCCCTTCAATAGCATAGGAAGGGAATTGAAAAGGGGGAATGCGGAAGGTAGAGCAAGGTAGCCAAGGGTTAACTAGGGCCCCCGGGCTATGGTTTAAGGCTCCTACCCGCTGTTTCACCTAAAGAGATGCAGGGAAAACCCTAGAAAACCTGCATCACGTAGGTCGGGCATTGGGTACTATTCTCACGCCCTTCCGAATGACGGGAGACGAGTTTGCTGTGGGGACGCAGCATTCCCTTCTCCGTGTCTCCACCAATTTCAGGAGGCAGTTGGCCGACTGATCCAATGGGATCAGCGGACAACTCTTGCCATATGCCCAAGGTCTTTGACCCCAGTACATATACCTCCTAAAATAGGTGAAGGTGTCTCGGCATATCAGAACTTTGATAAAAAATACCCAGAGAGAATGCGAGGCATTCCCGACATGATCAGGTGAGCCCCGCAGTCACTCTGGGCTGAAGCGCCTGCGAGAAAATTTCCGCAGCGCCCAACTTCTGACTTAAGAGCAAGTGTCCAGTTCACTTATGGTTATAGGTTGTACTGACAATAACGGCTGCGTATTATTAGTGTGTAAAAGTTGAGAATGCAACCAATTCAACCAACCATTACACCCACATCTTTTGCTTTCCAACCAGCACAATTCAATCCGCATGGTACTGTACCACGACCTCTGATCGATTGTAGTTCTTTTCTCCTCAACTGTTGCGTGACATCTCACTTCCTTGGCTGTAGAGTTGTTAGTGAATTGGAGCCTACCGTAGCTATTTACGGACCTTATCAGCCCAACCAGCAACGCGACCCATAAAAACGTCTTAAATCTTTGTAGTTAAACGGAAAGAGATGAACTTTTATTCGGTTGGTAAGGGTGACATTATTTTTATATTTTCCTTTGTCAAAGGATGCGAAATATTCTTTATCCCTTCTCCTCGTTAGATATGACCTTTAAATCTGTTCGTCTCAGATATCTAAAGTAAGCCTTCCTTGTCTTTGAAACAATATCCAATATTACTGTTTAACATAAAAAAAGGCATTTACAAATTATACTATTGGCGTGTTCAGTTTGCTGCGTAACACAAACACAGACAAATATATATATATATACCACTATTCCGTCAGGGTTAAACAGCCAAATAATATTAAACAAAATGAAATAATAATTATATTCTTGAAAGTTAAATTTTATGTATATTTAGAGGCTATATATTATAGATAATTATTATATTTTTCGACACTTTAAAATTTTTGTATTTCTGCAATTTTTATTATTTCATATGTTCCTAATTAAAAGGTCATTACTATATATATAGTAATATATAGTAATTATATATTATATATACAGGGTGTTCAGTTTATCTGAAGGCATTGAAATAATGCGAGGCACACATTTGATCAAAAAAAGTGTGAATGAAAAAGGTTAGCCTCGAAGGTGGTCATCTAATGATACGAAACCCCCGGGGGGTAGGGGAGGGTAAAGTTAAAAAACTTAAAAGGAGAACTCCATTTATTATTACAGATTCGGATTCCCCAGAAAACATAACTCCAATTTAACCTACGATTCGAGTCATTTCGGTCACAGATGGTGTTGTAATCGACAAATATCGAAATGGGTAAAAATCGTTGACAAATGAGGATATCTCAAGAAATAGGCACCAGATCAGTAAAATAAAAGTAAATTTGTTTGATATTCTTACAAAGGCTACGCCATAAGTGTCCACCCATCCCCACTCCCCAAGGGTGGGGAAGCGAATCATTTTTCGTATCATTAGATGTCATTCACACTTCTTTTGATCCGATGTGTGGCTCTCGAGATATTTCAATGTCTTCAGATAACCTGAACACCCTGTATATATAGTAATGACCTTTTATTTAGGTACATATGAAATAATTAAAATATACAAAAATTTAAACTGTCGAAAAATATAATAATCTCATTTCTGTTTCATATTATTTGGCTTTTTAACCCAGGCTGAAAAGCGGTAATTTTTCCCTTGTTCTGGATAAAATTCAAAACTTCTACAGATGGCAGTCAGCAGTAACTAGAATTGGAGGGCAAGAAAGAAGGTAGAAATCAAGGAAGGAGTAAGACAAGGATACAGTCTGTCACCCATGCTCTTTAGAGAAAGAAAGTTAAAAGTGGATATGGAATGGGAATCAAAATACAAGGAGAAGTAATAAAAAGCCTAAGGTTTGCGGATGATATTGTGGTATTAGGGGAGTCTGAAGAAGACTTAGAAGGCATGAAGCTGATGCTGGAGGATCCTGGAGAATGAGGATTAATAGAAGGAAAACCGATGTGATGGAGTGTACTGTCTTGACACACGACTAGCTAATTCATTTAATTGTAATAAATCTGGTAAATTTTAATAAAATTTGACGATTTCATCGAATGAATCGATACCAGGATGTTGCACAATACTGATACTTTTAATATACGTTAAATACTTGTGTTGTGTTTGAATTATTATGACCTAAGGTCGAAAGCTCTTTAGTGTTATAATTTATGAATAAATAATTTGGACTGTTTTAAATGGTTATTAATCTAGCTATAATTATTAGATAATATTTTCCAGACTGCCCGGCATCGTCCAGTTAACGCAAAGAGCGTATTGGAGGCGACAATGAATTATGTAAAATGACTATGACTTGGCAACGTAAATATTTATATGAAATGAATGTAGAAATTCTGCAGCTTAGTGCATTGATGTTAAGGCAGATAGTCGCATAGTGTTGGCTGACCGGACACAATTCTCCGTCATTGATTTGAGCTGTAGGGACGCCCTCGGAGCCGCAATCACACCTCTGCAAATTCTGCGACCACTCAAATGAATATTTGCGACTTTGGAACCACTGACAATAATTTATTATGCTTTCGAATCTCTCGGATGCTGACCAACTTTCCACATTAAGCCCAATTATACCAAAATCCTCTTTTATCTGATTTACAAAATTTTACCGCTCGATTGGAAAATATTGGAAAATGATTTTTATACTCTATCAAACCAAAGATAATACACTGTAAGCAATTGAAAATTTTAAATCTATACAATTAAAACTGAATGCATGTCTGTACGTTCTTTTGTATTCTATGCGTCCCCACACCTTTCATTAAATTGTAATGAAGGTTCCTGCCGATGTTTCAAAGATTTAGGTCCCTTCCTTCCCACCGTTCAGGCTCACCTTACCCAGCTGCCAAAAGTCACTAACAGTCGCCTCGAATTTTCGAATCAGTTCTATTATCTTCCACTAGGAGGCCTCCAACAAGTGCGAGTGCTTCATATTGGTCCTCAAGTTTGACAGAATTGAATCAAATAGAAACAGCAGAATTTCACTTCGTGTTATTGGAATAAGCATTTTCTAAGTCGATGAAAATTAGACGCTAGCCACTACGCCACAGGAGGTCGGCAATCTCTATTTTATTACCCGTCCATAGTCTCCGGATAGTGGCTGTTACACTGTTGCCTCGGTAGTTGATGCACTCCTCTAACATCTATATCAATAAAACTTAATGTTTGAATCGATACGCTGATCACGTATCGCTCCAAATTCCCTCCGAATTGCACGAAGTTTTCCAAGAAGTTCTATTTTCTAGTTGAGAGTGAGTAGATTCAAAGAGACTCTACTTCATAATAAGAGGGTCAGTCAAATATAATCGGGAATTTTTTTAAATAATTTTCTGAGAACGATAGATTTCAAAACATTTTTTTCGACATAGTTTCCTAGTACTGAAACACATTTTCCCAACGTTTTTGGAGCTTTCCGATTCCGTCATCATAAAAAAACTGAAGGTTGAGTGTTTAACCAATTGAGGGCAAATTTCAACCACTTCATCGCTATTGGACCTTTGATCTCCTAGAGCTTTCTCCAACGGTCCTCACAGATGGTAGTCACGCGGTGACTGATCTGGGCTGTATGGTAGATGTTATAGCTGATCCCAGTGAATTTCCTCCGATTTGGTGTGGGTTATGCGCGCCGTGTGAGGCCTTGCATTGTCGTGAACGAGGATGAAGCTCCTGGTCGGGGAACGCCCTCTTTTGCTACGATATGCAGCTTTTGTTTGGTCCTGTAGTTGACAGGAATATTCAGAGATCACTGTTCGGCGACCAAAAGAATGTCTTTGAAATCCCAAAGCACGGTGGCAAAACCTTTCCTTGCAGACAATCGCGTTTTGGTCTGTATTGATGCAGGCTCATGTTTTAGTCGCCACTCTTTGCTCGCCTGTTTCGATTGAGGCGTATAGTGATCAACCCATGTCAGATCACGACTGAGAAAGCCTTCTCCTTCGTCAGCATAACGGGCCAAAAGCCTGTGGTTAAATCTCTGATGAGGAGAAAGAAGCCGAGGAACCCACCTCGCTCAGATCTGTATGAAGCCAAGTTCCTTTCTGATGAGGCGTCGGTCTTTCTCCAAAAGCTCCCTTACTACATGAATGTTGTTTCTGTGATGGAAGTTCGAGGCCGCCGATCGTGACTGTGATTTGCCATTTCCCGGCCTTCAACAAAACTGTTGTGCCACTCGTACACGCGGGTTTTGGAGAGAGTCTCATCCCCGAATTGCACCCGAAATCAAGTTAAAATTTCTGAAGATTCACTCCTTCTCTCGTCAAAAACTTTATAATAATCCGTTGCGCAACGGATGCAAGAACATCTTGCTTACTCATTGCTCTAGTATTGACTGAATGAGACTGACATTGGCAGTGGCTGCGGTAGTGGACCACACGGAATTCGTGGTAAAGCGACTCTCTTACTAGATTTGATAAAAATAATTCCCATTTATATTTGATTGACTCTCGTATTCTCGCTGTACGAAGGGAATCAAATACAAATAAAAAATACGTTCCTGTATGCTGTTCATTGTGAAATTCCAATTAGTAATAGACATCAGATCTATCATATTCCTTACCCGCGGTAACTAATAAAAGTAGTCACTAAGCATTACTTTCGTTGTCATATATATATATACTCAATTCCTATATATAAATGTATATAACTTGGAAATGTTCAGTATTTCTTTACCGCAATTTACGCAAGGATTTGAGTTTATTCCAATTCTTTAAAAGTTATAGCCTAAAATTCTTTAAAAAATTAAGACAAATGTAATTATTATAATATATTTAAGAAATTGCACAATTTCAAATTTTCGTCTCGTAAAGTTGGTGTTTTTGTTGTGGTATTCAGTCCTACGACTGGTCTGTACCGTGTGTATTTTGGCCCCCTCTGGGGTACTGGGAGAATTTTAACTCAATTAATGAATAGAAGCATTAAAATTTTTTGACTGATTATTTAATGTACTGGGAGCATTTTTGACTAGGTTAATGTCTCTTTAATCATCATCTTCGTTAATTGGAAGCTAATATCGAGTTATTATAGGTCGGTGTGTAGCCATCAAGTATTTATTCAAGTTAAATCACGCGATGACTAAAATTAAAGGCGAATTAATTAATTTTCAGGGAAAATATAAATTAATATCAGGGTAATGCTGGGTACATTGCTAGTATTTCATAAACTTAAAAGTCTGCAATTTTTTGGGAGGGGTTATCAGGCTACATAAGGGTGATCCTGAAACAGACAACTCCCCTTTAATAGCATAGGTAGGGAATTGAAAGGGGGGATGCGGAAGGTAGAGCATGAACTCATACATACATACATACATACATATATATATATATATATATATATATATATATATTGGTTAACAGGCTACATGATATATATATATATATATATATATATATATATATACGTAACTTATTTCTTTCCGGCAGCAGGATACTTGGCACTTCCTGCGGTCGAGAGAATCCTGATCCCTGTGCTTGTGCTTTGCATATTTGAAAGGATTCACATTTGTGGTGCTTGGCAAACGTGTCACATCCCTATATCAAGGGCAGAGATGCTGTCCTTCTCTCTAACTCCTCGAATATTTTGGTAGAAGCTAGTGGTGACAAATAATGTCAACTGTTGCTGCTACTTGAATAACTGGGAATTGTAAGAAATCATTACTCTCAACTGTATTTGAGTTCGGGAACCTTGGCTACGTACTCAAATGTTATTGGAGTAAATGATCATATGTGCCTGATACTTGAGGCTGAGATCATCATTGTTTCACAAGTAATTAATATGTTCAACGAAGTCTGTTTCGACATTTGAGTACAAATAACGGCCAATTAAAAAAAATGGAAGCTAATTAATTAAAAAAGAGGTTTCATCCTCTTTTAATAAACATATTATTATAATATAACTTAAAAATATAACCAATAAATAATTACATAAACGAATATAAATCAAGACTTCAATCCAAATTACAGTTAAATGACCATATTATTATTTAATTATTATGACCACTCGCTCAATAAAATTTTGGGCCTACTTTTGCTCGTAATACTTCTTGAATTTTTCTGGCCATGGATTCCATGAGGTATTGGAAAGTGGTAGGAAGAATTTGAAACCATTTATGATGAACTGCGATTTTTAATTTCTTAATGTTTCATGGTACTGGATCCAGCTGCTTGATGGCCCGTTTGATCTCATCCCACAAATTCTCAATTGGATTGAGATCTGGTAATTTTCAGACCAAAGAAGCAAGGTAAAGTCTCCGTCATGCTCTTCGAACCATCTGAGGATAATACCAGCTTTATGACACGGAGCAAATTTCCTACTGGAAGTGTCCATCCTAGGCAGAGTACACGATTAACATAACAGGATGTACTTGATCTGTCATAATACTTAAATACCCGTGGGCATTGAGACGTTGTTTCACAGGAGTCAGAAAACCTTTACCATGCCAAGAATCCATAATATTGTCACCACCAGCTTTAACTGTTGTGGCAATGCAGTTGGGGTCCATACTTCCGTGTTGTTTTCTCCGTATTCGAACCCTGTCATATGCGTGGTGAAGTTGAAACAGGGATTTATCAGACCACATGACCCTTTTTCAGTTATCTACTGTCCAGTCCTTGTGCTCCTTTGTGAACTGAAGACGTCTGCTCTTGTTCAAGGCTAACGGTAGAGGCTTTCGAACAGGTCGTCGGTTTCCATAGCCCAAACAGAATAATGAGCGGCGAACAGTTCAAAGTTAGTCCTTGATTAATATTCTCTGCTATTTGGCGCACTGTTGCTCTTCAGTTGCACTGGACAACTCAGGAAAGCCTCCTTTCATCTCGAGCATTGAGTAGCCCTTGACGATCACAAGCGTGAAGTTGAGATCCAGTTTTCTTTCTCGGTACTCCACTGTCTGTAAACATTAACAATTGCTGCTCTTGAATACTTCACAAGTCCAACCCTTTTGCTGATACCGGTTCCGACGCTTCCAGCGCCTACGATCATTACGCGTTCATACTCAGTTAAATCACACTTTTACCCATACCTTTGCAAAAAAAAACCACCAGTACAACTGATGATTCACTTCTACAATTTGATGGCTGTCTCTCTCTCCAGCGGCAACACTGTCTGGTCATAAGAATTTGGCCATTCAGTGAAGATCCTTACAATTAATTAATAAATTACTTAACAATGTTTCATCCACAATCTGTAGACCTTATCAGGCGATATGAAACATTTGACCAAACTTATGCATGCGAACGTCACAACCAAATAAGATTAACAAAGTTATTACAAAAAGTCACTGTCACCTTGTATCATTTTGGGCATTGATGTTATAATTATACACTTTAATCCCGAACATTTCTAAAATTATTCTGGCATTCCATTAACAACACATTTCATGAATAGAAGTAAGTTTATCAAAAAATTATTCACTTGTTATGGATTAATAATTTTTTTATTTTAATTATCATATAAAACCAAACAATTCCAACATTATTTTTACACATAAAATTAACAGGATTTTTTGCAAATATTAAAAGTTCTTTAATTCATTAATAATTCAAAGAATTTTTTATTGTTAAATTTAATTCAAATGATATCGTTTGTTGTAATTGTAATGAAAGTGCAATAAATATTGTATTTAGAAGCACTTGGAGGGAAAATGGGTAATTTTGTTTTAAAATATATTAAAATTTTATATATTTTTTTTTACAATCGGAGAAACTTTGATGTTTGATACAAAAATTTTGGCCTGACTTTTCTACAGCAAAGCCACTGATGATATCATCAATTGATGAGCCGTGTAGTCACATGAGTCTGATGGAAAATTAATTACCTTCTGTTAGTGTCGTTCTAATTACATTTTTTTCTGCTTCTGATAAGAAGAACTTTACAACAATCATACTAAGAATCATTCTCAAACTTGCTTCTACATTAGGGAATGCTGATTGTACACAATTTTTAAACTGTTGTGGATCCTAATGATGATCTGATGAGCCTTGAGCTTGTCTATTGTAACGGTCAAACTCATCTGCTAGCACTTTGGCGGTGCGGAGTCAAAAGAAAGGAGACAGTATTTGAGCCAGGGGTAATAAAACCCTGACAACACGGCGCTCGTGGGATGTTTCCCAACTATGGATAGACTTGATAGTTTCCTCATCCATTTCTAATTTTCATCTTCCATTTTATTAAATAAAATAGGTAAATAAATAAATAAAGTAGGCAATAGCTGGACACACTGATTACAAACACTTGCTGAATTACACTGCTCACCACTGCTCACAACAAAGATCCAACTGCACGCGAATTGAAAATACAAACACTGATTACCATCGCGCAATCGATACTCAGCTCTTCCATACTGTTCAGAGTCGATAACCGACAATGGTAGTTGCCAGCATCTGGTTTCCTATGTGGGCAGCGTCTAGGATGGTGGATGGGGTACGCCAATCAAGCCTGACACACTGTTCATACGCTCCAAGAAAACTGAGGCTGTGCTGTCATGTCAGTGCGGAACTGACATACGCTGCTGACAACAATGCATTTCTTTTTCTGGCAGTGATCACTGCCCGTGTAAACCTAGCCTCACTTTCTTGGCTGAGACGTCCCGTGCATACTCAATTGTTCCATATCACCTGATGAGGTTCACAGATCGTTGACGAAACGTTATTGCGTAATGTATTAATTAAAAGGATCTATAATGTCTCCCACCAAAAATACAAAACGGGTAACAGCCGCCATGTTGTTCAACTTCGTTGTATGAGAAATAATAACAGCGCACATAATAGGCAGTCCCCTTACTGAATTCTGATTCCAGCTATCGGATTGTTCAGTTAGTTAACATACAGCTTAAGACCTTCAAAAAACCTAATTCTTAATTTGTTTTTTATAGAGTAACTATTTGAAATTATTTTTCTGAAAAAATTATCACGACATTTTAAGTATTTTTGGAGTTATGATTTAAATGGCAGAATGCTCCTACATAATTTAAAAGTTAGAGCGGTAGAAAAGGGCGCCTGACAGATAGTGCAATAAATACACTTACTCAATACTATGGAGATGCTATTAGAGAAAATTCTAATTCAGTAAATGAGGCGAGAATGGCTACAAGGACAATTTGGGGTCATAAATGCTCATCAGAGGCAAACCCTATGCATTATTATTTATTCGCATCTTTTCTTTAGTTATTAAAATGAGGGGAATTTAGGATAGGAAAGAATCGGTAACGCGAGGTGCTTGGCATCTATCAAGGAGATTGATCAGAAATACAACACGCCAAAGAAGCTGAAAGATATAGTTTAGTAATAAAATAGGATACCGGACTAAAACAAAATTTATTCACATATTTGGATACCTATTCAAATCCCGTTCTTCGCTTTTAATGGCAAAGAAAACAAAATTTTTGTTAAATCAATAAATTTTTTGGTTATGCTTCAATTAAAGCTTACTTCTTATTGTTGTTATTCGTTCACTGTGCCAATTCTTGGTGCCCACATCAGAGAGCAATAATTGTAGGAAAGGTGGACAGCTACAGACATAAAAATACTTTGCCAGAATCTGTAATGAAACTAGTCTTCATAAATAAGTTTCCACAGACCTTCTTAAAATGTATGTTGAACCTTAGACACAAAATGTCATTCAATCGTTGAACTCAAAAATTTGGAAAGCAAGTCCTAAAACTGGATTTTGTGCAAAGACAATAGTGAAAATAGCAACCAACGACGCCGTAATTACTTTCAATCAACGTACACAAGGTAGATTGAAAGTGGTTTCAGAATTAGGAACGATACCTGGGAAGTATTGTGAACATGCTCTAAACTTGGAGGATGAGACTCTTATAAGGACTGAAGGAAAAAGGAAACTTCAAACCACAAAAGAGGCCAGGAAATGCAGAAAGAAGCTTAAACTGCAGGAGAAGAATCAGAATTCAGAATTAGAAGGCGAAACTTATACTGCAGGGGAGTTTTCACTTCCATATGGTTCTTAAAGTATGCAACATACATAAATAAATGTTTAACGCTTATTTTCCACAAATCGCATTTTTAAGAACTGCTTCCCTGATAACTCAAAAACTGTCAAATATATCATTGTGAAACTTTTTGTGAGTGTTTGCGCATGCTTTATCTACAATATAATGCAAAATCACTTGCGTCACTTTAATAGTTTTTCAGATAAAAAATAATACATACTCAAAAAATTTTAAAAAATCAATGTTTTCCATTTAGCACAACATTAAAAATATTATCTGTTAAGAAATTTAAACCAAAAAGCATGATTATGTAAGAAAACGTATCACCTACATCACAGAAAAGGAGAACACAAAAATCTCTTAAAATAACTGAGTTATCAGGGAAACGGTTAATACCTGCATTGTGAAAAGAAGTCAATCCAAATTTTGTAAAAGTTTGTAAATAAATATTTTTTCACGTTAAAAAATTGTTTAATGTATATAACAGTCAGTTTTTATAACCTAATAACTTTCATTGACGTAGGAATGAAACTTAAGAAGTATCCTTCCCACCTGAGAAAATGGTAGTTTTTTCCCAGGATATAATTATTTTCCAACACTGTTTCCTTCTTATATCTTCCGTATACTTCTGGGAACTACTTGAATGGAATTTTAGTGTCTATTTTCCTCATTCTTGGAATCTGTTAACGATTGGAGCATGTCGGCCGCCTGCTTCGTGTTGAAATGGAAGCCGTTATGGTTTTTCGGTAATATTTTTATGTAGAAGCAATTTATAAGCATTTTTCTACTACATATCTATTCCTATATGTTTTCGTGACTGTTTGATAATATTTTTGTTCATTTTTGAACTATATTTTACAAATAATATGATTTATATTGGGTGGGAAGAATACATCACACGGCTATTTATTCTATAGTCACTCTTTATGAATAAGCATTATTTTACGGCTGAAAATTCTTTTATTGATATGATTTGAAACTAACAGAGTTTATCTTTGAGAAAAGACTGGCGCACTTGTTTCATTTGACTATGTTTCACGTCTATAAATGTTGTGAAATATTTTTTTCAGAGAAGGAATATTTTCTAGCATATCTGTGCGTCTTCATCAAAAAACCTCCCTGAATTGATGAGGTAAAATACGTACTGAAAAGAGAGGAAATTCAATTTGAAAATCATGATGAACTTGCTGCTGTGAAATGATTGAACAATCGTTCAGTCACAGTCTTAGAAGAAGAAAAAACTATATAATACGCGTAAGACTACGAAAATAAGATAGGTTTGTCACAGTAAAAGAAATATTTTCCTATCGTAGTATAAGCATACAACCAAACCATGTGAAATGTGGGCTGCTTCCGCCATCTGCGAGAATAGTATGCAATATTACGGCAAACAGTAAAATTGTAATAGATATTGCAATAGATAAGTTTTTTAAAAATTATACAAAAGAAATACAGCGAAACACGATCTGCTGAGCTCCAAAATTCAAGTGGCAAGTCAGCGGATAGGTCGTTTTTCTTCATGGAAAAGACATTACTGTAAGCCAGAATTTTCCGCAAAAAGGGGAATTCCTGCTGATGTACGTCTTAATAAAGTTGTAAACAGACAGTCTATTGTCGATGATACGTTTAGCAAACGCGAAAATTGAAGTTCTTCTACAGAAAATCGGACAAGTGCACTGGTTGCAATATCAAACCGTGCTTCAGAAAAGTCAATTACATTAAAAAACTATTTTCTGTGGCAATAAAGCGTAAAAAATTATATGTGCATAGTGAAATTTATGTCGCAAAAAGATCCTAGGGGAGATAGCTTCCAACCTCCTTGCATAGCTCTAACTTAGGTGATAATAGTAAATTGAATTTAAAATACCAATACATATGTAATATTCATCAATAATCCGAAAAGGTTTATAATATTTATCTACGCCTTTAATTTAGCCCACTAAAGGGTTAACTAATAATAGGGGAAGTGAAAATTTTTAAACTTCTTCCTCAAAAGAATACTTAAAACCATTAACTAAGAAGTCAACTTCTTCAATTAGAATTCTTCAGAGCTGCTCAAAAAGGAAAGCTTATTTGTGAGTCTTGTAGTTAGAATGTATGTCTATGAAGTGTCCTTACTTTATTATTCCTAAGCTGAATAATATATTTTATTATATTACTAGCAAATGCTTGCCATTTTGATGTACGTAAAGAGGGACTTGTGGTATAGAAATAATGTATTTATAGAGAAGTATAACGATCTGTTGGTAATTCGTATGTCGTCTTACTTTCACAGGCGTGGAAACTATCCTTGGAATTGTCTCGTCGCTCAGGTCTGTTCCTTGAGCAAATGTTGATATTTTCCGACTATGGCTACTTCACCCAGCAGCCTAGTCGTCCAAGGTCTCGTAATAGATAAAGCCTGGACGTTGTTTCTGTCTACATCCACACCGAAGCTCAAAGCACAAATAAACATACCCCATGACAATAGGAACACGTGATTTTTATCTCTGAAACCGGACTCCTTCTATCAAATTAAAAGAGGTTGTACTATTACTACCTGTTTCAATATAAATAATAAATAAAAATAATCCTCTCCCCTCCCATAGCGTCACTAGATTATCTAAATTACAATTATTTCAATTACCATTTGAGTCGATACTTTGTCGGTAATTCTCATAATTATTAGTCATCTAAAAAAAGTTGATTAAGACGAATAATTACACAAGTTTGATCTGTAACGCACTTGTGTTCAGGGTCGGCTTTAGGTAGTAGGTGACTGCCTAAGGCGGCAACATTTGGAAGCGGCAAAAAACTGAGCGACCTAATTTTTACGAATTCAGTGGAAAATTTGGTTGTGAAGAATGAGATTAGTAAATTGTAGGTGAGCCTAGCATAGGTTTACAGGTATGGAGGGATGTTGAATAGATCCTCGGGACGTCGACACGGACTAGCTCAGTGGTAGAGTGACCGCGGGAGGTCCTGGGTTAAAGTTCTGGGTCTTCCTTCAAAATTAGCTATACGCTTTTATTTGAGCTTCCTTTGACGCAATTTATCATTTTTGGAGAATTTGTACATCCTATTAACCATAGCGAAATCGTGTATCAGGTATTTGTGGTGCGGCGTCCCAATATACACGTTCGGTCCCACAGTGAATAAACTGCCTTTCGAAAGCATTTGAAAAATCCGACCTGACAAAGGTGAAGGAGAAGACAGTCTTTACGACGGGCCGCGGTTACCATCTCACCCCTGCGACCCACACACGCGTTGGATGATAATACTGCCACCATGCACAGTCACTTTCAACTGGAAAAGTTTAAACACGTGAAACTCATACTCTTGGTACATCACTTTTAGTTTGGTTTCTGAAATATGATCAGAAAATAACATTTAACAGAATTCATTGGAATTTATGAATCGTATCTATATTCATGAAGGATCAAGATTATGCAAAAATATTATAAACTAGCTGGGGACCCAGTGTTCCTAGGGTATTTATTTATATTATCCCCGTACATTATTTAATTCTTGGCCAACACTTGAACAAACAATATGGACCTCAAATATACTCACAGAATCTCGATAGAGTCAAAAATACTACCGGTACAATAACACGTGAAATATAAAATTTTGTTGTTTTGGTAGTTTTATTCCTCTGCCACCAGAAATATTTCAAACGTGAAATAGAATTCAGAATTTCACAAAGAATAGATAAATATATAAATCCTTCGGAAGGGTTCGGAGAACAAGCTAGGTTATACTCTAGAATAACATAAATTAGTATGGTAGGTGAAAGTATAAGCCATAAGTTCAATAAGAAGTAAAAGAGATTTAGTCTTTAAAACTACAGCCTAGTTCAAAGACATATACTTGAAGAGAATCAGAGCTGAGAGTGGCAAAGAGACGGCATCACAAGCTTACACAGAACTTCAACTTATTTGACATAATTTGGACCTTTTATACTAGATTGTACCAATACGCTTCCAGGACGCTGAAACTGTAAGGAGAAGGGATGGCCAATTAAATTAATTTATTATCCTGGCCTGAAATGGAACGGGTCTAGGTTATAAATGTATTAGGGCGGAGTTTAAGCTGAGGAGTGGAGGGAGAAGTTAATATTATTTATAATTAACTCCTTAAATGTGAGAGGTGGGGAATGCAAGTCAGGGATACTCAGGTCAACGTTCGGAAACGTGTAGAAACAACTGACTAAGTCTTCCTGTTTCTGATCTCAGCACAAGAGCTATTTGTACACGCAAGATAATATTTTTATAAGTTTATATTACACACGACTAAAAATATTTTCAGTACTCTTAGTGAATAAAGTTTCTTCCCCACTTAAGGGATGACTTCGTACTTGAATTGCATATTAAAGGTCATAATGTAACACAGCGACTCCCTTTACCCCGGTTTCGGACCAAAGTCGATAATATCCTTGTTATTTTTATCTGAGTCATTTACACCCCAACCCCTCACATGCTGAAAAGGGTTCAAATTATACACAAATATTGTCGGGGAAAACACTATAAAAGTAATTGACCTCAAGAATTCTTTTTCGACTCAAATATTACGTATAAAAATTCCACGTCTCTCCGTACGGGAATGGTTCGGAAGTTATACGCCAAACGTTTCATAGGTAATCGTTACGTTCGACCGACTGTTTTGTCACCTCTCGCCTGAACCCGACGGTATGGGTTCTTCCGGAACCATGGTAGATCTCGCTTGAGAAATTCCCATTCTTTTTGTCTTCAAAGGCTGCCTACGCTCTTCTTCAGTCTCATTGTCTCGAAGATCATGAACTCGACATGCGTTACACGCACGTCGACCGAAATTTTGACGCATCACTGCTGGCATTTTATTATCACTAACAATGACTAACACGACGATAAACCTCTAAACACACATCAAAACAAACTAAGTTATGCTGTTGCGAAAGAAACGGTAATTGAATAGAATTAATGTCAGTCTATCAATATTATATGAACCCGTCCGTCCACTCTAGCGGTTGACAATGAAGAGGCAGAAAGAGAACTTATGATCGCTTCACGGCAAACCTTATGTCTCGCAGTTGGTTTTCAACAGGGCCCGCTTTCACACGTTTACAACAATTACGCTTCGATTTATAAATATTTAGATTAAGATCTTCTGATCTTTGCAATATATCGAAATAAAATATACACGAAAATTAAAGTTGAAACTCTTGTTTCAATCCCTGAAATTTTCATTGAAATCCGTTGAGCTTTTTCGGAGCATAAACAGATGAAGAGTATAGACAATCCACATTCAATTTGGATATTCAAACGCATGAACAAAAATAAACCTTCCCGTAGAAATTTTCATATTATGAGATTTTAAAAACTTTTCCGTGAGATTTTATTTTTAATCTATACAAAACTTGTCCTGACAATAACGAACACAGCAAAAAATTGCCTAATTTGGGGCAGTCGTTCGGAAGTTATGCGCGTACATAAATGTATATATTGAGGCATACGAAAAACTGGTGACACTTTGAGAAACAAACTTTCCGGAATCAGTACTACAGTATTAAAGACACAATTCATGGATTGAGAAACAGTTTCGGCTAAGGGCTACGCAAAGTTCAAAGAAGTAATAGAATAGTAACAGGGACAGCCACTATTATCAATCCTGTTTACTTAATGATAATTTATTAAACTCCACCGTGGTTTCAGATATTATGAAGCCCTGGCACATAAATTACTACGCCAGGAAGGAAATAAAATAATAGAATGATATTTGTAGGATATTTATAGTAGAATGAGCAAATAATTAACTTTTCAGGAAAGTTGTAGGTATAGATACTAGGAAATCAGTACCCGGAGCAGCCACCTCTGGCGGCAATAGCAGCACATATCCGTCTGGCCATGAAATTGAACAGATATTGGATATCATGTACGGGTACTGCAGTCCATGCAGCTTCAACACTATGCCACTGTTCATTGACCGTAATGACTGGAGACTAATGACGTGCCAGCCGCAGGCCAACCATTGGTCTCATACTTGCAAGCAGTGATTGATCAGGAAAACGTGCTGGCTAGGGTAACAGTTGAACTTGTGTTGTATCATGGAGGATACGAAAGTACGCGCAACATGCGGTCGTGGATGAAACATAGCTTTTAGGAGCAATCGAATATAGGCGACAGCCATAGGCCGTAATATATCAGGAATGTAACGGCTGTAGTTCATAGTGACGGCAATGACGAAACGTGATCAAAACTTATATCTAATGGCACCCTATAATATCACTATAGATAAAGGGTCAGCATGAAGATTAGCGTTCTCCACGATGTCTCCAAACACGGATAAGGTCATCTTGATTCATTATACATAACTAGGAACGATGGCGTAACGCCATTCCTGCGTCCAGGTTTGTTGTTGACCACATCCTTGGAGGCGTTCCTGCCTGTGATACTGAAGCCATGGCCTCAGTGCTGACAAACCATGCTATTGCTAACTTCATCGAACAGTTCACGCGGAAAATTGTCGTCTTATTATCGACCCCATTCTTTGATTCTGGATTCGTGACGTGTTCACTTGAGATTATAGGTCCCCAGGGAGCCTCAAACAAGAAAAGTAAGGAACCTTTGTCAGTATTTCGGTGAGCAGAGGCTGGCCTTGACTTTGCTATCGAAGCTGGTTTGGAACGTGAAAAGGAAATGAGATATAATGCGAGGAACTATTGAGGAAGTTTTGGTACTTTGAGTGAGTTCGCCTGAGTCTTATCAGGTAAGAATCGGAATGTCGAAGTATTTACCAGTTAAACACTGATATGCAGTTTAGGAACGTATATTATAACAGTCACTAATATACGCTGTAAGGAAGTAAGAAAGGAAGACGACTAGATGAGAACTCTAACCGGGAAAGCAAGGTAACATGCTGGTAACTTGTACGTAATAGACCCCGCTGAAAAGCTAGATTGCGCGAGATGTCAGTACTCCGAGATATCTGGGGCAGCTGACATATGCGCATTCTGTCATAATTTCTACGTTGCTACCGGGTTGAACGGCCTAAATTTCTGACGTCTTAAACAATGCGTCAAATCACACATGCGATAACGACGATTCGTTTCACGTGTCTATCCGATCCCTTTATGCCACGCGGATAAGGTATCTGTCTTTCCAGCTGTTATAGATTTTGGCCGCTGAAATCCTATATAACTTTCCGTATGACTGTCCTGAAGCCACCAAGTACAGTGATGGGATCTAGTTTCCTAGTAGAGGAGTTGACACCTCAACTGGCCGGCCAGGACGTCGCACGTCAGTCACTGAGGTTCCGCATTTTTGAACTGTTCTACCGAGTTATAAAACTTTTTGTGGCTCATATAACATTCAACATATTGTAAAATTATTCGAGGTTTCCTGTTTTTCACCACCTTTATTAAGCAAAAAAAGGATCACTAAAGATTTTTCAGCTATTGTCCAAATTTCAAGCTACACGCCATCGTTAAATACAATTTTGAGGTTATAAACAAAACAAGGTTTATCCGTCAGGCGTTCAACCTAGTTATACCAACCTAGTCATGAAAGTACCACGTTCTGTTTTCTTTACAGCAATTTTTTTATTTAGCAATTGAATATCCCTCTATAATGATAGACATGTGATATTTACATTTTTAACGTTTCTCTGGTTTCATTTACTTAACAAATGATTTGTAAATAAAGTACTGTAACTCGGTTGACAAATTCTCAAATGTCTGACAATAAATATGTAATTGATGGTAATTTCTTAGCATAATGATTAAAGAGTTTCGTATTCGAAGTCACATTACAAAATACATTTCAGGTATAATTCTGTTCCAGGATTGTTGACTGTAAGGGGGGGGGATGTGAAAAATATTCTTTGAAGCCATAATTAATCACGTCACGATGAATTATTTAAGACATATTCTATCGTATTTTACGATATTCGCAAAGGACGAATAATGAAGTTCATCCAATAACGCGATAAGTAATCCATGGTAGACGTTACATCCCAGAAAAGCCATTGAGTAATATGACAATCCAGCCATGACTTGCTAGAACTAATATGTGTAAGCTGGCCGGTTCTTTTACTTTTTACAAACAGACAATATATTGTTTTGATCCCCGAAGTGCGTGCAGTTAAACACGATCTTGACCTTTGTCCGTAATCTCGATTATGGTCCTAGATGCTTTACGATATCCTTTTTTACGTTTTCATGCCGTGATTCAGCATATTAGTAACTTTATCAGTATACAACAGCACGCTATTGTCACGGACTAGCACGAGAAATAATATTGCAAATACCTTATTTACGAATAAAATACAACAATAGCAAAAAAGTCAAACCGGTGTTATGATCATTTCTATGGTGATGGCTGCACTGCGGGGGTTGACAATGGCAGCTGACTGTACTTTCCCTACATACAGAGACGTGTGACAGCAAAATGTCTGTAGTGCATTTGTAACGTGTTCATTTCCTAGTTTTTCTGTAGCTATTTAATTGTACAATATAATGACAATCTACGTTGTAGTTCATTCTGCATCATTATCAACGAAAGAGTGGCTAATTCAAATAAATCTTGTCTAAAAAATTGCATTCATAGAACCAAAATAAATTGATTTAAAATTATTTTGTGTTGTAATTATTGTTTGTCTACAATTGGGCGCAAGCTCGGTGCCAGATACAAAATGAAAATACTTTAACATAAATACTCCTAATCTAAAAAAATAATCATAGTCCTTTAAAATTTCTATAGCCCTGAAAGAAAAAAGAGAAATACTACAAGAATTATATTACCTTAATATTTCACTTCGACTTTAACATTTAAATTCGAATATGAATTTATATTATTCAAAATAACCACTTCACTTCACACGTTTTTTTTTCGATTTGTCCTGAATTTATTTTTCTGAAAAGGATTTCCCCCAAACACTCCCACAGGTAAATCATTCCAGTCTTTGATGGTCCTATTTAGGAATGAGAATTTGCCAACATTTGTTTTTTGCTTTCTAAATTTTACTTTGAATTGATGATCTCATCTACCTATATAACTGGGCTTTTGCATTTTGAGCTAATTCCAATAAGCTTTGAATAGCAAATGCAGCCTTGCTTTCTCCCTCCTTTGTGACAATATCTCACAACCTAGTTGTTGTGCTTTTTCCTTTCTATGACCCTGTGGCCCTACTCGCAGCCCCTTCCTCAATTTTCTCTATTGATTCTATTTGTTTTTTCTATAGGGATCCCAACAAGCCAAAATGGGTCTAACTAAGGATAAATATCGCGTGTTGCTCGTTCGTTATCTTTCTGTAGATGATGCTAGGAACAGACTGCCGTCATGTCACGTCCCGTCCCATCCTTTCATGTCTTAGAAGAAAAGTTGTTCAGAATTTGATTCTCTTTTCAATGTACTATCTGGTTTCACAGAATCGTCGATTAATTCCGAAAATACGGCGAGGAAAAGACAAAATGCCGTGTAATCACTATTTGTTTCAAAGGAATTTTATTTTCATACTTCATTGTTCGATTAAATTAAAAATGTGTGTACCGGAATTTCTCAGTTAGGTCCTTTTATTAGTATTTAATCCCGCGTACATAAGTATACGAACTTGAATCTCTTTCATATGTAACGTATTTAGAAAAAACGCAAGTATGTAAATATATATTATTCTAATATAATATATTCTTCAATAGTAGAGTATTATTCTTATAAATCAAACATAATCTGTAAAATATAAGTTTACAGTTTGTCTAGTTTTAGACAGTCGGACTGATCCAAGCGGAAGCAATATTTGTAAAGGAAGGATAATGAACGGCTGATAGGTACACAGATATAGACTAGAATATTTCAGATAGTCTTGATCAAACGGAGAAGTTATCGATTGAAGAAGTCAGAAAACAAGTTTTTTACAATGTTAAATCATTTCAGTATCGTGATCAACACATTTGCCAAACATACTGGGAGGAAATTGGAAATGATTTAAATATATTAGCTAAATTGCAATATATTTAATTTTGTTTCTACGATAAGTGTAGGCAGAGGGCTACGTTATTAGACGTACAGTGACGACAGTGTGCGACATAACCTTCCTTCACGTTGTGATTTTATACCAGGCAACTCGAGGAACGTGACGGCAGTGTGTCTCTACCTTAAATAATTTGATAAGTCATTAATAAATATTAAAAACAGTAATGGTCCGATTACAGAACCTTGAGGGACTCCCGACGTTACAATACCTCAATCCGAAAATTGTTCTCCAATTTTCACTTTTTCGATCTATCGCTTAAAAAATTTTCTACATATTTTTGTTGCGGTTGGTATTAGTGACTACTTGCGTTAACCCATTATCCATTATTTATTTATTTATTATTTCTGTAATTAAAAGTGGCGGCTCTTGTTTTTTGAAAGTTATATGCTAAATTCACTTCAAACAATAATTTTTGCAAAGCTAAGTATAATTAATAAAACTGCAACAGGGGTAGTGTTATCAATATTCTGTGGCAAATTACCCAACAAGTCTGCATCGTTTTTTGTAGTAATTTTTAAAAGCGGAAAAATTTAGCACCAAGATGACATCTGTTAAAACTTAAGTAATTTTCCTTCCTACATATTTTAAATGAAGTTATTTTTAAACATGCCACACATGTTGGCAGTATTGTATGTAAAATCATACGGTGCATTTCCTCATTACGACGCGAGTCTTAGAAATGTCTCCGTCGTAACGCTTAATAGGGGTTGGTACTACTTTAAATTAAATGATAGCAAGAAGAATAAGTTATAAGAATGTTTACAATTATATTTTAACAAGAAATATAACAACAAATGAATAAAATAAAATTTATCTCCCTGCTCTTTTAAAAAGGAATTATGAATTTCGAAAATGACTTTTTAACTTTAAATATAAAGCAAAATTGATCTGTCTCCCAGGGGATGGTGGGGTTTAATCCTTTGGTCTTTACTAATTCATTTTAGCAATGGCTTCTTTGGCTTTCAGTTGCAGGACTTGAAGGATTTATGGTACTTTACCGAACACCGAAACTCGTAGGTACTTTGGCTGCAACCTGTGGAATCCTTGAAGAGGTTGCTTTTGGAATTCACTGCTACTGCTGGCCTTTGAAGTCTGCTGCTGGACGCATTATCCCTTGTTTTTTTCCGTACAATCAACAGCCTCTCTCCATCTCCACGACAAATTCGCAACTGCTACCATCAGTCCATCTCAACCAGCACCCCCACAGCATCTCCTCAATCTTTTACGAAAGTACGAAATCTATACGGATAAAATCTTCACGGTTAACCAACCGGGTCAGGCTTGTAAATACACTCAACTTCTCCTGACCCGGTTGGTTAACCGTGAAAATTTTATCCGATTATTCACCAGGAAAGTCTACGTTCATTAATTACGAAATCAATATATATGCCATCATGTCCCAGAACGTGGGCTATTAATCTGTACCATTTCTTGGTCAACGTCCTCCAAATTGTTTTCTATTCATTTCAGATTACATTGTTAGACTTGTATTTCCGTAGTTTAAATCACCGTCTGACTGAAACTTTGACACCTTATTGGCTAGTTTTCTGACGTAATATTCGAATTTTCTTAACTTATGTGCGACGATGTTATTGAAATAATCTGTGTATATTCTTAAAAATAAACGCAATATCCTTCAAAAAATTATGATTACTAGTTTACGACTCATTCGAAAATTTGCTTACTTACTGGAACAATTCGTATTATGCATCAATTGAAATTAGTATAAACCGTTTAGTGCTTGTGGACAATAATAAACATTTTCAGAATACCAATAATTACGGTTTTAACTAGCCCACTTTTATTTTGTAGGTTGTATTGATCTGTATGAATGCACCCGCATGCTCCTCGTTTCCTGGCAGACCTCAGCCTAAATATAGAGACGAGTGACAGCAAATAATTGAATTTTTTGTGCTACATTCGACGGAGCGAAATGTAAAGTGCGTTAAACCACAGGAAAATGGATTACTGGAAACATTTATAGAATTCCCCACGATTAAGTTTAACGAAATTTGATGATAGAAAGCAATGCAGAGACTTAGTTACCCATCCAAATAATCATTTGCGTATGCGTGTGTTAGATTTGGATGCACGCAACAGTTTGTGATACACTGTAATTGGGAAGTGGCCTAGTGTTAAATAATCAAACCACTTAAGCTCATAGAGACAGAAAACGACGACGCAGAGTAAAGGCACAAAACAGTTATGGAGGTGAGTTAGGAAAGAGTTCGTACGAATTTCCAATACTTTCGAGATTTATTAAAAGTATCAGGAATAGAAAAGGGCACAAGAGATTTATGAATTCAATATACGAATTGGGAGTAAACACTACAGTTTCGTTCAGAAACGGAAACGAAATAATAACTCAGTAGCGGCTTTGGAAAATAATGGCTATAGTATAAAATCGTCTAAAAATAAGGCAGATCTAATTTGATATTTTATTTCAGTATTTAACATAAGTAGTAACATTTTTCAGATACTGGGCAGTGATAGAGGTTCTGAAATTTGTCAATGTTTCTAAATTAAAACCAAAACATCCGGCATAGACTACGAAAATTACGAAACGTAGATCATAGAGTCTATATGATATTTCTACAGAAATTTTGAAACTTGTTGGGGACGCAATAACTTCGTATCTAATAAAAATTTTCATAGTAATTGTTACGCTTCCGACTGATTGGAAAACTGCAAGTGTTGGTACACTTAGAAAACTGTAGGTAATATGTGAGATTATGGAGCACCTACGTTTGATATGAACTCGACAGGAAAGGGTGTTTTCTCAAGTTAGTAGCTGAAGAATGTAGTGGAGGTAATTATAGACTGTGATGTGGCGCCACACCTTATCTTAGTTTATATGCCCCAGTTTACTATGAAATAAATGCCTAGGTATTTACAGTTTGTCTTCTAGAGATCACTGTTTCCCAATCTATTTTATATTCCAAGGCATATTCAAGGTGCATTTTAGTGAAACTGATCGCATTTCTTTTACTATTGTTGATTTTGAGTTTATTTCGCTTAGCCCATGTACTTAGAGTATCTAAGTCAGTTTGGAGAGCAGCTGCGTCTTGTTCCCAAGATATTTCCTTGTAGATTACACAGTCAACTGCAAAATGTCGGACCTTAGAATTTATATTATTTGACAAATCATTAATAAATATGAGAAACAATAATGGGGCAATAACTGATCCCTGGGGGACTCCCGATCCGAGTTCTGCCGAAAGCCTTTGCTCAGAGAGATTTCCGCGGTTGGCATAGTCTCTTTTTGACCCATCATTCTTTTGCAAATAGTATCTTAAGTAGATAGAGAGGCAATAGAGGCCCTGGGAGCGTGACTGTCATCCCCTCCCCTGTAGGTGTAACTCGCTCCTAGGCCCATAAGAGTCCATGTAAAAACAGCGCTTTTTGAGTCAGCTAAAATCCTCCTTAAAGCAGCAAGAGACAAATTTAAGTGGATTTTTTATTTACACCTTATATTAGTATTTCCAAATATATAAGGCAAAAGAATCAATTAAAATGGGAATATTAAAAATATTGAGCATGTTTCTAAATCGGTATTGCGAGTTGGATGCGATGTTATATCAGTATATTTCTCAATTAAATGTTAAAAATATATAATTTTCTATTCTAAAATGTTGGAGCAGAATGTAAGTTGTTTTTCCTAGGATCTGAATTCGGAAAATAAGATATTTTATAATATAATTTAGATTGGCCGACGTTTCGATGTGACATTGGCATCTTTCGCAAATGGCTCTTAAAGGGAATTTAAAGTTTTTAATTAGTTCACTGTGATTCTTAAGCTCCCTGTGTTAAATAAAGTGGTATATCTTGTGTTATTAACTAAGGCCAGGGTTAAAAACCAAGTATTGCGTGAGTATAACAGTGCACGCTGAATTGTTGACGAGTGAGTGAGATCAGAGCCATCTATCTATCTCAGGTGACTTAAGATCGCTCCAACACTAATTTGTCTTAGAAGAGAACTTCTTCAGAATTTTATTCACCATGTTATTTCACTAAATCATCGATTATTTCCGAAAATACACCTAAATTCAAACGAAAAACGAACAAATAGCCGTGTTGTCACTATTAAATTAAAATTTATAATCCTTACTTTTTCAAATTAATTTTAATTGTTAATTATTCGATTAAATTAAAAATATATCAACCGAACTTATTAACTCAGTCAGGTCCTTTTATTATTGTTTAATGGCGCTCAATAAGTCGCGCATACATAAATAGTTAAAAAAATCATTTTCGTAATTTGAATATTTATAATTATTTTTCTATTATAATGTTTAAAAACGTATTGTAACGTTTTACGGTTAATTTAAAAAAGGTGACATTTCAATAATTTAATGAGATAGTGTTTCATGTTTTAAGTCTAATCGGCCCAAGCATATAGAAAATTCATTTTTATCAGAATTTAGACTGAGAAAAAAAACATTCTTCACCAACATTTGCGAATAGAGAATTATATATTTTTAACATTTAATTGAGAAATATACTGATATAACATCGCATCCAACTCGCAATACCGATTTAGAAACATGCTCAATATTTTTAATATTCCCATTTTAATTGATTCTTTTGCCTTATATATTTGGAAATACTAATATAAGGTGTAAATAAAAAATCCACTTAAATTTGTCTCTTGCTGCTTTAAGGAGGATTTTAGCGGACTCAAAAAGCGCTGTTTTTACATGGGCTCTTATGGGCCCAGGAGCGAGTTACACCTACAGGGGAGGGGATGACAGTCACGCTATTGCCAGACTGTTTGTGTCTCGATGATAGATCGGTTGCTTCCAAGCTATGCATGCACGGCAAAACTCCGATGTTCTCCGGTCCCAACCATGGTGGCTACTGAAGTGCGACCACCGACGGAACAGAGGGAGACCACGTGCAACTGCAAATCCCCACAACAATCAGAGAAGTTGGCCACCGGAAACTGCTTTTTCGGTTCTGCCACATGCTGTACAATCGTCGGAGAAAGTTTAGCAAACAGCAGTTAAATTTGTGTAAGAGTAGGGCTAGATTGTGGAAACGATAAAAGGAAACAATTGAGTAAGGAATTGTTATTGTGAACGAGGGAGGAAGCAAGACTAAGTGCCATGGATAGGAATCAGATCCAAAAAAACAAGAACTACGTTATATTGTGTGACCATCAATTTAAAATAAAATATCGGATGTGGTCGTAAATAAGACAATAGTAAAATGGGATAATTTACCTGCGGAAGTGTTTTAGGTAAATCATCTTCAAGAAAATAAATATAGATTGCATGTTGAAATATATCGGAAGTGAAGTGTTTTCCAAACGAATCATAATTCCAATTCAAGCGAAAGGAAGTGTTAAACCGTGATTATTCCGGACAGTTTTTCTTTCACTTTCATGATAACTAACAACAATGGTTTATCATTGTTAGTCAAAGATATGTTATCATTTTTATGTAACTAGTTCGCTGATTCCTCTGTTCTTAACGCTTTGAACTCGCCGAGTTTCTTCACTTTTAACACAGAAACAAGATTCAATTGATGTTTTTAAATTCATTAATTCCCTTAAAATTGGGCCATTATTCCAGAAAATTTTGTTTTGCCGATAACTGTTGCTCCAAATTATATATAAAAAAAAGATTATTTATGAGCCATTTATACTTGAAATATCTTAATTAGTTGACAGTGTTGGCCACCGAACATATTATAAGTAATAAATAAGATCTATAAGAATTATTCGCGATTTTACAAAAAATAAACACCAACAGTTTTCTTTAAATGAGGTTTTGTTCGTATTAGTATTTGTTTCCTAATTCAATCATCTCTTTCTTCTAGTTAACGTGGTTATTTCATAATTTTGTTTATTTAAGAAACGAAACCTTTTCTGAAGCTTGGGGCGGCATTTATCGTATTTTCCTACAGAGGCAAAATCGCCAGGGCTGGTTCTGACACCGTCAAAATAAAATATAAGCGTGTTGTCAAAATCGTCATACCCTTTAAAAGGAGATGCGAACAACGATTTTACGCTGAACAGTAGCCATTATACATTTATCTTAAAATTTTCTTCATTATGCCAAATTCTTCTTCAAAAGCAACACGCTACGTCATTCAATTTTTTAATTTGTTTATTTGATGATCAAGAAAATAAAATATGAATGAACAATTTTGAAAATTCGTCTTTAAATTCCCGAATTTTGGGCTACAGTTCTTTTAAAACAAATTGGCATTGATCTTGAAATGAATATGGGAGCGGCGATAAACTGGATGGGATGAACTATTATTTGTAAAGATGGCTAATTATTATACAATGTGAATAATATTAAATTTAACATTTATTAATGACAATATGCACTACTTGAATCACTTTTAGGCTACAAGCCCGCATTTTTAATTATTAACAATATATATAAACAATATTTACAGAAATTAAATTTCTTAATAACCAGATACTTGTGTCCTACACTAAGGGACGTCTAAATAGGCCTCCTCATGGAATAGAACACAAACTTAAATCCTACTCTGAATTGGCAGTACAGGCAATCGGAAAAACATTACAAACAGTATAATTACCCCCTTTCTTCTCAGCTTGACCTGGACCTTGCCACTGGACCCATTCGAACTTCCGCGTTGAACGATAATGATCAGCTGGGTGCCCCGGGTCGAGCACGTCTTCATCCCGTTATTTAAATGTCCACGGCCAGGACAATCCCCGATTTATTATTGTCCACTCCAAATGTTCATTCCTAATATTCGATCTTAGTCTTTCTTCAAGTCCTGTTTTAATGTTACAATCATAATATGTCATCTTATTTCCACTCTTAAAATCCTGATCATAATTTTTCTTGAAGTCCTGTCTTAATATTCAAAAATACATTTCATTTGGGATTTTAATACCTTGTCCCAAATTCATTATTTCGTTTCAGTCGGTGGCAGAGCCCGATCCTGTCCACAAAAATTATTATCTGTCCTCTCTAGGGTGGAGCCATTTACTCCACTTTTGGGAAAACACCATCTTCGCTCACAACACGATGCTTGAGAAAAACCCAAATCGCGCGAACTTCTGGAGGTTTTTTTACCCCTGTCAGTAAACTTCAACTTCCCTCGTGCCGCCTACCTTTGATTCCGTACCGCCAAGTTCCGCATGTAGTTGTGTTTTACCATTACAACCTCAAAAGTGTATTCTTCAAGATGAGAGTATTATACGAGATTTGAGCTCAATGGAACAGTTCCAAGGTATTGTAGTATCTTTTTAATAAATTGTTTTAACCCATTTCTAGCGTGTTTTATGAAAATAAAATAATCCCGTATAGTGGCGGGGATTGAAGATATCTTTAAACCATATACACATTAATTTTAAAATCTTTTTATGATCGCTAAATCCCTCAAGCCCTTCTCTAAAGTAAGCTGTATATATCATTAAATAAATGGAATAAATTTACGAGCAATTACAGATGAATTTTTTATTCTATCAAACCGACGTTTTGTCACCATAATTGGGGCTTCCTCAAGTAATTTCTTCAATTGTCACACTTTGTTAAACAGACACATGTCGAAGTAAATAAAATTCTAGATTGTTCATTTTTGTTGAAGCTTCACTTCTGGACAGTCCAAATATACCAACGAAACGTCGGTTTAATTAAATAACAACTTTTTTAATTTAGTATTAAATTTATTGGATTTAAAATTCATTAAAATTAGACGCTCTCCCCTTTCCAGACAATAGATCTAAATTGGATGTGTCACAGTAACGTAAGGTTAACTTTGAGCCTTGGGCGATATTTCAGTAATATTCTACTTTACCGTCAGATTTTCGAATGAACTTTTCACTAACATTTTATATTTCACTAACGATTAAATTAAATTAATGGATAATTTTTTGAAAGTGATATTCTTACAAAAATGATTAAATATATCCTACACATGAATGGAATAAAAAATAAAGTAATCTGATACAAAGAGAATCAGGATCCTGATTTAGTGTACCTCAAATACTGAGAAACTAGAGGATACAATCTCTCTTTAACAGTTCATCTGAATACATATGGCGAAATTCAGTGCTTTTTTAAATAGTTATTGCCAGGATTAAGTTTTCCAATCGATGTATTTTGTGCAAATCGGCTTGGAGATCTTTCGAATCCTCTATACGCCCTGTAAATACTGCTTTCATCTTCCAAAAAATTAATAACTGAAAACAATTCCGTGGTTAAATGAATCAGAGAATCTTAGATCATTGAAGGAGCGCTGACGTTTCCCGTGTAGAACTGGAGATAACTTCAGTGTATTTCACACTGAAAATATTTACAAAATATGAAATGAATATTCCTACAATAATGAAATGGAAGCGAAATTTGCAGAGTCCGTTTTACACCATGATCTTTCATATCTGCTGACTTCGTTTTCGCTTGAAATACTGTTTCGTAACAAATTTATTGCTCCAAACAAGCGATACCAACGTAAAAACAAATTACGTATTATTAACGATTACGTGGTCGGGCACCGATGTATGCAAAATAAATTTAGAGAAATTAACGCCCAAATTTCCGGAATGTAATCTAGATATTTTACCAATATTTCTCAACTTCAGCACGTCCTTGAAAATAAGTACATAATATAACTTTTACAGGAACGTCAAAACCTTCTCAGACGTCATTAAATATTGCTAATGTAAGTTTTAACTGTAAGATCTGATGATCTGAGTACGGTGGAGGCTGCTATCTCCTGGATCCACACACTGCAACCTAGAGACGCGTAGAACTCGTGTAGACCTACAAACGTTTCCGTTAAAAGACACGTTCGTGCCCGCACATTAAAAAAAAACTGTGAAGATTTTTGAAAATATACGTATAAATGAAACCGTTACAGCAGGGGTTGAGAAACACTTACCCCCTGTCCCACTCCTCCCATCACTATTGAGTATATTAAATCTTAGACCTGCTAAATGCATGACACAATCTTGACCTGGTAAGGACTTGCCGAAACGACACAGCAATAGCGTTACTCTCTTCAAACACAAGACGACTTCCCGTCTCAATTTACCTAAATTGTCACAATTATAGTCGTGCTGACAGTTTATAAATAATATTATTTAGAAATTACTACGAAACCTTAAGGACGTTTTCTAGTAATACAGCACACATTTGAAATTAAAGTTGGGAATTTTCTTTGTAACGGTGAAACACATCTGCTTGGATGCGGAGTCAAAAGAAAGGACACCGAATTGGAGCCAGGGGTAATAAAACCCAGACATCGCGGCGCGCTTGGGGTGTTTCCCAACTATGGTTCAGATTTGGCGGTATCGGGTGGTGTTTTTCCCCAAAAACCTCGGAGGAGAGGGGCAAACTGTTACTGTCATAGAAGATAACCATAAATGTGATTGCCACCTTTAGGATATGTATGTATGTATTTATTAAATCTGCAAATGGGCAGTTGTCCGGTGGCATATACATAGATTTTAAAGAATAATTAATAATCTGGTCGTAAGGACCATTTTTAATCTATAATTAACTATATAATTATATTCAATATAAATCGTATACACACTTACAAATAAATAAATATATATGGAATCATATTTTTAGAAGGTAAATTTTGAAAAAGGAATAATATTGCTTTTTCCTGAAAAAAACACTTGAGTATGTTTGTAGAGATTTCGGAGCACTGATCACTTCACTACACTGTATTACACTACAGTACACTAACTTGAGATTAAGTCTAAATTTTATTTCTGTTAGAAGAAGTTCCCCAAACACTCCTGGCAGATTGTTACAGTCATTAATTTTCCTATTTAGGAATGATTATTTTCCAACGCCTGTTTTACGGTGCCTTGCTTGTAACTTAAACACGTGATCAGTCCTCCCGTTCCGAGTCGATTCTTTTATTCTATCTCGGATTCCTTGCCAACTATGAACTAAATAAATGGGGAAGCGGTATTAAAAAGGCTTGCAGAGAGATTTTTGATACAGATTTCGAGTCAGATCATTTGAAATTAGGAAAGGACATATGATTGTAATTTAGGCAAGGGAAAGTGTGGAGACGATAGCTGTGATCAGATGAGATTAGAGGTAGGTTGTGGAGACGAGCAGATGATCGACATTATCAGCCAGGTATTCCAAGGAGACGAGGATAAACTGGAAATTGTTCGGAACTATGATTTGGATCCAAAACGACACAAATAGGAGGAAATTGCAACGAGGAAAACGCTGGAAGGTCCATTATGACGACACGGTAATTACCCCTGTAACGTTTTTTTAAATTTCCTATACTGCCAGGTCAAAGTACATTTTGAGTGAAATACTGTGATCTATGAGAAGGCCCATAACATACAACCCTGAGTTTAGAGAATTTTTAGGTTTAAGAAATTAATTTGTATAATTTTTTATGTAAATATATGTTCTTCTTCTTCTAATGGCTGAACAGCCCTCTAGAGGGCCTAGGCCTACCGAGGCGGCTGCGGGCTGTCATCTGGCGTGACACATTCCGAATTTGGGGTGATACGTGGTCAGTGTATCAATTCCCCCAGCAGCCTTAATCCCGGTCCTCGCGACCGTGACACAAACATCCAAGCCCAGGCCAGGATTCGAACCCGGGACCCCTGAGTAGCCACTACACCACAGGAGATATCTAGTGTTTAAATAATAATTGCCGGCTTAAACTTTAAAAATGAAAGAATTTTAATATTGATGTAAATTTGTTTAGGATAAAGTAAATATTGTTCTTTTTTATTATAAAATTTCATTCTTAAAATATTAATATTGCACTATAATAAATATAATCCCCCTATTCATCTCATCTTCAAGTATTCTACCTTTTTATGACTCATTTATAGATGTGTTTTTATTTTATCCTTATCTGAATGCTATTTCCTCATGATACGCGAAAGTGCCTCTGCAAAAGTTCACATGAGCGTTTTCCGCGTCTTGATGCATTGCCTCACGAAGCGACGTGCAATTGTGAACTGAAAGACGATTGAGATCTGTGAATCGCTGAATCTCCGTTTACTGTCTGTATACGTACATGTTCCGAGAGCGGCATCACGAGCGCTATTAGAAGCTACATGCGGGAAGAAACCCAATTTCCTCTACGCCGACGGTGAAGCGAAATTTGATTGTGGCAAGTATTT
This sequence comes from Eucriotettix oculatus, assembly GCA_034510155.1. Lineage (NCBI taxonomy): Eukaryota > Metazoa > Arthropoda > Insecta > Orthoptera > Tetrigidae > Eucriotettix > Eucriotettix oculatus. The sequence continues at coordinate 82,697,612 of CM067380.1, forward strand.
CAAAGTCCCGCCTCACAGAACTCCACACGAATAAACAAGTAATTTTTCTGTACGACTCCTTCCATCAGTTGTTTCATCTAATCTATTGTATTGTTCCACTTCTACACTTTATTGCACAAGCCAGTGTCGACAACCTCATATGAGTATTAAATGGATTAATAATAATGAAATGACACAACATATATTTTAGTAACGGCGCATAATTTAGTTACAGACAATTTTAATAACTCGGCGAGGAAACCAAAGAGGAATCATTTAAATACTGAGAAAACTCTGTTATCATAGACACACTATTCTTTCCTATTTTAAATAAAATAACATAAACTGGATTAAATTAGAAGTTTTGAAATAATTTATTTACAGTGCCTATTACAATATGTTGTTGTACTCAGTCCTGATGCAACCTTCTAGCACATCCCACAGCCTCCCTAAGATCCTTGTCTCCCTCTTCTGTTCTTACCCCACAAACTTCCCTCTAACACTATATCTACAATAACATAATGTCTCAAAACATGGCCTATTAATCTATCCCTTCTCTTGAAAGTTCTACTTGTTGTTCTCTCCTCTCTTACTCTGGTTAGCTACTCTATCAACCCATCTGATTTTCAACAACCTTCTGTTGCACCACATTTCGAAAGCTTCTATTCTTTTCCGTTCTGCAACTACTATCGTCTACGTTTCGCACCCATATTTTTGGTTATGATTTCCTAATATTCATACTCATATTAGCCGTAATTAAATTCCTCTTTTTTGCCTGTGCTACCTACTCTTTATGTCTACTATACTTATACCATCTCTAGATATTATGTTGTCCAACCAGCAGAATTCCTTAACTTACTTCCAAACATCTTTTCCCAATCTAACACCCTTTGTTATTTCACTATTTCATTTACCATATTCCGTTTTAATTTTCTTCATCGCCTGTTCTAAGCATAAGCATGGGCGAAAAACTGCATCCTTTGCTTACTCCTTTCTTCATTTCAGCTTTTTTTCTTGCCCTACAATTGTAATTACTGCTGACTGCTACCTGCAGAGGTTATGGATAACTCTTCTTTCTTGATATTTTATTCCTGTCCCCTTCAAAATCATCAGTAGTGGGTTCCTGTTTACAATATAAAAGGATTTTTCGATATCTAAAAATTCCATGAATTTAGACCTATTTTTTTCTTATTCTCTCACAGATTCAATATTACTTCTCTTCAACCTACATTCTTCCTACAAAAAAAGTGAATTCTATTTGACTTTCTATCCTCCTAAACACTATTTTCGTTAGTATTTTGTACGCATGATATACTAAACTAATTGTCCTGAATTGTTCGCATCTACCATACCCAGTCTTCTTCGGTATGGGTATAATTATGTTGTTCCTAGAAGCATCTGGTATTCCTCACGTTTGCAAAGTATCCTGAACAGCCAGGATATTGCTTCTTCGCCCGATAATCTTTTCAACTGCGTCGGAAATGTTATCAATTCCTGGCGCTTTACCATTGCTCAAATCTGTCAGCGCCTTATCAAAGTCGGACATTTAAATTTTGTCCCCCAACTGTTCATCATCCACCTCTTCTTCTTCTTCTGTTACTGACTGATCTAGACTTCCACCGTGGTACACCTCTTCTAGATAGTCCTTTCTTCTTTCCACCTTTTCTTCTTTATATAGAAATAGCTTCCCGTCTGTTCTCCTGATGTTATTGCTAAAAAATTTTCCTCTACCGAGTGTTTCTTAATTTTCCTATAAGTTGCGTCTATTTTCCTTTTCACCATGAAATCTTCAACCGCTTTACATTTCTCTTGAAGCCAAGCCTCTTTCGCTGCTTTTTACTTCCTATCTTACAAATTCTTCAGGCACCTGTACTGTTTTTAATATTTTCTCTTGTGTTTTTATACTTACCCCCTTCGTCAATCATTTTTATTATTTCTTGTGTGCTTTCCTATTGATCTGAACTATTCTTCCTATTTTTTCGTCGGCTGTCCTCGTCATAACTTCCTTCAACAGTGCCCATTTCTCTTCTATATTGTTTCTTTCACCTTTCTCCATTCTACTCTTGATTTCTTCTTTAAAACTCTGAAGAACCTCCTCTTGTTTCGGCTTTGCTAATTTCCATCTCTTTGTTTTAATTCCCTACTTGAGTTTCTTCATTTCAGCCTGCATTTCATAATCAAAAGTTTACGGTCCGAGTTCACATCTGCTCCTGCGCAGGTTTTGCAGTTCAGCACCTGATTCCTATACCTTTGTCTCACCATTATTTAGTCCAATTGGAATATGCCCGTGTCTTCCGGCTTCTGCCACGTGCGACAATTTACAAGTTTGTAGAAACGAAGGCTGAGAGGCGGTTGCGGTTAGTTTGTTGGGTCCAGGTAGCGGGATACGTACTTGGCCCAGGGGATTATGAAAGGCCCTATCACGATTCCACCAAGTTGATATCAAACTCTCGCTTATTTATTTCATTTTAATGCTGAGTAAAGAGTATGTTTATTGTGAAATTCCAGTGCGGCGATTTCTAAAAAAAATGTAACGTGAAGAGGCACTTTTAACACTACTCGTGCAAATTTTCCACGATATTCGGATATTGGAATAATTTTTTTCTGACTCAACCTAAACAGCAGAGCCTATTTATCAAACCAATTACTAATGAAGAAAAAGAACTGCTGCCTCTCTCAAATTTGCACATTTATTGGCAAAGAAAATGAAACCATTTCTGGAAGGTGAGATTATTAAGAAGTCACGCTATAAACTGGAAAATCACTTTTGGTGACTGCAAAAATAAAACTTTTTGCAGATTTAAAAGCTGTCAAATTATCAGCTCGAACAGTAACTCGAACGATAAAAAATTGTAGTTACTGACATTGAATGACAGTAGGCCGTGGTAGCTTTATGTCGCAGGTATTTCTCTACAGAGGGAATGCCTTCTTCTCTCTCTAAATTCTAGGTTCTTACAGGCCAAGTCACCTTCATCTCGTTTGGGAGGTGTAAGTACTGGGGTCGCATACGTTAAGAATTGTCCTGTGATCCAATTTGATCAGTTGTCTCGCTGCCCCTGGAACTGGAGGAGACACGGAGAAGGGAATGCTGCCACGCACAGGTAACTCCTCTCCCGTCATTCGGAAGGGCGTGAGAATAGTACCTACTTGGCGCAGGTTTTCTAGGGTTTTCCTTGCATCTCTTTAGGTGAAACATTGGGTAGGATCCCGGGGGCCCTAGTCAACCCTTGGCTACCTTGCTCTACCTTCCACATTCCCCTATGGTATTAAAAGGGAGTTGCCTGTTTCAGGATCACCCTCAGGTAGCCTGTTAGCCATAAATTAATCGCAGTAAAATAATGATATTCAAGAAAATGTGTTCTTTTCACTGCAATTAGATGAGTCTACATATCTTTTGGGAATGATTGATTTCAAACATGAAGTGCATAATCGAAGTAGCGATCAGCCCTGACGGATGCTCATTTGGGCCAATATCTAAAAACTGGGAATTCGTCTTACTAGCCAAATTATAATATGTTACCTGAAGATTTACAATGTCAAACGTCGCATCAAATTTAAATTATGTCCATTATATTCGTATGTAATAAATTGAAGTTGTATTTTCCAACGGGAGTTGGGTTGTGACCGCCGAATTTTCATATTATAGAAATATGTCCGACTATTAAAAGAGTACTTGGAGCATCTGCAAACAGAACGAGGCGCAGGAGAGTGAGTGCTTGTGATATGAAGAGATTGAAATGGAGAACCGCGTGAGGCGCGAAAAGGAAATTAGGTGGCTGAGAAAATCTCCTCCGTTGCCAAATATGAGGGAGTCATGGTCCTCGCGTTGCCTGTTCACTATTGATTGCGAGAATGTCTCGTGCACTCGTAACCTGCTCAAGCTCTAAATGACATCGCCTAATTTCCTGACGTCCCCGACTGAATATTTTATCAGTTTGGCTTGGAACCCTAGATGTCACCACATATGCTAACCAAGCTTGCCAATTCCACGGGTTAGATTTTTGGAAATATTTTTTACTCACTAATTTCTTCTTAATTTTCCTCGTTCCATTTTGTTGCTTTTTTTTAAGTCGTGGGTTTCCCTGGTCAATTTGTAGAATAAAAAGATCTTGAGTTTCAACGCGGGTCATATTAGAATTGAAAGAAGACGATTCTAGATGTTAATCGTCTTGCAATTTTAGTATGACCCGGGTTGAAACCCAATAACTTTGATTGTTGGTTGTTTATTCAATTCCCATAGACCACCATACTTGAGTGGAACTCCTGGGCCTTCTGAATGCCCACGCTGATGAAATTTTAGAAAGTTTCTGTGTGAGAGCGTCGCGCCGCGCCGCGCCATTGTGGCGTCGTCGAGGGCTCTACGGCTCGAGCATTCCTTACCAAATAGCGCATCGATTCCTGCACAACTAAGACAAAAAATTTAAGCTTTTGAACTTATGCGTCATCTGTAACCGGGTTACAAACCAATCTCTCCTTCACAGATACTTGAAAGGAATCTACAACTAAAAACGGATTATAACAAATTTATTTCCACTGCAGTCGCATACAATATTATAATTCTCGTCGTAGATTTTAAAGCTTATATTTCTTACAGTAGGAATACAGGAGTCTCTAATCGATTCTCGTTAAGTATCTGCGCTCCAATAACTAAAGCATCAGAAGAAAAAATATGAAGAATAGCTCAGACCGATAGGAACGCATGGATAACACAAGAAATAATAAAAATGACTGATGAAAGGCGTAAATATAAAAACACCAGAGATTCAAATGGTAAAGAATAGTTCAGGCGCTTGAATAATGATATCGACAGGAACTGAAAATCAGCCAAAAAGGATTAGCTACAAGAGAAATGCAAAAAGGTTGGAGATTTCATGGTGAAAGGGAAAATAGATGCAGATTATTGGAAAATCAAATTAACATTCGGCGAGAGGAAAAATATTAGCAAGAACAGGAGAGCGGATTGTAAGCCAAGTCTGGATAAAGGAAAAAAGCAGAAAGATGGAAGTAATATCTAGAAGAGCTGTATCAGTGAGCAATAGAGGAAGAAGAGGAAGTGGATGTTGAAGAGTTTGGGGGACATAATTTTAAGGCCAGAGTTTGACAGGGCCATGGCTGACAGACCTGAGCAATCGTGATGGGCTAGGACTTGATAACATTCCAGCGGAGTTGATAAGATCATTGGGAGAGTAAGCAATATCATCGCTGTTCAGGATAGTTTGCAAAATCTACGAAACAGGAAGAATTCCAGACGATTTTAATAAAAATATAATCACACAGGACAGGACAATTAGTTAAGTATCCCATGCGTCCAAAATAATAACGAAAATAGTACATAACAGAATAGAACGCCAAACACAATGTGAGTTAGGAGAAGATCAATTTGGTTTTAGGAAGAAAGTAGGGACAAGAGAAGCAATATTGACTTTGCGACTAATTTTAGAAGCAGGATAAGCATGGTATTTGTAAAGTTATAAAAAGCGTTTGATAATGTGAACTGTGACACCCTATTAAGGATTTTGAAGGGCACTGGTCAAATATCGAAAAAGAAGGCTTATCCATAACCTCTACAGAAGACAGTCAGGAGTAATTACAACAGAAGATCAAGAAAGCAATAAGGCAAGGATACAGTGTGTCGCCCATGCTGTTTAACGTATATATAGAACAGGCGATGAAGATAGTTAAAACGGAATATGGAAAATGAATCATATTGCAAGGAGAAGAAATAAAATCCCGACGCTTTGCCGACGGTATTGTAGTATTAGGGGAATCAGAAGAAGACTTGGAAACTATAATAAATGCTATGAACGGAGTCCTGGAGAAAGAGTTCAATATGAGGATTAATAGAGGGAAAACCAAGGTAATAGAGTGTAGCGTAATAACTAGGCACTGTAGACATAAATGTAGGATAGCACAGGCAAGAAAGGCTTTCGCGTAAAAGAGGAATTTACTTATGGGTAATATAAGTGTAGATATAAAATTGTTGCAAAAAATGTTGGTATGAAATGTGGTCTTTTATGGATGAGAAACGTCAACGATAGGAGTTGCGGGAAGGAAAAGAAAGGAGAATGGTGGATAGAATCACTAACGAGGAAGTTCTAAACAGAATAGAGGAACAGGGAACAATATGGAAGACGTTGACCTAGAGAAGGGATAGATTAATAGGTCACGTTTTTAGACTTGAGGGTGTTGTGAAATTAGCATTAGAGGGAAGTGTGTGGGGTAAGAACAGAGGAGGGTGGTCAAGGATGGAATACGCTAAGCATATTAGGCATGATATGGGATGTGCTAGTTGAGCACATGAAAAGGCTTGCGCAAGATAAGTTAGCATGTAGGGTTTCAGCCTTAGGACTGAATACTGCAACAATAACAACGATTATTTCGGGTGATGTATTAAAGGGGTTCACACCGAATGGTATATTATTACACACCATGTCGCGTAAAGACATTTTCCCAGAGTATTCGTAACCAAATAGAAGCCTACTTGGGCCCCCACAAAACACAGTTCGTTGGTTCGTGAGAATAAATACGGTCAAATAATTGATGGTTCCTTACAGTAGTTGGTGGAAAACGAGAGTTCGTGATGAAAATTTGTGCAGTTCATGAAGTTCAATTAAACGAGAGTCCGGAATGAGTTAGTCAGAGAGTTACGGATGAGAGGTTATTGAGAAAGTTGGAGAATGTTTAAGTTTGTTAGATAAAGTTTGAAGATAGTGTCATTCTCCATTTGAGTTAACATTGAAAAACTTGTGAGAGAAAGTGTTAGTAACAGTTATAAAAAATGAGTAATAATGAAAGCCAAAATTCACCCCTCAATTCTTACCCACATCAAAATTTAAAAAAATGAAGATGTAATGAATATTATAAATAGTGTAAAAGAGACTTATAACAGATTAAACGAGAATGAAGAATTAGTGACAAGTGTTTTAATATTGTTAGTTACAGTTTAATAATGAGTAATGATAAAAAAGCTAGAATTCAGTCCACAACTGTTTATTCAGGGAAATGTAATGATTACTGTGAATGGTGTAAAGCAGACTGATTAGGGACTAAACTAGAATGATTTGAGTATTGTAAATAAATTAGATAAATTAGTAAAATATAAATGTATTGCTTTCATTAGGGGTTTATCTGAAGGGAAATGTAACACGTTCATGGGTAAGGGAATTCTTCTTACTCCTTGGCTTTCCACCACATACAGGGCCTCGGCCTATTGGGTCGACTGCGAACTGTCATCTTATAAGACACATTCCGAATTTGGATTTATATGTGGTCCAGCAGTCTTAATCCCAATCTCCGTGACCATGAAGGGAAAAATCTTCCAAGCCCACGGCAGGATTCGAACCCGGGACCTCTGTGTTGTCAGGCAACGACTAGAGGCTAGCCACTAGACCACAGAAGGTCGGCATGGATAAGGGAATAGGAGAGTTTAAAACATTGTTTAGACCAGCAAATAAAATGAATAAATATATCTCTAGATTTAATTAAGGATACGAAATTGGAAGATTTTAAGTTCGTGGTATGCTAGCAGTTGTGCATACAATTATCACATTAAACTATTATATTATAACCATTTTTTTAACGCAACATATAAAACATTTTTGTATTCATTTGTACTGGAATATTGTTAAATATATAAAAATAAAAGATGATGTATGTTTGACCCTTATACAATTCAGCAGATTGACACGAAATTTTGGTTATTTGTAGTACCTGACCCAGGGAACGTTTCTGTTGATCTCTCGAAGATTTAGGTTCCTCTCTTGCCTCTCTTTTAGAACTAGAAAAGTCCCACCCTAACGATACTACAACAATAGATGTCTTAGGATTCACACTATGTTTTAGAATAAATTTATATTTTTCAACCAGGAGGTACAGTGTAACCCTGGAGTAGCTGTCAATCGAGATGATTATATATCTGTTAACTTTACTGGTATTTTATTTACGTAATTACACTTTATAATTAAATATGTAAAAAGTATTAAAAGTCGAAGTGCAGATGATTGAGGCACGATGTGAGTACCAGTGCGTACACGCTCAACTTAATTTGATAGGTATACATGGGTATCCATTCACATTGTTTCACGCCAATGAGACCGAACAGATGGTTCAAATATCTAATATAATTGACTATTTCTGTATATATACATATATATATATGTATATATATATAAATCTGGACGCGAGGAGAAATTTCGCCAAATTTTGCACTGTCGGAGTAAGACATAATTTGAGTGGTTGAGGGGGCGTAAATTTAAAACGTGAATAACAGATCGATATTTCCGGTGAATAAATGTTTGTCGGGTTAGTCAGATTGATAAGTGTTTCTTACAGTGTTGTGTAAGCATCAATAGGAGTGGGAATGGAGGGGCATAACATAAAAATAACGTGAAAATAATCGACAAAACAAGATTAATCCGGGGCTGTGGAAGTTTCTGAGTTGAATTATGGGCATTCAACATGCAACATCGGTAGTAGTTCAGCCCCAGAGATAGGAGAGAAAGAGGTTAATGTCTGTTATACCAAAAATATGCGAAAACAACCCAGATTGTCGTTAGTATTTTTGGCTGTAGTAATGTACCGGGAATACGTTTGAGAGATTCTTAAGGTACTGGGAACATTTCTGTCTCTCAAGGTACCGAAAGTATATTGGACTTTCTTATATATTGGGAGTTTTTCTCGTGTCTTAACGTACCAAGAATTATATGTACATTTTTTCAGGTGTTTTGAGTTACTATTATTTACGACTCTGTGAATCATCACTTTGGTTATCTTGAAATTAACATTTCGTCAGCTCTCACAGCGCAGGGGACGTGAAATTGTAAACTTAAGGAAATGTGATGCCGAAACTTTTTTTCTTTTATTCGGAGTCATGGAGTGACATCCATGAACAGCTAAATTTATACCTGAAGGAGTATCAAATGAGAGACGAAACGTAGTATATTTCAATATTTAAATAAAATAAAAACTGAAAAAGAGGTTGTTTTAACTCATTTATTAATAAATCCAATTCTTACTTGTGTCCAAAATGTATTTCCTACCGTAACATTTTCTCTATACTTTCCAATTCCTATTTTACGCTGCTTTTTTTTCTGTTGACTGTTTCTGTATGTGTGTGTTTATTTAAGGTACGAGTATAATTTTTGACTCGATTAAGACACGGAGTAATCGCAGTGGTTTTGACGAAATTCAGCTCTCATAAAGTAGGAGGCGTGAAACGGTAAATTTAAAAAAAATGACACTCTCGCTGACGTGTACTGACTGTAAAAATGAATTCCCGGGCATCGCCGGGGTCGCAGACAGTTATTGAAAAAAATTAATTACTGGCATAAATTTAGTTGTGAGCGGTTAAAATGTACCCAATTAAATTAAAAGTATTCAAAGGGATTTTTGTTAAGCTGAAAGGCACGATAAACACAATAATATTTCAATCATTCAGTAAATAATTATTATTTAGCGAAAAAGATTCGTAGGTTACATTTTGAGCTGCAAATAAATAACCGAACTGGAAAACCGTGATCCACATTTTGATAATTATACAGTTGAAACGAAATTTCCGCTAAGAGAATGTATGATCCACAACCTTTGTCTCTTAACTACTAGACTTATAAAACTTTTCATTGCCAAATATTTCGCTAAAGTTGCAGTGCTTGTTATTTGATGACGTTACCAACAGAAATATGGAACTACGCCATTTGTGTACACACAAGTGCTTACTATTTGCTCTCTGCACACTTAAGCATTAGAAAGCTGTTCGTATATCAATTGGTTCTGTTATATATATATTCCTTACACGCGAATTGAATATGATGAAAATGATCAATATCAGAGGGAAGAGCAATATTCCAATACCGCTCTATGAAAATATTTAGCATGCAAATATGAGCTGAGTTATCAATAAGGACGAAGCAGACAATTAAAAATTGTATTTAATAAATTTTAATTGAACAACATGTTTGTTCCGGATATAGACTTTCCTCACGATAGCAATAAAGATATTAACAGTTAAAGATACGTCAATAGCAAGATATCCAAGTAGAGCTGCTCTAACAGTCTATCACGATCGACCGATTCTCAAATCCATCGCAGAAATATGACAGATTCCTTAAAGAAATTTAAAAACAGTCACTTTCCGTCGGACACCAGTACACTTAATTAATTATTCAATCCAGAGTGCAATAAAATATTAATTTACTATCTCTGCCCGTGACTTTGTTCCCTCGGGAGATTCGTTTTGCTGTTGACTCCTTCCTTTCTTTTCATCTCAGTAATTGATGAGATACACTCACTCTTTTTTTTCTTTTAGACATAAAATTTGCATTTCTTTGCCTACAAACACACAATTGCCAAACCAAACCCTACAATCAACCAAACACCAAAGGACATAATTCAATTGAAATGGAATCTAACCTTTTTATTAGTAAATTAAACAAACAATTGAGAATGTCATAGGTAAGATATAAAACCTCAGACTTGTAATGTTTCAAAATTTTAATAATAATTAATTGGGGGAAATGCCTAAAAAGTAGGCTTTTCCGAGGACTAACTTTGGAGGGGAATGGGGACGCCGCCAAAGGAAATTCCAGCTGCCGAGACGCCACGGAGCCTAGACACGGATAATCTGACTACAATAACCAGAGGAAGCGGCGATGGTTGAAAAATATATTTTTCTCACCGGAGAAAGACCGAGGCAAGGGGATATTTTCCCGTGAGAAATGCAATGCGGTTGGTGGATTATGGATCTGGAAGGGGGAATCTGAGGTGATGAAATAGTGGACAGGAGCAGAATTTGGCATCCTGGCCCCAACAGTACAAAGAGAGTTTTCGGCCTTAGCAGCAAACAAGTATTTCTTTCGGTAACGGTTTGAGGCTTATGCTCTGCCGTCTAGAATCCCATAAATCATCAGGTTTGGGTGTGACTCGGCCACAATAAAGAGCGGACTGGATGCCTCCTTCAGCCCACATCTTCCGGGTCAAGGAAGTCAACACCAAGCGGGAGAGAGCCTCCACACTTCCACCAAAGTGGAAGATGTTGTAAACTCCTGGGATGAGCGGGTTTATTTTCCATTTTTCCAATAGGCTATTCATTTATTCTCCCAAGCCACGAATACCCTTTAGAGAATAGAGCTCATTATAAATGCCACCGAACAAATATATATCATATTAAAAATTTACGTAAAATAAAGTTGTAATTGTTGGCAATATAATCTTGTTCTATTATCATCATCATACCCACCCAATTGAACTGAACAGCGTTATATTAATCGCAACGTCGACGTTGAAATTATACAGCAGAGAAGAAGAAAGAGGTACAGAGTATAAGAGCTTCATACGACAGAAGCACCAACACAGATCAAATGCTATAACTAAAAATACACAATTAGATTTCTTTACAAAATAATTCATCATTTCAAAATAAATGCGACACTCAACCAGACTTAATAGACATAATTCAACTGAAGTCAAATATAAGCTTTTACCTTTAATAAATTAAATGAACGGTGGATAATGACACAGGCAATAAATCAAATCTTGGACTTTAAAAGCTTCATACGACAGCACTGCTAAAATAGGTCAATGGAATCTAAGCTGTCTGTCTGTGAGAATTTTCTACTCCAGCTGGCTTTGGCGTGACGTGTGGACATGATACCCGCTAGATGGCAGTAATTTTTTTTAATATATTCATATCTTCAGAACCCTGCAAAATATCTAAATGAAACATCCACGAATAATTAAGGTAATATTCATTTTTTGATTCCTAAAATTTTCATCGGAATCCGTTGAGCCGTTTTGAGACAAACTTTCAGACAATAAAAAATTTAAAAAACAGTTATTTATGCTTTGGCATCTATAAATAGCAGTTTACAATAAAATATTATTTTGAAATCTCAGACACTTCAGTTTTATTTATTGGTATAGATAATGCATCGACATCCAAAGATTAACGTACCATATATTACATATAAATATGACTTATTTGAATATAATGTAAAAATATTATTTTAGTTTCACTGTATATTTCCTCATGGTAGTAGAATTTAGATTTTGATTGGTAAGTAACCAAAATATATATACATTTGACGTAACAGGGGCAAGTATAGACACACTAAATTTATTAAGAAAGAGTGTTAACTTTTAAATCCCCCTCCCCTCTCTTACTTCCGCTCACAGGATACTTCTTTTGCCGTCGATCGATAATAGTAAAAGTCAGAATCCCCTTGCACTAGTGGATAGTCAAAGAATATAAAATGATGAAATAACAATGATAAATAATATAAAGCTTGGAGGATTAAATGAGGATCTAAACATTAAAAATACCGCTCAACAAATCAGTGTTTTGCAGGGGTCCCGGGTTCGATTCCTGGCTAGGGCAGTACCCTTACTGAGTTTACCGGACAGAGAAAACGAAAAGTACATACCCAAAAAGCAATTAGCTAATGACCTCGTTGGTTGGTGCGATTATAAAGAGAATATTTAAAAAATCAGTGTCAGTACTTTACATTAAGTGAATTAATTTCATGGTTAAATATTTCAGAAACTAATCTGGGTTTGGAATTTCTGTCTTTATCTAAAATTTGGTGACTATCCCAGTCAAAGGTATTATTATTGTGTAAATTCTGCTTGGAAATTCATACTACCTTCCACACATTTCATAATTATTTTCCTTCTATTAAATTCGCCCATTAAATCGAAAACAAAAATTTGGATTTTTCTGTTGCTCATCATAATGCAAAAATTTGCACGACTTTGTTCAGCGTCCCATAAGCTTTGGATGGATATCTACATCCATCTATCCTCACGTTATCATCCTCCATAATCTTTAAGAACGAAACCCAAAACTTAAAGCTCTAAATTTTGCCACCTGTACAATCCCAGATCAGTTGAAAATCGAAGCCTCAACTGAAACCTTGAATTACTTTTCCACGCTCCAAAGCTATACAATGAAGTCTGCACAAAAAGACCCTTCAAACACAAATATTATGGCTGCGCCTTTCACATTATAAATCCCTTACTGCAGAGGGCCTCTGGTCGTTCAGGTCCTTTTACAGCAATGAAATCATCATCATCACTTTACTCGATGGATCTTCGAAATTTACAATAGGCCACTTGATGAAATAATACCATCGAAAGCTCTTAGTCGTTTACGAATGACACATTACAATATCTATAAAATATATTTATAAAATTTTCCACCTCTGCTCGTCCAGTAGAGATGACAGTGACATACGACGGACATTCAATAATAATAGAGACAAATTAGTCTAAAACGAGTATTTTTCAAAATCAGACTACTTCTCAACATAATCCCCAAAAAAATTGTCTAAACGATGAACTAATTATTTATTCCTGTTGCAAATAAGTGTTTGTCTTGTTGTTTGAGCCAGTTACACCCAAATTCTTTGACGTCTTCTTTGTTGCTAAACTTTTTCTCACATCTGGACTGTAAACTGGATTTTTTTAATCTGTCAACTAATTTTTGTCAATGGCTTTTATCTCAGTTTGGCGGAGTAATGGAAAGAATTGTCGTGGAGCAATATCACGCCTTTTCTTTGAGATCCTCTCATTGTCGGCTTTACTTTGGCGCTGTTGTTTGTACACTCATCTTCCAACTAATAATATGAGACGGTCAGCATGAGTTTTTCGGCTGATGCTTACGTTCGGAATTTCTTTACCATTTTTTGCAATTTGGTTCAAAATGGTGAACCTACGTTTCATCACACGTTAAAATCTTGTTTATAAAAGGGTCATCCTCCCTTTCATAGCGTTCTTTCAAGTCCGCACTTCTTCTTTGGCTCTACAGCCCATTGATGGTCATGGCCTACCGAGGCGACTGCGGACTATCATCTTGCATGACACATTCCGAATTTGGAGTGACACCTGGTCAGCGTATCGGCTCTCCAGCAGTCTGAATCCCGGTCTTCGCGACCATGACGGAACAAACATTCAAGCCCATGCCAGGATTGGAACCCGGGATCCCTGGGTTGTGACGCAGAGACGCTAGCCATTGGACCACAGGAGGTCGGCCCGCACGCACTTTATCTCTTATTTTTGTTGGCTCAACTCGTTCTGGCCCAACTTGAGCTTCTTTTGCTGTTCTTAAGCTTGTGAACCCTCTGGAGACTTACAGGAACTTATTTTGATATATCCTCAACAGCAATACGTCGGTATTTATGAATAAGGACGTAAATGTGAGTGAAGGAGACGATACCTGAACTGGCCGTCCAGGACGTTGCGCGTAAATTACTGAGGTTAGACCGTTTCCGAACTGTTATACCCAGTTTAAAAATTTACTCGGTTCATACCACTTTCAGTATACTGTAAAATCATTCGACGAAAAATTTTAAGTGGATTTTCACCTTTGTAAAGCAAAAAGCGGATCATTGAACGGTGTTGAACTGATGTACAAACTTCAAGCGGACACCCCATCGTTAAATGTAATTTTGAGATTAAAACAAAAACAATTTTCATCCATCTAGTTCATGCTACTGATGCCAACCTAAAGTCATTAAACGCTTCCTACCTTTTTCTACATCTCTTTAATTATTGAATTATTGAATGACCATCGTATTTTAAAACGAGGATTAAACTAAAAAGAAATCTACAAATTTCTTCACAGCTGTTTGAACTTGAATGACTACCGGGGTAATTATTCAGAGTATAAATGAAGACTTGCTACACTAAGTTAGTCACAAACTCTGTACAGGAAGCTGCTGTTCGATTTCCCTTGCATCGAACGAAAATGAACTTGGAAATGTAAGTGTATATAGTTTTATAAAATTAATGTTGTGTGTCCATAGTGCATTGCTGATGCAAGGACCGTAGGGAAGCAATTCTATTAGGGAGCCATGTTTTGCTTGGCGTCGGCTCCACAGTATGCGAAGAACCCGTTGAATTATTCATAAGACATGAGACGCATCCTTAACCCGAGAATGAGGGACAAAAGAATTCGGCGTAAATGTAAAATTTACAGACCACGTGCGCAGGGAATCCAAATTTAAGTTTCGCAAGTTTGACTCATCTTCAGAGACAGCGAAATATAGAAACAGGATTTCCGCCGTGAGTTTTATCTAAAGTGAGATCCACTGGAACGTTGTCCTGCAGTAGTAGGAATTTTTACACTTATTAAACACCAGTAGGAAAGTCGTCGATGTGTACATACAGCTTCATCAGTTCACGTTCGCGATGTTCCTAATAGTGTAAACTTTTCAATCAGGACTTATGATTTTTCTATTCTTGTGCTAGTTCAATGAATCAAACGAAATATATTGCACTATTCGCGATTTCAGTTTGTTAAGGTCTCCATTTTATTTATTATTATTATTATACATGTCTTTAAATGAATATACAAAGGACGTTTATTAACAAAATCATCATCATAAAATGTATTATTCATAGATGAGCTGAATTTATAAAGCAATACAAATGAATATGAATTTACGGCGCAGAACATGAGACTAGAAGTAACACCAATGACACCAATCAAGATAAATTTCCAATATGTGCTGAAAAACGTACTAAATCTTGAACTATCTGGATCTATGTATATATTTATTAAATCTACAAATGGGCAGATGCCCGGTGGAAGATTCATAGAACTTAAACAATAATTAATAATCGTAAGGACCATATTCAACCTATATTTTAATGTATAATTATATTCAATATAAATAAATAAGTGTGGAATCATATTATTAGAAGATGAATTTTTGGTGCCTTGCTTGTAATTTAAACAGGTAGATCACTCCTCTCCTCCCGTTCCGTGTCGATTCTTTCATTCTATCTCGGATTCCCTGCCAAGGTTTTTATCCTGCAAAGGCTCTGTAGATAATGTGTAGCCTAGCTGTTTCTCTTCTTTTCTGTAGCGTATCCCACCTTTTCGTTCCCATGCCCAGGTCCTATTTGTACGAATTTTGCGGCCCTTCTTTGCACCCTTTCCAAGGATTCTATTTGACTTATTCTGTACGTATCCCAGCATGCTGCACCATATTCCATGCTTTCCTTGTAGCATAGTTTTCCTGCCCCCAGTTTACTGATAAAATAAATGCCGAGGTATTTACAGTTTGTCTCGTCGATCACTGTTTCCCCATCTGCCACTGGGAATAAAAATGTTACAATTTTTATGTAAAGAATTTACTTTGAAGTTCAGCTGCGTGGCAGATTCAACAACCATCTTCAGCTGGGGACAGCCACATCTGTGGAACCAACCAGAGACCACACGAGGCGGCAAGATAATACCAGAGACAATCACTTCATCAGTGCCACCTAATTCCTCACTTACTCTTATATTCGGTGAAACATATGTGCCACTCTTCACGTCTCCTGCTCATTCATCACGTCTTCTTTGGCTCCTCTGGTCTTCCTCTCATCCTCTCAGCTGTTATCAACAACTCCGTCAATCGCTTAAATTTTTGCGTAATATTTTTAGCTTATTTATCTGTTAAACAGCAGATAAATAGGCTAAAAATACTATGCAAAAATGACGGAGTTCTTGAGAGCAGCAGAGACGATGTTGCTGTTTAACTTATATATAGGACAAGCGATTAAAAAAGTTAAAAGGGAATATGGAAAAGGAATCATACTGTAAGGACAATAAATCAAAATATACGCTTTGCCGACGATATTGTAGTATTAGGGGAGTCAGAAAAAGAATTGAAAACCGTAATATATGGCATGAACGTGGTCATGGAGAAAGAGTTCAATATGAGGATTAACAGAGGGAAAACCAAGGGAATGGAGGGTAGTATGGGAAACAGTGGGATAACAAACTGTGTTAGATTACGAAGGGATATTTTGAATGAATTTATGGAATTCTGCTACTTGGTAGACAAAGAGTGGGATATCATTGGCAAGGAAGGCTTTCGCGAAAAAGAGGAATTTACTTACGGGTATTATAAGTGTGAATATTAGGAAATCGTTGCTAAAAGTGTTCGTATGGAGCGTGGCGTTATATGGGTGCGAAATGTGGACAATAGGAAAAGAATAGAAGCCTTTGAAATGTGGTGCTATAGAAGAATGCTGAAAACCAGATGGATGGATAGAATCACTAACGAGAAAGTTCTAAACAGAATAGGGGAAGACCGAACTATATACAGAACGTTGGCCAAGGATGGTATACGCTAAACAGATAAGGAGGAAGTGGGGTGTGCTAGTTATAAGGAAATGAAAAGGCTTGCGCATTGTAGGCTAGCATGGAGAGTTGAATAGCACAACAACATTTATCTGTTGCTGGTTTAGAAATTTCCCGCGGAATGTTCTCAGCCGACCCGCCAACAATGGCGGTGCCCACCTTTGTATCTTTGAGATTACACAGCCCTTAAAAAATTCCTTTCTCAGAGAAGAGTACCCATAGGAAATATGTCAGATCACATTTATAAATCAGATGACTGCAAGCTATTTGACCAGTCATTTAACACCTAATTCACCAACCGTTAAGTATGAGAACAATTTTCAAGCCGCATTTCCCGTGTCTTATGTCTGGAGAAATAACTCCTGGTGAATGGTTTCGTTGTAGACAATTCTCTTGCTCATCCTTAAGCCTAAGAGTATGGTTTAGCGGGAGATTCATTCTTCAAGCCAGCAAGATAATTTCCCATTGCGCCTTCTTAACACATTTTTAATAGAAGAATATATTTATAATTCAGTCACGATACCTCGGAATATCTGATTATATCTCAAAATATGTCAGGATATATAAGGATATGTCAGGATATTTAAGTACATATCAGGAGAGCTCATGTTATCCCATAATATCTCATGATACATCACGATATATCAGAATTTTTCATAAATGTCAAGAGTACCTAAAGATCTCACATGACATTTCAGGATATCTCATGATATCTGAGGATATCTCAGAATGCCGCGGGATATATCATAATATCTCATGGTATAAAAATACAGACAATTGTAAGATGCTTTATAAATTTTTGGTGGGGCATAGAAGGGTAAAACAAAATAATCATATTGCCACATCTCAGAACCACTCAAGAAATGTAGACTCAGGTTCGAGTCCCACTCAACGCAACCATTTCTGATTTGTTTACTTTATTTACTTTGTTGCCTTTCATTTCTAGTATTTTCTGTTTCTTGAATGTTCTGTTTCTGAATGTATAAATTGTACTGGACCTCGAAGCGGAGGCAATCTTTCGGAGTACGAGTCTTTGTGACGAATAAACGCCTATAACCTTTAAGAGCATGTATTACCGTATCTCAGGATCCTTCAGAAACGTGACATTATTGATGGTAAAACTTTCTTTCTTTATTCAAAAGATTGGAAATCAATGTTTCTAACTAACATTCCCCTATCTGAAATACTTGTTTTATTCAATTTAATTTTGAACTCAACTTATTTTTCAGTTATTAATTCTTATTATCACCAAATAAGTGGATATCCAATGGGAAACCATTTATCTTCTTTTTTTCAGAGATTGGGATGGAGAATTGGGAGCCTTGTGTCTTTTTGTTAGATTTTAAACCACTGACCTACTTCAAATATGTTGCTGATATTTTTGCATCGTTCCTAAAAACTAAATTAAATAATTAATCGAAGTTTCCAATACCTATTACCAAATTTAAAATTTACTGATGAAATAATTAATTTTCTAGGTGTTGTAACAGCAATATTATCATCAATAAGTATAAAAAAATCAATGTATTCAGGAAGAGTTCTTACTTATAATGTCTAATCGTTCTCCAAAAGAATGCTATGATTTACAATCTGGTAGAAAAGACTATCAAATTGTCACATCACAAATACCGCACTGAAAATTTAAATAAAGTCACCGATATGATTTTACAAAATTCCTACCTTATTAATTTCATTAATAAAAATGTCAAAATTAGATTGAATAAATTCAGATACTCTAACAATAATTTATCAGTTAAATAGATCATTAACAGAAAAATAAGTTTTATAGTTTTACCTTACATTGTAGGAATACAACATAAATTAAATGAATTTTTTTAAAATTACAGTGTAGTGTTGTTTTTAAATCTATAAATTTTTCAAATTTTCTTAAAAATATTAAAGTCAAAAATTATGTTGCTTACAAAATTAATTGTTTAGATTATAATGCAATGCAAACTAGGAGAGCATTAAAAACTAGAATAAAAGAGTAAGAACAACATTTTAAAAAAACACCTTAAAATAATAATTTCTATTGGCAAAGTTTGGATGAGAAAATTAATTATTTCTCAAGATTGATGAGCAAAATGCTCCATATGAGGTGTAACCCTAACGCAACTAACGTAAAAAATTACACAAATAATTTACACAAAATATTCGACACGCTTTTGCTACAATTATATAATTTTAGTATTGTTTCATTTAACCTTGTTCAAATTTAACGGCCTACTTTACTTACTTATTGTTAAAAATCATTTCTGCCGTAGCCGTCGCAGAACGAAAATTTATCAGCTTTTACATATATGTTACCCATTTTACAATAAATAAAAAGATGGCCATAATGTCAGCATTAAATATATCACTATTTATTTACAAATGCGACGTTTCATGTCCATTTTGAGACTTCTTCAGGTTTACTACAAAAATAATATTACAATAAATTAAATGTAAGTTCTATGATACAATTTTTTAATTTATATATAAAAATATGATTAAAAACTTACATATTTATCCTATTTACTCCTTACAAAATTAGTAATACATCCTATTTACTCCTTGTAAATTTTATAGTTAGAAATGTTATTATCCATTTAAACTGTAAGTCTGTGATATTTATGTAATTGGAAATTATAATTTTTATATTTTAACACAATATTCGGTATTCAATTTTTTTTGTAAATTTATGTCTAATTACTTGATGAATCCACAAATTTGGACGAAACGTCGTAAATATAATGAATAAATAATTTTGTGTGCTGACAAATTGGCTGTTTTTATTTCTTTTTACTTATCAGATTATTGATTTATTGAATCTCATATCTCCGAGCTCATTTGGATAGCACAGTATATCTCAGTATCTAAAAAAAATATATCTTAGAATAAAGAAGGATATCTCAGGATATAGGTACGAAGGTCACTCCAAAAGTAATTCACATTTTTGTTAAATTAGTTTTTCATCCAACTTATTTCTCCTTTTTTACGTTGTGTAGATGCATATCTTAAGAACAAATTTTCATTTTTCCACATAAAGCCCATCCATGTTGAACTAGGGCAGTATACCCAGGTGCATTATAAATGTCTGGACTATCAGGGAGTCATCCACGAAGATATTACTTCTGTTTAACACTTGACTGTATACCGTTATTCGGGTACACAGCACATTGTCAGGAGTTAGTGCATTGTGGGTCTGCCGCTGCGAGGAGTATCCTGAATATTATTGTGCCTCTTTCATCACGTAATCAACATGCCAACCGACTAATTGTGCTGCAAACGACAGAAGCGTCTCCTTCCCTTTTTTCAACCTCCTTGTGGACGTTTCTCATTATCTCATTCTCACGGCACACAAATTGTATAACAACACGCTGCTTATGATGGATGTCAAGTGCAGCAGCCATCTTGAAGACATTACATGACAGCCCCAACTGATGGGAATGAGCTGAACACAAGCAGAAAGGACGCATCTATGAACTTCATAAATAGCAAAGATGTAGTATGAAAAATATAAATTCTGTACGTTGCTTTTGGCGTGACCTTCGTAGATAATTAGATCTATTCAATTGTCATATTTTCACACGCTTAATATTTAGTTTCATGAATCAATATTTATTTGCCATCTGACCTAGGGATAAATAATCAAAATAAATTAGAATTATACTCATAATTTTTCACGTCAGAGAGCAGAGAAACACGCATTCCTTATCAGAAAAGAGGTATAGAATAGCTGAGGGGAGAATAACTGTTCTTCGTCAGAAGAAATCGAATGAATGATTGACTGTAGAAGTTTTGGAAGTCGTCTTCACTTGTACACAAATTCAAGGAAAATCGCCGTCTACAGTGAAAGTGAAAGTATGATAACGAGAGACAGTTTCTTTATCTACAGTTTTAGGCAAACCCGCGCGTAGAAACCAGGTTTCCTTTTTACTGTTAGGTAACTTGTCTTTTTTTTCACTCTATTTGATTTTTAGATATTAATAGGATCTTTATTTAACTAATTATCCAGCTAGCGTTTTGGTATGCTGTTGGTCACTAGTGTTAATCTTGTTCGTTGATGATTTGTGTTCCTCATACGGGTTGTTGGGCAGTGTGGGATGTTGTATAGGTTCCGTGAGATGAGGGGTGAGGACAAGGATATTAGGGGGGGTGATAGGGTGGTGGAGGTTGGGATGGCGTTGGTTGGGTTGGAGGACGCGATACGGACTTGCGGCAGGGAGGGTGGGGATGGGGGGGCGGTGGGTGGGACGTTCTCACCACTCCCAACCACCCCCTCCATCCGTCTACAGACACTCACATCCCTCAGCACCTGCCCGTCTTACCCTCATATTCTACGAACTAGGGGAGTTGGATAACGCCAGGAGTCTACTTCCTGGAGGAATGAACCTGAACCAGGGAGCAAATCATAGTAGATGGTTTGGGGGTGTTGTTGGAGTTTTTCGCTGTCTTTGGGCGATGTGGGTAGTAGGGCAGAGGGGGGTACAAGAGTAGTGTAGTGATGTTGTTGCGAAAGGCTAGGGAATTCTTAAGTTCAGCTTGGGAGGGTAGTGGTTTTCAAGAGGGACCCTGTGAGTTTGATTTTGTTGTCTGATATATTATAAAGAGTTGATGGGTAGGAACGAAGATCTGGGTGGGAGCGATGGTGGCAATATAACGGGAAGTGGACTTCCGGGGGGGTAGGGACCGGGGGCAGACGTGAATGGTGGGGGGGCGACGGATGAGTGACGATAAAAGGGGGAGGAGGGTTGGAGGGAAGGGGGGTAGGGGGGTTTTATAAGCACGGTCGGTTAGGCACAATACGTTGAGAGTATGCAAGGTGGGAATGGTTCTTGGGGGGGGGTTGCGCATATGGGGGGTGAAGAAGTTACTTCGGGGGAGCGGAGTGCAGGGCGGTGGAGTGTGGGTGGGCGAGGGGGTGCCAGGCAACACGGCGAAGGCAACTAAAAACTTTTTTACCAACCCGGAATCGACAGTATCGATCACGCTCTAGGTGGTCCCAGGTGCTTATATTTTGTGCCACCCCTCCGTCATGACTTGTTGGCGCCCTTAAGTGGGAGCTGTTGGTCTGAGGATGGGATGAGAGTGGGTCCCAGGTCACCGGTTGGTGGGTTTTTGTGATCAGGGTTCACGCTGGTTCGAATTGGAAGCGTTGGTTTTATGTTATCGGTAACCAGCTTTGCCCTGATGGCCCGTTACACCCCTCATCACAAGAACCGTTCTCTTTCTGATTGGCTCTGTTTTGTTGATTTGTAACGCAAGACCTGCTCGTTTCAAGGAGTTATGTCAGACGGGCAAATGGGCCCGCTCGGGCAACAATTGCCCACTGTTTTGTCCCTGCAGTTGTATGATCATTCCCTCGACTGTGTTCTCCTTTTTTACATATGCTCAGGTGTTTATACAATAAAATATCCTAGGACATGCAGACGTTGTTTCACAGGAATGAACGGACCCATACCATGTCAAGAACGCCTCCACCAGCTTCAAGTGTTGTGTCAATGCATATGGGGTCCATGCTTCCGTCCATATTCGAACCCTGCCATCTGTATGGTGCATTTAAAATCGCGATGACCCTTTTCCAGTCATCTATGTCCAATCCTTGTGATCATTTGCGAAATGAAGACGTCTGCTCTTGTTCAAGGCAGACAGTAGATACTTTCGTACACTTCGTCGGTTTTCATAGCCCATATGGTGTAATGTGCGGCGAACGGTTCAATCAGAGACGTTTGCAGTTTATCCCTCGTTAAGATTCTCAGATATTTGAGACACTGTTGCTCTTCGGTTGCTCTAGAGAACTAGGAAATGTCTCCTTTCTGCCCGAGCATCGATTACCCCGTGACGATGATCAGAAGCCTGACGTTGAGACCCGGTTTTTGGTTGGTAGCCCAGTGTCTGTAAACATAACTTCTGCTCTCGAACACTTTCACAAGTTCTGATACTGCTTCCGACGCTTCAAGCGCCTACGGTCTTCCCGCGTCCATACTCAGTTAAACCACGTCTCTTGCCCATAAACAACTCCCCGCAAACAAATCAGTACAAATGATGTGTCACTTCTCCTGTTACAGCTATCTCGCCATCTAGCGACAATACTGAGCCGCTGTCAGGTAGTCATCAGTGTATAGAACATCCAATAAGATAGATTATGCCCTCACGTCACCTAACAAGCGAAATGATTATGTATCTTTAATACAACTAACATTTTACTGAAGTATTGGTACTTGCTAATTGTTTTCCGCGAACGTCGTCGCCGCCGCCGCACGCGCAAAACAGAGAAGCGATTCTTGGTAACTTATAGCATAAATGACACCCGAGGCCCGATTTAATCACGTGTAGGCAAAGAGATACCGCTATAATGACACCGTGCTGTACAAATATTAATAAATATCCGGGCAACGCCTGCACACGCCTAGTATTTAATAAAACAGCTTAAATGTTTGCAGTTATAATATTCAGTTTTAAGAAACATTAACCTAGTTTACAGACTCGTGAACCTCGTATATAATATGCATGTGTGCGTTTTAAAAGGCCTGGGAAATGTTAATAAATATGCCATGAAGAGCGTAATCAACATTGCGTGAGTCACAACAACCAAGTACGTTAGCATGTAATGCTCGTTGGCAAATAAATAATTCCAGAATTAAGTGTTTATTTTGTCATTTTACTAATCTAAACATACGTCTACAAAAATAATATTATTTCTGCCTGTAAAAAATTGTTCATATGCTTTTCTGAATTGCAACACGTAAAGTTTTCATATGTAGGAGGAAAGACATGCATATTTGAAACGCCGTATGATGTAGAGCGAGGCGCAACAGCATTTCCATGTTCCGTACGTACGAGAAGCTCCACTAGGACAAACCAAACATGCCACAACCTCCCCTGCCTCCCCTGCCTCCACATCCCAACCCACTTTCCATTAAGTCAGGAACACACGTTTCATTTTATTATTGTCCTTGGTCTTTTATTAATTCTCGCCGAAGTCTAGTATAGGACGAAAATGACTCTTGCAGTGTACGCACTTGATGGGATTATAACACTCGCTTTTATAGTAGATTTTGAAAATACTAACGAAAGAAAGAAACTATGTAGAAGACCGGAAGAAAGATTTTATTTGTTGTTTCCATTAGTCCTCCAGTGAGGAAATAGCATACGTCATACATTACTAATAACAAATAATTTTACGAACAAAATAAGGTACATAATTAATAACAAATGCTCTTAAAATAAATAAATAAAAATTATACAACCTAAAGCCATTAAAAACACTACACGCACACAAGAGAGCACAAAGAAACACACGCAATGGAGCTGCGCGACCAGGAACCTTTAGCAGCTCCAGGCAATACATCAAACAAACAAAACAGCAGAAAAACTCTACAGAAAGTTTAAAGCTACGTGGTGTGTTATTTTACAATGCAACACATTCAACACTTTTGCAGGAACCTTAATTTCAAATACATTAAGAAACTCATGTACAGAGTAAAACAACAGCGCCATTCAATAGAATAGTTTTAGTCTGATTTTTGTAGCAATTGTTTTTAACCTATGGAGAGACATGGAGATGGGAATGATGCGACCCCACAGCAAACTCGTCAATCGTCATTCGGAAGGGCGTGAGAATAGTACCCAATGCCCGACCTACCTGATGCAGGTTTTCTTGTGGTTTCCCTGCATCTCTTTACGTGAAACACCGGGTAGGATCCTTAAACCCCAGCCCGGCGGCCCTAGTCAACCCTTGGCTACCTTGCTCTACCTTCCGCATCCCCCCTTTTCAATTCCCTTCCTATGCTATTAGAGGGGAGTTGCCTGTTTCATGGAGCCCGACTAAAAAAAATATCATACAGGTTACTTGTGAGCTTCCTACCTGCAATTCACAAAACATTTCATCTGTGACCCTCCCAATATAATTTTTACAAGTACTGATACAGGAGCAGTTAGATGGCTAGCGTATTACTTCCTTGACCTCCCTCTTCTGTTCCTACCCCACACACTTCTCTCTAATGATAATATTCTATAGCACCACTATTTAAAACTTTCTATTCTTTTCCTTTCTGCAACTCTTATCGTCCACGTTTCGCACCCATATAACGCCGCACTCCATACGAACATTTTTAGTAATGATTTCCTAATATTCATACTTATATTAGCCGTAAGAAAATTCTTCTTTTTTTGCGAAAGCCTTCCTCGCCTGTGCTATCCTACTCTAATTATGCTTCCCAAGTAGCAGAATTCCCTCACTTCCTTCAAAATATCCCTTCCCAATCTAACAGCCTTTGTTATTCCACTATATCCCATACTACACTCCATCACCTTGGTTTTCCCTCTATTAATCCTCATGTTGTACTCTTTCTCCAGGATGACGTTCATGCCATTTATTATGTTTTCCAAGTCTTCTTTAACTCCCCATACTACTGTATCATCTACAAACCTTTTTATTTCTCTCCTTGCAGTAGAATTCCTGTTGCATATTGCCTTTTAACTTTCTTCATCGCCTGTTCTATGTACAAATTAAAGAACAAGGGCAACAGATTGCATCCTTGTCTTACTCCTTTCTTGATTTCTGCTTACTTTTCTTGTCCTTCAATTCTAATTACTGCTGACTGCCTTCTGTAGAAGTTATGGATTACTCTTCTTTGTCGATATTTTATTCCAGCCCTCTTCAAAATCGTAAAGCATCATAGAACACATAATATTTCGTTCAATTATTGACCCTCTGTGTATATAGGACATTGAGGACAAGTATTACGGAAAGCCTAATCCGTAATAACTAAGCAGTTTGCAGATTATAAAAACCTTTTTTAATTTCGATATTGTTAAGTTTGTAGATCATGAATGTATCATACCAAAATCAATTATGTAATGATTCATATTAAATTAAACAAATTCCTTATCAATGTTCCAGATGATACCAAAGGTCTCAGAAACATTTATTAAGCATTTCTGTTAAACATATTTGTCAGAGTTATTGTGTGTGGCCGCCCAATGTTTTGTTTTATCATCATATTAATGAAATCCTGTTGCAATGAATACGAGCTGGACTGTTGATGACAGCCTTCACATAGTGTCATTTCCTGAGTACTGCCCATTCTAATGAAAGAACGCTGTAATTAAACCGTGTTGGCGATTGAACGCTTTGAATATTCAAGCAATCAACAGTGGACTGCAGGAGAGACGTTAATATGAGCTTACACGTACATAGCAGACACTACGACCATCTCCTAGCTCTAGGGTTCATATCTACCTACCTACTGAATTTCATTTGTTTTATTAGTCAAGAATGCAATAGTATAGCGACTACTCAAACACTAACTAGTGTTCAACGAAATTATATTTCATCACAAAATCAAATATAACTATTGTATTGTATTTATTAAATCTACAAATAGTCAGATGCCAGGTGGCAGATACATAGAACTTAAACAATAATTAATAAACTGGTCGTAAGGACCGTATTTAACCTATAGTTGAAAGTATAATTATGTTCAATATAAATAAATAAGTGTGGAATCATATTATTAGGAATGATTTTTTTTAAAAAAAATAGTATTTTTTTGCCTGAAAAAAAAGGAACAAAACAAAAAAACTGGAAATATATTTCACTGTAGTATATTTT
The DNA here is from genome assembly GCA_034510155.1 of Eucriotettix oculatus. Lineage (NCBI taxonomy): Eukaryota > Metazoa > Arthropoda > Insecta > Orthoptera > Tetrigidae > Eucriotettix > Eucriotettix oculatus. Next base: position 82,724,314 of record CM067380.1, read on the forward strand.
TAGAGATTTCGCAGCACTGATCACTTCACTACACTGCACTACACTACATTAAACTTAGATTGAGTCGAAATTTTCTTTCTGTTAGAGGAAGTTCCCCAAACACTCCTACAGGCAGATTGTTCCAGTCATTAATTGTCCTATTTAGGAATGAGTATTTTCCAACGTCTGTTTTTTGGTTCCTTGCTTGTAATTTCAACAAGTGATCACTCCTCTCCTCCCGTTCCGAGTCGATTCTTTCATTCTATCTCGGATTCCCTGCCAAGGTTTTTGACCTGCAAAAGCTCTGTAGAAAATGTGTAGCCTAGTGTGAGGCTTGACGTTTAATATAAAATGACAGAATAAAAGCCCTTTCTGCGATGTCAACCTGTGGAAAAAAGAAGGGAAAACTATGCAACTAATATTGATAATGTAACTGTGAAACACATCTGCTCGTATTTCGGCGGTGCGGAGTCAAAAGAAAGAAAGGAGACAGTATTTGAGCCTGTGGTAATAAAACCCAGACATTCGACGGCAGCGGGGATTGTCCCGCGACCGCTGGAATGTGGAGACGGAGGCTGGGAAGTAAGCGTGGATTATCCCCTAAAACCGTGGGAGACAGGGGTAAACTTTTCTTCCCAGAGAAGAATCAAACTGATCCTTCCCTGCCGGGGATATGAATTAAAGAAGTGGGGAAGAGGTATTAAAAAGGCTGGTCAGATGATTAAAAATTAAGCAAAAGAGATTGAGGAGACGATAACGGTTGATCAGAGGATATTAGAGGCAGATTGTGAGATTTCAGAGCTGATGGTCACATTATCGGACAGGTAGCCCGAGGAGACGATGATAAATCAGAAATTTTCCTGAACTAGGAAGAATAGCAACGGCGGCTCTGAGGCTTGATCGAGTACGACCCAAATAGGAGGAAATTACAACGAGGAAAGCAAGGAAAGGGCCATTATGATGACACGGTAACCTTTTTGCTGATTTCCTATACTGCCAGATCTGAGTAGATTTCTTGTGAAATATTTTTCTCTATGAGAAGGCCCACATCAAACTACCCTGATTGTAGAGATCGAAACTTGTTATTTGAACATTTTTTTGTAAATATAGATGTTGTATTTATTATAAAGGAATGCCGGATATCCAAATTAAAACTTTATGCAATCTGTGTTCATTAATAATAAATAAATGTTAAAAATTAATATAATTTACGTTGCTAATGATTTTTCATTATTATAAAATAAATAATATCCTTCCTATTCTTTTTAATAATCGCTGTGTTTATTATCATATTTTTATTTTGTACCAAACAAATATTTAAAATTATTGTATATTTTATTTAAAGAAATAATTAATTTTCTAAAGATTATAGTTTAATGTTGATTGAGATTATTGGGATATAACCATCAACTGAATTTTTGTGAAATGATGTACCTAAAGCTTAGACAATTCAAAAGACGAAAAAGGTTAAAATTTTGAAGTTTCAGCTATGGTACGGAAATGATTGGGAGAAACTTCAGCAGCAATCGAGAGGAAGAGAATTTAAGATACGAAAATAGGAAAGAATCGGTAAAATGAGTTATTGATATCTGACTACCATTCCGGGAACTTAATATAATTTAAAAGCATTAGAGAAGTTCTAAATAAGTTTAATGAGAAATAGCATATTGTCCCAGGAGTCCAGCGATGCCTTGAAAAGGAAAGTCAGTCTGAGACAAACTAAATCTCTCTCGAACTCGTTCCAAAATCACCCCCATCCACTGTTGGAACCCCTTCGTGAAGGAACTGCTCAAAAGGAGGTCTAAGCTTCAGTCACACGGTACAGATAGGGAGGGACCTCTCCAAAATGGTTTAAACTAAGAAAAAGCAAGTCCAACAACGAAACCGAGATGGCTAGAAAATTGTGAACGTTTGTAATAAGTAGAACCTATTGTTGTTTCCTGCCATGTTCATTCTCTCTGGCTATTTTCCCCAAGCAAAATTTAATTAAGTATTGAATAATAATGTATGTAGTGCCAAGATATTGGCCAATATTTGACATGAAACAAAACGTGTTAACCGATTGTTTGTTCGAAGGCTCTAAGCAGCTCAAGGCTAGGCAATAACTGTCATCCTTGTTTCATAGTGCATAATTCGCGTTTTTTTCCACTTTACTACAATAAGATAGGAAAGGGGAGATGTGGAAAGGGCAACAACTGTACCCGGCACACAGCTATATGTGATACAGAAAACACCATACATAAACCTCCACGCCCTTTCGATGACGGGAGAACAGGGATTCTCCCTTAAACAAAAATAAAAGCTCCATACATCGACCAGATTTTGGACGCAACAAGCCAACTACTCCAATGGGAACAGGCGATAGCTCTTATTTCAAGCCTAAATTCTGTGACCACATAGAATGAAAGCCTCAAACCAAGCCTAGATAGCATAGTTTATTTGAACTTTAATTTAGATTCTCTGATTTAGATCTACAATGTCAAAGAGTCCATTGGTGTTATCCCTTTATACTATCGTCTCTGACTATTCATGTGGTTCATGACTAATGTCACCGTGTGGACTGTCCGCTCCGTCATAATCCATAACCACTTTCCCGTTTAGATTAGTTCGTTCACTTTTACTAGTCAGGGTTTCAGCAAGACGTTTTCTAGACCATTATAGTTGATGCCTGTAAGTCTATGCTTTTATTTGTCTGGCATAACATTAAGTTAAATTGGTTTAACCGAATATATATTTCCTGTTCTCTTATCTTCCGCACATGGGTCTGCCACCCTAACCAATGTAAACCACATCCCCATGCAATTTTATAAACGACACCCGAGAAATCTTTTCTTGTGTACCTCATTGAGTGAAAATTTTTACAAACTTTTATTGCTTATCATTGTCTATAAATACGCTGGGTTACGCCTTCTATAGACAACTCAATCCTTTCTTCCACGTGTTGACACGTTTAACAGCGATATAGACTAAGATGGAATACGACGACAGAGCTTACGGTCGTCGAAACGTCGCGTCTTTATCGCTGTGTTATTCGAGTGGAAACCCGAGAACTATTTCTTCAGCAACTGCACAGGGAAAGCCTTCGATCTATAATCTCAATAATCCAATTTCATGCGCTACAATATCGATTCCCTTGCTTTAGTACCGAAGGTTGTTACATCTCGGTGATAATTCTGACTCCATGCAAAGCAGTAACTTTACTAATAGCAATAAGTAAACCAATTAGCGGCTAATTTGTACGAATAATAATGAAAAGGGGAGGAATTCTAATCCTCGCCGAATAAGATGATTTCAGTATCTTAATTTTGTTTAGGTAAATGTTGAGCAAAAAATAGATCGTATGTCAGGCTTCTCTATTATAATTAAAGTCGTGGATGGTCTAGTCTGTGGTAGTGTGCTATAATGAACTTCGGGGTTGCGATTTAAATTTAAATCAAAATAAATTATTGGGTTAGCTTAAATAAAAGCATATTAAATTTATTTACAGAAAAAAAGGATGAAACAATAATTACTAAACTTTGGATCCATTTTAAAAATTTACCACGGCTAGCTCAATTGCATTTAGTAAGACTCTATCTACTTAAGGGTCTTTTTTGTGGGCTTATAGTGCAGCAACAAAATATTGCCACTAACACACCTGAGATTTATTGAGGGTCTTAAACAGATTCGTCCTTTGCCCAGGCCGGTATCTTGAGGTCCGTCTTCCATGAATTCTGGTCACCTCTGGAGCTCGTTCCTGGGCTCTGGGAAATTACTTGGACAGAACTCGCCTGTTTGCAGTTCGCTTCGTTGTAGGATCATCCTTCTTTCTGCTACGCCAGCAAGATTCCTAGTTTTCTCTCCGCCTGGTTACTTCAAAAAACTCATTTCTCACTGACTTATTTCTTTAGTGTCGTGGCTCATCTATCGCGCACTCTCCTGACATCATACTTGTTCAATTATTCATGTCTAACTGATAAAATATCTCCTCCACGACTGCCGTGCCGTGGATCAAACAACACGCACCCTCTAAAATACTTCCTTCTTCGCATCTCCATGACAGACTGACCAAAAATCTCTCATCCATCCTCGCAGGTCATCTCCTTCATTCACCACACCATGGCGGATCAACTGACCCTCAGCCTCCAATCAAAATTCTGCTTGGTCCGCGGTTTCTCCCCCTAATTTCTGGCCTTTCAAAAATCCCGGGGTCAAAGAACTGGACTCAGGTATCAGATTTTTTAGTCGCCAAACGGTGTTTTTGGCATTCACCCAGTGGCGAAATAAAATGGCGATTGCCATATCCACTCATGACAGTGTCTAATATAAAAAATTAACTTGTGAGTAAAAGATTCTAGGATATGGAAGACAGAATATAACGTAAATAATAAATGTACATGTCAGCAAGTGTTAAATTTAAGTGAAATAATAATATCCGATATATTTGATACGTAAAATAGTTCAAGAAGAAGCGCGACAACTTTGGGCATCCCTTGAGCCTATAAACAGGTAAGAAGAAACCCGCTGACTTCCCCTGCCCAAAAATCTTAAAGATTATCTTGCGAAATTGCAAGCAAAGATTCATTCGTTTATGTAATGAACGGCAAATATTGTAACGTATTAATTAAAGACCACAGGTCTATATTTTAAAAAGTGTCCTTGAATTAAATTAACTCTCATCAGCGAATTAACATTTGCAGTATACATGTTAATTTATTATTATTATTATAGTTGGTATTGTGTTTAATAAAGTGATTTAAAATTTGATTAGTGTAAGTACCTAAAACATACGTTTCCATTACAACTTTTGTATGATATGGTTAAAACCGAGTTCTTTGCTTGAAATTCTTCTTTTCTTGCGAAAGCCTTCCTCGCCTGTGCTATCCTACTCTAATTATGCTTCCCAAGTAGCAGAATTCCCTCACTTCCTTCAAAATATCCCTTCCCAATCTAACAGCCTTTGTTATTCCACTATATCCCATACTACACTCCATCACCTTGGTTTTCCCTCTATTAATCCTCATGTTGTACTCTTTCTCCAGGATGACGTTCATGCCATTTATTATGTTTTCCAAGTCTTCTTTAACTCCCCATACTACTGTATCATCTACAAACCTTTTTATTTCTCTCCTTGCAGTAGAATTCCTGTTGCATATTGCCTTTTAACTTTCTTCGTCGCCTGTTCTATGTACAAATTAAAGAACAAGGGCAACAGATTGCATCCTTGTCTTACTCCTTTCTTGATTTCTGCTTACTTTTCTTGTCCTTCAATTCTAATTACTGCTGACTGCCTTCTGTAGAAGTTATGGATTACTCTTCTTTGTCGATATTTTATTCCAGCCCTCTTCAAAATCGTAAAGCATCATGTAACACATAATATTATTGTCCCTCTGTGTATATAGGACATTGAGGACAAGTATTACGGAAAGCCTAATCCGTAATAACTAAGCAGTTTGCAGATAAAATATTATATTAAGTTCGTCATTATATTGCATCACCGATTCTGGTTGTTGGCAGTTTCGTCACTTACCACTGCAAAAGCTTGATAGCCCAAAAGTTGTTCCCCTTCGTTCAAAGATTTTATTATCGTGATACAAATTCGTTATCTTCTTGTCCGGACCCTTTGCCTGTTTATAAATATATTACAATACTACGATTACGTGCAGCTTTCCCATTAAGAGGTATTTCGTAATTGCTACTGGATACTACATTATCGCAAAATGAAAGTGTGCTGGTTTTAGAGAATTGGCTTGGATTTATCATTGAGTATTACACAGCCACACACATATATATATTGTAATCTTACTGTTACGGCGAAGCATGTTAATCTCGTTCGTAAGTGCGAAAGATACCGCAGCGAGTGGATGGACTCGTTCGGCAACCTGTAGATACGACACTCAACTGGAACACGATAATGCTGCTTGCAATTAGAAAGTCTTGCCATTTCCCCTCAATACTCGCAACAACCCTCAGGAAATGTCGTGATTCACAGCACGAGTAAACAAACTTGCACAACCGTCTCAAACTATCGCACTCACATACGAACAAGTAGTCCATACTTATCACGGTATTTACGCTTTCTTAAAATACTTTAACAACCATGTAATGACGACACGTTTATAAATGTATAATAAGTTCTTCAAGGAATTTATTAATAATTTTTTGTTTAAAGACTGATAATTAATTTATTATGATGACAAATTTCTCCTAATTTATATCAGTCACTTCATAAAACCAAACATATTTCTATTTTGATTTTCAAATTTTATTCTGAAGGAGCTTTCGGCAATTGCCATATTCATCTACAAAATAAATTACGAAATATGAAACATTACAATTTTTAAAAATACATATGTACATAAATATGAAGCATTGTCAGTACATCATTCAAACCTTAAACATAAAATAGATTATTATAATGTACAAATTATACATAAAGAAAGAAATAAAATAATGGTATGAAAGTAAGGAAATAATAAAACACTACTACAAAGATTTAGAATAATAAAAAAATAATTTTAGTTAGGTTTGGACATAGACTTATCGAATCTCGTTCTACAAGATTCGATAAGTTGATTTAAAAATTACGATTATGATAGAAATTTTTACAATTAAATTTGACGTGGCTAAATTTTAAGACTCATTGAAAGAATTTTTCAATGTAAATTTGGATGATTCTGGATGTATGAACTTCTGGAAAATTCGAAAAATGTTCTGTGTAAGGCAGCAGCAGCACAGTCTGGAATCACATACTAATCCATGAAGAAATTTAGAAATTTTATATGCTTCGAAATACATGAAGGTATGCATAATATTTTAAACATTAAAATTTTATCATATAACCGTAACTCTAAACAAGGTTCCATATTTATGTTTATTAAAAATTGTAATGTTTTATATTTTGTAATTTATTTTGTAGATGAATATGGCAATTGCCGAAAGCTCCTTCAGAATAAAATTTGAAAATCAAAATTGAAATATATTTGGTTTTATGAAGTGTATAATAAGCGTAAAAATGAATAGGGGTAATGTGCCTAATATCGAACCACCTTTCTAAAAATTTATATATTTGTGTCGTTTTTCAAGTTAACTAATTACTTTCACGTGATTTTATAAGATTTATTAGTGCTGCGCCATACCTACAAAATATATAACACCGTAAAGAATAAAATATTTTAAACGTGTAAAATAAGTACATTTAGAAAGTTCCGAAAGACGTTTTCCTAATATCACACCAGGGGTGTTCCTAATATTACCCTGAGTACCATTTCCAATAACCATAAAAAAGAATAAGGCAGGAAAAATAATTTGAAGATAGCTATTTATTATTATGTTTAACAACAAATTCAATTCCGTGTCATTGTGATATTAGACGGAAGTTGTAGATCGCCTTATATTTTCCTCGGTTCACCGCTTTTTCTTCTTTGGTGGCATCTGCAACAATTAATCTGACGATGCAGGCCACCAATAAAGCAAACGAGTGTTTTAAATTAATAACATAGAACAGTGTGCGTAAATCGCACAGGCGATATTCGTTCTACTATAGGAGTGCGATATTAGGAACAACACGAGTTTCCAATTTGGCTGACTCTACAGGCTTAACTAACAGTAGACGGAACATTACAGCTATAGATACTTAAACTGCATGATCATATGGATGTAGTTACGTTAGAATGATTAAGAATGTCGCTTACATTTAGGAAGATTGATCAGTGAATGATGAAGAGGTCAGAAACTTTAGGTTTGCTCAACACTTTCAAAAATTTGCTGATCCAAGCAACGCTCTCACAGGACTGTCAGGATGTCGTGAGACACTATTTGAGCCGTTTTCCATTAGGAAGCGGCAACTAATTGGCGAGATCATCAGGGGTGCGATATTAGGCTAAAAGACCAAATTTCACAGCGATCAGCAACTTACGTATTTTATATACTCAAGATGGTCATGAGCTATTTGGACCCTTATCTCAGGTTGTAGCATCCTATACATTCACTTGCGTCTCTCCAGTTTGCTATTCATTCCGTTGGTTCTGTCATCTTCGACTGATACCCGACCACTTCCAATCTCGTGGGTCTGTCGGCCAAATCGTCTCCTGGCATTTGCACTGCCAAGTGGCAGTTCACGTTTCCGCAACTCTCACCCAAATGCAAACAGAGTTTCGAGCTTAATTCTTCCTCTAGTCCCGGGTTTCCCAAACTGTGTTCCGTGGGGCCTGGATAGGTGTTCGGCAAAAATTTGTAGTGATTCTATCTGCATCGAACGGGAGAAAATCGAATGACAACTTTGCGAAACAAAGAAACCCTATTCCTTGTTTCCGGCTACAATAGGAAACATGAGTAACTATGAACAAGTGTGGACGAGTTGAGATTGCCATAGCCCACAAATTATACAGTTAATATTTTATTTAAGTTGACAATGAGCAGCTATGACCAAAAAATAAGCCAACCTAATACACCTTCGTTTGTGGAATTTAATTCAACAGCGCATAATTGGAGTCTGTCAGGATTATCAGTGCAGCGGTTCTCAACAGGATGTCCGCAGGAAAATTTTAGTGGCCACTTCAATCCAGATTATTTAAAAATTTGTGCGATAACATGGCTAGTTACTACAAAACACTTTTATTACATACTGAAGTGAGATGGCGATCCAGAAGAAAACCACTATTATGACTTTTTGAACTTCAAAACTAGTTCCGGACGACTTTTTGTTGAAGTTTTACCAAATCCTTCATGGTTGATTGAACTCGCATATCTGGCAGACATTTTCACAAATTGCAAAGAACTCATCATTACAAGGACAAAGTATTATTTTTAATACAAGATATAAAATTGGATATTTTGAGGAAGAATACAATTTCGGATTTCATGAGTTGAATATAACGATGTTAATTAGTTTCCTGCCATACATGAATGTTTGAATTAATTAAATTTTAAAGCAGATGAAGAAGTTTTCATAATGTTATTATAACATCTACATAACTTGAAATCAACTCTTTTGCAAACTAGTAAGGGCGATTCCTGGGTTCAGAATCCATTTTCTGTAACAGCTAAACCTGTATGTTTAGGTGCAAGTGACTATGAAAATCAGAGAAAGAAAAATACAATGATGTCTTTATGTGATTTCTGGGTGAGTTTGTCTGCAGAGTGACCCCATTATTTTAAAATAATCTATTATTTTTTACTTACGTTTTCTACAACTTATTTATGCGAAGATGGATTTTCGTATTATACTGCAATGAAGCCAAAGTTCAGAAACAGTCTCGACGCCACACCAGATATTAGAATTCAATTTACAAATATTGCGCCTGATATCAACAAGATAACAATTCAAGGACCCAAAATCATCAAAGTTAGAAAGTACTTTATTTATTTATATATTTATATTATATTACAAGTCTATATTTAAAGATATTTACTAAATTAAATCTTGTTTTACTTTTAACGACTAGGAATCACCCATCACAAAACATAAACCAAGTGTTCTGTTAGAATGTCCGATTTTATCAAGTGCTCCATTGAAGAAAAAGTCCATGCTGTAAAGAATGTTATTTTATATTCCAGCGTCTAACTTCTGTAATGTCTGTCGCTCTACATAACCGTGCAAAATAACATTTCTTTTCTTAGAGTTGGTGTTTAACCCTAATACGATATTAAAACTTCATTCCATGATCAGGAAGGAAAATCATGTACCAGGAATCCAACTCGGGACATCCACTTAATATGAGAACGCTCAACTATGTGAGTTATCCGGGTCGACTTCCCGTCATGTACAAGATTTCTCGTCCATGTACAGACCTGAAGCTCAGGGCTTGCGACGGCGATAATGATAACCTAAGGAGAGCACTCATCAAAATCTCTATCAAATAAACAATACAATAGAACAGATATATTTTTATCCATAATATAACTCAATATTTCCGACTATATTCACTCGAAAGTTTACAATTTAAAAACAGCCTGGATCTGACAATGTGCTTAATTTTCAGATTATTGATTTCTTATAGTAAAAAGTGCGATCGAGAATTGAGATAATTGATAATAGTGAATGTTTTAATGCATGTGTAGTTCTAGCTCTTCATATATTATAACGGTCAAACCCATCTGCTCGAACTTTGGTGGTGCGGCATCAAAAGAACGGAGACAGTATTTGAGCCGCGGGTAATAAAACCCAGATATCACAGCACGCTTGGGCTGTTTCCCAGCTATGGTTACATTTAGCAGCATTGGGTGGTGGTTTTCCCCAGAAACCGTGGGGGAGGGGGAATAAACTGTTACTCCCGGAGAAGAGTAACCATAAATGTGATTGGTTAATATCCATCCCTGTCACCGTAGGAATATGAACTAAAGAAGTGGGGAAGAGGTATTAAAAAGGCTTGCAGAGAGATTTTTGAGAGAGATTGCTGGGCAGATTATTAGAATTTAGGCAAGGGAGATTGTGAAGACGAGAGCTGTGGAGGTAGGAATAAAAGCAGCGGCAGCTCAGAATCGGATCGACTACTTACCCCTGTAACTTTTTGCTGATTTCCTATACTGCCAGGTCCGAGTAGACTTTGTGTGAAATTTTTTATCTATGAGAAGGCCCATAACATACGACCCTGAGTTTCGAGATCGAGATTCGTTAGTTTTAAGACATTAATTGTTATCATTTTTTATGTAAATATATATGTAGTATTAATTAAGAAAGAATTACCGACTTAAGGTTTGAAAATGAGAAAATTGCAATATTGATGTAAATTTGTTTAGGTTATAGTAAATTGATTTCTTTTTTATTATAAAAGTTCATTCTTAATGTATTAATGTTGCACTAAAATAATTCATCTCAATATTGCATACCACTGAGCTAGCTTCTAACGTCAATTGATTTTTTTATTGTGAAAACTTTTACCCGAAGATAGTACAGTTTTTATTACATGTTATAAAGATATTTATTCACTGAATAAATAATTGACATGATCGCTTGAAGAAATTGTAAAGACCATTGACAATCAATTTAAAAGCGAAATAATCAACAGAGCTGTGAACATAATTTTGTTATTGTAGTTGATAATATTTGATTGACTTAGTGTTTGCGGTGAATATTAATAGTTTAGGGTAGTAGGGGGAATTAGATGAAGAGAAGTAAAGGAACGGGGAATGAGATGCCAGCTAACTGAGAGAGATATTATTGTAGGTTATGCCGGAGTGAGAGAGTGGAAGGCTGTAGTGTGGAGGAGGAGGATTGCTGTGGCTATGACCAGTGTCATTGGAGTGATTGATTGACCTTTTGATTAAGGAGGATATTCATGATTTTATTGTGGTGGAGATGAGTGTAATTTGGATGTCATTGTGAATTACTAAGTTTCGAAGGTACCAGGGGAAGTCGGAAATGATTCTGTTTTGCTTTGTTTGAATATATTTTAATTGTAGTTGGCAGTTGACCCCCATATGAGGCGGATTAGGAAGAGGTAAATGAGTCTTTTGCTAGAGCAATGTAATTTAAGAATCGAATTTTGCTCATAATAATTCGGGTCACCTCCACTGGTTCGTCTCCACCTCAAATTTAAGAACTGTCGCTGCTTCCCAACAAAGATTCTGTACAGCGTCTCGAAGACGTTGGATACGATTTAAAAAGCTAAGAAAGCAATGTACAAGAACTGAAACTTTGTGGTTTCCAACTTATAATGACATTTGCCTGTGCGGTTTATAAAAAAATATTGTCGTGATTGCATGGAACTAAAATCTATTCGGTTTGAAATTTGGAAAAGTAAAAACAATTTTTTTAGAAGTATAGATACATCTGAAGCAAAATGTACAGAAATGATAAATAATAAAAGAAATTAATGGAAATATAAGTTAGTGGGACCAAGTTCCAGTTAGTTAGTGGAGTAGAGTAACTGTTGAGAAAAATAATAAATGTGCTCACACTAACAATCAATGAATAAATAAAATATTTATGTAGGGGAAACAAGTTGCGAGACATTTGAGCAGGAGTGTAGATGGCAGAGAACCGTATAAAACCATTGATGTGATTGATGATGAAAGAGAACCGCTGACGATCCCACGCTGGCCGTGATTCGTCACAGCTACACCAGTTACTGACGGTCACTCTCGTGTGTGGCGGACTCTGCTTCTTATCGTCACACACACACACACGTCGTTATCGACTTTGTCCTGGGGTCAGCAACCCCTCTGTTGCTATGGCACTTCACCACCACAAAACTTATTCCATATGCAATCTAAAGCACTCTAGCTACAGCAACGGTCCATCGAATCGAGAACGTGAATCTAATCGCCATTCTACTTTCATATGGATATCATTAATCAGAGCAATGGAACGTGGAAATGAAAATGGATTCCAAATTCATCCAATGATGAGTGTTCAGAGATGATCACTGATCCAGAAAAACAGAAATAAATACTACTGACGCTTTTTCATATTATTTTTATGTCTTACAGCAGGGGTGATCAAATGGTCAATCGCGATTGCTTTTAAAGTCAATCTCGAGAAAAATTTACCGATATAGATCTATTCACAGATTTTGTTTTAGTTGATCCGAATTTGGTGAGAATAATCCCCAAATCACTGTCTTCTATCGTAATAATCCCCTGCTAGCGGCGAAAGGCGGCTTTATCAGAGAAACGCGCGGTACTTGTCAAAGAAATTCCGCGACGCGCGACGTTTTTGATTCCCGCCGATTTTTCTATAAACTTCGGGTGGCGTTTTTGGCGGCACGCTTACAAAAAAAAACATTAGTTAGTTAGGTACTTGAGAACATTCAAGACTTCGTCCGCGCCGATATAAATGTTGCGCTTGTGGGAGTAGGAGTCAGTTCTGTGACATTGTGTCGAGCTAATGACGATTTACCTTTGTTTTTCCCATTCCATTGCATTATCCATTAACAAGTTTTGTGTTCCAAAGTTCTTAACATGGAGGAGATTATGGACATTGCAATAAAAATTGTGAATTCCATCCGTGCCCGTAGATTGCAACGAAGGCTCTTCAAATTGCAGATGGAAGATAGTGAATCTGATGAACACACTCATTTAGTTCTTCAAACGGACGTCAGGTGCTTGAGTCGCGACAAATTCCTAGAAAGGTTTCCAGAATTATTGCCCGAAATAACAGCTTTTCTGGACGAAAGAAGTGATGACACGCAGATGCTAAAAAACGGAAAATGGCTGACTGATTTAACATTTTTGGCAGACATCACAATGTATTTAAACACCATTAACTAGGAGCTTCAAGGTAAAGGAAAATCCATTATTGAGATGACTAGCGCAATAAACGCATTCAAAACTAAATTGCAACTTAAAATAAATGATCTGAGGATTCCTTAGTTAAATTTTGATATTTATGAGGGGAAATTATTAAATGTTTCGGGGAAATTTTAAAGACGTTTTTATTTCATTAAACTGGCAAATATCGCATCTTACATGAGTTTTTGCGTAAAACATTGAGGAATGTGTTACTGAAATGGCAAGTCAGTTTAACATGGACTCATCTTCTATTGAAAATGAGGTACTGCATATTATATCAGATATACATCTGTATATACATAAGGTATCTATTAAATATGTCTGTCAGTGTTTCGATCACTATTCATCAGAAATTCTGAGATACCTCCAGGCCTGCGGATTCGCTGTTATTAATTTTAGCAAGAGCATTTTCAACTTCCTCTTTTATTATATTCTTTATATTATCTTTTTATTTTTGCTTCTGTCCATATCTCCTGTCTTCTATGAACATCTCTGTACAATATGATCCATTTTAATCTTAGGTATATTTACTGTATTCGCAGTTTCCCACTTCGTTCTCCGTTTTTTCCAGCCCATTTTATTCTTTGTCCCTCCTATGAACTAATCATCTAACTAAATTTATTTTTTCGAGTTTAATTTTTTGCTTTCATAATCATCCACATTAGTTCTTGTCTTTTCTTGCATACTACAGCAGATCTTCCATATCCTTTATTATCAACTATTTGCCGAAGAATTTTCTTTTCTGCTTCATAAATTATCCAGTTCCACAGTACACCAATATATTTGCTCGTCTTTCTTTTGTTCTTTCCCCGTGCCTCAAAAGCTGCTTCACGTATAGCGGTTGTCTTCTTTTGTTCTTTCCCTGTGCCTCAAAAGCTGCTTCACGTATAGAGGTTGTCTATGTTTTATAAATGATTTCTACACTTCCTTCAGTGTTTCATCTTACTTTGTTCGCCAGCCATTAAAAAGGTTTTAAAATTGATCCATTTGTGCATTTGATGAGAATCCTTTATCTTTACATTGCAATAAATACTTACATTTCACATTATTAACAACCAGATGCCACCAAATCTCAAAGGCTTGAAAAAAAATACAAGTCGCGCCAACTTCAGAGGGTTTTATTACTCCAGTCTGTAACCATCAACTTCCCTTATGCCGCTTGCCTTTGATTCCGTACCACCAAATTTTGCATGTAGTTGTGTTGTAACATTACCAGATGAAGAAATCTATTATGTAATTTTGCGACTTTTTCTAATTTACTTGTAACTCAGACTACTCTTTTGTTTTTTGGTAATTGGAGAAAAATGTCGTGGTCGTAATGTCGTTAAATGGTACCAAGTTATTGTTGCAATTTTAAAATATGTTTTGATATCTATCTGTTGAATCGCCGAGGAATTCCAACACCACTTCGTTAAAGAGGATAAACATTCAGTCACAAAGAAGCAAAGGAAAGAGCTCTTGTTCTCAAGAACAATCTGTGAGTACTTCAATTATGGAAGCACGTTGGGAATGCGAAACCGAACGAATAAGTATAGCAAACATCAGGAATAAGGACGAAAATATTTGAATCTATGTTGACACCAATTTTTTAACCGAATAAAAATATTTTGCTTTACTTTATCTGATTGTATTTATATATTTTTTAAATTAATTTCCAATATTGATACTAGATTTCTACTCAATTACATAACGACGACAATAAAATAAAAACCCTTTACTTAACGTTTGAGCTTACAATGCACTGTCAATTATACACTGAGGTATCTTTCAGAAGAATGTTTGCAACAATTAGGAAATACAAATATAATTTGCAAGCCGCTTCTCTCCCTGAATAAGTTTTACTTTGTTCTATAAGTGTAATATATTTATGATTGCCTATAGCTTAGCCAGGCACATTTTGATGACATTCTAAGTCGATTTTATATTGTTTTCATCATTTCTTATGCCACTTGAATTGTTACGTTTCTTCGCTTGCACGATTAATCTGTTGAAAATACGTTTGTAAGTTTGTATATAGTTGAAGAGACGCGGAGTATAGCTTGAGCTTGTTCAAAAATCAGAGTTTATACCACGATATTCTAATACCGTTCATAATTCATAATCCATTATTGACGTTATAACTAGGTTTCATTTTTACAGATGGTATCTCATCAACAATCGATACAAGTTTTTTGTAAAGTATTGTTTACTGCTATTCAGAGATCCTTCCCAGTCCTTCCCAATCCTAAAACTGATAAATTTAAGAAAAAATATATCTACTGCAAATGGATCAACTGAAAAATTTAATTTTCTCTATAGTAACTATGGTTTATCATGGTAATCAATGAATAAATATTATTTGGGCTTAAGATGATTAGCAAGTAAATTACAAAATTTGCATAAATCTCTTTATTTAGCATAAAGAGTTCAATGTTTCTGGTTATATTTACTTATCATTAGGTAATAATGATGGATCAGTGACTGCAGATAATAAAATGACAGCAGGCCAGATTTTCAAAAGTTCTCTTTTCTTTGGTTCTGCCGTATGACACAGTAGCACGGTTTCCCCTTGGTTCGTGAATAAAAGAGAAGGCGGAACCACGTGCTGCGGCTGCATGAGAAAAGGAAACTGGTTCGGGTGGACCGAAATTGTGCCACAAATTGCGTCCGCATCCCCCGAGAAAATGAGAAAATCGAGCTGAATCAAAGGCGCAAAGAGACGCGAATACAAAGGGGAAAATATGATGACGTAATAGAAAAAATAAAGTACAATTGTAAATTCCGCGATGATAGGTTGTTAGAGGTCGCCAGATGAAAGCACAACCAGGGCCTTACATAATTTAAATCTCTTGACATGCCCAACCTACCGGAGCTAATTTGGAACGGACAATTTGGAATTTTAGAAATTTAAATTGTAGTGAATCCGTTCGTGTTGTCTTACGGAATAACTCACGTGATAAGCGTAGTCACGCAACGATATATTTAAATACTCAGATACCTGGGTGCCCGGCGTTGTCCGGGTTTCCATTTATATTAGCCCTGAATATCAATTAATTCGAAATTGATCTCTTGGTCAACGAGTGGTTTCATTGGCATAAATCCTTGATGGGCACACACCGACCAACTGAAGTTTGGCTTCAAATTAACCAGGATGACGGTATAGTAACCGGTCATACCTTAAATAAGCACGGCACCTTAAGAGAGTCTAAAACATCCCAGTGCCCTAAGAGATTGAAAAATATTCCCCGTACTTTATTCCTGGTTCCCTAAAAGTCCAAAAAACACGTTGTACTTTAATAAAGTAAAAACTTCTCCCTTTACCTGATAGGAGTAAAAAATAGTCCAGGAACGTTAAGGTGATGAAAATATTCCAGCTTGTCTAAGTTAAATTTCGGATATATATTTGAATTTTAAGTTTTTTCCACTGGAATCTTGTACCTACTCCAACATAAGAGATTTTGAATACTTGCATTTTCTTAGAAACATGGATATCTTTCGCTATAGTTCCTTTTCTCTTAACTTTTGGAGAACATATTAGACTGTACATTTGAAAGGGTTGAAAACAAATCAAATCCCACTGTAAAATGCAGTAAAGAAATCTATTTTTTATATGTATGTTATATATATATATCGCTTTTCGTTTGCGTAGCATAAATTATCTGACAGAGAACATAATACTTTGTGACGACTATTGCAAATTAAATTGAGAAACGTAAGCATAATGGGTGTGTATATTATTATCTAGCTCGTGTCCCAGCTGTTAATTGGGCAAAGGGCCTCTTTTGGCCTGAAATGAGGGAAGGAAGAACGACAGAAACCTTGTATAGGAACGTATTCGCGACAAAGTCTAACATTAGTTATATGTGATTCTACATAAAATAAAACTAAACTAGAGGATTTATTAAATCTATTAAAGAGTAGCCTAAACGTGGTTTTAAATAATCTACACCATAAAAATAATAAATGAGCAATACATTAATTCTTGTTGGTAACATGCATTTCGCCAGTAAAAGTAAAACTGAAGCCGATCGATCAGAGTTGAAGCGGCTCCATGGCCTTCCCTACTCTGCTTTCCCGCCTTTCCCAAAGATACTTACTGGGCCTCAGGTAATTACACCATCCCCCCCCCCCTCAACCTTAGGGACAGCACTTATAGTTCAAATTTTTATTAAAACGTTGTAGTATTTATATAATGGTATCCCATAAAAATAATTTAGGCCAGTGATGGGCAAACTTTTTAAAGAGGGGGGCAAATGAAAGGAAAAAAAACTTTAGGTGGGCCAATATAATTTAGAGCTGAAATGTCGTGAAACGTTGTATTCTTTGTAGAATGCTACAGATAAGACATAGCGGTGTAGCGTACCTTTCTATCTATTGAGATTTTAGAAATATTAAAGGTTTTACGCTAAAATATATCTATTTCTTATAAAAAAAACACAATTAATTTATGAAAAAGTGAAAAAAAAATCCTGGCTAGCTAAATATGCAAAAGTTGTATCCACTCAAGGTTTACCGTGAGGGAAATAGGCTATCAACGAATTCTGCTCAAATTGATCGTCACAGAAACAGTCTTACCGCTATCACGTGACCCGATCGTCCACCAGACGTCCTCTTTCTTCATCAACCGCAGAATGGATCAGTGATCGTCAAAAGGCTCTGATTGGTTCCTACTTATCCTGCACTTTTATGGGAGAACCAATCAGCACGTCGCGTCAGTGTAGGGTAAATGGGGACTGTTTTCCAAGAACCTTTGCACCGTGAAACGTAGGAGAAAGGGGGCATTCTTTCGTACATGAGACGCAACGTATTCCATTGACTATGGTTTATTTTTATACCGTGAAATCCTATGAAAAAGGCGCACATGTCTAGCTGCTGCACATTCCTATTATCCAAATTTGCTAACCTTACCATTATTACATGCAACCATAAGTCACGCTACAGTAGTTTATCCCGAAAAAACATAAAAATCACTTCCAACTCCATTCATCTTTGAAAACACGGTACTCAGAATCAAATTAACGTTTCTTAGATAACAACTTAAGACTAATATTTTTTTATAATGTGCAGAATAAAAATAGAAAACCAACAACGCTAAGACAAGTCTGAATCAAAAGACTTTTTCGATATCTAGCCACGGTGAAGGGCGTAGCTATTGCGAGGAGGCTCCGTTGCCAAGTTAACTCTTCGCTACAAAGTTGCCAGCGGCCAGTGGATCTCACTCTCTCAACATAATATTCCAATATCTAGGTTAAGTCAATAAATGTATGTATCGTCATTGATACAAAACGAAATAGAAGAAAGAAAAGGGGAAAATATTTATTTTTATTTTTGCTTGTATTCTTTTTTATTCGTCAAATTATGAATGATGTCTCGCGGGCCGGATAGGACATTTCAGGGGGCCGCATCTGGCCCGCGGGTCGTAGTTTGCCCATCACTGATTTAGACCATTCCCAATGTAATAAATGACTTAATAACTCGATTTTTTTTATTTCACCGCCTATCTACTGGAACGTTGTAATTACCAAGTATTTTACGACAATTATGTTCCTTAACGTTTTATAAAATTTTCAAAGTCTTGGTTTTTAAGATTTTTATAGTGTCACTTTTGGAGGAGATTAGGATTATCGAAAATTTTCAACAACTTAATGGATATAAGAGGTGTGAAAGTTGTTGTTAAGTCGAGGGACGAAAAAAATAATCCAAATCTTTTGAGAATGACGCATGTATTAATTATATTTCTTCTTTATTGGCGACTCAGCCCTTTTATAGCCTTGGCCTACCGGGACGACTGTCAGGCTAACATACTTCCTAACAAATGCCGGAATTTTTTTCAGTGTCACTTAATCAGAGTAGCCCAGTTTTCTCGACCATGACGAGCACAAGTATTCATGTAGCTCGAATCAGGGTCCTCTGATGCGACGCAGGTTGCCTTATTAATATTTATTAATGCAAAATCATTCATCTGTCTCACATAAATAATTATTTACCAGCGCGTGCCTGATTCCATGGCCATGCACATCAAAGACCTACTTCTGTCTACCAGAAGGACCCACCCCTAGTCAGCGTTAAGTATCGGCTTTCCTTTAGTCTCCAAGCAAATCTTGTGATGAGCCGTTAATTAATGGTGGATCACTTCCACTCGAAACGTGGTGGCGCAAAGGACTCGGCTGAATAACGCTAATAACGTCAAAGCTGGAATATCCATTTCAGCACAAGGGATAACTGTTTTGCAACTCATATTTGAAGCTCAGTATAATTTTGAACCTACTACTACTCGACCAAAGTTTCATGGAGATCCGGAAACCTGCGTCGTAACCGCAATTGTTCGACAAACAAAATGTATCCCCCCTTGTCAATTCCCTTCCTATAAAAAGGGATAGAATGTATTTAGGACGGTTTTAGCACCCAACCTTCGTAAGTCTCTCCACATAAATAATAAAATAAGAAAAATATA
Organism: Eucriotettix oculatus; assembly: GCA_034510155.1. Classification (NCBI taxonomy): domain Eukaryota; kingdom Metazoa; phylum Arthropoda; class Insecta; order Orthoptera; family Tetrigidae; genus Eucriotettix; species Eucriotettix oculatus. Next base: position 82,743,938 of record CM067380.1, read on the forward strand.
ATAAGTGAAACAGATGACTCCAAAAATACATATATATTTTTTATTATTGAAATCATATATATATATATATACAAAAGTTATATATCAACAAAATAAAACCATTGTTAGAAAAGAACATGTAATTGAATCTAGAAAACAGGTCAACTTATTATCAATGAAAAAATAACTCACGGCCACTTTAGTCATAAAATATAAGTTAAAGAATAAAAATTTCATTTAATACTTAATTACTTCAAATCCACCATATTTAGTTGCGCCCCATATTACGGCTATTTGCTTAATACCTGCTACTCCCACATTTGATCAATTATATCCTGCAATACGAACACCAGGAACACACGGGAGGGTGATAAAAAGCACAAGGACATATTCCTTTAAATACGAAAAAAAGAATTCGGTTAACAGTCTACATGAGGGTGACCCTGAAACAGGTAACTCCCTTTTAATAGCATAGGAAGGGAATTGACAAGGGGGGATGCGAAGGGTAGAGCAAGGTAGCCAGGATTTAGAAGACAGGAAAAGAAAAAACTGGCCTACGTTCATGGCATTTGTAGATTTATAAACAGCGTTTGATAATGTGAGCTGGAACATACTATTAAGGATTTTGAGGATGACAAAATATCGAGAAACAAGAGTTATCCATAACCTTTACAGATGGCAGTAATTATAATTGAAGGACAAGAAAAGAAAGCATAAATCAAGGTTTTTTTTGCGAGGGCAGGTGAAAATCTTCTAAAGACACTATCTCAGGGTCCGCACTGGATAGTAGTGTGGGATTCTACCCACTAAAAACGATGACTGTGTGTATCTTCCTGTGGGACCGTCGTTAGACATTACTTCACAGGAAGCAGTCGTAGCGTCAAGCTCTCTCTGTCTCCTTTAAACTATTATTTCTCTCTTTTTCGTAATTTCTTAATCTTTGAATTACTGTAAAGGCATATGCGCTTACTTTATTCCAGGTATGAGGTGAAAGCAGCATATTGGGTACCAAATTATCTGGTGTTATAGAAGTTCCAATATCGCTTTCTAATGCTCGTCTCCCATATGAAAATCTCGAGCAACTGAAAAACACGTGTTCTGGTGTCTCCTTAACTCCACATTCAGGGCATGCAGGTGAATTATCTATGGCAAACCTGTAGAAGTATGCCCTGAAGCAGCCGTGACCGGTCAAGAGTTGAGTAAGATAATAATTCACTTCTCCGTGTTTCCGATCAATCCAGTCTTTAATTGATATTATTAACCTATGGGTCCATCGGCCTTTATTGGACTCATCCCAACGGCGTTGCCATTCTTCATATGTTTTGAGCCTCTCAACTCTCTTTCCTTCCAGACCTCTGTTTGTTCGTAGTCTGCGGCACTCATCGGCCAGAATGTCTACCGGAGGCATTCCTGCCACCACACAGACAGCATCGTCCGATACATAAAAAGTAGGATAGCACAGGCAAGGAAGGCTTTCGCGAAAGAAAGGAATTTACTGACGGGTCATATAAGTGTGAATATTAGGAAATCGTTGCTAAAAGTGTTCGTTTTGAGCGTGGCGTTATATGGGTGCGAAACGTGGAGGATAGGAGTTGCGGAAAGGAAAATAATAGAAGCTTTTGAAATGTGGTGCTGTAAGAGAATGAGGTGGGTGGATAGAATCACTAACGAGGTAGTTCTAAACAGAAACGGGAATGAGCGAACAGTATGAAGGACGTTGACCAAGACAAGGGATAGATTAATTGACCACGTTTTAAAACATGAGGGTAAAATTAGCAATAGAGGGAAGTGTGTGGGGTAAGAACAGAAGAGGGAGGCCAAAGATGAAATACGCTAATCAGATTAGAGAGGATGTGGGATGTTCTAGTTATGCGGAAATGAAAAGACTTGCGCAAGATAGGTTATCATGGAGGGTTGCATCAGACCATTCTTCGGACTGAATACCACAACAACAATATTAAATTACTCATATTTAAGTTTAAAATTTTAATACAAATATATATCCGATCAGTATGAGATGAGACTAGAATTTGAGTGCCATACATTTGTTTAAATTATAAATACTTGGCAAGAGTGTACTTTTTTTTCGGGTGTTTCTGAGCTTGGCCGGGATGAGAAAAGCAGTGCAGAGTCACTCAGGGGCGGGTTTACTGACGCGACTGGTCAAACCTGATGTGGCACATTATTCAAACAGTGGAAATTTTTAGCGAGGTCATAGACACTGCCTTTTTCTTTTTTGCGTGGCCAATTCTTGGACAGTCTCCGGACGAAATTCAAGTTGAATCATATAGAGAAATCAGCGGAGCTCCATGGAGAGGAAAATATAGTTGGTGGAGCTTAAGAGTTGCTGGTTAGTGTCCGTTTAAGCTAGTCAAATATAAGCTACGAGTAATAAAACTTAAAAGTTTTAGAATTTTTTGTAGAAGCAATTAATACAGCAGAATGGTGACGAATGGAAAGTTGAGACGTATTATTCAAAAGTAGAATAACAGTGCATGTTAGTAATGGACGAAAATAATAAAGCTTACAGTGAAGGTGTGATTTCTGCTCAGTGTTCGGAACTCTTACTGAGAAATATCCAACACTGCGGGACTGTTTTAAAAAAACACTAAGAGGTGTGATAAACTGAGATCGGACAAGCAGACTTACCAAGAAAACCTGGAACGATACCAGTTCAACAGATTCCATCTAACTACATAAACATTTTTACAGAAATTTATTTATATTTGCCAATTCACTTAAATTTGCCATAAAATTTCACCCACAAAGGAAGAATAAAAGTTTTTTGTGTTTACATGATTTAATTAATTAAATATTCCATATATTAATCAAACATAAAGAATTCATTAATTACTTGATGTTACATAAATGGCGACCAACGAGAGGACTAAATAATTTATTTGACTAATAATTAAAATAAACCAGCTAAGAAATAAATCTGTTTCCGTGGTGTAACATAACTATTCATATGGAACAAAGAAGAAGTAAATATGTTACAAAAATGAGTCACATCCAGTAATAATAATAATAACTATCGCAGTTAACCACAGATAAGTAAATTAAAATCTGCAATGTGCAGATGTGTTTAAGTCTCTGTCCCGTGTCTCGGTAAAATTTTCCACTTCTGCAAACATTATTACGTAGTAAGGGTTCGCTAACGATCCAATCTAAACTTTATTTTCAATTCCTTGTGCCCTGGTTTTCGTTGTCATCAACATATGCAATCACCTGTCTCAGAATGGTCAGGTGAATGAAGAAACGGGTGGAGCAATTTTCTAAAGGCGGTACGAAACAATGCAATTCGTTTCCTTCCTCTCCAGACTATTTTTATCTTTTATCTTTCTATATTGGGATATTTTTACTGTACATTTAACAGTAATTTCTTATTATTTACTCATTTAAATATATCTTAAGAAATAATTATAAAAATTAATAGTAATACCTAAAGAGCTCATAACCAAAATGTCTGTTGTAATATTTTACATAGCTTCACATAGCCTGTCAAGCCAGATGATTATACATTTGTTAAGCGTGAAATAATTTTATTTAATTAATTATACTTTTTAATTAGTTAATAAATGCGTACAATGTTTTTATAAGTCCAATTAATTACTGCGTCGGGCTCATATAAATGAGCTCCCGGGTAACGCCGGTCACCTAACTAGTTTGTAATATAAACAAGTCGTGTTATAATATGCTTATTATTTCCAATATTCTAACTGCTTTTTATAATGCAACAATAAAGTAAATTAATTCCAAATTAAAATAATTTATTGTGTTTGCGTCATGCGACACATCGGATTTTGGCCGGTGACTTCAGAAAATTCCGCCCCTGAGTGACCCTTCACTGCTTTTCTCATCCTTACAAGCTCCGTACTACTTGTCGAAACAATCTTATAGTACTTATGATAAACAAAGTTTGCGGCAGTCGTCATCAGAAGCTGTTGAGGTCCGAAATGTCTCGACGAAACGTTGTGCTAATACTTTTTAATGTAAAATTACCACATTAAATATTAAATGCAATTTCTATTAAATAACATAAGACTGTTTTTAATGTGAAGTGGTTCATACCCACCTGGAGGATGTTTCATTTGACGTGCAAGCAAGTAAGCAAATCGAGTATTTTGTGACTGAGAAAGTGGATCTCACGCAATCAGTTGTTTACTGATTTGAAATCCGTTGGGCTTGAGTCGTGATTGCAACTGTTTCCCATCTACTGTAGAATTAGCCTGTGAGACAGCAGCACTGAAACCAATCTCCGTGACCACGATCACCAGAACGCAAAAGAAGTAATTTAAGAGAGTGCGACAAAATGTAATGTCAGTTCTGCGGCAGAAATTATGTTGAGTCCCACTTATCGGAATTAGCTTTCGAATCAATCTACCCTCCGAAAAAAGTCCGTTTCCTAAAACGTTTTCACAACACAACCTTCGTTGACAGATGGCGGTAAGAACTGTAGTGAGGAATTTCTTCTACAGGGCATAATTTAATTCTCTGGATATCTCTTCCTCGGTCGAATTATCTTTATTGCCTCTTCTTCTCTCCATGGAATTGAGTTTATTTCTTTAGGGACACTACGTTAACGTAATTTATTTTGATGATCCCTTGCTTGTAATCAAGAACTAGAAATATTAAATATGTGACTAGATAATTAAAGCTGGAAAATAATCTCTTATAAGTGATATGTTTAACAAGTAAAATAGGCATTTCTCGGCGGATGAGTTTTCAATCCATCGGCTTGTAAGAATCGTCGTCGTAAATTTAAAACTAACTAAACTTCAAAAGATTCGATTTGAACCTAGGGTTGACGCGACTCTAAATGTCAATAAAAAAGATTGGAGACGTGTTGTACCTTTTTAACGTCTGAAAAACATTAAAATTTCTGTCCCCTTATCAGTCGAATTTAAGATGTTGGGGTCTCGTCTTGAGTCAAAATTGTAATATTTGGTCGTTAGTGCTTAAAAATTGTCCCAAATTGGTGCGCCAATTTGTAATTTCTTTGTTGGTGGGCTCGGCGCCACACATGGAAGCAATTTGATTATTCAGCTCGTCTAGACTCCGAAAAACAACCACCTTGCCAAAAGTAAAAATTGTTGGTATATTAGTTTGAATTATATTTCATAATGTGTCGTACTTTATATACAGCCACACTTGAAAGTTTGGAGTAATATGAACTATAATTTAGTCTGAGATTATTGTTTACTGTGAATTAATAGTACGTACCTTACAGGCCGATTGCTATGTCCATCTCAGACTTGAGACTAAAACTGACAAATATAATCTCTCTGCAGAAAGCTACAAGCATAAATGACTCATTCATCCAGAAGTGACATCACCTTGCTAAGCAATTATAATATTTACTAAAAACTGAAAAATTACAAAAAAATCTTAAAAAATTACTTTTTAACTTTAATTTTAATTATTTATTTTGTTTTGATAATTCAGTTACATTTTTCTTAATAATCTCCAATATCGAAATAGTTTCATTAGCGTCAGCAGACACATTGGATCATTAGAACTTAGACTTCGTAATATATTACTGTAATTTGTATTCTCACGTTTCGGAAGGATCGTGAGCGGTTATTGGCGTATATTTAACACGAAGTAGTGTACAAAGGCTCATACTGCGAAAGACTGCCTCCGCTTCGAGGTCCAGTACTATTTATACAGTCGTGGAATATTATAGAAGCAGAAAATTCTATAACTGAAGGGAAAACAAATAAGGAAATGGTTGGGTTGAGTGTGACTCGAACCTGACTCTGTAGGCTCTCAAATGTGGTATTGCACTCTCCTTTGTAAAAACAGCGTCTCGATGTTAGTTCCGTGCTGCCCTGAGTCCCCTAGATCTCGTCGTTGGCAGTCGTCATTGCTAAATCTTCCTCTCCGTGTAATTCCGCCTCGTCAACCTTTCCTTGAGCGTCTGGTTCGTGAAACGGATCTTCTTCGTCTCGAATGTGGATCATAATCATCGACTTCATAGGTGACGTCTGATAAACGTCGTAGGACACAGTAGGGCAAAAGTACTGTTTCAGAAGCTTTTCCGAGAGGCCAACTTGGCGAATAGGAGTAAAGATCCAGACCAGATCCTCTTTCTGGTACAAAAATGGTACAGCAAAATCTGCCATGAACTCACAATAACACATAAATGATCATTTCTGCGTACCTGAAAATTGCATTGATCTTGACTCCAGCAACAACTGAATTTTTTTTGGAACATTTCCGAATTCATCTAGGCTTATTGTTGCGGTAGAGCATTTAATGTACGAGGGGAAATCAGAAAGAAGTGATATTTTTTAATTTCTTTTTTCAGTGTCATAGTGGACGAAATGGAGAAAACTTTACACATCAGTCATGGTCCAGCGAATTCTATCGAACACAACAGGTTAAAGTGTGTGCAAGGTTGGTCCCGAAAGAATTACCAGCACAGCATAAGGCGCAAAGGTTGGACATCGCACGTAGACTTTTGGCCCGTTATCGAGATGGACCGTTTACTCTAGATGAAACTTGGGCTCAGCATCACGAACCGGAAACTAAGGCTGCGAGCATGGTTTGGGAACACCCATCATCGCCAGCCCTAAACAAATTTAAACGTCAACCAACAGCTGGGAATATCATTATTATGGGACATGGAAGGTGTAGCAGCCGTTCATTTCACCCCAAGAGCGTGATGTGTTGCGAAGTAAACTGAATCCTGCAATCAGATCGAAACGTCTTGGAAAACTGCGGCCATCCTGCAGCAAGATAACGGTCGACCACATTCTGCCAAACGGACGGGCAGACTTGCTGGAACATCCACCACACAGTCCAGACCTGGCTCCCAGCGATTCTCATATGTTTGGACCACTAAAGGAAGCGCTAAGGGGAAGAAGATTTGCTGGTGATGAAGAAGCCATTGCAGATGGGTCATTCCATGTCGAGTGTAATGATTTCAGGAGAGTGTCCCGCTGGACCATACTGGATTTTGTGTAAGCATTCATACATGTCCCCAATGAACATTCCAAAGTTTAATATTTTTGGAGATATTTTTGTTTGTTTAACTCTATGTACGAACCTTTTACGCCATGTCTCCGAAACATCAGCAACTTTGTAAGATCTCTGGCAGTATATTATTATAAAAAGCGCTTTTACATGTAAATATCAAAAATACTTTGATGAATAATTTACTTACGTAAATTGAAGCAAAGTCGGCAAAAAAAATTGAAGTGTGAAGTTTGGCTTTTTATATCTCTAGAAGTAAGTCACTTTGAATGTAAAAGTTCATTTATCTGCAGCTGTGCAGTGCTTTACAAATTGAGTGTAAAGTTGACGATTTTTGCGAAGACGCCAAAAATAAGGAAGTTTTAGCCTACTTTTATGAAAAAATATCTTAAAGAAACTATTTTGAATTAATTTTATTTGTAAGAGCGTGTTTTAAACTCCTTAGACGTGATATTTCATCGTAGGCGTATAAGGGCTTCAAATTGGGGACAAAGTTGATGCATTAAAATTTTGTATACTTCAATGACCATTCAGGTAGGTTTTTTAATGTTTGTTTTAAATTACTAAAATAGAATGATTCATGTTTCATGGCAGGTATATAGGATCTCGGAAAAATTGTTAATTTTTCATTGCATTCTATACTTAATTTTGCCTTCGCCTACTATTTTCCTTTTATTTCTGTTGGAGTTTAAGTTGCTCAGATTCCCTTTTCACTAGCTTTACGAATGTGCATCTACACTAATGACATAACCATACAACATCTTTTTAAAGCATAGTATTCAGTAATATGTAAATTATTCAGTGACTGATTTGAGTAGATGAAATGGTTACCATTAAGTCAATTGGCATTATTTTTAGTTTGCCAAATTGCATTGTTGGTGAAAATTTATCATCAACTTGGCATGTTCGTTTCTATTTCTAAAATTGGGCTACGTTATGTGCACATTTTGTCAGCTAGTGGAAAAATACTTCTCACTCGACGATCAGAGGTTCAACTCACACGCAACAACTCATAACAAAATGTTTTTTGGAACTATATGAAATGAGGCAATTCAATAAAACGAAGCACACAGCTAAGCACGGGCTGTTGAAAGTGAATCTAGCCATCCATGTCTCTTCATTTAAAAAAAAATGAGAAAACAATTGTAAAACAAGTTTAAAAAATGTGTTCCATGTGTAAATCTAAATTCATTTTTATGATACAAGGGACATCAGAGGCTTCATAATACATTTCAGACACTGTCAGTCGGAGTTTGACTGACTTAGGGAGTTCCCCATTAAAATTTCAAAGGTTGAGCAGTAGCCAAAAAAATGACCACATTAAACAAAAAATTGAACCAGTGCAGAAAGTGGTAGATGAAAAAGAAAAACAAGCTGCAGGAGTAGCAGCTGAGAATATTGGGAAAACTAGCAAAACCTGTGATGTTTTCATGTCAATTCAATGTATAATTTATGTCGATATATTATATATTTTTTTAAATTTTGAGTAGCATAGCAATATTCTCAGCTGCTACTCCGGCAGCTTGTTTTTTGTTTTCATCTACCACTTTCTGAACTGGTTCAATTTTTTGTTTCATCTAGCCAGTTTTATGGCTACTGTTCAACCTTTGAAATTTTAATGGGGAACTCCTTAAGTCAGTCAAAATCCGATTGACAGTGTCCGACATTTCCATGTAATTCTCTGATGATGAAAAGACTCTGATGTACCTTGGACCGTAGAAATGAATTCAGGTTTACACATGGAACACATTTTTTGAACTGGTTTCACAATTGCTTTTCTCAATTTTTTCAAAGCTTTTGTACAGCTTTTACAGTCAACTTTATAAACTACATTATTTGTATCCATCACTTCAACTTTATCTTTTAATGTAGAGCAGATATTGTGGATGTGATTGTGACACTTACGTCGAAAGCTCCTGTTTCATAGTTGAAGATTAAACAAGTGAGACTGTATTACTGGTTTTATTTAATTTACTAACTGACTGTATTTCTGTATACTCCAATAGAGAAGGTAAACCTTTACCAATGTTCATTGGCGACATTTCTAAACATTCACATGAAATTTCATTGATATTGGAGATGGACGAGCGGGGACTCCCAGACCACTTGACGTGGAATGACCCAGATGCAACCGAAAAAAATTGGTTTCAGCGGAATTAAAAAACTTGTGAAAGGTTGGGAAAAGTGCATTGAAGTCATTGGAATAAATGCCCCTTTTCCCAAATGCCCTCTTACTTTTTCACTTCCCCTCGTACATTCAGCAAAGATTTGCGTTCAAAAGTTGTTTCCTTTTTTCATATTGGCACAGTGTGAGGAAAAGAACAGGATAATTTGTTTTCTGTCGTGAGTCGTCCGCGGACAATGGTCGCAGGTCTGACTGACTGTCAATGCGGCATCGCCCGTGCACGTCAGAGTGGCCGAGTGGACGGACGACGGGAATTGGAAGTGATGAAAGTAATTGCTCAAGCAGGCAGGCACCCAGCGATGGGTGATACGAGCTGCTGCCCCTGCCCCTGCCCCCACCACCAGTCCGTCTAGTCACGTGACGGAGAGTCTGCCTTGGCCGACGAAGGTTCAGTCGCGATGCCGCGACTGCGTGCGGCATGCGTGAGGACGAGATACCCCTGCGACGCGCGCACGTGCGTGAGCTGTTGGGCGTGCGACGCAGCTCCGTGCTGCTGCTGCTCTTCGTGGGCTTCTACTTCGTGTACCTCGTGGCCGGAGGCGTCGTCTTCGCCGCCCTCGAAGCCCCCGCCGAGGCCCAGCTGAAGACGCGCCTCCTGCGGGACAGACGCGTCTTCCTGGAGCAGCACACCTGCATCTCAGGTAGCGGTAGATCACTTCTCCGCACACCTCAACTACTACTCTCCTAGTCACACTGCAACTTCTTTCATACACGTTTTATAAATATCTGAAGAAGACACACGCTCGAAAAGAAAATGCACAAAGTAGTAAACAGTGACAGGATTCCTCAGATGGAAATTGGGATTCGCTCGGTTATGACTGGGGACTTCTCTTGCGTACAGTGTTGTGACCTTTCAGTACCTTTCAAAAGAGCTTCGACACAAGACAGAAATGATCAATTTGTCCATTTAAGTCTTAGACAATGGCGTCATCTATTGCCCGGGCTGAACCGAACTTGCCGCGCAAGCGCAGACGTTAAAAAAACATTTACCATGTTGTCAGAGACAATGTCACTTTACATTTTGACAAAGAATTTTAGTGTTGACTGTTTTCTATCAACTATAGTTGATTTAACACAACAATGTATTAGGGTTAGTCTATTTGGGGGTGACTGATAATTGCCCATATTTTGAATCCCCACTTCAAAAATATACAACTTAGATAAATTAATTACATTACATATAACAAAATCATAAGAGTAATTATTAATTGAGGTGTTGTCAGAACCCCACGAGAAATCTTAAGGGTTAAACAACCCTTTATTAAATGACGCTCCCTCCATACTCAGCTGTTTACTTCATAAAGCCTGTAAACGTGTACGAGGTCCTGATTTCTTTCCTCTTAAAACTACAGTTTTCTGGATGTGTTATAAAAACAGCTTGTCCGGGTAACGAACGTCGAGTTACCGTTATTGTAACAAACTTTCAGATTACATAAATTTCGAGGTCGAGTTATGCAACGTCGTCAAGTATCCTTGAGAAGACCAAGTCTAGTTAATCTTTATTTCTATGTGATTAATATTCAAAGTCCAGTTCGGAAGATCCGTCGTTGAAGAACATTTTCTCTGACGTTTCAACAAATTATTAACAAGTCTCCAATACAAGTTTTTGATTTGATTTATTTATTCCATTAGTCTTCGAATGAGGAAATGGGATACGTCTTTACGTAAAAATAATTCTTTAAATTTGCAATTAATAGTATTTATAAGTTTAAGCATGCATAGGTAAAACTGGGGACATAAATTTGCCTGTCCAACGTAACTAAATATAATAATTATAATAAAAACAAAAACCATTTAACGGTACTAATATGTATAGTATGCACTAGGTAAGATTTTCATTTGGACAGTAAAATATCACGAAATATGAAGTAACATAAGGCACGAGAATAAAGCTAACACACGCACACTGGGAAGAAGCACAAATACAAAAAGAAAATTCACTGACCTGAAGGACTTTAGGCCGTACATGAAGCAGACAGAGAAAATAGCTCTAAACTAAACAGAAATTGAGCAAGATGCATAACTCTTGACGTAGTAAATGGAAGACAGGCAGAGCTTATTATGAAATGTGGTTTCCAAATAGGGGATGGAACATGTATGAGGACTCGATTGCATCCTACACCACCAGGGTAGAAAGACGTAGTCGTTTATATTTTCCTCTTACAAAAGCACTCTGCAATTGTTTAAATCGCTGTGGAAGCGTTCGTTATACGCCAACGCGTGTATATCCCACTTATAAGTTTAAACGCGTGGAGAAATTTCGACCAAATTTTATACACATAATCCTTACGTAACGTAAACAAACCCCCTGCGGTTTCACACGACCATATATTGGTTGGGTTAGGTTACGAAAACTTGCTAAAAATACCTCTCAAATTATTCACCTACGTACACGCGCTATACCAATTCGATTTAGAGTGTAGTAGATCAATGCGCAGTGCACTTCCGTAATTAGCTAATTGTTAGATCCCAGGATAAGACGCAGTTTCATTTCCTCTAAAGTATGACAGCAGAACAACCATAATCATATAAGAGTTTTATGCAGCACCGTTCTGATTAATAAATAATACAACTTTTTTAAAATACACCAAAACTGCCGTAGCAGTACGCGCCTGAATGTTTGATTGTTTGCTGTTCTTATTGGTTTATGGTTGGGAGACGAGTTATCTGAACACGTCTGTATCAATAAAATGTTATTTATGTACAACTGTTTGTATTTAATTCCAACAATTACAAACGAGCTTCTTTACCAGCCCATAACTTATCAACGACGATAGTTCCTTCCCAAAAAAAAATTCTCTCTGCATGGCCTATCATCCACATCCGTTTTCCAGTGAGGGCTTCTTACGCCGTGTATATATTTAAAAAATCACGTATTAAATCAAGGAACAGCCCAAGGATATTTCCCACTGTAGACATAGACTATAGACATAAAAATCTTTGAAGTTGTTTAAGAATAGTATAAAAGAAGCAAGGCATCCAGAAAAAATGACAATTTAATTAAAACAATAATGCTAATATAGGGTTATTGAAAATTGTTTTTTTTAAATCAAAAATAATGACAATGAACTTACAAACTAAAACTCGAACTTCCTATTGTCAGAGATAATTTAAATATACATATAAAACAATATACAAAACTAGTTAAATATATAGGAAGGCTAAACCTAAGTTGAAACAACTGTTTCGAAGTTTTTCTTGTGCAAAACTGCGATTAACTTCTTTCAAATTGAATTTATTCACAAAATTAATTAATGGCCGACATTGCTAATCCATTGAGGACATTACGTAGACACGTTTCTTAAATAATTCTGTATTGATTTTTATTTAGAAAATGTTCTTTTGCCTGTAGCCACAATAAAGGGCAGAGTTGGTAGAATTCTTAAAGCAATGCTCAAATTTGTCTCAAATTTTAGGGAAGTAATGAATTAAAGAACGAAAACTGGATCTTCTTTCTATTTTGAAAGTAAAAAAAATCAGTCAATTTGGCAGCCAATTTTAAAGATTTAAGATCGGTGGAATTATAATCTGTGAATATGTTTTAGAGATTCTTTTTGCGCTTGCTGAAGCGGTATTGCCGATCCAAAATTTTGCCATAGTAGGCAGTCGCCTGAGGCCGGCTCATTAAAACTTCAAAATAAATAAAAAATTCTGCTAAATAACTTATTTAACGTGTACAATATTTAAGATTACAGTGATTACCTGTAATTGGGTCATTTTTGTCAAATTTTCCGAAAATTTTTCATATCTCTCTTTTTCTGTGTGTAAATCTCCAATTGTTTTACTTTTCCGCTCCTTAATGCCTCCACAATTTCGGAAACGCACCGAGAAATTGAATGCATCAAAACCTACGCCTAGAACAATATTTTATACTCGAATATGTCTGGGTAGTAGAATTTCGAAAACACATGCTAACAAAATTATGTTTCCCACCCATAGAATCGACGGGGCAGGAAACTTGGAAAGTGTTACCTATGATTCGCTTTCACTTCGCTGGTCTGTTCGAGATTTTTATATCCGTTTATCTACTGAAATTAGTTTGCAGTGAATTAATAATATTATACAGAAGAAAATAAACTTGTCGTGTCGTGTCGTGACTGAGAACTGCGACTGAGAATAGGCAAATCACCACAGTCTACCAACATTGCGGTTCGATATCACCCTGCTGCTGCTCCAATGTATCCAGTGTATGATAGGCTGGGGCGGTTGTGTAAAATCCGTCAGCATCGCTGCTTATCCAGCAAGTATAGTCATTTATTTAATAATTGTCTGAGTGCCTGGCGTTGCCCGACATAGATCGGTACAGTATTTAATTTTGTAGTAAGCTCTTGGTCACCGCTCGATTAGACCGGCATGCAGAGGGTCACGTTACCTTTTAACGCCCCCTTCCTACAAATGTAATGACTCACAGGACCTTGCTCGAATCAACAAAATTATTCGTGCCTTCAATAATCTCTGTAGCTTAAAAAACGTCCAATAACCGGTGTATTTAATTCTCAGGTACGATTAGACAGGCAAAAACACGCGTGGTACGTTAAGAAAGCCTAAAACACTACCGATATATTAAATTATACAAAATTACTCCCGGCACCTTGAGATAGTGAAAATTAACCGCGGTATTCTGAGAGAATGGAAGATACTTATAGGTGCTAAGGGTGCAGTACCATCCAGTGTTTGACCTGGATCGTAAATAACTCGTATAAAAATTTGGTAGAAACAGTACGCGGAACTTAGTTTAACTCCTGATGCGGCTCCCTATGGTTGCTCCCCTCCCGTCACAAATAGACTTTAAATTATACACAAACAACGTCTTTAACACCAATAAACATTTATTCATCGCAAATATCTTTTTTTTGTTTCCATACGGCCTGTAGGGTTGTTAGCCCTGTCTAAACCTCTCCTCCCACAGTGTTAGTTTCCGGGTTGCCAATAACATGTATCGTTTAAAAGGGAATTTGATTTGATTTAAATTAAATGAACAGGCAGAATAAATAATAAGAAAGTTTACCATTTTAAAATTATCTTTAACACAAGAAAACAACAGATGAAATTAAGTAAAAACTTATCTCCCTGTATTATAAAATGAAATTATTTTATGAATAAAAATTGAACTGATTCTGTCTCTGAGGGGATGGTGAGCTGAAATACCTTGGTCTTTAGGTTCTGAACACTACCTGATGGTAGAAATTGCTACTGTGGCTATCGGTAGACGTCAGTGATGGATTTATGGTTGATTTAGTATTTTACCGACACTGGAACTCGTAGGTAGGTCTGGCCGGAATCTTTGGAACCCTTGAAGAGGCAGCTTCTGGAATTCGGCGGGCTCAACACCTCCTCCGAACTTCTCAACAGATCATCCTACAACTAACTCAACTTGCCCGCTCAACAACAAATCTACAACTCTACTCTTCAGCTCTTCCACAACTCAACAACTAACTTCCACCCTTCTCCAAGACTCCTCAACAACTCCACAACTGCTCTCTCCTCCACGACTTTCCAACAACTAACTCCCTCCTCAGTCTTTTAGCGACAACGAAACCTGTGATTTCCCCTTCCCGATTCAAAATTTTCCCAATGGGAAACATTCTTACATTTTCGTGTACGCAATTCGGAGTTCACATATCTGCCGGAAAGGCACTAAAAGTCACGCACCAGACCATACTGTTTTCTGTTGGAAAGTTGAGAGGTGACAAAAACTTGAGACCTAACATTATTACCCGACACAACTATTAATGGCATTGCTAGCCAGCGGCTTCTTAATCTCTCAAAGGCCTTCTCTTCAACAGATGTTTTGATGTTGTGAGGCCCGGACGTGCAATGAACCCTCAACTTTCGCCGCTCGTAAAATTTAGTTTAAGAAAATTGTTCAATTAAAATAAAATAATAACCCCTTTAATAATTTAGAAAGCATGTGTACACTACAACGTCAACCTACAAAATTTGGTGAAAATTGCTTCGTGCGCTTAATTTGTATACGGAAAATACACACATACATTGCATTATTACTATAGATGGTTACGCGGCGTTTCCCGGGTATACCGGAATATATATTTTAATATAATTCCTTCCATGTTTTAGCTAGAGCTATCTCATAGCGCCAGTGGTTTTCCTCGGATTTTAAAGAACATGAGAACCAAGTTTTATTGAAATATGTCCACGCGTATGAAGAATTACAAACATACAAACAAACACGAAAATATTGGAACATACATCGTTATATACATAATTATTCACATTTACACAATATTTTTAACACGTTAACATATGCAAAATATGATAGCGTCTGTATCAGATGAAAATTAATAACCAAGTAAGAAAGCAGCGAATAAACAGTAAAATTAGGTGAAAAGTTACATATCATATAACGTTTCTGCTATCCTTGTTGCTTTCGTCAGGTGAAGAATTGTAAAATGTGTATGAACCGGAAGAACTATTATTTTATCTCTCCATTGTGTCTGTTTACTGACTGCTTCATTATTTATTTGTTAATATTATCGTATTATTTTATGTGTGTGTCTCTGTTTCCAAATATGTCCATCTCGTGGTATTTTACAGCTCCACTCTGCCGTGTAGCTACGAAATAGATCACGTTTTCCGTTAACTAGAAGTTACAAATTCGATATGAAAGCAATAACACGCCGATCTGAAGATTAAGCTGTAAGGAAGGTCTCGGCACTTGGACAAGCCGACTCTACTGGAACACATTTATGATTAATATTGAAGTGGAAATGTGTTGATGGAGAACACTCGCCGACGTCTAAAGCAGAGTTCGCGTCATCTTATTTCCCTATCCTGACAGCAAAATCTATAAAGTGCTTGTCGTTTGCATGTCCCCTTCTCCAATAAAAAGACACAATCTAAAAACTTTATACCTACGAAATAATTCATTTTATTTTCGCATTTTCCTTTTAAGTGGCACGAAGAAATACTTTCTATATTAAATTGATGATTAACAGAGCAGAAATTCTGAGGTACTTGAAACTTTTTCCATTAGTCATGTACCGTGAAAGAATTTCTTGACGTCAATATATTATTTTTACCCAAAGACATACTTTAAATGTTTGGTACGTTTTATATGTATTATGTTTATTTTATGGGCAAAATGATTCCTTTCCTTTCTCTTCCCAGTATATTTTCCCAGTAGCTCGGGTATTTTTTATACATTATTTAATTCGATTATATTCTCTTTATCAACGCGTCATTGAAATAGCATCGAAAATATAAAATTTTGCGTTGATGTTGTTGTGGTATTCAGTCCTAATACTGGCCTGATGCAACTCTCCATGCTAACCTATCGTGCGCAAGCCTTTTTATTTGCGCATAACTACCTATGTAAATGTAAAAAATTTTGATATTCTGTAAAACTTTATCGTAGTTTTGATATGTCTTCACTTTCCTTTCTTGAATTCATACCATTCTCATTTTTAAAAATGATAATTTAGAGTAGATCCAAAATTTTTACAGTTTCAATTGGCAATTTTGTTGTTTTGGGCTTCACTTATCAAATCTACAAGATTCGGTAAGTCAATATGAATTTTAACGATTAACATCTACACAAATTTCAACGTGGTTTATTTTTAACTCAGGTTCTGGAGTCATTGAAAGGTTTTTCAATGTAAATTTCGACGACTCGTGGATATATGTTGCCGATTGTGTTTGGTTACCACAGGAACTTGTGGAACTTCAAAGTTCCATAAATGCCCTGTGTAGGCCAGCACAGTCTGGAATCATGTACATTCCACGAGAAAATTTAGAACATATTTACCAAATTATTAATTGACAATGAGGGTATGTACAGTAGATTTGATTGAAAACGTCTTAAAACGAAATTTGTTTTTATATTGTAAAAATTCCATATAATTTCAATTAATTTGTGTTTTTAAATTTGTAGATGACTATGGCAAATGCCGAAAGTTGCTTCAACATTGAAATCAAAATTAATGTATAGTTTTGGTTTATTAAATGGTATGACTGATTAAAGCCTAGGTTTATTCATCATTACCATCTAAATTAACAATCAGTCATTTAAAATTTTTTTAAAAAATCCTTGAAGAAATTATCTGTAGAAAATAACTCAAGTCCTCAAATTAAGGTATTGTATATCATCATGTTTCGCGCTAGCAACGTTGTTTATAAAATTAATAGTTCTAATTGTGGCTTTTGTTATGTCGACCAAACTTTGAGTACAATCAAATGTCAGCGCGTGAACGCAAACTTATCACTAAGAATTGCACTTTTGAGTTTGAAAATGCCATTAGTCAGGAAAACTCATTATTGTAAGACAATAATTTATGTAGTGTTGGATATTAAAAATAGACCAATTACTATCAATATTAAACTTGCCACTAAAAATATATGACGGCCTATTTTAATTTCCTGGGTTATTTTCTGTATTTAACAGTGGTTTCAGATATTTTCTTTATTTCCAGCCCATGTGTATTCTCCGTCAAAACATCCGAAGTTTTCTTTGTGATTCTTAAACATTCTAAAGATTGTCAGTATATAATGCCGTTCTTTTTATTTTAAATTTTAGCAATATTATTGAGAGATTTATTAAATAAATATGTGCGTGTCATCTCGAAATTTTTAATAATGACCGAACAACTTACATATACGAACGAATGCTGATGTATGGATGACGTTTTGTAAGATA
Source organism: Eucriotettix oculatus (assembly GCA_034510155.1). Lineage (NCBI taxonomy): Eukaryota > Metazoa > Arthropoda > Insecta > Orthoptera > Tetrigidae > Eucriotettix > Eucriotettix oculatus. Next base: position 82,761,733 of record CM067380.1, read on the forward strand.
AATAAAGATGTTAAACACAGACGGATCCATTTTGAAGCAGGCTCTACGACGCGACGTACAGGATGAAGCGGCTATCACTGCCTGCAGGGGCTTGGGAGTTTTTTATTTAAAGACATGTGGTCAATGGAGGCTACGTGGACTACAAAGATAATCGCGTCGGCGGAACAAAGGTCCAATTTAGGGCGCAGTCGATAACAAGCCTGACACGTCGACATCACACACGGCTCAAAAATTAGAGGAAGCTGACGTGTTTTTACAGAAATAATTTCCCAGAGCAAATTCCAACCTGTTACGCAATGAATGTCTTCGTTACGTAACGACCCGTGGCACAGGTTTGGCCGCTTCTTGACGCGAGGTCATGATTTCAGTCCTCGGCCTTGCACATGTAATGATTCTGCAGGCGGACATTCTCCGCATTTCATCTCATCAGATCCTTTACTTCCCCATACACCAATTAAATCAGTTACAAATTTATTCAATAATTAGATAAACAAATTGATCTAGAAAAAACTGTATATTTTAACAAAAGGAGACTTTTACTGCTTCTCGACATAATCCGTATGAATATTAATGCACTTGTTCGAACGATGAACTAGTACCTGATGCAGTGAAGTCTTTGCTTTAAGCTATGAATATTAATACACTTGTTCGAACAATGAACTAGTACCTGATGCAAAGAAGTCTTTGTCTTTTCTTTTAAGGTAATTTCCCACAAAATCTTTGTCCTCCTCGTTGTTGCTGAACTTATTTTGGACACAGCTTCAAAATGGTGAACCCAATTTTAATCACACATGGTAGGTATGTTTTTACAAAAGGAGACTTTTGCTACTTCTCAACATAATCCATAATACACTTGTTCCAACGATGAACTAGTACCTGTTGCAAAGAAGTCTTTGTCTTTTCCTATAAGATATATTAATACACTTGTTCCAATGATGAACAACTATCGTCGTTGAAATAGTAGAGCCCTAAGTCTGAAGCCTCACTGTGCCCGTTCGGATTGACCTACGTTATTGTAGAAGGTCTCGTTTCACGCAGAATTTAATGTCATTTTAGGATATATAAATAAAAAAAATTTAAACGTTTTATACTTGCGTATTGGCGAAAAAACTGGAAAAAGTCAGGGTTTTTTGTCTTTCTTTCATATAGCTCGACTTTGACAACGCATATATTTCAAACTGTTGCTTTAAATCGTCTGAAATGTAGCAAAAGTCAGTGCAAACCCTTTCAAACCAATCCGCAAAGTTTTAATCGTCTGTCTTACCTTCTTTAAAATTAATGAATTAGTGGATCTCTTCTAAGTGTTGGTTGGACAGCGCATCACAGAAGAGTGAGACACAGCCCTAAAGTCATAAATATAAAATATAAACTTCGTTGATGTAGCAACGCCACAAAAGTTTGTACGAGTGCTTTTCCTGGTTGTTTTCCTTTAAATGACATTAGACTGCTTTAGTCCACGTTAATGCTCGCACATGTCTCCAAATAAAGCACTTAATGATTGCGAAAAGAATATGATCGTTAATGCCGTTGATTATTTTCAGTCGTCTGTAGAAATTAGTCGTGGCAAACGCTACTCTATTCATTCCAACGTCAGTGAGTTTCTGTAATAAAACAATAAAACGACTTGTGTCTGAGAATAAGTAAAATGTCAATTCTACATTACCGCCCTAAAAAGGCAGACGGTCAAGTACTGAGTTCAGAGGACGTCGAAATATTGAAACAGACTGTTTTACAGTTGGAATTTTGTGAAGGAAAGGTCACGAATTTTATTTGGAGAAAACTTTTCCAACAATGTTAAAATTGAAAGAAAGATTTTCAAGAACTTCGACAAGATACGTGAGAAAAAAGAAATAATTCAGCAATTATAGATATAATAAGCATTACGTCTATGCTTTAGAAGTAGTGTATTTAAGATTTTAGTAACGAGTCTCTTGACTAAAGAAATACATTTTAAAGCTGCCAAACGAGGTCAGCAACTGGAACTTTTTCTTGTCAGTATTAAAGCAGTAGGAGAAGTATGTCATTTCCCGGAAAACAACCGGTAAAAGCGGCGGAGAAAGGTCGGGTCCAGGCCAGCGGGCAGGGGTGCCACCCTATTTTAGCCTCCTGCTTCAATAAACCTTTCCTTAATATGCTTTAAAAAATTATTTATATGTCATAAAATGGTATTAAATTATGCGTAAAATGAGACCTTCCACAATAACGTAGATCAATCCGAATGGACTCAGTGAAGCTTCAAACTCTGGTCATTAATGTTTTGACGAAGACAGTCTTCACGAATAAGGTCTTCAATGCGGATTTCAAAAGACGGAGTTGCCACTTCAACTGGCCGAACAGGAAGATTCGACCGTTGGGTACACTATGCGATTTTGGGCATGCGAAAATGTTTTATTCATTGTTAATTTGCGATCTGAAAGGGTCACAATACAATTCTTCTTCAATGGCTCTACAGCCCATTGAGGGCCTGGGCCTACCGGGTCGACTGCGGACTGTCAACTTGCATGACACATTCCGAATCTGGAGTGACACGTGGTCAGCGTATCGATTCTCCCACAGTCTTAATCCCATCTCCGTGACTAAGCCCATGCCAGGATTCGAACCCGGGACCCCTGGGTTGTGAGGCAGCAACAAGAGGCTAGCCACTACACCACAATGCTATAAGTAAATTTATTCCACTATTTCCCATACTACACTCCATCAGCTTGATTTTCCCTCTAATAATCATGTTGTACTTTTCCTCCAGGATCACGTTCATGCCATTTATTATGGTTACCAAATATTTATCTGACTCCCCTAATACCACAATATCATCGGCAAATCTTAGGGTTTTTATTTCTTCACCTTGCAACTTTATTCCCTTTCCATATTCCTTTTTAACTTTCATCGCCTGTTCTGTATGTAAGTTAAACAGCATGGGCGAGGACTGCATCCTTGCTTACTCCTATCTTGATTTATGCTTTCTTTTCCTGCCTTCAATTCTAATTACTGCTGACGGCCTTCTGTAGAGGTTATGTATAAGCCTTCTTTCTCGATATTTTATACCTGTCCTCTTCAGAATATCAAAGGCTTTTTCTAAATCTACAATTGCCTTGAACGTAGGCCTTATCCTGTCTTATCAAATTAGACGCAGAGTCAATATTGCTGCCTGGGACCTGACAAAATTTGTGACATACTCATAAAAGACAAATGAATTGACCAGTTCAGTTGAACTACTTGAAAGAACTAGTTCAGTGCTGTGATCGAATTATAACCGAACTAATTCCATTGAAATAAGTAATTTCCCCGTCAATGATTAGCCTTTAAAAAAAACCAAAACATGCAAGCTCCTGTTCGTAACAGTCAAAATCCAAATACAACAAAAGAATCATATTTCCCTATCCGAGGACTAATGAAAATAACAATAAATCTAAATCTGAATAACGGAAAACAAAGGCTTTTAATTATGTTGCAGTAGTGCTTATCCCATGAAGAACCTACCCAATACCTCAAGATTATTTATTGAGGCAGAACTTGGTTATATTTGCTGTCATTTTCCTAGATGATTAAAAAAGGCCGTGATCCTGAAATAGTCATTACCAGGCAGGTATTCACGTGCGAGCAGTGAGGTGTCATTCATTGCACATGTAGCGTATCTCCTACAGTTAATCAGAAGAGAGCAGGAAAATGAATGAATGGAACGAATAGCAGCAGTTCGTTCGCACTGCATTCCCAATCTTTCTGAAAAGAGGCTGTGGCACGAGCTGAATAAGGCTCCAGTCAGGTATAACGAGCCTCTCATTGGCTACAAAATGAGCTAAAACACAGCAGAGCAGGCGAGGAGCGAGAAATGACTCATTACTTGCAAATGCGGGTCGCGACCCAAACAAACACGCCGTGCATCTGCACATCTTTATCTCAATGCTATTAATTATTGTATTTGTACTATCTAAGTTATGTGAAAATTTTGTGTTCTAGATTAACATAACACAGTTTCCAGTAACTATTAGTAATTAATGGAATGACGTATCCTAATTATTGGCCAAAGGTGATTCAAATTAATAAAAGTTTAAAATTACCACAAATAATATACCTGTATAAAAATTTCCTTTAGTGATGAAACGTTTCACGTGTCATCTACAGATAAATTAGTGAGATAGAGAAAACTAGAGATTTCATTATATTTCTTATAACTGTATGGGTGTGATTACGAATAATAAATGGAATGAACGGGGTCCTGGAGAAAGATTTCACTATGAGGGAAAACCATGGTAATGAAGTGTTGTATGGGAAACAGTTGAATAACAAAGGGTGTTAGATTGGGAAGGGATATTTTGACGGAAGTTAAGGAATTCTGCTACTTGGGGAAGCGTAATAACCAGGGATGGTAGAAGTATAGTAGACATAAAGAGAAGGATAGCACAGGGAAGGTAGGTTTTTGCGAAAAAGAGGAATTTACTTACGGGTAATGTAAGTGTGAATATTTTTATAATCAATAATTTAAAAAAAAATCTCACGGTCACTTAAGTCATAAAATCTAAGTTAATCAATAAAAATTACATTTAATGTTTAATTACTTCAAACAGTCAAATATAATGCGAGTTAGGAGAAGATCAGCTTGGTTTTAGGAAGAATGTAGGGACATGAGAAGAAATATTGACTTTGCGTCCTATTTTAGAAGACAGGATAAGAAAACCCCGGCCTACGTTCATGGCATTTGTAGATCTAGAAAAGCGTTTGATAATGTGAACTGGAACACACTATTAAGGATATATAAGTGTGAATATTAGCAAGTCGTTGCTAAAAGTGTTCGTTTGGAGTATAGCGTCATATTGGTGCGAAACATGGACGATAGGAGTTGCGGAAAAGAAAAGAATAGAAGCCTTTGAAATGTGGTGCTATGGGAAAATGCCGAAAATCAGATGGGTGGATAGAATCACTAACGAGGAAGTTATAAATAGAATAGGGGCAGAGCGAACAATCTGGAGGATGTTGACCAAGAGAGAGGATAGATTAATAGACCACGGTTTTAAACATGAGGGTCTTGTAAAATTAGCATTAGAGGGAAGTGTGTGGGATAAGACCAACAGAGGGAGGCCAAGGTTGGAATACGCTAATCTGATTAGGGAGGATGTGGTATGCGCTAGTTATGCATGAATTAAAAGGCTTGCGCAAGATAGGTTAGTATGGAGGGTTGCATCAGACCAGTTTTAGGACAACAACAACAACATTAATAGAACATCTAAGAGTCAAAATTAGTGTTTTTTACCTGCGGCTATATTTTCCTATGGAGACAGGATTACATGCAGAATGATTTCTTGGAAATGGAAAACACTCTTCCGAGAGGTACAGCTTACTAAAGCAAACATCTTTTGAATTCGAATTTATGGTCGGAAGATGAGTGTTGAGGGATGAACACAGAAAATCAGACAGTCAGCAATTTTTCTAATAAATGCTCAACATTGCAATCCCGAACACTAGACGCTTGGTGGCGTCAAGGAGTGATTGGCCAATAGTTCCCAAGATTCCAGAGATTTCGCGCAGGATTCCACCCTCAACCAAATCCTCAATTAACTCAACCGGAGTCTCGTAAATAATAACCTTCAACAACCTCCATAAAAAGTAATTGATGCTTGTTTATTTAATTTAAACATTGCTGGAAAGAAGAACTTCGAGATGATGTTGTCCAAAATACAAACGTCTCCCCTTAAGCGGTTGACACATTGATAATTTGGCTACGTGGAAGACACCAATTAGAAAAACTATGGAGGTGGAAGAAACAAGACGCAGTCCTCTAGCAAAATTCCTGGCGCAAAGAATCTATAAGAAAGCAAGGCACACAAACAAATACCGGATCTAATCACCACCCGACACAGAACCTGTGACTCATAAAAATATTACAGAGCCGAAAAACAGAGGAGTTTAGCGGATGAACGAGGGAATCTGACTCCGGTTCTAAAATAGAATGATAATAATAATGAGACTATGAAAAGAGCCCTCCAACACGCTCATAACAATACGAACCTTTCTTTCATAGGCGGAGGGTTTTTTATCATAATTTATTTAACTATCTGAAACCAATTCTATAAGCTAAAATGCTGACAGCTACTAATAATAACTTTTACAGGGAGATATCCAATGATATCAGTTGTATAATTGAAATCATTCAACTTAAAATAGTCAACTAGGCCACACATTTTTAAAGTATTTTATTTATCAATAGTTGAAGGAGTATGTCTAGAAGTGGGTTGGGATGATTGTCCAAGAGTTGGATGACGTTTTGCACCGTTGGAACATTTCAATCTGTGTGCAGTTATGAACCATGGGACGTTTACAATTTGCCGGAGGATTTTGGATTGTCATCTTTGAATAATTGTTAATTTGATTTTGTTGAACATCCCCATAGCTCAATCCCATAGGTCCATATTGGTTTGATAAAGGCTTTATATATATAACAGTGATTTTCTTCCTGTGAGCCATAGTAGTTCTCTTGTCTTCATCTCAACTTGTTTTCTCTTTTTAACTATATGATTTTTCCAAGTCAATTCCGAATCTAAGTGTAATCCAAAATATTTTACTGTTTTTGTTTGTGGAATGTGTACATTATTTATTGTGGCTGGGGGCAAGTTTCTTTCCGGAGACTGAATGTGATTTGTGCAGATTTATTGTCGTTCACTTTTATTTTCCATTTTTCTATCCATTGTTATAGATTGGTTAGATAAGTTAGTGTAATATTTGTGGCTGTCTGAGGGAGAGAATGGCTGCATCATCGGCGAATGTTCTTATTGTCGTATCTTGTGTTAGTAGTATATCTGACATACAGGAGAGGCCCAACGACACTGCCTTGTGGTACTCCAGATTGATCTAAAATAAGTCAGATTTTTTTACGTTTGCTGCAGTTTGGAATTTTCTGTCGTTCAAATATGATTTTAGGAGGCTGAAGTAGGCTGGTGAAAAGATAGTCTTGATTTTATAAATTAATCCTTGGTGCCAGACTTTATCAAAAGCCTGGCTGATGTCGAGGAATACTCCACTACAATATTATTTATTTTCAAAAGCTTTATTTATGGTTTGGGCAATCCGGTGAACTTGTTGCACTGTAGAGTGTTTCTGCCTGGTAACCAGGTTTCTGAAGGCAGGTCTGTTTGTAATCTACGAAGCACCAGTCTTTCAAGTGGAAGAGGTGACCGAGCTTACTTGGTGACATATTCCCGAGCTTCAAGAGTAGTAAGAAAATTAATGGAGAAACCCAATCAGTGAAGGACATACAAGATTAACTTCTCACGAAAGACGTTTATAAAATTCGATGCCAGCGTAGAATGGCTTAAATCGGTCAGTTTGCACCACAATAAAAGAAAATAACTGTTATATTTGGTTACGCCTAGCAAACTTGTCGTGGAAAATGCAGTAATTACAAACAGAAAACGGCTGTTCTGACCAAGGAAAATACGCAAGGCCGTAGAAATGCCCAAGTGATGTAACAACGTCGACGGGGATAGTGGATACAGATTATCAGAGAGCTGGACCTCTTGCCTAGGCAAACAAGGAGATTCCAGGAAGAACACGACACCACACGGACCTGACCTATATAAACCACTTCAGTGGACTTGGGAGACAGTCTTGACCTAATCTTGACAAAGCTCAGAGCTATCGAGAGAAACGTCGATAAACACCCCGCAATAAAACGTGGCCAAAACATTTCAGCAATGGTTATAATAGTCACGAAAACGATTACAACTTATTAATCTATTTAACACTTAGCAGTACCGTTTTTAGTTTGAATTTCAGCCACATAAACTTGCAAACTGATTGGTTTGTTTTTAATTATGTTTCTTTGTGTTTGTTATAAACGGAACAGTGGCTAATTCAAATGAAACTTGTCAAAAAATTTCATTCATAGGACCAAAATAAATTGATTGTAAAAGTATTTTGTGTTGTATTTATTGTTTGTCTACAATTCGGCACAATCTCCTAATCTAAAAAATAATCATAGTCCTTAAAAATTTCTATAGTTCTGAAAGAAAAAAGAGAAACACTACAAGAATTATATTTACTTAACACTTCACTTCATTTTGACTTTAACATTTAAATTCGAATATGCATTTATATTATTCAAAATAACCACTTCACACGTTTTTTGAGATTTGTCCTGAATTTATTTTTCTGAAGAGGATTTCCTCCAAACACTCCCACAGGTAAATTATTCCAGCCGTTGATGGTCCTATTTAGGAATGAGAATTTGTCAACATCTGTTTTTTTTTTTTTTGCTTTCTACATTTTACTTTGAATTGATGATCCCATCTACCTACATAACTGGGTTTTTGCATTTTGGAGCTAATTCCAATCCATGGTTTTTGCCGGTTTTTAAGTAGCAAATGTAACCCTGCTTTCTCCCTCCTTTGTGACAATATCTCACAACCTTATGAAGAAATCAAATACATGTAACGGTTCTACATAAACAAAATAATTTATCACTCATATTTACGTTTTGATAGTGGTGGTAAAATCTTAAAATCCATTTCTAAATATGAAGGAAACTTAATACACGTGCCTGAGGAAGGAAGGCATTAAACAAGAAACTGAATGTTTACAAATTTCGTTACTTCATCAGTAAGATACATCTTCCATAAGGATAACGGGTTACTGATCGGATCGAGTACATAATTTATTCAGAAGTGAAACTTCACGATCGAAAAGAGAGAGAAAAGTGTAATGATTTAAAATGTCATATAGAATAATGTCGAAGATTAACTGAGAGATAAACAAAGGAATGTGAAAGTTCTTGAAATTATCACCTAGAGAAGTGGATGGTGGGACAAGTTAACGATCAATGCTCATAAATCACAATTAACGATGTGGGATGATGTAAACAATTTATTAAGCAGGATAGTTTAACATAAAAACTAAAGTATCCTAAACATAACCTGCAATGCATTTGCTAGAATTGAAATGCACTGGCATTTGTTGTTCGTTGAGACGAACACTGAGATATATTACTTTGATGTGAGTATAACACTGCCACATGTGGAGACTGATTCCTGACGGCGTGCATCAGTAATTACATTCTGTTTGTTTTAGCTAAGCAAGCGTTAGATTAGATAGCAGTGACCTTTTTCGAAGCCGGACGAATATAAGACTGCCATTACATTATCGAAGTCGAATCCCCACAGCTCTACGATGTATTTTAAACGCAACAATGACTTAGTTTCTTACAATACTTTCAAGATTTCAATGTTCTTGGACCCTAAAACCACCAGAGATTCACCACTAAATTTATTCAATAATCATCGTCAAAAGTATTATCTATGTCGATTATGACGAATAACTTGCAATTTATGTCCTACTAGCTGAGGTATTCGCATTTCACGGGTATTTACGTATATTAGACTGGAGATGGAATATTTTAAAACCAAATTTCGTGTTATTGACTTTCACCACCCTCCAAGTAGAACTAAAAACTGAAATTTCATGTTGAAAGTAAGAATTAAACTCAGAAATTACCATGACCCCGGAATGAAAACCAGTCTTGGTTGACTTCTTGTCACCTCACTATAAGTACAACTTAACGTTCCATGTTGAATGTGAAAATTAACATCAGCGACGTTCATAACACCGGAATAGACACTAATCTCGTGTTTTTTTAATGAAACACCACCCCCACCTTTCGTGCTGAAAGACGTTGAAATTATACACGGGCAACCTTTGGGGGAAACACTATCACAGTAATTAGTATTAGTGTTAAATCATATTCTATTGTTCCCATAGAGAAGGGGAATTTCAGCGATGTGGATCGACTCACAGATTGTGCATAAATTGTTATGATTGCTTACTTACCATTAACATTCCCATGATTATGTTGATATGCATAATTAATACAGAGAAGACAATATATATCATTTTTACCTTAGATATAATATTGCTAATAGCTTATACTGTGTCTTATACTAGTGTCTCAACAATTTTCTATGTCTATGTTAAGGTCTGTACTAAGATTCACTCAACTCTATGAGTTCTTCAACAGAGTAGGAGTGGCTAAGTAAAAATTTCGTTAGTTCATGTTAGAACTTGTAAAACGTAAATATCGTCCGTTTTTGCATATTTAAAAATTCCCAAAATTCAAAAGAAGAGATCAAATGATCCTATCGAGAGTAAAAACCGGACACAAATCTCTACATCATAACAAAAGTTCCCCCACCGATTTGTGATGATCAGTGCAATATACAGATCACAGTTGAACACCTGTTGAAGTACTGTCCAAAATTTCAAGAGAGGAGAGAAATTTTAAAAGAAAATGATCTTAACCAGCTTACAAAAGGAAAAAAGGCACAGGAAAACTTAATAAAATTCTTAAAAAACGATTTATACCATAAAATGCAAACTTTTAATATATATTCTTTTAGTTACATTTGAGGTTAGCACTGAAAATATAAATGTTAAGTAAAAATATACGAAATTGTTAATTTAAAGTCCAAAAATATTGTAATTTCGTATAAGTCGCTAATGACTTTTTGTTTATTCGACTATAAATAAATTAATTTTAAAAAAATCCGCTCCCTCCACCCCCGCCATTGAGGGTGTTAATAGTGTCTTACCCCGACACTATTTGTTTCCGGATAACAAAGAACTGTAAACAAAGTTAGGTCAAACTGTCTCCTACATACACACTAACGGTAAATTTTATTATAGTGACGAGGATTCTGATATCTACATACAGCCAGAGGAAGCACACCAGACAGATTTACACCGACCTGCTGTGGTGCTGTGGTCTAGTGGCTAGCGTCACTGCATCACAACACAAAGGTCCCCGGTTCGAGTGTCTTCATAGTCACGGTGACTGGGTTTAAGGCTGCTGGAGAATAGATAAACTGACCACGTATCATACGAAATTCGGAATGTGTCCGAGCCCTCAGTGGACTGCTGAGCCAAGGAACTTTTAAAATCCTTTCAATAATTTACATGTAATTATAATTAGGATGGCGTGTCACGTAAATTCTATTTCTTCATGCAGACAGCTTGTAACGGATCTTTTATCACATAATGATTAGCACAAAAAATTTATTTCAGTTTTAAACTAGCTGGGTGCACGGCATAGGACTTATTTGTATTAACCATGTACAGTATTTAATTTGACATTAATATCTCGGTTAATATGCGATTTAACCCACAATGAGCGCGTCTCATTTATGTGCATTTAACTTTCCACGCTTACCTACCCCGACAGAATGTGCATTAAATAAAACATGCGATCTTAACAGTGTCTAAAACTTCTAAGTGCACTGAGAGAGTAAAATATCCCCAGTACCTTTTTTTTCTTTTTATTTATAAAGGTCGCATCGACTGCCTGGCCATTAGGGACCACAGTGACAATTATTTACATATTATTATACAATTATTAATTTACATATTATATCATAATTATGAATTTACAAAATAAAATACTGGTAATGTCCATTTTTCTGTTCGTTAAGCACTAATTAATTATTTGTCTTCATTACATTTGATTTTTAAATTTAAAAACACAATACAATACATTTAACTTTACTGTCCTTACAAAACTTAATAATGTATTTTTGACATTCATGGGAGTCCAAGACGGATTTGTAATTTTGCCTTGCAGGTATTTTAGTCTGTGTTGGTGGTATTTGGGGCACTGATTGATGACATGGTCTATATTTACACAGATCACATGACTAAGGGTGGGCTGGATGTATCCAGTAGATAAGTGTCCAGTTCTTATTATGATAATGGCAACCTGTTTCTTTCTTCCAAAATCTGTGTTGTTACTTAGATTACAGAAGTCTCTGACGTTGTGAAGATCACTGGATTTTAAAGTTTTCAATATATTGTGCCATTTCTTTATCATCTTGTAACATATCGTTCAGGGTATGATATGTTGTTATAAGTGCAGAGTTGCAGTCGTCTAACACATTCCTTTGTGTGCTATATTCGTTTATGGGGTTTCGAGTGGTTTTATGCTACGGTCGTTACGTCATTGAGCAATTCTTGTATGACATTGATATTTCCATGTTTTTTTTCTGTTATGGATGTTATGTATTGCAGTACGGGAATTCTAGAATATGATAAACTTGTTCAAATTTACTTGCTTGATTACATTCATGGCTGTCATTATTCCACATTCGATGTTACACCGATACGGTGAAGTTGAAACACCACGTGGGCTTCTGTTCCTTGCTCATTGCTCTTTGTAGTGATATATATTTGTTGTGAGTCGTCATATTTGTTAATTAATTCAGTAAATTTACGGTCCCAATATTCTCTGCCCATGGAGTAACAATTCACCCAGTTCACAAAGAGAGTCAGGAGTACACGTTGTGAAAAATACTCCTTGAACCGTAAGGAAATAGAGTATTTGTGACACTTTTAAGGTACCAGGAAAATTTTATAAGTACCTATGCCGTCATTTAATTCCCGCAATCTTTCCACGGCAACCACAAACCACTTTGCCGTGCTAAGGGGAAACCTTTCGCCTTGATTAGGATCCACAGAAGAAGGCATAGGCAAAGGGACATTTTTATATTTTAAGAGGTCTATAAATTCAGAAAGTACTGCCAACTGCATGACCTGAACCCACGTTGGGTGACAGACGAATACCAATAGGCAGGACTTGGTCAGATGATTGATTTTGTTGGACCTACAACTTTGGACACGTCGTTTAAGGGATAGTTCAATACCAGCATCCGAAATAAATTCATTCCATTTAATCATCAGGCTCTGTAAAATGATCTACTTAAGTTATAGTGTGTTTTCTTATCATTTTTACTTTATTATTGTGAGAATGAAGTAAAATTACATTCAAAAGTGTAATTATTCCACTGGCGCCCAAACCAAATCAAATTAAGCAAAATCGTGATTAATGTCAGTATAATATATTAAAATAACATTAAATACTATCTAAAAATAACCCCGTTGCAATGAAATGTAACTATCACCGATCTACTGCCCATTTGTACTTTTATAATTTAATAATAATAATTAATGAACTAATCAGGTTTTCTGAGGTCTTGATGGTAGATTCATGGCATCAATCCTCTAGGTTCTTTAAAATTGATAAATTAACAAGCGTGGTAATTATTCAGTTATATATTTTTGATGTCCTTAATCAAGTTGTTCGAGTTGCCTGTAAATGTAACAGCTACGTTTATGGAATCCATGCCTACATTTTAAATAATCATTAACGATCTAAGCGTCAGAAAATGTTGCATATTAATAGGTAATACGTGTAAAAAATTAAAAGATAATCAAGAAACTTTATTTTCCCGTAGTTGCTTGTTAATTTCTTGCTGGAATCTCACTATTAATTCTAGGAAATCCTGCATTTCCTGCTTTGTGAGTTCAAGAAGTATAATGGATGATAAATTATGTCGGATAGACTCTTTAAAACTTAAGGACTCTGCCGTTCCGATGGATGTATTGATGGGTTCGCTTTAAAGCGCTTCATTAACAAAATCGATTAATCGCTTCTAGGTAGCATTCACGGCAACTCGGGCAACTTGCTCTTTGAATAATCCGAAAATAGGTAATGAACTAATGGTATAAATTATTCGTCGTTAAATAGATCAACGTGGAAAGTATAAAATACTAAAAACGTTTATTTAATCTTAAAAAATTGTCGGTTAAAAAACATACATAAAATGATTTACTACTGGAATGGCAAAATATGGAACGATATAATTTTACCCTGTGTGCATTTCCGTAAATAACTTCATTTGCTGACGACTTTGCAATTACTTCTAATTTCTGCAACTACAATGGTCGATTTCCCTGCAACACTTAATTCAATTGATCAACAAGTTTCAAATAGTTGCCAATTTAATTATTCTTTTTTGAGGGTATCTGGAGTCCCACTCCCGCAAATTCGCCCTCTGGAAGCCGAGGATCCCTGAACTTCATGGTTTTGTACCGCAGTCCCCGTACATTCAGGTGGCAACAAACGCGCCCAGAAACTTCTAATTGTAATTCATGAAATAAAATCCAACTTATGTCATTCGCACAATAAAAACATATGAGCTAGCTGAATTTCCGTCGTCGTCGAAATATTTATTCATATTAGCTGGGAAAATGAATTAAATCCACACTAATCTTCGAGTGTACATGTGATTCCAGCGGAACCGTAAAATGCGCTGTTTTGAAGATGCACCCTATGACGCCCCCTCCCATATCATAGCAGGTATGATGATTACCTTCATCAACTCAACAAATCAACTAATATCTTTAACAAGCCAAGTAACTCAACAGAAACAGCATTTAATACTCTCGGTATGTCAAGAGAGGCGAAAATACTGAAGCACCAACTTCTACAGCTGCTAGGAGTTGATTGTTTGATTTCCACCGGCACTTTTTCGAAGTTTCTCCAAAATCCCTACGGAAAAGGTCCTGCTCTCTCGGGTCTCTAGAGGGACGGCATTGGTTGACCTCGCGCATTGCTCCTTTCAGCACGAACGTGCTCAGGGAGGAGTTGCACTTGCCATACAATGGCTTCCAAGTTACATCCTTCTAACAGCATAGGCAATGCTTGCGGAGGCCTAAAGCCTGGCTGTTTTATTATCAGACACTAAAAGGACGGAGAACCAGTCTCCACCGACGGACCTGAAGCCCGATGACAGCCACCAGGTCCCAGCCTCCGTCCTTTCGACACCTTAGTCTCTCGAAAGCGACTCGATGACTGGCTTGGGTCAGTCTCAGTTAATATCACTGTCAGGATAACCGTTCCCATTGAGAGCCACAGGACCACCCTTCCACTCACCAGGAGGAATCTGTTCACCGCCCAGGGATGGCTTAACACTGGTTGCCACATGAAGGTTTCCCCGGCCTTGAAGGAGGAAATGCTCTAAAACACATGCATCCTCCCTAACCCCATCAGATCCCAGGGAACGAACCCCATAGGTCCAACGAGAGTTACCACAATTCCCATCAGGAAAGCTACTAAACAGCAGAGTAACCAAACTTCTGCTAAAAGATTCATAGTTATCTCGCCGTTTAGCGGCAGGTGCTAGGGATATTTGTCCATGAAGTGTTTGTTCCTGGATAGTAAATATAATGTGTAAAAAGCTTGGTAGGAATTTTTCCATGCGTTTAATGCGGAGCTTTATTTTACCCCCTTCCATCCGAAATAGGGGATGAGCTACAACTAACCTGGCATTTTGAATGCCATAATTAAACTCAGAGATTACCATAAACACGGATTCGACACCAATCACGGTTTTACGCGTAAGCTATACCAATAAAGAAAATTGAAGTGTCTATCGAACTGTCTGTTCGTATGTATGTATTACAGAAGATATTAATATGATATGAATATAAAAATAAAAATGTTTTCTACAGGAATATTACTTGTAATTGCCGCGCGAAAACCGTTTAAAGGCTTTAAAAAAGGAGATTTAATTTAAATATTTGGGCTCATTTACTTTCGATATATATATATATATATATATATATATATATATTGCAGAAGATATTAATACAATATGAATATAAATATTTATTCTACAGGAAAATTTCTTGTAATTGCCGCGGCGTGTAAACCAACTGCGAGTTATAAGTTCTATTACGCGTTCCTATATCATTCATCCCAATATCTATTGTTGCAGCACCCTGAGAAAAAATAAACTTCTTTGAATCGTTGATACGATGTATACATAAATTGGTTTCATTTCTCGCGTCAGGTAAATTTTAAACTTTCGTAATTGATAATATGAGAATATAAAGGAAGCTATCGAGTTTGCTGTAGAAATCGTTGTAGTGCGAGTCGTTGTGTTACATTATGACCTTTAGTAAATATTTAACCTTCAAGTGGGGGGAAATTTTTATTCTGTTAGAATACTAAAAATATTTATTCATTCCTGCTATTGTACCGGGGGTTTTTTGGCCTTTCACGAGATACTGGGAGTATATTTGGTGTTCATATTGTGACGTTTTAGGTTTTGTTATGTGTTGTCCAAGAATTAAGTAATCTACCGGGATAATATAAAAAAATACCTGGGCAACGTCGGGTCGTCAGCTAGTTTTTAAGTAAAGTAGTCAGGTCTTGCCCCCGAAGTGATTGTTTCCAGGTCGTAAGGACCATGCGTATACAATTTGTTTTATTTTTATCCACGGGTTTCAATTTGGTGTATTGAAGTTTCATCTATAGTATTCAATAGGCGCCGAAATTCTGATTTATTGCGCCTATACTGCGCCAACAGAACGCTGGAAATCTTAATTCGAACACGGATTTAGTGCAAAGTGAGCAAACGCGGAACCTAACGCGCGGACAGTTTTCTCCTACCCAATTCTTGATTCAATATGTGACAAATACGGTCTTTGGACATATTCCTAGCCTCCACTATCTCCCTCACTTTAATTCGACGGCTGTCTCGCACCGTTTGTTGAACTTGAGCGATGTTGTTTGCAGTTTTTCCATCCACATTTAAATTCAGCAACCCAAAATTTCACGGTGGTCCCCGTATCCGGCATCCAACTCGTCTTTGATTCGCGTAGACGTACTGCCATTCAAAAAAAGATATTTAATAGCAGCTCGATTCTCGGGTTTTCCCGTAGACACACTCCAACATTTGTCAAACAACAGCTGCGCGTAGAAAATGGCTGAAATTTTGGTGGGTTCTTTACCAAAGAAGCTCAAACACATTCCCTAGCTTTTGTTGACGAATGCTGGCATCTTCATGTTGAGGTCGGAAAGTCCACCCTCGTATGTTTTAGGTCATCATCTCGTGACTGGAGTAGACAGCTGTGGTTAAACTGGAGTTATTTGTGTAGTAGTGGTAAATATAATTTACTATTTCAGAGTTGTCTACTTACCTTTGATTTGTCACGACTTCGTAAATGAACTAAGAAATCAGAACTGGTAATTTCTCTCGTTAAAAAAAATAACTTATTTCCTTCAATTTGTTTTACAATATTTGATAAACTTATTATTTTAGAGGTTTATCGTCGTGTTATTTATTTGTTAGTGATAAGAAAATGCCACCAGTGAGGTGTCAAAATTTCGGTTGGCGTACGTGTAACGTAAGTCGAGTTCATAATCTTCCAGACAATGATACTGAAGACTGAAAAAGAGCGTAGGCAGCGTTTGGAGGCAAAAAGAATGGGAATTTCTCAAGTGAGCTCTACTACGACTCCGGAAGAACCCATACCGTCGGATACAGGCGAGAGGCGACAAAACAGACAGTAAAACGTAACAATTACCCATGAACGTTTGGCATATAACTTCCGAACAGCACCCCTAGGGGGAGGAGTGGCCTTGGTGGAATTTTTATATGTAATAAAGGCTCATATTTGAGCCGAAAAAGAATTCTTGAGGTCAATTACTTTTATAGTATTTTTCCCGACAATATTTGTGTATAATTTCAACCCCTTGCAGAATTTGAGGGGTGGGAATGGAAATGAATCATATTAAAATAAGTAAATTATCAACTTTGGGTCCGAAACCTGTGTAAAGGGGGTCGTTGTGTTACATTATGACATTTAATATGTAATTAAGGTAAAAATTCATCCCTTAAGTGGGGAAGTAAGTTTATTCTGTCAGAGTATTGAAAATACTTTTTGTCCTGTTATACCGGGAGTATTTTTGACACTATAGATACTGGGAGTATATTTGTGGTTTCATTGTGACGTTTTTGATGCCGGTTTAGTCATGTGTTGACCAGGAATTAAATAATGTTTCAAGATAATATAAATAAATACTCGCTAGATAAATACAGCTAGATTCAGACACGTTTCTCGGTCCTGTGTCTTTTACTAATAGTATATAAATTAACGTCTGTTTTTCACAATAATATATTCACAACCAACAAGGGAAAAGGAATTACTCTTTAAGAACCGAACGTTTACTAATCATCAGCCCTAAAAACATCTAGCAGTTTCGAAGAAGAGTTTCAAAGGAAATCGTTTCGTTACTGAAGAGGACTGTTAATTTATTAGATTTATATAATGTGAAAAACAGACGTGAGTTATATTTTATTTTTAATGGCCACTCCACCGACAAATCTGTCTTCTTTAAAATTATCACGATGAATTGAATAAAAACTTAATGTCTGGTCGTTAATTTATTTGATTTTATTATTGTGAAAAACAGAAGTCAATCTACATTCTAATATGAAATATGTGTTTCATGAAAATGCCTAGTATTTAAGTAACTATAAGAAACAAATATTCTTAAATTCATATTGCACCTTCTTTAGTTCTGTTCTTTCAGTTGGATGATTGAATATGTTCTCAGGTACAGACTACTAGTATCTCAGTATTCCTGTATTCTGATTATGTCCGTATGCTAAGATTTGAAATTCTATTTGTTTTTCCATGTTTGAGGGCCTCTGGACGGATATCGCTTTGAATATTTCAGCGGGCGAACCTTGAACTCTTGATAGACATTCATCGAACCGTTTCCCTATCTTCACTCTCCTCTTAAGACGAAACTTTATCATTGAAAGTCAACGTGGCTTACGGCATAAAACATCGCGATATGATCCTAATTTCTATTCGTCAGTGACCATTCGCATACGAATACGATGCCCTATCAGTAGACGGTAGCGAGGATACATTTTACATATTATGAAAGAATATTTCATTTATCTTGAAAGAGACATACAGAAAATAACTTCGGCTTGAAGCTTGAATGTTGTTGTGATGATGTATTAAAAGATGGAAAGTTTAAGAAAACTCCATGTGTGAAAAGGACCGTGTCACCGATAGTTCAAGGCCTTACAAACAAGAAATCAAATAAATACGTTGTTTATTCTGACTCCGATGTTAAAAATGGTGTTGGTTCCAAAGATCTGCTGAATCTTATATGAGTAAACCTGCAATTCAAGAGAAAATAGTTGCAATATTTATTATTATTATAATACTTAGACGTCAACAGCCTTATACTTAAAATTTAATTTGTATTGAAATGTACCAGGGTATTCCCAGAAGATGGCGGGTTATTGCTCGAAAAGCAACAGTTGTCTGAAATAGCAGTCTTGTAGGAAACTTCATTGTTCAGTGTTTGTCTGACAGCTCAAATAATAAGTGGGTGTTGCGATCTCCATTTAATTTCATTAATGGGCGAAGAATTCCCCATATTTGAGACACAAGTAAACATAAAAGCACCAGAGAGACGAGACATGCAAGTAGCGAAAGTGTCAGAATCACCGTTTGGTGACTTAAAGATCTGTTGTTTGACCCCGGAAATTTTGGAGGACGCGTCCCCTTCTAGAAATTAAGAAGAGAAACCGCGGGCCAAGCTGGAGTTTTGTTGGAGGCTGAGGGTCAGATGATCCGCCATACATCTCATGGTGGGATGGGTGAACGAGATGACCTGGAAGAATGGGGGAAGAAATTTCGGCAGTCGGGCATGGACATTTCAAGAGGGAAGAAGTCTTGAGGAGGGCGTGGTGGTTGATTCACGGCATGGCAGTCATAGAATAAAAGTTGATCAGTCGGGAATGGAACTTGGAAGTAGGAAGATTGGATTTTGACGACGAGCATTCGAATTAGGAAGAAGTATCTTGAGAGAGAGAAGTTTGATTGCAATCTGGGGCAACCTAAAAAGAAGGTAGACGGCAGCGAGCAGAGGGTGCCCCGTCTACGTAATCCGGGCACCAGAATTTCTAGACGGACGACCAAGTACCGACGGCAGAAATCATTATTGGAAAGAGCCTCCTGACGAACGCGGAAGAACTACGCAAGCCGTCTGAATTACTCAAGGGAGGAGGAAGCCGCCGTTTCACAAAGGAGAAAAAGAAAAAGAAAACAGAATCGACTAATTAGTTGCGAATTATTTTTGAATATTATATGAAGTTGAGTTCAACCTTTATCATCATCCGTACATATAGGTAGAAGAAAAATATTATCCTCAATTTTATGCGCTGATAATTCAGAACATTAATGAAATAAGAAGGAAATTTGAATGTACTCATGCGAGTTGACGAAAAACTACAGTAATCGAAAATAGTATGTTCCTTAGAGATG
Source organism: Eucriotettix oculatus (assembly GCA_034510155.1). NCBI lineage: Eukaryota > Metazoa > Arthropoda > Insecta > Orthoptera > Tetrigidae > Eucriotettix > Eucriotettix oculatus. The sequence goes on from CM067380.1 coordinate 82,781,677, forward strand.
CCGTTTATTTCTTGCAGCCATCTTGTGTAATTCGCTTTTGAACAAATTTTTATTTATAAGTTGTTAAATTACTTTCATTTTCGTTTCACGGCCTTAGGAATAAAATGTAGCGAATTTAAATTAATCATTTTCCTGTTTACCGGCCAAGGAGAAACGGAATGTACTGTGCTTGGTGTGACTTCATTAGTGGTTATCTCGTTACCTAGCAACAACATGCAAGAGCCCGCAGCATTTCGCACGCACGCTAGAAAACGCAATAAATTAGCGGTAGAACGCCAGGCTCTGCAGCCAACCAGCTGAAAACTCTGCATTTCCGGATAAAATCCGAATTAATTTAGAGCGGCTATCAGAGGTAATCTACACAGGGGTCTAACGAATAACGTTGGTTATTAAAGTAATTTTATGTGACTCCGTGTTCGCGTTATATTTTGAGTAAGGCCATGTCTCAGGACAATTTCTTGTATAATATTTTACCGGAATGCAATCCAGCCACGAGTTAGTATAATAATATCTAGTAATTGCTACTAAATTGTAACGTCTACTGACTCTGCTAAGCTAGATCTCAATCCCACGGGCATAACGCGCAGATTTTTCCAGATTTTTTTACACTGATGTGAAAATATCATTATTATGAACGAGTAATGAGACGTAATTCAGAAAAACTAATTTAAAAAACTTAAGTGTTCTGCACAATAAACATTGCTTTCATGAATTAATACTTGAAAAAATGAAATTGAAAATCATTACATGTATAATAGCAGGATCAGAGCTCTGATAAATACCACAAACCAGAAAAACCTGTCTAACCAATTTCGGATACAATTATCAGACCTCCATGTTGTTTAAGAAAAAGTTCAGAACAATTCCGTTAACTATTTTTACAGCACATGCCTCTATAAGTACTGTGGATCTAAAACAGATATGAAAGGAAAGTCATTATAATGTAAATGAAATAATTTGGGGGGTTAATTATTTATAATAAATCAGACAAAAATTTACTTCCGCTTTAAAAAATAATAATAATTTTATTTGCAATTATATATATTTACTAAGGGGGATGATTGTATAAATTTCATGGGGTTTCTCGGGATTAATTATTGGGGTGACAGCGTGAAACAGAGATTTTACGGTCGTGACGAACCTGTTTCATCTTATATGCGATTCTGCCCCTGGATGTAAGGAATAGTCGATTCTGGATCTTCCGAGTAGCGTATGTCCTCCCTCCAGGTCGAGTTGTCATCTTGCTCTCGGTCGACGGAAAAGGCAACGAAAACGTGTCTTTTGGAGAAAATTAGCTTTCCTCCTTCTTTACTCCAGAATCTAGCACACGCTGTTTCTTCTCTCATCTCTTACTTCCTCCTCCATTAAACTTACGACTAACACTGACTTATTTAATTGTTCATTTTATTCTTCTCTCCTGCTTCCTCCTCCCTTCCAATTCGAAGTAAGACTGAACTTCTCGCCTTCCTTCAACTTCCGAATAAAACACACTTCTAGCCTACTTCTTCTCGCCTCCCCTACTTCGTCTTTTCTTCAATTTCCAAGACGCGCTGACTGATTTTTCGCATTCACTTCTCTCAGCCAAACTCTTCTTTTCCCCTTCTCTAAGAGAAAACGCCATCCCACTTGAGGTGTCTCCATCAATCGTTTTTTCATCTTTTGCCTCGTGCGGGATTTTTGCGCTGACGAAAGGAAGGGTGTCCTTGGGGCGCTTTCGGGGTTATTGTCGCGGGCTCAAAAAACGCTAATCCCTTGGACGTGCAGGCAGACACGTTCTCTAGGCGACTCCTTAATCCAGGTATTTCCAGCTCTTGTCTGCTCTGTCTCTGAGTTTGAGTCGTTGGAAATATAAATGAAAATTCTGTCAAGTCTTAAGTTTAAAAGTCTTTAAAAATACGCCTGTAATATTAACCCTGTAAGTAATAAAAAAATTGGTTTATTTAAAACCCATTGAATTCAGCAGAATTTTCACTGAGAAAGGACATTGCAATCCGAACCAAATTATTCTTGGAGTAATTTTTTCTGGATAATCCGAATGGGGGTTCCCATTTGAGTTAAGGGGTGCGGGTCGAGTTTCATATCATTAGATGTCCCCCTTTGAGACGAACATTTTTCATTCCAACCTTCTCTGATCCGATGTGTGGTTCTCGAGATACTTCAATGTCTGTAGATATTTTGAGCACCCCGGATATTCATAATTAATTAAATAAAAGACCTAAGAAAGTTTTCAGGCGGAGGTTGTTCCATTTTTAGAAATATAATCTTGGGAGACATAAGCGAACGTGACTTTTATGACCATCAGCGCCGTGCAAAGAGCTTCGTTAACATTGTTACATCCCCTTCAAGGCACAAATTATTACGCAGCGCCCAAAAAAGACCTGTAGAATAACGACATTAGATTCACCGAATACGGCTCGAAAGTGACGTCAGAGGATTTTAAAGCACAGTTTAATGTAACTAAAATAAAATAAATATGGTTATGTTTGCTTCGTTAGTCATCTTGTGAGAATATATGACATACTAGCTGAGGACTCGGTGTTGCCCGGGTATAAATTTATATTATCGCAGTACAATATTTAAATATTGGTCAACACATAACTAAACCGAAAACTTCACAGTATGAACCACAAATATACTCGCAGTATCTCGAGAGAGTCAGAAATTATTCCAGTACAAAACGAGGAATAAATATACTTTCAGTATTCTATCAGAATAAAAATTTTCCCCCACTTAATGGTTACATTTGTACTTAAATCTCATATTAAAGGTCATAACATAACACAGCGACTCACATCACACCGGTTTCGACACCAAACCCGATAATTTCCTTTTTATTATCATATTAGCAATTACTAAATTTTAAATTTTACCTGACGCGAGAAATAAAAACAATTTATGTATACATCGTATCGACGATCTAAAGATGTTCAGTTTTTCTCAATCTGCTGCAACAAGTGGGATGAATGATATAGGAACGTGTAATAGGACATAAATCGCAGTTGGTTTACACGCCGCGGCAATTGCAAGAAATCTTCCCGTAGAATTAATATTTTTATTTATATTATATTAATATTTTCTGCAATATATCGAAATTAAATATGCACGAATCTTTCAATTAAATCTGATTTTTTAAACCCTCAATTTTTCATGGAAATCCGATGATCCGTTTCGGGGCCTATTCCAGACAGACTGTCGGACAGATAGACAGAGACAGACACTTCAATTTTATTTATTGATATAGATTCCAAATTATGTTTGAAAAGAAAAGAAAACAATTGAGTGTTGAAACTATTTTATTAAATTATTTACTGATTACAGTTTCACTCTATTGGCTTACGAGGACGACATTTTCTACAGACAAACTAAACTTATATAGTCTATTGTTGTAGCATCGGGGAAAGTAAAAAGCCTTATTAAAGAGCATACACAATATATCCGATTGCGGCAGTATAATACATCCACTGTCGCAGAACTTGTCATGGAAGTAAAACTTAAAGTAGCCCTGGAGGATATAACTAGCAGGCGGCTTCAAAAGCGGGGGAAAATAGCAAGTAGCAGCAGCTGCCCTTTGAGCAGATAACACGTAGAATAACGACATTAGGTTCGCTGACAGAGTTAACTTTTGATATATTAATTGAAAAAACTTTCAAATACAAATATTCTATATTTTACAAAATGTCTACTCTTGTTATCGTAAATTTTATAAGTAATTCAATTATATAACGAATACAGTACTTATACTCCGACATTAGCCCATTTAATTAATTTCCAGATATTTCATAATATTTTTGTTACGAGTTTGAAGCTGATGAGGAGACTGGATAGCACCTATATGAATAAAAACTCGTCGGTTTTTTATTACGAGCAGTGGTTAGATAAGCCATTAGTTATTTTTTCGAATTGCTACTGTTAACTCCACAGAACTAATAACTTCGTTGAAGGATGGAATCACAAACTGATTTACCACGTTCAGAAATCACGTCGACGTAATTAACATTTTCAAATCGGAAGCTGAGAAATCAAGTCTAGAAAGGTTAAGAAAGTAGCTGAATTTATAAGAAGTGAGAAGAAAGAAGTAGTACATTCGGCTAGATAAGAAAATATCTAGAATTACTCCAAGGTATGAAGAGGGCCGTGATACTGAAAACTTTATAATGACAATTTAAGTAAACGATTTTTAAATATCAGGGTTAATCACTCAGTGGGGTAACCACGTGTAGCAGAGATTTCGTTCACTTGACGAACCTGTTTTATCTTCATTCGAGTCTTAATGCAGGATACTAGGTAACCGGAACTTTTTTCTTCCATCGGATTGAATTGTAAATTTTCCCTCTGCCGGCGGAAAGTGTGATGAACCTGGTGCTGTCGGAGATTTGAAGAAAACACAGTTTCTTCTCCCTCCCTCTGGCCTTCCTTGTTCTCAGTACGTTCTCACTAAAGAGCAACAATTTACACCTCAAATTCACCTATTAATGCACTCTACAGCTTACTCCTCCCTTTCAACATCCGTTCCACTCTCAGCTTTCTCCTCCCTGCCACGTCCTGAACAACTCTCCTCCCTTCCACCTCGCCTTCTCAACGTTTTTAACAACTCTGCTACGCTGCCTCCTCGTCTTCTCAACGTCATGCACCACTCTGGATATTTTTCGGCTTCTCGCCTCTTAGACAAACTCGTACATCCCTTTCTCAAGGGAAAACGCTATCCCACGTGATGTTTGTTCCGCAAATCCTCGTGAGTCCTTTGTCCAGCGCGGGAAATTTTCCATTACACAGGGAACAGTATCCTTCGGAAATTTTGAAGGGTGATTGTTCCTTCAGCAAAACAAGCTTAATAGACCGGCAACCTGTTTACGGGAAATTCCACTTTTACCTGCCTGTTGCCATTTATAATGTTCTTGCTGAATTTTTATGTCCTTTAAAATTCTAAAAGTTTTAACAAAATTAGGGAGGGGTCCTACTGCGCTACACAAGTGTCCTGAATGGACATCAGCCTGAACCTCTCCTAGAAAGAAGTGTACAGATCTCGTTTCCCGTTTATTGGACTTTCTTTCTTGCTTTGATAGCAATTCCACCTCTCAAAATATTCGATACTTCTTTTAACATCCTGTATAATGGAGTAGCAAACCATCATAGTCTTGTCCTCCCGTTGATATTGCTCTGTGTTCACGAGGTAAACACGGGAAAATAGAACGCTAACGATCTGCCCCAAAACCTATGGTTGTAATGAATTATCATCATATTTTATTAAATGTACCATTTCAATTAAATTTCAAATCCGGAAGTTCTATTTACTCTGGTAGCCAAAGCAACTTTTAACATCAGATTTAGTTGTTGCAGCGTTTGTAGATGAGAAACACGATTGCAAGGTAATGTGAACAGTTTGACGGCGTGTCAAGGTACTCTGACGTCCAGCTGAACGTGTGTTGGTGCATTCTCGTTAGTTGTTGGTAGTATGGTGTCTGGGTGCAGGTGTTCCAGGTCCTTGAGCACAAGTGCTTGTTAACAAGGTCGTTAAGGCTGCAGAGGCACGCTTCGCACTTCTCCCGTTTCCGCGCATACGGATTACGAAATTACCCTGTTTTCGTCGTAGTTAATCCCGAGTCATCACTACATATCCAAACGCTATCCTGACACTAATACATATTCATTGTGCTATGCTATATGTAGTCTTTAATTTTTCGGCCTGATATTTATCTCATTTCAAAAATACGTCCTTCAGGCTGACTATATTCACAATTGACTTTCATTATTATATACATAATCATATGATTATATATCCAGTCCAACTCGGTTATAGTAACAACCACGTTATAAAGAGCATAATTTACTTTTTCAATTGTAATCATTGTTTTTGTATCGCAAAACTTTCCTATACTTCCGTTGTATCCTGACTGTTTTATTCATTTGCAGGAATGACTTCTGAAGATGTCGAAAGGACCGAAAGCATAAGGATATGAAAACAGTTAACGTTTAACATTATTTTTCCTTTAAATATTTTATGATGGTGAATTTTAATGAATTGGGTTTTGCCTTGCCCTTTATTAGACTGAGAATGCAAAGTTTCATCTATGTATGGCGAGCCAAGAAAGGGCCAGTGTCTTTCGATCACTGAAAATGTTGAAATTATAAAATGTTGACGTGAGACAAATATTTGGATTATCATCTTCAGCAGCCTGAGGGTAATTGAAGAATAAACTGTTTTACGATCGTCAACATAAAAAGAACGAATAAAATTAGTAGTTGTCAACTGAGAAATTTTGGCAGTGCAATAATTGAGTGGTTTATAATATTATCTGTTGACGGCCTAGGTGCAAACAGAACGATTTGTCAGAAATATTATGAACATTTTATTTTTCAGTTTAGTTTACTTTTGAAATGAAATATTGATTAAGAGGGATATTCAATAATTAAAGAGACAAATTGATCTAGGAAAAAAATTGGTATTTTTTCAAATTGAGACTTTTAGTACTTCTCAACATAATCCTCACAAATAAGAATACACTTGCCCAAAGATGAACTAGTTTATTTATAAGGGTCAAAGTCTTTGTCTTGTTGTTTGAGACAGTTTCCAGAGTTCAATTCTTTGACGTTCTCTTTGTTGATGAACGATTTTATGCGTCCTTGTGTGGACCAAACAAATGATAATCACAGGAAACAAAATTTGGACTGTAGGTAGGATGAAGTAGTATCTCATAATACATTTTGTCAAATGTTTCTAGGATTAGCTTGGCGGTGTGAGGGCGAGCGTTGTCGTGGAGCAATATCACTCTATCGGCACCTACCAAAAAGAAACACTGTTCTTATCACAATAATTTTTAATACGAACCTCCGTACATCCTCATACCCTACCGCCTGGAAGTATGCCAATATTATTATGAGAAACAAACGTAACAAACTAAAATCGCTGCCCGAATGTTACAGACCCATCAGCCTCCTACCAACCCTTTCGAAACTATTCGAAAAACTCTTCCTTGCCCCCCTCTCTAATCAATTATCATCACTTATCCCATCTGTTCAATATGGCTTCAGGCCCAAGCATTCGTGCATTCACCAACTATATTCTGCTACCACCACAATCAATCATGCTTTCGATAATCGAAATTCCTGCATTGGTGTATTTATTGACGCAGAGAATACCTTCGACAAAGTCCATCATCTATCCCTCTTGTCCAAAATAAAAAATTAATTAAACGACAGAAATCATTCAAATTATCTTACTAACCGCTCGTACTCCGTCAAAAATAACAATCATTTCTCCAAAACCTTCCCCATCTCCTCTAGCCTCCCACAAGGTAGCCGTATTAGCCCCTTTCCTGTTAAACAATTACTCTCACGACATTCCTCGTCTTCCATCCACTAAAACAATATTATTTGCCAACGACATAGCTATCCTCTCTTCCTTCAGCTCGGGTTCAAATAGCTCTAAACGACCTGGAAATCTGGACAAAAAACTGGAGGTTCAGCATAAACCCTTCCAAATCTCTTCCATTCACCCTCAAAACCAAACATCCCCTTACTCATTGATTCTATCTTTTTGGCTCCAAAATCCCAGTAAAAAAACTCCATCACTTACCTCGGACTTATTCTAGACTCCAAACGTTCCTGGAAACCCCATCTTACCCACCTTCCATCCAAAATTAACACCAAAATAATACTACTCTATCCATTCCTCAACAGAAACGCACCAATGTCCATCTGCGCCAAAAGACTCCTTTACCTCTCCCTAATCCGCCCCATATGGTCATACGCATGCTCCATTTGGGGATCAACTGACAACTCTATTCAAACCAAGCAAAACAGAATCCTTGGAATCATTTCAAACTCCCCGTGGTACCTTCTAAACTCAGTAATTCACAATGAAATCCAAATTTCACTGATCTTCACCGCAATAAAATCATCCATATCATCCGAAATCAAGAGCTCCATCTATCACCTCAATGACACTGGTCATAGCCACAGCAATTCTCCTCCTCCACACTACATCCTTACACTCTCTCATGCAGGTATAACCAGAAATAAGTTCCCCCCCTAGTTAGCTGGTACCTCATTCTCCGACTCTCTAAAAAAAACCTCTTCTTCAATGTCTGTAATCTGGTACCCTTACTACTCTAAATTCTGATCATATTCAGCGCCAATAATAAGCTGAACAAAGATTAATAATCGCAATAACAAAATAATATTCACAGCTCAGTCATTTCTGTCGCTATAAAATTGTCACTGGACATGTAGACATGTTAATTATTTATTCGACGAATGAATACTATATATCATGTAAAAACTGTAATATCCTCGGATATAAGTTATGGTAATAAAAAGAAAAAAATCTCCATCGCTGGTTCTACTTTGTCCATGAGACGATATGTTTTTATTGAAGCTCATGTAAGCAGCGTGAAGCTGATCCTTTAGAAAATAAAATAGCTTTACAAAACTTTTAGATGAGTTTTTAAACGATTTCTTTGAGTTTTGGTAAATGTGCATTACATGATAAAGTAGTTTTGTAAAAAGGTAAGTATTTAAAACATAAAATATGACTTTTAGGGACGCAAGGCTACGGAGCACTTCAGTAGAGTGCGGATGCAACTCAGTGACAATGGGAGACGCTATGTCACACATACACATATTCCTTTACAATTAACATTATATATGATTTTAGCCACAACGAGCTTCTAATTTGCTGGTGACTCCAGTTGCACCCAAAAAAAAATATTAACCTCACTCTTCAGTTTAGCATTTTTATTTACATAACCACTTAATCTTGTCCATGTCTAAGTGGTAGACTAATCTTCACCTTCAGTAGCATATGAAAGGATTGGGGACGTGGAAGGTAGAGGAAGGTAGCCTAGTATTGACTAGAACCCCTGGGCAATAGTTTAAGGATCCTAGCTGGCTTTAGCCGAAACGTGATGCAGGGAAAAACTTCGAGAGGAAGGGCTGTTGGTACTTTCTCGGATGACTTTAAGAGGCGGAATCGTTTTCAGATACAATTTTCTAGAAACTAGTGTAAGTCATAGAACAACTCATCCGCCCCCTGTTAAGACTGTAGACACCCCTACAAACAGTTCATTGGAAGCTTCCCAGCGGCAGTGCAGATATTCCACGGTTCGTGCTGCCGTTTTCAGACGTCCGAGTAGTTAACACGTTTTAAATGTAAAAGTCTGAAACAGAAGACACGACCAGCTGTGCGTAAAGTGAAGAGTCGAACGTGGACTTCCTTAGCAGCAAACTGCATCGATCCGACTGTTAAAGAAGAGAAGCGACGTCGGCTAACACCAGTCCCACTCTCACCCCCGCCCTCTCACGCTTACGGAAGTTTAATAGCCTCTCTGATGACCCCACAAGTTTTCATTAAACCAAGTTTCCGAATTTTTAAACCTATCTTAACCATCACCAACTAAATATTTAATCCGTAACTGAGTTACTGAGTCATTATCTGTAACGATTTCGAACTAAACTTTACATCATCACCGTATTATTCTGAAACATCCCTACACGCCTATGCTCTTGGTCAGCATGAAACACCTCGATGGCTTCAATTAGAATTGAAATGAATACGGAGGATATTAATTATTTCAGTGCAATATTAATAATGAGCTTTTACAATAAAAAAAATAAAACAATTTACTTTATCCTAAACAAATTTACATCAATATTACACTGTTTATAGTTTAAAACTTTAAGCCGGCAATTCTTTTTTAATTAACACTACATATATATTTACAAAAAATATATAAAACTAACAATTCTCGATCTCTTAACTCAGGGTCATATGTTATGGGCCTTCTTATAGATCAGAATATTTCACACAAAATATACTGGGACCGGCGGTATAGGAAATCAGTTCAAGGTTACAGGGATAATTACCGTGTCGACATAATGGACCTTCCAGTGTCTTTCTCCTTGCAATATCCTCCTATTAGGGTCGTCCTCGATCCGCCGCTGCTATTCTTCCTGCCTCTAATCACATACGATCCACCACTCTCGCCTAAATTCCAATCATCTGACCAGCAATCTCTCTCAAAAATTTCTGGCCAGCCTTTTTAATACCTCTTCCCCATTTCTTTAGTTCATATCCCGAAGATGGCAGAGATGGATACTAGCCGATCACATTTATGGTTACTCTTCTCGGGAAGTAGTAGTTTGCCACTCTCCCTCAAGGTTTTTGAAGGAAAACACCACCCGATGCCGCCAAATCTCACTATAGTTGGGGAACCCCCTCCCCCTGGAGCGCCGTGATGTCTGGGTTTTATTGCCCCTGGCTCAAATACTGTTTTGCTTTGAGTCCGCATCGCCAAAGCCCGAGCAGATATGTTTGACCGTTACAGAATATAACGAACAGAAACAGGTTCTCTTGTCGCCCCAAAGCATTTATGTATGTGCAGAGCGCGACTTTGATTTTCGATAGCGAATGAAAATAGAAAATTGGTACGTAATTTTTTTACTGAGCGACATTTCCTTTATGTCCTGCTGAAACCTCTCTCACTGATTCTCACTCACTGCGCCAAGTTTTTTGGGAAATTTGCCTTGAAAAACTGTTACGCATAACGTTTAAATCTGAGTGTATTAAGGCTCAGTGAAAAACTTTAAACTGAAACTAGCGCGCGGGGCGGAACGGCATATATACTGTATAAGGCGTAATGTAATGTGTTCCTCAAGAAAAAAATGAAAAAGAATAGATTAAGAAAGAGAAAAATATTAGGAAAGACTTGTGCAGTAGCAAAAAAATCTGTTTGTGTAAGGAAAAATTGTTAAAGCGATCAAGCACACACTAAATAAGTACAAAAAATTAAACACAATAGGTGTTAAGACTGACATGAAATTTAATTTTATTGGACTAATTTTTCAGTATGCCCCAAAGCGGCAAAAATTAAAATTCGTTGTTATAAGTTAAAATGATATTATATTAAGTAAGTAAAATAATAAACAAACGTTTTATACTTTTATGAAGTCATTTTTCTTTTTCCACAATTTTCCAAAAATTGTTAATTATTAAATGTCCCGTTCCGCCCAGATTTCCTTTATGTAAGTTTATAAAAAAATTAAATGGTATCGCATAACTAAACTTTAATATAACGTAAAGTTTTCATAGTAAACATTCCTGACAAATCGTTCCGCTCGCACTTTGACCGTCTACAGAAACTTGCGTTGAATTAAAAACCACTCCACTCCCATTATTTTCTTTTGCGTTTGGGAAGGACGAACTGTAGAGCAGTTTATTTTTCATTAACGTTGATACTGTTGACGATGACATTCCAAATTTTTTGGAAACGTCAACATCTTTAACACCACGGTTAACTTTACTCATGAATTCCACCTTTTCACTTATCGAAAGACACTGACACTTTCTTGACTCCATGTTCATAATAACTTTAATTGAACATATTTCTGCATTTGCAGTCTTGTAAAGGGCAGGGTGAAATTTAACTCGGAAAGTTTTCGAAACATACAATGTTTTCTGAGTGTACAAACAATGTTAAATGTTTATTTCGACCTCAGAAGGTACGCAATAAGTAATAAGTAAGTTACGTTATGCAGATAGCGACAGGACTGATGTATTCTGCATATTTCTAAGTTCCCAAAAACAATAATTTCATTTTAAAATGTAAAGTTTGTTGTTATAAGCCAGCCCTTCATGACCGAGTACGGTTGTATAGTTATTGGAACATTTTGAACGATTCATTTTTTTTACAAATAAAAAGATTATTTCGGCCGTAACCGTCAGGGGCTGGAGATGATCCGCGACACTAAATCCTTCACGTGTACACATCCATTAATCTTTTCGGCTGAGGGAGTAGAGGAGTAAATATGATTAATTGCTAAATTTTACGTCTAAGGAAGTCTCAAAACGTCGTTTTTGAATATAGTGATATATTTATATGCTGACTTATTGGCCACTTCTTCTCATTTTAAAGTCAGAAAACTATGTTGTTATTGATTTTTTTATTTTCGGTTTAGCTGAACACGCTTATGATGACTTTTGCATTTTCTCTAATTTGTTATTAGACTGTTGACTTCCAGCAGTACCATTCTTGACGCAATTTTCCATTTCCCTCCCGTACAATGTCAGCATTTCTGTACAGTTCCACGTTGATCTATAACTTACTCACTTGTTGGGCGTGTTATTACAAAGAACAGTGTCTTGGCTGTTCGGCTGATCCATGCAAAGTTATAAAGTCATGTTAAGTAGTGCAGGAAGCTCAGGGCTTCCGTTTCCTGCTCAGCTGCGCGGCCGGGATCTATATTTCCGGAGGCGACGGTTGTAGATAGGTAATAACGTTCCCTGAGAAGTCGTGCACTGTGATTGGTTGCGTTGTGGCCAACTTGTATATTTCACAAACCGAGAAATAGAAAACTGAAACAGTTCTAACCCGTCAACGAAACGATTTTGAACTTTATTCCAAGAATTTATTCAATTTTAAAATTTGAAACTTTCGGTTGGAGTCACAATCATTTTCATAATATTAAATAACTTTTAATGTTGAAGTCTTCAAAGTATTTGATTAAGTTTCTGATTACTAAGACCTAATCCTTCCTTATAACCGATTTTCCCTACACTTATTTGACATCCAAAACGAATTGTTATCATAAAGGTCCAAGTTATGCAACAGCGTCGTTCAAATTAGAAAATTTTAATCTAATCAGGTGGATGCAGTAAACCCGGAGTGTACATTTTTCAATAACCGAGAAAGTTTTCCTTTATTAAATGCAGCTGTGGGTTTCGGGGATCCAGAAAGTACTGCAAGGGTACACATGATATTATTTATATACATTATTATATAGCATAAAATAAATTCTTTAGTTTTCTTAGCCGAAATATGTCTGTGTCAAAATGGTCAAATGAAATAACTATTTTCCGCGTTCACAAAATGCGTTCGAAAAGTTTCCAGACTGAATTTTTTCCTGATATATAAGCTTCAGAGCGGCGCAGATTCAACTAAAAACAATACATGTGCAATTGGCTAATGCAGGTTTTCCGCCAATTTTTCGTGGCTGCGACTATAAGAGTCCGAGATAAGTGAATTACGTTTATTTGAGGCTTTAATGATTTTAAGTTGTTCTGCAAACTAATTTACATTTAACTGCATTAAGTCAATAACAAAACAAGTGAACGATGACAATTGGTGATTGTATCATGTACCAACTTTATTTGTTGCAGATGAAGATCTGGAAGAATTGATTCAGGAAGTGGTTCGTGCTAGCAACAGAGGTGTTTCAGCAGCGAGGAATGTGTCTGGAGAACCCAACTGGAGTTTCGGACAGTCGCTATTCTTCTCCAGTACTGTCGTCACTACTATAGGTGAGAATACTGCAGCAACCATTCACAACTATTAATTTTCCTGCCGTACAGCTTATTTTACATCGGAATATAATGAGTAAATAATGACAATAAATAAAATTGTCGTGAATAGGTTCCGAAGTGGCTCAAGAGATTTCAATGAAAATTTGAGGGTTTACAAAAAGGCAATTTAACTTAAATAATAGTGCATCTTTCATTTCTTTGATGATATTAATATATACATATATATATTCTACGTGAAGGTTTCTTTTCTATACGTGCGTTTAAACCTCAAATGTGAATACGGGTAGCCTATACTCTTCATCTGTTTATGCTTAGAAACGGGTTAACGGATTTCAATGAAAAATTCAGGGATTGAAACAGGAATTTTAACCTAAATTTTCGTGTATGTTCATTTCGATATCTTGAAGAGTTCAGTAGATATTTGTATATTTATAAATCCCTTGAATTTCAGCGAAAACTGCTCTTTTTTTAGTTTACAGGCTACATGAGGGTGATCCTGAAACAGGCAACTCCCCTTTAATAGCATAGGAAAGGAATTCAAAAAGGGGATGCGGAAGGTAGAGCAAGGTAGCCAAGGGTTTACTAGGGCCCCCGGGCTATAGTTTAAGGATCCTACCCGGTGTTTCGCCTAAAGAGATGCAGGTAAAACCCTAGGAAACCTTCATCAGGTACGTAGGGCATTGGGTACTATTCTCACGCCCTTCCGAATGACGGAAGAAGAGTTTAATGTGGGGTCGCAGCATTCCCTTCTCCGTGTCACCACCAGTTTTAGGAGGCAGTTGGCCGACTGATTCAATGGGATCAGCGGACAACTCTTGCATTGTGCCCAAGGTCTTCGACCCCAGTACATACACCTCCCAAAATAGATGAAGGTGTCTCGGCATGTGAGAACTTTGATATAAAAAACAGAAAGAGTACGAGGCATTACCGACATAATCAGGTGAACCCCGCAGTCACTCTGGAGTGAAAGTACCTGCGAGAAAACTCCCACAGGCAATTGGGTTAACAGTTTTTTTTTGGGGGGGGGTTAACAGGCTAAATGAGGATGATCCTAAAACAGGCAACTCCACTTTAATAGCATAGGAAGGGAATTGGAAAGTTTTATTGGCTCAAAAATGTATGAAACCAACTGCGAGTTATAAGGTTTGCCCTGAAGCGATTATAAATAGATGATACCGTGCTTTCTATATATTCAATGAATTCAAATTTATCAAAATTCTGTATCTGTTGTTTCGTTTTTAGGGCAAAACAAAAAGAACTATTTCGGCGCGAACGAATTCGCGGGGGTTAGCTAGTTAAAAATAAAAATCAACTCATATATACTTTAGGAACACGATATATTAGTTCCTTGACTTTCCTTCACTTAAATTGTGTTGTTCTTTAAAAATTCATTTTTCTACCGCTCTAGATTATTTCAAAGATGATCGAGCTTTACAATAGGTTCCTGCAAAGCAGCGACACCTACATCGTATATAAAAAAAAAGATTAGTTTAAATTTATTAGTCCTCTTCTGAGGAAATAGAACAAGTCAATTTGATATTAATTACAAATATGAATAGAATAAAATTAAAATAAATACAATGAGTATTATAACTAGAAGAACATATTTGAAGATACATTAAATAAGATCACTGAAAAAATGTTGTCACTAAAATAAACAATACTATATGCGTAAATAAGAGAAGAAGAAAGGTGTGTGTTCGTTAGGAAAAAGGATGTGCCTAACCAGCACTCAGGCCCGCCTATGCCTATCGGCATTACGGAACGAAAATACTTTCATGACGTGTGGAGTTCTAAAACCCCTCGTATAAACGATGTCTTTACCATTATCAGTCAACAATCCCCCTGAACCGGCCATACGGGTTGAGAGGAAAGGTTATGTCGAATGCATACGGCCCCAACACCTGAGTTTTGACCGTCTCCAAGGGCTGGAGACTTCAGTACTGGACAGGGTTCACCCTCTTCCCAGACCAACTAATGCAACCAACCGGCCGAGAACCGACACCAAAGCACCTGAGAACTGCACGCTGCTCCCTCATTGCCGCGACCTTTCACGTGAACTTGAACAGGGATACCCACGCGAAAATAATAGGCTATGTATTCGCTTTTATCATCCATTATGTCACCTTATACGAGGTGTGTTGAAAAAGTAACAGGAAGTTTGGTTGTTTGGAAGAATTTTATTTATTGTTATACATTAATGTTAAACCCTTCAAAGTCACTACTTTATATGTTATAAACTTATGCCCCCACTTCTTCCAATCCCCGAAACTCTTCTGGGCCTCCATTTTTGTGATACTGGTGTCACTGGCGAATGGCCAGTTGGGGCATCATTGCAGTGTTTTTTTGGCCAAAAAGTTACGAACAAACAATGAAGTATCCAGGTAATAACGACCACCGGCGCTACATACCCATTTATGCTCGAGAAGCTAAATATCAAACATACGAAAATAGAAAAAAAAGAATCATCAAAGACCCACCATGGACGATTCCGGATATTTAGACTGATTTATTATTAGCCACACATCAGCACAAGAATCGTCCAAGAGAATATTGGGACCATAAATTTACTGAATTAATTAAGAAATATGGCCACTCTCAACAAATACATATCACTACAAAGAGCGTGGTAACACGTGATATTTCAATAAAATGTCAACTTCATCGATATGCCAGTACTGTAACATCGGAAATATGTGGAATAATGACAGCCATGAAAGTAATCAAGCAAGTAAATTTTAACAAGTTCATCATATTCTCGAATTCCCGCACGTAACATCTACAACAGGAAAATCAACACGGAAATGAACATTGTTATACATGACATGCACTGTGGTACGCTTTGGAATACCACGTGGTCAGGGATTTTGGGCGCCACCTGCGTAGGTTATTTACGCAGGAAATAAATAAAATAAAATAAATATCCTAAGAAAATGAATTTATTATAAACACAACAACAAAATTATATACGAAATATTTATCTGTCTGGCCTGAAAATTCACCAATTGCGAAAGCTAACAGTGAGTCTCCCTTTCCCAAGGATAACCGTGGTGATTTCGGTTACGAACCCGCGGTCGCGTGATCATTCGTGGCCAACACTTACCAAAAGCCGGAACATTCAGGAACTCTCGGACGCCGCTCGTTCTGTGGCGCTAAATGGACCATCCCTCTCGCCGTCTTTACCACAAGTGTCCATCTCTGAAAAACTCAGAGACGACGGTAAACGTTTCCTCCCTTCCTCTCTACTTTTTTTCATCCTCTTATTGGCCAGCCTATGGCTAAACCCAATATCCACTCCTTAGCCCTTTCTCAGAAAGGGGGCCAAAATAGACGTGTTTGTCCCTTTACGGGATTTTCCAGCGTCACTCTTTGTCCTGAAAGTTCCAACTCTTGGCTTTGTGCTGGCTACAAATGAAATATTTATAAATTATATTATAATGCAACATAGCACCGTGACTTAACGACTGTGGTAGTGGCGAAGGACAAGTACCACTCAAAACCCCATAAACGAATATAGCACACAAAAGAATATGAAGACGACTGCAACTCAGCGCTTATAACATCTCAATCCCTGAACGGTATGTTGAAATATACCTACAACAACATGATAAAGAAATAGCACAATGTATGGAAAACTTTAAAATACAATGATCTTCACAAAAAACGTCAGAGACTTCTATAAGCCAAGTAACAACACAGATTTGGGAATAAAGGAACAGGTGTCCATTGCCAGAATAAGAACTGGACACTGAGAATTAAGCCAAGCTTATCCACTGGATAGATCCATCCCACCCTCAGTCATGTGATCTGTGTAAACATATCATCAATCAATGCCCCAAATACCACCAACACAGACTAAAATACCCACAGGGCAAAAATTACAAATCCATCTAGGACTCCCATGAATATCAAAAAGACATTATTTAATATTGTAAGGACAGTAAGATTTTTGATTTCATTTAAATGTATTTTAATTTGTGTTTTTAAATTTGAAAATCAAATGTAATGAGAACAAATAATTAATTAGTGGTTAACGAGCATAAAAATGGCCATTACCAGTACCTTATTTTGTAAACTCAATATTTTGAATAATATATAAATAAAAAATTTTATAATAAAATGTAAATAATTGGCACCGTGGTCACTAATGACCAGGCAGTAGATGCCACCTTTATAAATAAAAAGAAAAAAAGCAATGAAGTGGAGCAGGTACATTATCGTGAAACAAAAGCCACGAATTGTTTCACTACAAAACCGGACGCTTTATTTTGGATTAATTCGTGCAATCTGCGTTGAACTTGGAGGTAGTGCTCCTTAGTGAACGTTTGACCGAGTTTATGATGGTTTGCACCTGTCGAGTTTCTTCCGGTCTTGGCGATCCAGATTGTCTCCACTGGAAATTGTGCATTAGTTCTGACCTAATTTCCGTAAACATATGTTTCATTATAACTTGGACGCGTTTTATTAGTTCTGCGTCGTTCTTGACTTCTCTGATGGAATGTCAATAGCTAATAAGTAGGAATAGATAAATTCTTAAAGTAAATAAAACAAATTTTGTTAATATTGAAGAAAAATAATAATTGAAATACAGTCAAAATTTTCAACAAAACATTTAATCACTATTTAGTTAATGTAATTAATATTATGACAATTCGTCCATCTTTGTAGTAACTTTTAAATAGAAAATTATATATTACTCAAAGTTGATAATTTTGTTTCGTAGACTTCGTCCAGCGACAGTTGCGGCAGGGATGATTATTATGTCTTAAATAATTAATTATTTCTATGTTGAAAATGTAACATTACAATTTTAAAGAGTGCAAATGTTAAGAGTAAATAATCAATCATCAGTTTTCCTAACTCAATAAGCACACTATTGATCTTATTAAAACAAAGAACAATAATATATTTATACGCGTATAAAATAACAAATATCATCAGGTATAATGAAAAAAAACAAGTTCCGTACTTAAATTTGTTCTATCAACTTTAATAGTAGCAGATTTTATAACCTGAAAGTTTTACTCACAATTCAATAAGAATTTTTATCACTTTAATACATTATTTTAAAACTCTAGCAACAGCATGCATTAAATATAGCAATTTAGTCTGAAAATAATTAGGGTAAAACTGTCAATTGTGTATTCTCATGATAAATAATAAAAAACTAGAGTAAAATTAACTTTCTTTAAATTAGAAATAAATAAATCTAAGATGCATATGGTATATTAAAATTACTCAACTACGAATTTTAGTATATATTTATAATTTTTAAAATACTTTTTAATAATAATTTAATTCAAATCTTTTAGTACGCCGATTTTACTCGCCAATCGCAAACGGCCGGAACTTCCACATGCAGTAATACATTGGTACTAATTTAGCGTGTTGACATTATCGATGCATCTGAATATATTGTCCCGCTGTAATGCGTTTCGAAGCCAGTCATTCGGATGGGCGTGAGAATAGTACCCTATAGCCCGACCTACCTCATGGCAGGTTTTCTAGGGTTTTCCTGCATCTCTTTCGGTGAAACATTGGGTATAATCCTTAAAATATAGCCCTGGGCCCTAGTCAGCCCTTGGCTACTTTGCTCTACCTTCCACATCCGCCGTTTTCAATTCCCTTCCTAAAGGGAAGTTGCCTGTTTTAGGATCACACTCATGTAGCCTGTTAACAAAAAATAAATAAAATAAAAATTTCCATTTCGCGCGTCAATTCAATGGATTTATACTTACTCTTCAATGTATCGAAAGGAAACGTACACGAAAATTCCTCTTTCAATCCATGAAGTTTTCATTGAAATCCGATAAGCCATTACATAAGCATAAACAGATTAAGGGTGTAGGATACCCAAATCCACACGGAGATTTTAACGCAAGTGTGGAAAAGAAACCTTCACATAGAATTAATATATATATTAATATCGTTATCGAAATGAAATATGCACTAATATTTTAATTAAATTGCCTTTTTTAAACCCTCATATTTTCATTGAAATCCGTTGAGCCATTTCGCAGCCTATTCGAGACAAACATAAGGACAGACAGACAGACACTTCAATTTTATTTATTGGTATATATTACAGGTAAGATAGTAATACGAATGAATGTTGGTTAATTTCATACAGTAAACAGTATAACAATCACGTCTATCAGCTCTAGATATAGATATCTAGACGAGGAAGTAGATGTCCTAGATTTATTCCAACAATTTTCTTTGTTATTTTCGTATGGCGAAACTGTATTTTTGTTTTTATAAGGTTACATCGATTACATTTATAAGCCTTCGAAACTGAGAGAATAGTTTGTGTACGATTGTTCCTTAAGCAGTGTTAGCTTTCAAATAACGAAAATAATATATAGGAGGATGGAACGTCAAATAGAATGCGAGTTAGGAGAAAATCATCTTGGTTTTAGGAAGAATGTAGGGACAAAAGAAGCAATATTAACTTTGAGACTAATTTATAAGACAGGATAAGTAAAAACCGTCCTACGTTGATTGCATTTATAGGTCCTGGAGAAAGAGATCACTATGATGATGAATAGAGGGAAAATCATGGTAATGGAGTGTAGTATGGGAAACAGTAGAATAACAAAGATTGGGAAGGGATATTTTGATGGAATTTAAGGAATTTTGCTAATTGGGAAGCGTAATAACTAGGGTATAAATATAGTAGACATAAAGAGTAGGATAGCACAGACAAGGAAGGCTTTCGCGAAGAAGAGGAATTTACGGGTAATATAGGTGTGAATATTAGTAAGTCGTTGATTAAAATCACGAATGAAGCGTGGCGTTATATGGGTGCGAAACATGGACGATCGGAGTTGCGGAAAGGAAAAGAATAGAAGCCTTTGAAACGTAGTGCTATAGGTGAATGCTGAAAATCAGATGGGTGGATAGAATCACTACGGAGAAAGGTTCTAAACAGAATAGGGGAAGAGCGAACAATATGAAGGACGTTGACTAAGGGAAGGGATAGATTAATAGGCCACGTTTTAAGGCACGAGGGTCTTGTAAAATTAGAATTAGAGGGTAGTGTGTGGAGTAAGAACAGAAGAGGGAGTCAAAGGATGGAATAAGCTAAGCTGATTTTGGATGATGAGGATTGTGTTAGTTATGCGGAAATGAAATGGCTTGCGCAAGATAGGTTAGCATTAAGTGTTGCATCATACCAGTCTTAGGACTGAATACTACAATAGCTTTCAGATTTTATAAGTTTGTCATGATGATTGTCCTTAAAGTTACCATTTAAAGTAATAACGAAGAATTATGTTTCGCAATATAGTAGTCGGGGTTATTACTTTGTTGGACATTATGGTTTATTAGTGTTCCGAGAGTTCCCGCCCATGGATCAAATATTCAGATTGGCACTTTCTCCAGACTCGATCCGCGAGATAAAGGAGGGGAATTGGATTTTCGCTTACATCCTTTAAAACGGAGGAAATATATAGGTGCCCATAAAATACGTGTCGTTGCACTTCATTGAGTTCCTTAAACAGAATTTAAGCGCGAGAGGCAGGATTTCTTCCTTAGATTAACGTGGATGCATTAAGAGGTTCCCTTTATTACGTTGTCAGGTCCCGAGATGCGGTGGTTCAGGGCGAAACTTAAACGTCTCACGAGCGTGATGTTGCACGGACGTCATCATCTCTCTGGATTGTCACACGAGCGCTCAGTTCCGCGTACGGGACTTCCCCACTCCATCACAAAGATTACAAACAGTGGCGGCTCGTGAGTGTTTTAAGTTATGTGCTACATCACCCCAAGACAAATTTTAGGAGGATAAAGATATTAATAATACTACTACATCTACAGTAATACAGTAATATGCTACATTTGTAATTTCATCGCTATCACGTGTAATAGAAACGAAATTTTAAAATTGTAAAAATATAAAACCATCTTTGGCGCAAATTCTTAACACGACAGTATTTTTACATATTACATATTTTAAATAAAGGAAGTTAATTTTAGGAAAAAGTCACATATTATGGGAATATTGTATGCAGGATCGTACGGTAATTTTCTCAGATTTATGAAATTCATCGAAATGACTGTTAAACATTTTTTATTTTTAATAAACAATGGTTAAACCAAATAAACCACAGCAAGTGCATAAACAATATAGTTTTAATTAATTCGTCAAAAACATTTAAAACTGTATCCTGATGATGTCAGCACGCTCGTTCCGACGGCGCTCTGCGTTTGGTAGCTCATATTATTGCTGGATCTTAGACGAGCAGTGTGTTAAACAATAATACTACGCATGCGCATTTCTCATTCCAGACAAGATTCTCGTGCTATAAAAAATGTAGCCAAGATATATGCGTGAGGGAGCGCGCTGGAGGCAGAAACTCACACTCTTCAAAGACTATTAATTTAGGGTTTCTTAAAATTACAAAATAAATAAATCCTCCTAAATTAATTCAAGTGCTGTAGCACATATGCACCAGTGGCCACTGATTACAACAGTCCATAATTCATACACATTTAATTTACAGTTTAGCACCAGTGAGGTACAGTGCCTGCCTATAATAATGGATGCTGTCAACCCTGTAGTTTTGTATTATTTGTCGATACGGAGTCAACGCGACAAGAGAGAGAGAAAAAGTGAGAAAATAATGGGTGCATCCAGCAAACAGTGACCGGTATTTGACAGGAAATTTTTACGTGAAACATCCTAAGCTTCAGATGTATCCTCACAAGTTTTTAAACTAATATCGAAATCTTCCTTTGAGAAATTGTTAATCTTGCGCCACACTTGAGCGTGACAGGCCGCAGAGTTGATGTCACACTTCAGCGGGTGCGGGACGTTTAATATCTGGATGATTCACAAAATTAAAACACCTACATCATTTTATTCTTTTATAACGCAATCAGAAACTGTGATAAAATGCCAGAATACACCATCGTCAATAGAAAGTGAATTTCACCAAGTTGCAGGAGTTGCATCATTGACACTTCAAATTAAAAACACAGTTACGTGCATTTATGAAGGCCAGTGATGAATAACGTATACGATAAAAAAACAGTACATATTTTATTTTAACAATCCCCCAGTAGTCCACTACAAAAGAATGCAAAGTTTAGGAGGTAATAAAAATATGTAGAAGAAACATATTCGCTTGTAACTTTCGGAAATACACCAGCCGATTCCGCCAAATCTCACCAAAATAGGGTAACACCCCAGTCGCGACGTGAAGTCTGGATTTTATTGCCCCTGGCTCAAATGCTGTTTCCTTTCTTTTGACTTCGCGCCGCCAAAAGTCCGAGCAGATGTGTTTGACCGTTACAAACTGCAAGTCAAGTAGTTTGAAAGAGCTTTGAAAGAGTATTTAGTAGAAAAGTCAAAGGAATGGTGATACAATTACAAAACTTGACGATTTCCCATATTGAATTTATGTAATTGTATGTAAATAGAGTTATTCGTAGTCTTAGGACCTATTTTCGTCACGTCCGTGAGGTTGCTCCATGAATCGCACGAACGCTCAAGTGTGACACGTCAAACGCATTCTCATGCCTCCACCATGTCCCCTAAAATCAGAGTCATGTGACATTGGCCGAATAGTGTCCCAACTACAATTCACCTCTAATCCTGCAACAAAGCTGCTTCACTTTTCTCCATCCGACAAATTCTATATAACCCCCGGAAAAAGTTTTTATACAATTATGTGGTACGAAAGGAATCTGGGATAGCTGCCACTTAAGCTGAGCCGAACCAAGTAGATTCAACCTGTAAGACTGCTCAGTCTGATCCTTCTCAAAGCTGAAAGCTTCACCCAGTACACGATTAGTTTCCCCTCTTTGTGCGAGGAATGTGCTGTTTTTCTTCCTTCTTTCTTTATTGTGCCCATGCATTGTCCTGCTACGTATTTGTATTAGCCCTGGTACAGTATTTAATTCCACACTTATCTAATTTAATGTGATTTAACCGGCATTAAGCGCGACGGTTTTTCAACACCCACGCCTATATATGCCACGGTACTAGAACACATTTATTAAGTATTTTTCAATGCGTACTCTAAGTAACATGCAACTGAGCTTTGAGAATCTGTGCCGTCAACCCGAAATTAATTTCATATTGGCCATTTCTAGATAATCATTATTATTCTAATACGGGTAAATAATAATTTTTCAATTCTCATTGGTAAGTAGCGACATATCTAAAAATAACGTTTGTTACTGTGACGTCACTGTCGAGTGTACTTTGACGAAAGTCTATTTACTAACTTGCCTCTAAAAATATATTATTAATAGGGCCGGATTCATGATCGATGACCAATTTTAAATATGGGGCCCTTAATAAGTTCCAATATTCCAAGTAGGTGACAAATATGATTTTCGGATATCTAAAGAATAAAACAGCTATATAATTTAGTAATATGTTGATAGTGAAACAATAAATCGTTAACTGAAAGTAATTTTATTCATGACAAGTTGATAGTGCAAACTCTTAGCAAGAACATCATGAAACGAGATGGGAAGCTAATTTTAGGTTTAAAAAAAGGGGGCGGAAATATGTAAGAAATATCTACAAGAGCATCACGGTAAATCTAGATCAGTTAGTAAGAGAAGAAGAGGAGGTGGATGATGAAGAGTTGGAGGACAAACTTTTAAGGTCGGAGTTTTAAAGGTCGCTGACAGATCTGAGCAATGGTAAAGGGCCAGGAATTGATAACATTCCGGGGAAGTTGAAAAGATCATCGGGGGAAGAAGCAATATCATACGAAATCTACAAGAGGAAGAATAGTAGATTTTAGGAATAACATAATTATTCCTATATTGAAGGAGACTGGGACTGATAGATGCGAACAGCACAGTTTAGTACCTCATGCTTGCAAAATATTAACGAAAATAGTCAAAGAGATTGTAAGTTAAGAGATCACTTTGGTTTTAGGAAGAATGTAGGGAGAAGGCAATCAATATTGACTCTGCGTTTAGGAGACACGTTCATGGCATTTGTATATCTAGAAAAAAAAACCTTGAACAAACCCTGGAACAAACTATTAGGGATTTTGAAGATGACATGATTAAAATATGGAGGAAGAAGAGTTATTTATAACCTCTGCAGGTGGCAGTCAGCAGTAATTAGAATTGAAGGGCAAGGAAAGAAATCAGAAATCAAGAAAGGAATAAGACAAGGATGCAGTCTGTCGCGCAGGCTGTTTAACTTATACATAGAACATGCGTTGAAGAAAGTTGGAAATGAATATGGAAAGGGAATCAAACTGCAAGGAGAATAAATAAAAACCCGAACTTTGTTGATGATTTTGTAGTATGAGGAGAGTCAGAAGAAGACTTGAAAAGCATAATAAATGGCATGAACGTATCCTGGAGGAAGGTGATGCGGTGTAGTATGGGAATAGTGGAATAACAAAGGGTATTAGATTAGGAAAGAATGTTTTGAATGAAGTTAAGGGATTCTGATACTTGGGAAGCATAATAACAAGGGAGCTAGAAGTATAGTAGACACAAAGAATAGGATAGTACAGGCAAGGAAGGCATTCGCAAAAAAGAGCAATTTATGGCTAATATGATTATAAATATTAGGAAATCATTAAAAATGTTGGTATGGAGTGTGGCGTTATATGGGTGTGAAACGTGGACGATAGTAGTTACAGACAAAAAGAATAGAAATTTTCTAAATGTGGTGCTATAGGAGAATGCTGAAAATCAGATGGATGGATGGATGGATGGATGGATGGATGGATGGATGGATGGATGGATGGATGGATGGATGGATGGATGAGGTAACTAACCAGGAAATTCTAAGGAGAATAGTGAAATAGAGAACAATTTGGAGGACCTTGACCAAGAGAAGGGATAGATTAATAGGCTACGTTTTGAGTCATGAGGGTCTCGTAACATTAGCGTTAGTGGGAAGTGTGTGGTGTAAGAGTAGAAGAGGCAGGCAAAGTATGGAATACGCTAATCAGATAAGGGAGGATGTGATATAGAAATGAAAAACCTGGCGCAGAATAGGTTAGCACGGAGGATTGCATCAGACCAGTGTTAGGACTGATTACCACAACAACAACACAACAAACTCCGATAATAAGAAATAAAACAATGTATATACTGAATCATTATTGTCCAAACTGATAATCTTTACGACAAAAGTGTGTTATAAGTACTTTAAGAAAAGGTACTAAAAAGGTATTAAATTTCTCATTATATCTTCAAGTCTGACAGAAAATTGATTAAAAATATATTCTACTTCTTATAGACTATAAATCTTTATATTTTAAACGTGTTTTCATCATACAACAGCTAGTAATTCCATCTTCATTTCTATATGTACCAAATTAAGAGGATTTTGTTATTATTATAACACAGTCCCTTTTCAAGAAAGTTTTTACTAATAAAAAGTCAATTAAACGTTTATTGGTGAGATGAACACAAATGTTCACATGGGTTTCTGCTGTAATATCCGTGGTGATGAAAAATAAATAACGAACCGGAGAAAAAGTTGCTGATTTTATTGAAAATTTTATGTTTAGTTTATATTCTATAATTCGGGGGAAATTTTGATGTTTGATCGACAAATTTTTCTTTCTTGCCTTTGACTGAGCAAAGTCACAGATGACATCACCAAATGATAAACCGCGTTGTTTACCACTTTCTATAATCACAAGGCTGATGGAACATCACTCATCTTGAGTCATTGTGGTTCTAATTTCTCCTGAGAAAAGTTAGTTCTCCAGAGCAATTTGCAACTATATTACTAAGATTCAGATAATGAAGTCAAAGCCATTTGGAACGTCGTTGAAAATGTTACTGGCAAAGAAACTGCACTCGTAGATCAAAGTGAAACTTTTCTGGTAATGACGCAAATTGCAAATTTTGTAAATGCTGCTAACTTTCTGGTTAAAGATAATCTTGTGTGTAAAGACGATTATTTTTACTATCTATTGAAAATTCCGCTCCAAAAATTACGAACACTACATTTATTCAGTCGACCTCCTGTGGTGTAGTGGCTAGCGTCGCTGCCTCACAACCCAGGGGTCCCGAGTTCGAATCCAAGCCATGGGCTTAGATGTTTGTGCTGTCATGGATTTTTTCACCAGCCTATGATAGTTCCTATATTGGGCAAATATAGTGTGAAATCAGCCGTGGTTACTTGTATGTGGGAGAAAACTTACGTATTTAAAAAAATATTTCGTATTGTTTATTACGATCCTTCCAAATGTTCGTATTTTGTGGAATATTATATATATGCAACATAAAATGAAATTTTCGGGTTAATTAAAACAATTAATAAGGACAACAAGAGCCACAGAAAGTTGGTGACTTACCTAAAGTTCAAAGGTTGTAGGCATCATTAAGGGTTTGAGATTCTTGAATTTCGGAGGCACCGCCCCCTTCATAAGAAGGTTAGAAAAACATTTCCAGTGACGGCTGGCCTCATAAAATCCAAGAGGCGAACAAGTAAACTTAGGAGCGGAAGGTATGGAGGTCGTTACACTTCGTAAACAGGATATTGAAGAAAAGTACAAGGCAGGCCAAGGCACTTCTCTAGTTAGAAAACGGGGCGGAGCACATCAATGCTCTGGATAAAATTCAGAAACGGGCTGGGGTTTTGTGTGGGGGCGAAACTAAATGGGAACCACTGGATGATAGGAGGAAAGAGGCTAGACTCTACAAAGCTTGCACGGCCTGCTCAGAAATAAGGGAGCGGCTAACTATACCTAAATTTTTCTCTACAAACGACCATATTTACAAAATAAAGGAAAGGGACCAAAGAACGGATGTGGGCAAATATTCCTTCGAAAAAAGGGACTGGAATGCAAGGCTACTAGAGGCTTTCCCTAACAATACAAATGTTTTCTAAAATAATTTAGAAAGACAGAAAGGTTAAGTGCTTATTTTGTAAAAATAAAATAAGGGACATGAAATATTTTAAAATGTATTTTTAATTTTTTTCTGTAATTTATCTTTGTTCTTTTCATTTAACAACAATTTATCTTTGTACTTCAATTTTATCAACACTGCCACCGGATAAATACCAGCCCACCTCTTGTAATAATAACTACAATACAACACATACAAAATTGACGCCATCTTCGTCTTTAATATACTGTATTTCCATAGATTCAGTGCGAGTGAACATAAACTATTACTTGCTACCGCATACATATACTTTTTTAAAATATAATCGCTTTCACGTACATGTAAGGGGTGTCTCACCCCCGCCCGAGTTCTTTCACATGGTTTTAAGAATGTGTCTCTCCACGTTTTTCGCAATTTGTCCACGCGTTTAAATTTTGTATGAACAATTAAAGATATATCCTTTTTATTATATAGATTGAACCACTGTTACTATTTTAACTACTATTGGATTGCAAATTCGCTTTATAAAGTGAGATTTCTCAGAAACTACCCATGAAGAAAATCAATTTCCTCCCGCCTCTTCTGATATTCTATCTCGTGTTATAACTATGCAATCATTACTCTTCTTTCAGTTTTTCATGAACATTGACATCACACTGCAATGTCCAGCTTCAGGTTTCCATGTTCCAATTCCCTCTTGATTCTGTGTCACAGGTTTGGTACTGCAGGGTCCTTGATATTCAGTGTATTAACTGTTTTCCGTTGATGATTTTCACATGTAGTTCTGGTAGATCTTGCTTGGCGGCTCCGACGGTTCAGCTTCAGCTTCTGTAATCGTTTTCCTGAGATGAGATCCGCTCCAGTAATTGGATGTCGTAATTCCGTGCTCGCGTGCAAGCCCCGGCCAACTGACTCCTCAACCTCTCGCTAAATTAACATCCAACACCTACCTCTAAGCGTGTTGCTATTTTCATCATCCTTCTGCCTTAGTTCACCTTCCGATCTCTATTTCATCACTGCTTTTTATCAGTCACTATTCCTCATCGCACTCCAATCTCTCCTCGTCAAAAGTCCCCACTAGCCTAGCAAAAGTTGGTTGTTCTCAACGATCTGAGACCCTCCTCACGCCATTGGGAAGGTTCAATGTCCGCTTCTTTTGTTTCTGCCCGGAAACTTGATGCATTCCATTTTCACAGTTTTTCGCTGATGTTGATGTCAGGAACTAGTGATGAGTCGCGAACTCACCGACACATGTCTCCCTCCCCAGTATACTACTGCAATCACCTGTCCCAAAGAAAGTCTGCCAAAATTATATTATTTAACGATTTAAAATTAAATTAATAATTTAATGGGTACCCAAAAATAAATAAGAAATCATTTATGTTTTTAAAAAAATTAAAGTTTAACGTCGGGTCCTAATACAATGTTACATAGTAACCTAAAAAAACTTACGTTTAAACTGATACATTGAATTAAATCTTATTTAAATTTTGGTATCCTTAAGGAAATTTATAACATTAATTATTTTTTCTTAATTTAATGATTTAGGCTGCCATTTGTTGAGATGAATTCTACGTTGTGTAAAAAATTTATTGCAGTTCAAAAAAATGTGTTCCACAGTCTTTTGTACGTTGCAAGTGTCATATCTAGGTGGTTCCCCTCTAGAAAATAAATAATCAAGTGTAATTTAGCGTTGATCACTCATAATTATGTTTGCTTAAATTTTTATTTGAGAAAACGTAATTAAATATAATCAGTGCTGTACAAGTTACTGGTGAACCATGGTAAATAGCGCTTAAATCGATTTAGAAATGAATGAAATGATTTGTGTGGACTGAATAAGAATACATTGACAATATTCAGAGCAAATATTTATTTTTATTGTTTTACTGTCTTTTATACATTTGTGATAATTGAGTTATTTCTCAATTTTATGGGATGCGTTAAAAGCCCACACAGTTAATTAATCTCTACAAATAAATCGTATTCACGTGGAAACTCTGGACTCTTGTAGCCACCAAGCCTTCACTTAAAAGAGATTCGATTATTTCTCTTACTAGATGAAAGACTTTCCTAATTAAGTAATATTTTGTAGCGCAGTAGGTCTTTTCGCCAATTCTAACGAATTTTGGGATTTTTAAAGAATATAAGTATTCAGCAAGAACATTCCACCGGCGACATCCAGGTAAGAATGGTTTTTCCCGGTGCCAGGCTGACGGACGGGAGACATGCGTGTCTACGTATTTATAATGTTAAGCTTAGTTTTGTTGAAGGAGCATTCACCCTTCAAAATTTCCGAAGAACACTGTTCTCTGTGCCGGAAGGACTCGCGAGGATTGACGGAACAAACATTACGTGGAATACCGTTTTCCCTTGGAGAAGGGACATACGATTCGAGCTGGGAGGTGAGGAGCCGAAAAGTATTCAATGTGGTGCAAGACGTTGAGAAGGCGAGGAGGCAGGGTAAGAGAATGGTTCTAGTCGTTGAGAGAGCGAAGAGGTAGATATAGAGAGTTGATCAGGACGTGAGAGGGAAGAGTATGCTGGAGGGTGCAACAAGAGTTGAAAGTGAGGCGTGAATTTTTGCTCCTTAGTAAAAAGATATTGAGAATAAGGAAGGCTAGAGGGAAGAAGGAGAAAAAACTGAATTTTCCTCAATAACCGGCAGTACGATTTTCATCCCAATTTCCGCCGGCAGAGGGAAAATCTAAAATTCAACGGGAAGGAAGTTCCGGTCCCGTCGTTACCTGCATCAAGACTCTAATGAAGATAAAACAGGTTCGTCAAGTGAACAGAATCTCTCTTGAACTTGGCTTCCTCAATGAGTAATTAACCCTGATATGAAAAAATCGTCCCCTTGAATTTATTTATTTGTAATAGCGAGCAAGGCCCCTTAAAGTGATTGTGCTTTTTAATAATTAAATTATTATATCATAACCTTAAAGTGATTTCATTAAATAATTAAACTAATTAAAAAAACATAATAATTTACCATTTCTTTAATAAAATATAATACCAGATAATGAACGTAGTCTTTCCCGGTGAAATCTTCACGGTTAATCAACCGGGTCAGGTTTTTAAAAGAACACAACGTTTCTGCGGCCATATAGCCTGAAGACGGCGGCAGAAAATGGCCGCAGAAACGTTGTGTTATTTTAAAACCTGGCCCTGTTGGTTAACCGTGAAGATTGCATTTGGATAATACCTGACACTTTCTTTGTAGTTCGAAATTTCGTGTTATGATACGTAGGTTTAATTTAAGATAAAGTGTGGAATAATGGGTAGAATTCGAATAATACAAAGCGGCGTAGAAGAAGTTTGACTGGTATGAATAATGAAAACTCGCGAGTCACCTTTCAAAACTTTCTCCAAAAAATTCGTAGTTTACAAAGAAATTATAGAACAAACTCCAAAAATACATTACAATTCAAATGCTACACAAATTAATTTTCGTTAGAGGCTACTACTAGGCATTCGGTATTGAAAGGAAAGTATCCATACTGAAATGTATCGCCTTTGGTCTAATAGACTACTTTGGCGTTTATTTATAAGCTTATAGACGTCAAAATAATTTAAATATTACTATGATACCTTTCTCTTTTATACCAGGCAGTGATTCACTACCGAGTAGTTGTTAACATTTCTCGTCTTAATTCAAAAGAATTTGTCCTATCTACATTCCCCTTATATTTTGTTAATTATATTAAGAGCACATTTTCCCACCAAACAGTAGTAATTAAATATTTCGATTTCTAAAAGCGATGCTCGGGAAGAACGTCGATGTTGGGGGTTAGGAGAAGAAAATGTGACATCATTCGCCTCTCGGCGCAAGACGCTCTTCGCTGACCCCGGATATTAATTTTTCTCTCACTGCCCAGCGTCAGGACTTAACGCAACTTTCGTAAACTTCTCAAAACTTTAAACATAAACGACGACACCATGATATCCGTCAATGATTAATTATTTAATTCATTCATTATATTTCTTAAAAAGGAAACCAACCAAATTTGTTTGCTTTCTTGTAAATAAAATATTATATTGTTACTGAGCAACCAATGACAAGAGAATATTTGACTATCAGTGATCAAATAATTATGAGAAGGGAGTTGTGATATAATTATTTAAAATAACATATTATTAGGAATATAGTCACAAACTGTTATTTGTCGATAAACATTGTTTCGCACATTTAAAATTCATCTGAATATTTTTTATACAAACGAAAAATATTGAAGAGATTCATATTTTAAAACATAATGGAAAATAATTGTAATAAAAGTGGCTAATTTGGATAATGTTATGCCAATTGCAATTTTAAATTAATTTAATAGAAAACATATCAAATATTTATTTACCTGGTTGACTTAAAAAGAAATCATATTTGAATTTTAATAACGTATGTTCAAG
Source organism: Eucriotettix oculatus (assembly GCA_034510155.1). Classification (NCBI taxonomy): domain Eukaryota; kingdom Metazoa; phylum Arthropoda; class Insecta; order Orthoptera; family Tetrigidae; genus Eucriotettix; species Eucriotettix oculatus. The sequence continues at coordinate 82,813,214 of CM067380.1, forward strand.
AAGGTAGGTATGAATACATTTCTCATTCTGATTTCATTTTCAAGTAATATTGTAATAAATTTTATAATTATTTATATGAGTAATGTGTAGCCTATACCCCTAAATAAAATTGAAGTGTCTGTCTAAATGTTTGTCTCGAATAGGCTCCGAAACGGCTCAACGGATTTCAATGAAAATTTGAGGGTTTAAAAACAGGAAATTTTATTTAAATATTCATGCATATTTCATTTCAATATATTGCAGGAGATGTTAATATTATATATATATATTTCATGTACGCACATTTAAGTCTCCAAAGTGATATGGTCCGAAGCACTCCATCTATTGTTGAAGTAGGATTCGCGCCGTTATTAGCCTGTTGGCAGAGAGCTAACTCCCTGAGAAATAATAAAGTTCTTTGGATCGTCGATACCATATATACGTAAACTGATTTTATTTGTCGTGTCAGGTAAATGTTAATATTTAATAATTGCTCATTTTTATTGGTTCCGAAGCGCAAGTGCGAGTTATAAGGTTTGCCCTGAAGCGATCATACATAGATTATACCGTACTTTTTATATATTCCATTGAATTCAACTTTATCAAAATTCTGTACCTTTTGTTTCGTTTTTTAGGGCAAAATAAAAGGAACATTTCGGCGCGAACGTAGTCGCGGGAGTTAGCTAGTTTTAAATAATGATACTAGCCAATACAGCTGAAATATTCAGTTCCTCTCAATTTAAAAGAATATGAAAAGATCTTCATTTTGCAACTGTTATTTGGTTATAATGTATAAATAAAAATAAGGTTGTATTTTGTGATGTATCTGATTAGTTTTTAGAAGCCTGTTTCCTGTGGCAGAACTTTTAAAATATAGTTTTGCTAAAAAAAATTGTAAAGACGCAGAGAACTTTTTTTGTTGCTGCAATTACATACAGTTTTTAACAAATAGGAATGGCAAGGAAATATTAAACGACAGGAAAACTATTTTTTTGGACTATTTATGTTGACGTAGCGTCTATTTCGGCATTTTTCTTTGTAATTTCCAGCGGTTTTCACGGGTATGAACACGTTTTGGATATGAAAAGATAATTTCGGAGCGGATTTTCTACGTCGCGGAGTCCTTCATCAAATGATTAGAAATTGCGAGGCAGAGCCATTAGTTCACTTCACTGTCGCTGAATGGATCACAAGGGGAACGTTTATCTGGATTTGACGAAATCGAAGCAGCTGCAGAATCACGCAGATTGTGAAAGACACGAATGAAGTGAAATTTATAAATATGTTGACAAAATGCGCCTCAGTTTTTATTAGAAGCTCACAATCCCAGTTCTTTTAATTTGCTTCGAGATCTAAATACCCTTCTATACGTATTCCGAATCCTTTTAAATCGTGATCCATTATGAAGAAATTAAATAAATTACAAGAATTATGTTTTAAAATTAATTTCTGAATGATAAAATATCCTACATTGAAAGTGATCAATTTTAAACAAATTTCGTTTGTATTCTAATTTCGACATTCAGAATGTATTTAGTGTTTTAACTTCACATCAAACATTACAGAATAATTTACATAAATTTGTTATCAAACCGATCGAAATACATTTTCATATTTTTAAATAGTTTTGCTGCTTATGAATACATTAACTTTTATATTTATGTAATACAGCGTTTTATTAAACATTTTGGCATAAAACAAAAACAGAATTCCTTAAATTATTAAAGAGATCGCTGAACTCTCCATAAATCTGCTTCTCCTACCTACGGTGTTAAATACAAACTTACTCTTGGCTTCCATAAATAGCTCGTGCTTTCATCTAAAATGAGCATTTTAGCTATGTCCCGAGACATGAAGAAGGAAATAACTGTTTGACTACTGTAATGAGTGGATATGGCAATCGCCATTTTATTTCGCCACTGGGTGTAGAATTCGCCATATTGGAGCAGCAGTCCAAGTAAACACTAAAGTCCCAGAGAGGCGAGACATGGGACTTAAAAATATGATACCTGAGTCTAGTTCTTTGACCCCGGTAATTTTGGAAGGCCAGAAACCGCGGGCCAAGCTGAATTTTGATTGGAGGCTGAGGGTCAGGTGATCCGCCATGCATTTCATGGTGGGGTAAATGAACGAGATGACCTGCGAGGTTGGATGGGAGAAATTTGGTCAGTCGGGCATGGAGAGTTGAAGAAAGAAGATTTCTGGAGGGTGCGTGGTGTTTAATCCACAGCACGGTAGTCGTGGAGGTGAAATCCGATGAGGTGGGCATGGAGAATTGAACAAGCAGAATGTCAGGAGAGTGCGTGCTAGTTGAGCCACGACGCTAGAGAAATTAGTCAGTCAGGAATGAGCTCTGAAGTAATCAGATGGAGAGAAAAACGAGGAATCTTGCTGGCGTAATAGAAGGAAGGATGTCCATACAATGAGACGAACTGCAAACAGGTGGAGTCTTGTCGAAGTAATTTCCCAGAGCTCAGGAAGGAGCTCCAGAGGCGGCCAGAATTCGTGGAAGACAGACCCCAAGATACCCACGATACCCACGATAAGTCTCAATATTGCCAATATCCAAAAGTGAGTGATGACAATTTTGTTGCTGCACGATAATCCCACAAAAAAATTACCCTTAAGTAGACAGAGTCGTGGTAAATTTTAAAAAAATTGGTCCCTAAAGTCCTATAATTCATTTTTATTTAAATTAAAATCCAACCCCCAAGTTGATTATACTACCATTTATCGTGCCCGGTGCCGCTTACCGCTCTGTGTCTCTGTAAATCTACAAATGAACTGCTCGCCCGACATGTTTCAACAAGCTACAGCAGCTACGAAAGGTATTACGTCAAACAGGGGTTGTGTTGAACGTTGAAACGCGTCTCTCTCAGGCAAGAATAAGACCTTCAATGTTGAACTACAAACGTGTGCACTCTATGCGCAGTGCGCTCATATCACTACACCACATACACAACACATTCTATGCGAACGACACTACATTATTTGAAATATCGCGGAACAGGTACGCAACGGCACTCAGGAAGATTGAGCGCTGAGCTCAGAATGGGAGGATTAAAATCAGCGCCAGAAAGTGTCAGATTATATTGATTTCCAGAAGAAGCTGCTATTCAAACAACTCCTGACATTTTTTGGTGGAAGAATGCGCGGAGCAAGGCAACCCGGTCTCTACTAACGGCGGTTCTTACACCTTTACATAATTTCTTTTATCAACGAATTGTTGGGATCTAATAAGGCCAATTAGTTCCAGATAACGTACTGAAATATTTCTGCAGATACGACCCGGGGAGACTTCCAACTTCCATAAATGTTCCGGAACTCATTGCAATTCTGGTAATCACACCACGCACGTGATCCTTACAGAAACATGTTGCTATAAGCAAATTCCATACTGGCACCAGAAACCATCTTGGTTAATCGGTAATGAACCGACATGATGAGTCTTAAAACATTAAGGGATACGGGGACTGAAATATGAAATTCCTGTAAATGAAAAACTACTGAGGTGAAATTTTAACCGATGGTTAAAAACAGACATATGTAGCAATGTACAAAATTTTGTTTCTGTAAACTTGTTTTTAGTTGAGATATCTTGAAAATTATTTTCAAAATTTGGCAGTTTTGAAAATATTTCTTGCGTTACATACTTGAACATTTTTTTAGTTTTTTTTTACATTAATATGTAGGGTTGACCATTGTTATTAATTGTCCGTATTATTTTGTAAATTGAATAAAAGTGTGGGGGAGAAAATAGTTTTTTAGTAAGACGTTCATACTGGCACTTTTCATCACTTTGAAAATTTGTTTCACCTAAACTACTTGAACAATTCGAAATCTAATACTTTTATTTAACGGTATTAGCATGTAGATTATGTACATGAGGCGAATGAAGTCAATATCTTAATATTTGTGACGCATAGAAGGTTTTTGGTAGCAGAAATCAAGAAGTTGAGAAAAACACATTTTTTTCTGAAGAAAGTAATAATTTATTCATTTCGAATCAAATCCTTTTAAATTGATCCCTGAGCCTTTAAAAATTACGAAATCGAATTAAATGTTTTGTTATATGATCTGTAAGACTTATATGAAAAAAATTAAAAATCTAATTTTTACCAATTTTTGTCAAAACTTCAGATCCCATGTCCCTTAATAAAAACACAGAAATAGGTATAAATGATAGGAGATTCCTTCGACCAAATACTTGGATAGATTCGTATAGGTTTTCAGATGCGTGTATTAATTCTGAACTTGTTGTAGGTTATGGGCACGTGACCCCACTGTCTAAAGGAGGGAAGGTGTTCTGTATGCTGTACGCCATGCTGGGAATTCCGCTGACGCTGGTGCTGTTGACGGCGCTAGTGGAGCGTCTGATGGTGCCGACCACGATGTTGCTGCAGTTCCTCAACTCCCGCCTGGGCCACCTTTATCAGCCCTTCAACATCCGTCTGATGCATCTGATGCTGGTGGCCGCATTCCTGGTGGCCGCCTTCATGCTGGTGCCCGCTGCCGCATTCGCCACCCTCGAACCTGACTGGGACTATCTCGACTCGCTCTACTACTGCTTCATCTCCCTCACTACCGTCGGCCTCGGCGATTATATCCCAGGAGACTCCCCAAACCAGCCCTACCGACCCCTTTACAAGGTTGCTACTACAGGTGAGACTCACAGTACTTACGATTACAAATTTGATTAATATTCCCCTTTTCAATTCCCTTCCTGTGCTATCAAATGGGAGTTACCTGTTTCAGGATCAGCCTCATGTAGCCAGTTACCCAAAAAAGTACCAAGTTTTAGAGAATACGTGTGGGAGCTTTCTCTCACAGATATTTCGCCTCAGAGTGATAATGGGGTTTACCTTTTGGGGATACCTCGTTCTCCAGCAAGGAGCCTGTGGGAGTTTTCTCGCAGGCGCTTCACCCCAGAGTGACTGCGGGGCTCACCTCATTATGTCGGGAATGCCTCGCACTCTCTCTGGGTTTTTTTCTATCAAAGTTCTCACATGCCGAGACACCTTCACCTAATTTAGGAGGTATATGTACAGAGGTCGAAGACCTTGGGCATGTGGCAAGAGTTGTCCGCTGATCCCATTGGATCAGTCAACCAACTGCCTCCTGAAACTGGTGGAGACACGGAGAAGGGAATGCTCCGACTCTACAGCAAACTCGTCTCCCGTCATTCGGAAGGGCGTGAGAATAGTACCCAATGCCCGACCCACCTGATGCAGGTTTTCTAGGGTTTTCCCTGCATCTCTTTAGGTGAGACACCGGGTAGGATCCTTAAACCATAGCCCGGGGGCCCTAGTTAACCCTTGGCTACCTTGCTCTACCTTCCACATCCCCCTTTTCAATTCCCTTCCTATTACAATTAAAGGGGATTTGCCTGTTTCAGGATCATCTTCATATAGCCTGTTACTCTCCCTTTATTAGAGGCGTTCTGAATATATCTAGAGCGTTTAAATAGTAAAGATACATTAAAGTATGAAATTGAGGGCATAATTTGGTTTTGACATACTCATAATGTTCCTTTTTAGTACACAGTAAAGTAATAGACTTCTATGGGTTGCCTTTTAATAATACTATTTATTTGTATGAAGTCAATATGCATTATAAATAGTCAATTTGAGGGGCATTGGTAATTTAGTCACAATATCATTGGAATGTGCCATCTAGAAAACTTTTAAGTGTAACACAATTAAAATAATGCAATCACGGCGTATTATAACATATTAATTATAACAATTTGAAAAACGCTCTGAGTTTCCAGTAAAAATAATAATATAAGCTTTATCATGACGATTTTATCCCTGCATCTGAGTATGTTCTGTGGTTCAATTTGTTCTCAGATTGTTGTATGTAGGACATTCAATCAAGACATGTTGAAGTGTTCCGTATTTTCTCATATTAGACAGTGTACATATTTCTGTTTGATCAATTTGATAAAATATTTTGTTGTAACTTAGATTCAACTTTAAGGATCCAGCGAGTTTAAGTTGTGTGACCAACGTAATTTGAGGCTAGGGGATGGCTAACATCAGATAGGATTCCTATTGTAATTTGTGTCTCGGACAATAAACTGGATACATCAACTATATTCCATGTCACTTTCAATTCTGCCTCTTTTCAGTACTTCATCAGAGCGGAATGGCTGCTTTAATCATCTCGTAGCTTGTAATAATTGCTTTGTAATCTGACGAATCTGGAGAGCTGATGATCAAGAGCTAAAGTCTTATGAACATCAAGCGAAGGTAACGGTTCGAATCTATCTTCCAAAGGCCGCACCATTACTGTAGTACTCTTTTTACGATTTCTACGTCGAGCCTGAAGCTGCCATTTTAAAGCCGGATGGTGCAGCTGTAATAAGCAATTATAGAATTTTGGCTCTATTTGTTCTATTTCTTGCGAGAACTTTAGACCCCATATATCTGCGGCGTATAAGACTGAAAACGTGCCAATGACATTGTGTAGTTTATTTTGCATCCTATGACGTATTTTTTGCGGTTTCCAGCACCATCCATATGTTTCACAAAGCATTTTCATCTTCAGGTAAAGCATTGCTCTAAGCAACATTAAATATCAACATAGCTTTATGACTTAAAAAATTGCAATAAAAGACTGCCAATAAGTCAGCACATAAATTTATCACTATTTATTCAAAAGCGACGTTTCGTCTCCATTTTGTGACTTCCTCAGGCGTAAAATTTAGCAATTCCTGATATTTACTCCTTGCCTCACTCAGCCGAAAAGATTATTGAATGATTGTCAGTTTACTTTACAAGAACCATTTAGAATAAGACACAAAGTCGACTTCGAAACGTCGGCCTATCTAAATTAGTTCTCTTTATTTTATAAGGTTTGTCTATTAATATAAGGTCGTATCTATTTTGATTGGTTCCACAGATGTTAATTTTTGCATTATTGCCATTATTATAGTCAACCCGGTTGATCTCTTGTAAATGGACAACTGGTGACTTACGGCAGGCGACTGAAGACTCGGATTCATCATTCAGACTGACAGTCTTGATTGACCCTGTAATGGAAGAGTGATTTCTGTCATTTGTTTTTCAGGCTACTTGCTGATAGGCTTGACCTTCATGATGCTGACGCTGACCGTGTTCTACGACATTCCGCAACTGAACTTCGGCCTGTTCTTCCTGATGCGTTCCGACGAGACCACCGGCGACCCGGAGAAGGTGCGCCTGCAGACTCCTGGCGCCATCGGACCCAAGTACACCCAGCAGCTGGACGACGGACGCCGGGCCGTGGTCCGCGTCAAGTCCCGACGCGACGACTCCCCCAGCCCCGAGGACACCACCCCCGTGCACGCCCGCCCCTAAGCTCCAACTACTGCATGCTCCAAGTCGGTGTCGTAGCGCTTCCTTTCCCCCTCCCCCACCCCTTCCCCTTCCAAACTCTCCCCGAACAAAACCGACACATCTAGAGATGTCTTCTCGCCGGCAATTATTTTATTTTTACATCGGTAAGCTTTATTGTGGGGTCAATGATAAGGTTGTGATATCAACGCTGAGGAATGTAGTACTGTACTTCTATGACAATCAACCAAAAAGAAGGAGAATCGTTGGGAATGTTAAGAATAAATTATTCGCAGCAAATATATATTTGCTATATGAAAAGATGTTAAAGATTAAATATATATAATTTACATAATACAAAATGAAATAAATTAAAATTAGATACACACGATATTTTTTCCAAAATATGTGCTGCATTTGGTTACTAATGTTTTATCCAAACCATCCTAAGTCGGAGCCTATTTATTTCGTATATAATTATATTTCTAAAGCAGCCTGCATCGTAAAGCACCAAACCATTTGGTATTGTGTAACAGGAGATAAATATTTTAGGATTCCTGAATGTCCACCGACGCTTGATCGAGTTATCCGCCCTAAAGACACATCGCGAACTATCTTTTCTTGAAATATCTCTTCCACGGTAATTTGAAAGTGTTTATCGCTGTTTACAGCTTGTCTACGGTTTACTGACTGGGATACGTAATGAGCCGGTAATGTACTAACTTACGTGGATAAAAGGCACACTGGCTAGGTTTTTCGAATAGGTACTTTCTCATAATAATACAGTAAGGTAATAATATATTTCGACTAAAAATTATAATGAGATTGCCTGAGGAGGAAATATTTCCACGTTTCCATTATAAATAGTTATAATTTAAATACTTAAACCTTCTAGGCTGTAATATTTATAACTCAATAAAACTCCTCTAATTGCATTCATAAACCAAAAAAAAAATACATGCACCTCCGACACAAAAAGAATAATAATTTACAATAATCCTGTACAATCCAGTTCTGTGAAACCGTAGTAAGTGTTCTACATCCCGTGCAAATTACTGTAACTGTACATGTCTCGTACTGTGTATGCTTCTAAATATATATTATATATAATATCTATATATATAATATTTATAAAATGTCTGTTAATTAATCAGTACTTTAAATACAAATGGCAATATCCTGTTTAGGTAAACGAAATATGAATCTATTTAAAACTTTATGCGTGTGTTAAATGTCAAGTTAAATGTTGTGCTAATTTATTTTACTCTTTACTCAGCTACTTTTCGTAACTAACGTCCGCAAACCCGTTTATATTTATTTTTATTATTCGTGAAAAATTTAAATTTCCCGCGCATGACGTGAAATATTTATATGAACAGTTAAAAAAACCTTCATTTACTTTTACCAAATTAATTTACCAAATGAAAATCTGCCATTTATTTTCATCCTGCGCAGGAGAGAAAACTGAACATTGCTAATTTACCAGTGGTGGCTCGTAAGATTTATTAAGTTATGTGCTACATCGCCACAATCAACAATTTTTATGAGTATAACTCCGTAAAATATGAATTAATACTACAACTGCGACGGTGTTACAAATACTCTGGGGCTAATGGCCAAACCCGTAATCAGCTACATTTCCTATTCCGTCTAAAAGCGGAATAATTTAGCACTACGTTGACGCATATTGATGACACTTAAGTATTTTTCATTCTCACATATTTTAAATGAAGTTAATTTTAGGAAAAAGTATTGCATGTTGGCAGTATCGTATGTGCCTACTGCCCCTGAGCACAGAAAGGAGGTAGTTTGTGGAGCTTTCCGGTTATTACAGGAGGGGGGGGGAGAAACGGAATCCATGTGCTCAGCAGTCATGGCCAGCTGACTGCATAAGCACCGCAAGGAGGCCCCTTTAAAGTATTCGAAATTAAAACAGAAATTGACACTATTTCTTCATAAATTTATTTAGTGCTGTAGCACATGAGGATATTTTCACGAGCCGCCACTGTAAACTACTAATGAATTTTGCTGTTTAATACAGGAAACTAACGGCGTAAAACTTCTTTCTAAACGAAATACAATCAAACGTACGGTGACACAAATTTTAAAAGTATTATTTTTCCACTGAAAGTCAATTGGAGCCAAGAAAAATCATTACTTGGCATCCTAACAGAGTGATACTAGGACGTTCAAAAGTGTGATGAAATACACGGCATATCACTCAATAAAGGAACACACACTCGGGAAAATTAGTTGTGGCTGATTAGAAATATTTATTAATTAGTTTAAAAAATATATATAAGCAAAGTTTAACAAGCCATCCACACAGTTTGGGTAATTCTTAACACACAACACATTTGTATCAGTCAAAAATGAAATTGGTATTTCAATTAAAAAGAACGAAATAATATAGATTGTAAACTATTTTTTATTTAACTTACAAAAGGCAAATATTTTCTTATGTGCAATTTTCCGCCATCTATCGGAAAGCAGGATGTTTTCGCCATCTACTAGTTTTTCTATTCAATCCGTATACCTGCATCAAAATAAGAAGCAAAAGTCCATATTCATTGAGTATCCTTAAATTTCGACCTTCCATTTATTAAATACATGTTGTGATAATAGTAGTAACCCTGGCTGCTTAGAGTATAGAATAACCATTATCATAATGAATTACTTTTAGAATTAAATACGTAGTACAAATGTTTAAGGACTACTTCCAATGATGTATCTAATGTTAAAATGTAATTAGTTTTATGTGCTGTGTTTTAGAGCATCTATCAACAAAAGCGCTTTAAATATATCTTATGTCAGACAGCCAATTAATATTTTCTAAATTGTTGCCAGTTTCCCTATTCTAAGCCTGAGCAATAATTTGCGTGTTGAAATGCATTCTCTGTTCTGCAAATATGTTACAGCTTGAGTTTTGCACCAAATGAAATACGTTTGGTTTTATATTTCACTTTTATTTATAATCTAAAAATGTCTAGTTTTGTATTGAAGGACTGCATAAATACACAAGTCTTACAACACTGCATTCTGACTTCATTATTTTGATACCTCAGATCCAAATTCACTTCATGACACGGATCGTACGATTTTTCTTAATGTTGGGTGAGCTTCGTGTTGCGTTCCAATAGCGGAACGCTCGCTTCTAGGATAAGCGTCCACTTGAGATAAAATCTCAAGAGAGCGTCTCGAGATATGTCTCAGGGGGTTGTCCATCAGATATTTTTGGAGACTCGATAATCACTGCAGTTTCGAGACCAGGACACTTCCGTCTCGACTTGAGGGTCAACACGCAGCAAGTTGATCACAATTTTTTTCAATTTAGATTCGTGTCATGCACTAGCTTCACAATTCAGTATATGATTTCGCAAAAGTGAAAAAAAAAATGGGTAAAGGAACAAGTAAAAGTGAAATTGGACGCTAGTTACAAAAGGCTTCTGTACTTCCTTTCAGAAGACTTGTACCTATTATTTCTAAAATATTTGAGAGTTGTTTACAACAGATTCTACACTCACCTTAACAAAAATAGCTTACTCATTGACTGTCAGCTATTTACGGTATACTCTCACTGATGAAACTCTAGAAGAATTAAACGCAAAGCGATATCTTTAACAATTTTTTGTGATATGTCTAAAGCTTTTTATTGTGTTGAAGATTCTATTCTACTGGAAATAATGTATTGCTCTGGATTTATTGGAATATATTTTTCTTGGTTTCAGTCGTATTTAGCAAATAGGAAACAGAGAGCTGCATTAAAAGATCCTTTAACAGGTTAAAAGGTTCATTCTGAATGGGTAGAAATAAAGGTGGGAGTCCCACAGGGTTCAGTGTTGGGTCCTCTATTATTCATAATCCACACAAATAAACTACCCAAAATATTATATACATTTTCAAAAGCTGTAGTGTTTGCAGATGATACAATTGTTTTAATATCTAACAAGCGGCTAATAATGTATTAAATCAATTGCTCAGATGGTTTTCTATCAATGGTCTAAAACATATTTTATACAATTACAAACAACCAATGCGTCCTTAAAGTCTGTAAATCTAGTAAATAATAATGTAATTCATGAAAGTAAGAATACTAAATTTTTAGGACTGTCTGTAGACAATAGACTGAACTGGAAAGAGCATATTAATAAACTATTAAAGCAAAATTCCACAGTTTCTTAAGCTGTAAAAGTTATATCTAATTATATGGTCACGCAAACACGAAAATTAGTATATAATGCATATTTTCATTCTGTATTGTCTTATGGTATTTATAATTCAAAAAAGAGTCATTAGAATAATATGTCTGGTCAACTTAAGAATATTTTGTCAAGGACTTTGAATGAAAGTCAGTATATTCTGTCATTATCTCTTAGTTTGATCAAAGTTGCAGACTCTTCTTCGGACAATGGCAAAAGAAAATTCTAGAACATAAGCACAATACAAAAATTATGAAGATACTGAACAATTTGTGCATTTGGGTGATTACTTAGTCCTGCGTAATATTCACTGAACGTCTATGAGAACGAATAAAACACAGAAAATTGCTTCAATATCCGGCCCGGAGGACCAATATTTTAGTTGTGTATTAGGACTATACTTCCGTGTGGTTTAAATGGGAATTGATATGATTTATTTCTTATTAATACGTCTTGTTGATGATACACACAAACAAACAAAAGACAGAATGAATACAAAACTTCATGCTGTGAAGGAAGGCTCTTCTGTACACACTAATGGTAATTAACAAAATGTCAACTTTGATTTTAAATTCAGTTTGTCATTATTATTTATTTTCCCTTCAAATTATGATTTCCCCAATAATTAAGTATAATAAATACATATTACAATATGTCTTCCAACTATAGGGTTTAATGAAATTAGCATATGATTATAATTGGCTTTCACAAAGTGAGGAGCAAAATAATTAAAAATTAAATATTATTATTACATGCCTCTACCCTAGTATATATTCGTGTTCAGGCTTGGGCAACGGCAGCATCCAGAGGGATATGGGTTTTAATTGCCGATAATGTTTTCTCAACCAAATCATTGAAATTACGCACATCAATGGAAAGGGAATTTCCATTCAAGTTATTGAAAACAGCAAGGACTAGCAATCCCAATTCATCGCTGGGTTACTTAGGTTTTCCTAAGGAAATTAATTGAAGCCAGTCAGGTCTCCTTCTCTAACATGCAATTCACACGTATCATTCCCCAATAAATATACATATATCTGAAACGATTGTTTCTTCCAACGTTATAAGGTTGGGCACAACATCACGTTATATATTCGACTACAGATAAAATAAATTGTTGACAAAATTCATGATTGGTCTTATATAAATTATTCATTTTATACACTCACATTTCACAGTGTTAAAAAATAATTATGCTTTTATATTACAATTAAAGGTATCATTGTTTTCTCCAAAAACCACGAATAATATTTTATCAAAAAAGGTGGAATATTTTAATTTATAAAGTAAATTGCCATTTTGTTACTCAATTTGGCAGTTTCTAATAATGTGAATTCCATAACGTTATATTATCGTATTACCTTGGTTAGTGAGGCCTTTTCAGAAGTTCTCTTTGTAATTGCTCTTTTAATTCTTCTTTCTCCCTAAAGAGCTCCCAATATTTCACCCTATGTTTTATTCAATCCTGTAATTGTTTTTTTGTTACCTTTAAATCATCTGGATAGCTCTCAATGCAGAAGTTGATTTTTCCGGCACAGTATGTGTAGGATATTTACATGATTTTCGTCCACTAATTTTTGCCTATTTCTCGCATTTAGTTTAACCGATCGACCTGCATTTATCTTGCCAATAATTTCAGGCAGCTTCTCTTTAGAGACTGCATTATTTATAAAAGTCGACTCCTCTCTGGTGTGTAATTCAGTTATTCGCACTTGGTAAGTAATTTAGTCGAGTATTGAGTAATTCAGTAATTAAACATGTCTGAAGAACAACTGCTTAGTCGAGTAGTTTAGTCAGCGACTGAACTACTTGACTAAATAATCATTTTACTCTAGAGGCCCCCCAACAGCACGCACCATTTGATACTATCCACTAAACAAGTGTCAATCACTTCATTAGTTCATAGCTGCCGAGCCGTTAGAATGAAGATACAACTTTTAAGTTTGTTGCTAATTATTTGAAACTTGAGTGCCTATGGAACATTAAATCCCCGCTTTATAAAATTAACAAATCAAGCAATTTGGTATGTTGATTGAATCCCGTAATAGTTGATTTTCCAATTCGAAATATATGTGTCAGTGTTGTATATGATTTAGTGGACATTATTATTTTAATTATTTAATGAAATCACTTTAAGGGTATGATATAATAATTTTACTTATATAAAAAACAATCACTTTTAAAGGGGTCCTGCGCGCTATTAAATAAAATAATTTAAGGGGGCGATTTTTAAATATCAGAGTTAATTTCTCATTGGAGTAACCACGTGCAGCAGAGATGTCGTTCATTTGGCGAATCTGTTTTATCTTCCTTCAAGTCTTGATGCAGGTTACTAGGCGACCTTCGGGTTGAATTTTATATTTTCTCTCTGCCGGCGGAAAGTGGGATGAACCTGGTGCTGCCGGTGATTGAGGAAAACCCAAATTTTCCTCATCTTCCCTCTGGCTTCCTTGTTCTCAATACCTTCTCACTAAAGGGCAACAATTCACACCTCCTCTGCCACGTCAACGTCTTGATCAACTCTCCTTCTCTACCTCCTCTCCCTCCACAAGTATAGAACCATTCTCTATCTTCTGGCCCTCTCAACGTCTAGAACTATTCTCCTACTGTGCCTCCTCGCCTTCTCAACGTCTTGGAGCACATGGAATATTTTTTCGGCTCCTCACCTCGCAGCTCAACTCCTATATCCCTACTTCAAAGGAAAACGCTATTCCACGTGATGTTTGTTCCGTCAATCCTCATGAGTCCTTCGTCCGGCGCGGGAAAGTTTCCATGACACAGGGAACAGTTTCCTTCAGAAAGGTTGAATGGTGAATGCTCTATCAGTAAAAACAAGCTTAACATTATAAATACGCCAGCCTGACGCCGGGAAAAAACAATTTTACCTGCCTGTCGCCAGGTAGCATGTTCTTGCTGAGTTTTTACATCCTTTAAAAATCAAAAAAATAATAATAAATTGGGGAGGGGTCCTACTGCGCTACAGTGTTCTTCGACTACATCACGTAGCAAGAAAGTAGAAAACTACCTGTAATTTTGCTTTTCTGGGAATCGATTTCTCAAACAGTTTTCCTTGCGCAGAATTTGTGACCGCAGAAAATAAAAATAATTCCAAAACATTCTTTATGATGTTCTAATGCTATTTCTTTGAGGACAGAAGTAGTACCTCCTAGTTCATTCCTTCTCTGAAATCAATTTTCGTAACCATAGTTTATTTCTTTTGACACATTAGTAATTTATTCTTCTCTACTGCTTCTAAAATAGCCATTGCAATAACTTTTATTAGCTTATTTACTTTGTTGCGTTGCCTGTTGTTCATCTTGCAAATACTAAAATACTGTACGTTTTAGTCAACTGTAGGGTGCGAACGGTTTTTGGTGAATTGCTACTAACTCATTTACTAAACTACTTGCCGCTCGACTAAATTACTTACCAAGTGCGAAAAAGACTTAATTCCCAGTCCAGACTACAACAATACTGAACACTATCTATACCAGGAGTCGGCAACCTTTTTTAATAATCGGGCATATTCCTGAAACGTCAAGGTTCGGCGGTCACCGCCAGATTGGAAGACAATTTTTCAATATGAAAATAATATATAAATAACAAAATTATATTAACAATACTTAAATTTATTCCATACAAACATATTGCACATAATTTTAACTTAATGCGAAGTTGGACATTACAAATATCCAGCTAACGTATTGTAATCTATAGCAATAAATAAAATTGAAGTGTGTCTATATGTCTGACTATCTGCCGTATGTTTGTCTCGAATAGGTTCCGAAACGGCTCAACGGATTTCAATGAAAATTTGAGGGTTTAAAAAAAGGAGATTTAATTTAAATATTCGTGCATTTTTAATTTCTATATATTTCAGAAGATATTAATATTATATGAACATAAAAAATATTAATTCTACGAGAAAATTTCTTGGAATTGCCGCGGCGTGTAAAGCAACTGCGAGTTATAAGTCCTACTACGCGTTCCCACATCATTCAGCCCACTTACTATCTATTGTTGCAGCAGGTAGAGGGAAAATGATCTTCTTTGGATCGTCGATACGATGTATAGATAAACTGGTTTTAGTTCTCGAGTCAGATAATTTTAGTAATTGCTAATTGCTAATTTGAAAACAAAAAGGAAAGTAACTTGTTTAGTGTCGAAAGCTATGTGATGCGAGTCGCTGTGTTACACTATGTTCTTTAATATGCGATTTAAGTAAACATTTAACCATTAAGTGGGGGAAATGTTTTATTCTGTTAGAATACCGAAAATATATTTATTCCTGCTGTTGTACCGGGGGTATTTTGGACTCTCTCGAGATACTGGGAGTATATTTGTGGTTCATAATATGACATTTTTGATGTCGGTTTAGTTATGTGTTCACCAATAATTAAATAATGTACTGGGATAATATAAATAAATACCCAGGCAACGCCGGGTCCCTTGGTAGTTTCGCATATAAATCGAAATCCAAGTTATTAGGCATTAGTCCAAATGAACAAGCTGGGGGATGATCGGTACTTCGAATTTAAGTACTTCAAGTTGGAAAATAAACATTCCCAAACACTCAGTGAGCAAAGAGAGTTCAATTTTAGAGCATAATTTCCCAACAACATTCATTTACATTTGTTTTCTAAATTTCAAAATTTTCCTTTGCGTTGATGTGACATTAATTCAATAACATTTTTTTTTATAATTTTTAATTCTAAGTTCTCCTTGTTTTAAATATTTAAATATGTTGCAATTTTATTAGCAAAGTCACATCAATTAGCAAAAGGTCTAATGAAAAACAGTGTAAATGATCCAAAGTTATGGAAGTCTTTAAATAGATTATTAAATTATTCAATTAAGTAACTAAATATTTGATAAATTGACGAGTTACTGCTTTTCCATCGCAACAATTTTCGGCTAAAGGGGAATATGATCCCCTAAACGTATACATCAGGATTTTCCCTTCATTGTATACTCGTTATCAGACTGTAACGTCTCTATTTGTCACCAATCACGAGTATACGTGAAGGATATATAATTCCACCAGTTCCCAATTTTCTAGCACCATTTTTAAATTTAAAAAACGCGGAAAATATTTCACCATATGTGGTTTTTCAAAGCGCTAATTTAGCTATAATAGTATTTACGGTACCGAGCATCGAAAACATGTTTATTTCGGCCTTGTAATTTCAAATTTAGTTTCATCAGTTTTAACGTCAGCTCTACGCTAGCTATCTCTTGGTTTATGAGAGAGTTGTGCGGTGTTTGTTTACTTTTCAACTGGTGTTAATGTCGGCGATATATCACGCCGGGATCTACCCGTTTGGTCATCATATTTCTAACCTTTGGACCCATCAAGGGGTGAATCTTACACACTACAGCCTATTATCTATTTCGTAATGTATTGGACGACGATGGCATCAGCAGTAGCTTCAGCCAGCTCGGTGCTACAGGACAGGTCACTGGACTCGCTAGATTTGCAACGACAGGCAACCACCTCAACGCTCTTGCAAATATAATCAACACCCTCAGAAATCAGGTATTTCTCAGCATTAGCTAATAACCGTATTTGCATATTCCTTAGTAGTAAAAATGAGGTTCAAACGCTAACGAGCAACTACAAAACGATCAGTATAAAAGGAGATCAAGTCAATATTAGACATATAATGATAATTTCTAATGTATGCCCCATTCACCATAATGACCTAATTATTAAGGAACTTTCCAAAATTAAGTTATCTCCTTCATCCAAGATTACTGCATTAAAGACGAATTCGGCGGACAGCAGATCCTCTCCTTCAGAAAACAATTCTATATCGATCCGCAACAGGTACATAACCTTCCGGAATCTCTCCTACTATCTTTCGAGAATACATCCTTCAGAATATTCTTCTCCCCAAAAAATGATTGCTGTTATCGGTGCAAGAAAATGGGACACTATGCCAAAGAATGACCCCTCCATGACAAAATCTCTCCTAGTAATATCCCCCTTCCTCTAAATTCTATTAAATAAAAAGAGACCATCTCCCGATGCTTCAAGATCCTCAGTAGAAATTTCGGACAAATCTGACTTCCCCAGCTTTGAACCTGCTGTTAGAAAAATACTTTCAAAAAGAACCAAACAATCCCAGAAATTAGTAAACTTTGAAGAAGACATTGAAGCTGCAAGATCCTGCTATACAGAAGGTTACCATTTAACGTAGCTAAAAGTGCACCAGTGAATGCCATAGAGTTAAGAACCCGATGACAATCCTCAGAGACTACAATCTTTCATCCGAAGACACCCTCAATATCATTCAGTTATCCACTCTGCCGTACTGGATGGAGGAGTTAAAGTCAGACTTACGAGACTAAAAAAGTCAATCGCCAAGCAGACTGTGGGAATGATCACGGACCGAGATTCATCGTCCTGAACCACCTTAAACTAACCAATGAAGCGATGGCTTGAATGGATCTGCTATCCAGGAAAAATACTTCCTAAATGATAACATCCAAGAAATAAATAGACCTAATGAATCGCATCGGGAAACTAACGAGGCATTTCAGCGCTGAATGGGATTCTTCTTCCTAGTCCGGAAAGATGTTCATTCTACAATGGAACATCAACAGCTATTGAAAAAGAGAGAACTTCCTAGTTATTGGTAGCAAATTTGAAGCTGTGGGAGGAGGCAGAAATCACAAAGCCAGAACTTCAATAGTAGAAGCAAGTACGTTAGAGGGGATATTCCAGCAGAATCCGTTGATCTAAAGACGCCACTAGAAGCGGTGGCTGTAAAAATCCACTTCTCAACGACACTGATAATATGTAACATCTACCTCCCGCCTAACAATCCCGTCTGACAACCTAATAAAACAACTAGGTGGACGGTTTGTACTGCTAGGGGACAACAAATTATTGGGACAGCAAGGGCAGAATGGTGGAGGATGTAGTAGGCTAACAACTCACTTATAATTAATAATGGAGGCTTCACTCATTTCAACAATTCAACTGGGACAACTTCAAATATAGATACAAGTGCTAGCTGACAAATGCGAATGGTCCACAGCTGAAACCACGTATAACAGTGACCACCTTCCTATAATAACTGACTTAGACATAGCCTCGTCCCAACATACTAACGGATAAATGGTGTGCCAGGGACGGCACCTGCAGAACTATAATAATAATAAGTTTTATTGCCAGAGACAAAATTGTCAATCAAGCTGCAATACAGGATTAGAAAATTACAAACAAATTGGGTTACATAATACACTAATACATACATAAATACACAAAATATATTCAAAGAACGAGGAAGGAAACAGCCTAAAACTCACGCCCGAAATCAATAACATTGCAAATTTGCAAAATGAAGAAGTCAATTCATGGACTATGGTGAAAGGGAAAAAAAGAGGACAGATATAGGAAACGTTTCAAGTAAAGCTGTCCATAAGGCCACAACGACCCATCCGTCACGGTAACGTCATCAAGATCATTGCACAACGCAAACAAACAGAGGTGGAAGAGGCGATCCATAGTTCAGCTGGTGCAGATGTAGAAATCAGTTGCAGTCTACGCAGGGACAGTCACAATAACATCAAGAGCCGTCAGACAAACTCCTACAAAAGAAGATCCTAATTGGGTGGGTCATGAGTACAATTAGAGAAAAGACGCAGGTGACACGATTCTTTAAGTGTCGTGGCTACGGACAGACAAGCAGAACCTGTGCTTCGGTGCGGACAAAGCCACCGCACAGTCCGAAGCTGTTCTAACGACCCAGAGTGCTCAGTGTGCAAGGAAAACAACGAAGCTGATTACAAGCACTTTCTTGTCACTAAGATATTCTATCACTTCAGTGGGAAATAACAAAAATTAACACCGGTAAGGGACCTAACAATAATACAAATTAATCTTTGAAGAGGCAAGCAGACGCAGGAATCATTACTTCAGATATTTCAGGAGAGACAGGTGAATATGGCAATAATAAGCTAACCTTACCGTAAATTGGAATCGTGCATATGGTTTCAAGACTCGACAGGCAAGTCAGTAATTATAGTCAACAACAGATACCTGCACAACAGCAAGGAAGACCACAGGGGTTTCGTTTGGCCAGAGGTGAATGGAATACCCTACGCCTAACGTGAACGTCATGGATTTCGAGGATAACTTGGAAGACCTGGACGACAGTATAGCCGCCTCAAAAGACGAACTACTATATGCTGGTGATTTCAACACAAAGTCCAAGGAGTGGGAGTCGCACAAAAGCGACAGGAGGACGACGCTGCTAACGGACCTGATGACGAGGAGAAATCACCTAGCTCTTAATAACGGCGGTGCTGCAACTTTGAAGAAAGGCCTCTTCAAATCAGTAATCCATGCAAAGCCGATGCTAGGAACTCCGTTTACCGTTAGACGCTTGATGATCCTCCAACGAGTGCCGAGTGCCGTTGGCGTTGGAACACGTTGTCGGTCTTTGGACCCGAGTCAATGGTGTTTCCTCTTCACACTGCAGCCACACGATTCCGCCAACCCAGTCAAATCACTTCAATCAAGTTTTGTTAATATATTCGTATCGGTGATTTGTGCTTTGCCAATTACGTTTTCATTACGTATATGTTCATAATTTATATATTTTCAATAATATTTATTAAAGAAATAGTATTTTTGTACACTAGAAGTTTATAAAATAATGAGTTTTTTTTAATATTTTTTCATTAAAAAAATTGCTGTTTTGATCGAAATTACACGCTTAAATAGGTAAAAAGCTCATTTACAATATTGAAATTAGAATACGTTTCCACCTTCGAATATAGGGACCTCCTCAGCTACTTCAATAAAATAATAAGAAAAGTTCTCTTGCGCCCAGAATGTCCGAGGTCGAAATGAGTGGAAATTTCATTTAGGCCTCGGACGTTGCAGTAGCAACAAAAACTTATTGCATTATTTAATTTACATAACTGAGGAGGTCCTTGAAATTAGGGAACGGAGCGTATTCTAATTAAATTTTTACCTTGCTAGCTTTGGCCACTCTTTGTTTTTTTATTTACAATATTACGTCAGATAATTTAATTAATTTATTTATAATAATGAAATTAATTAATAGTCCTATCAATTTTCTATATTTTCTATATTTTAATAAGCTTTTATTTTTCCACGGTTGTAAACAACGCATTTATATTATCAAATCTTGTAGTTTTTATTGTTTTATTCGTTGAAATGTGTGACTTTACTGTAAAATAATAATAATTTGCAACAATACAAGTAGCAATAATAACATCCTCACAATCCTCAATTTTAAACATAATTTTCTGACTTTAAGTTTAAAATAAATAAAAATATGGCCAATAAGTCAGCAATTAATTATATTACTATTTAATTAATACAAATACAACGTTTCGTTCAACTTTGAGGACTTCTTCAGGTAAATTGTAAAATGAATGAACTGTTTACATTAGAATAATTCGGTATCGCGGGTCATCTCCCGTGACGGTTGTGGCCGAACTGATGAAACGTAGTATTTGTATTAATTAAATAGTAATAAAATTAATTGCTCCCTTATTGGCCGTCTTTTTAATTATCTTCCATTTTATCTAGTATATAACATTCGCACTTAAGATAATATTGAAGCAACGTTTGAATGGAATGTATTGGATGAAACCTTCACTCCAGGCTCTCACTTGCCACTGCTAATCGTCGATTTTGGACTCAAATTTTACAGGCAAACATTTGAGTGAAACGTTCACCGCATCGTGTGGTGCCGACAAGGTTTCCAGATAATTGCACAGTCGGACCGTGCAAGAAAATGTCATCCTTAGCGACCATATGTACATTGAATTAATAATAAGAATAACTAGAAAAAATCAGAAAAACAGACTAGACCGACAACCCGTTGGAATGCTATCAAACTGGACACACGTAAATTAGAACAATACCTCAACGAGCAGAAGATCTTGAACGAAATGAAAAGGACAAAAGTGAACGGAGAACCAGAAGACGTAGTAAAATCCCAGAAGGAGGCAGCAGAACACTTATGGGAAACCGATGAACTGCTGGGCTTGGAGTTCCACCAAACTACTTGCGATAATTGTAAATGACACACTGCAGAAGACACAGAAGTGGCTCACGGGAAAAGACCTGTAAATGGCTGCAAACAGAACTGAAGCACTGTTAATAACAAAGAGAGAATAAGTAAAAGTGAAGCAATTGAAACATGGCGTGATGCTGCGCCGCATTCGGATGCAGCACAAAGGAATGGGACAAGACAGTTATTCCTCCCATAACTCTTCACACTTAATTATTCATCGATCTAAAGGCATATGAACTACCTGGACATGTCATTTTGAATAAAATATTATTTGTTATTTACAGTTGTTTTTATTCAATTCCGACCCTTATGGGCAAACACCTTGTGAAGGTGATTAATAAATTATTTGACATACTCAATTCATATTTATATTAGTAAGTAAATTTCCTTCTCTGCGAAAGCCTTCCTTGCCTGTGCTATCCTACTCTATTTATTACTCTGCCCAAGTACCAGAATTCCTTAACTTCCTTAAAAAATCCCTTCCCAATCTAACAGCCTTTGTTATTCCACTGTTTCCCATACTACACTCCATTACCCTGATTTTCCCTCTATTAATCCTCATGTTGTACTCATCCTCCAGGATCACGTTTACGCCACTTATTATGTTTTCCAAGTATTCTTCTGACTCCCCTAATACTACAGTATCATCTCCAAAATGTAGGGTTATTTCTTCTCCGTGCAGTTTGATTCCCTTTTCATATTCATTTTTAACTTCCTTCATTGTCTGTTCTATAAATAAGTTGAATAGCATGCATCCTTGTCTTACTCCTTTCTTGCCTTCAATTCTAACTAGTCCTGACTGTCATCTGTAGAAGTTGTGGATATATTATTCCTGTCGTGTGTTCGAGTTCACATTATCAAAGGCTTTATCTAAATCTAGAAATGCCATGAACGTAGACCCGTTTCTTCTTATTCTGTCTTCTATAGTTAGACGCAGGGTCAATATTGCTTCTCTTCATAAAACCAAAGTGATCTTTTAATACTCATTTTATTTCACGTTCGATTCCCCTATATACTATTTTGCATTTATGAGATATTTTCAATGGGGTATAATATAAATTAATAATAAAATAGGAACTGTCTATATTCAGTAGACAATTATAATTACAATGAAATTATTTATCCCATATCTCCTACCAATTACTTTTTAAGGTGATTTTCTTGAATTACACTATTCATAGTAAGAAAACTAAAAGTGATGGTGAAATGTGAAGCCTGTTTGAAAGTTATTGAGAAAAGCGTCATTACTAACGAGAAAGGCCTACTTACAATAAAGGACCGTGTAGGATTGATATTATCAGATGTCTGTTATTAATATTTGTAAAGTTTGTGACAATATATATATATATATATATATATATATATATATATATATATATATAAATGAGAGTGGGAACTAGAGTCCCTCGCATCCAAGCTTCCATCTCCATTTATCTTTCCAATCTTCATCTCGAATACATCTGTCCTCCATTGCTGTCCTCCATCATTCCATGTAAGTTTAGGTCTTCCTTTTTTCTTTCGTTTTGGGGGTTGCCAGTGAAATATTCTTAATGGCCACCATTCCTCTGGCATTCGTCTCAAATGTTCATACCAATTCAACCTCCTACCTTGTATTGTATCTAAGATATTTAGTGATATAACGCCCATTACTTACCGAATGTATTAATTTCTTATCCTTTCTGTTCTTGTCACACCACAGCTGCTGACAAAATATTTAGTTGCAAAAAGAACCGAACTCACAGAAGACTGCGGCTTCTATGATCCTTTTTGATAAAACAATACATGAAACAGAAGAATAAACTCAATTCATTATCAGAGGCGATATACAGTAAATTGAAGAAAATCCCAAAAACTGCCACCATCCCGATGAAAGGCGAAACCGGAACCAGGTTGGATTACGTCCAGAGCCCAGCAGCTATGGAGTTCATAACGCAAGATTTAATTAAAGATATTTAGCCTAACTCAGATACCGGACATTGTAATAGTTGCATGTGTTTATCTCACTCGTGATCTTTAAATCTGTAAACTTTAATAAATAAGTTTTTACCGTAAATTCTGTTAGATAGCCGAGTTTTACTAACCATGGTTTTTGTTCCAATTCAACACAGTTCTCATTCCTTGATGTCAAGAATTATTTAACCTGAGGTAATAAATTTAAAACCTACTTGAAATGAATTAGGGGGAATTTAATTATTTATTTTAATATATATTAATAATATTTTTATAATAAGTAAAAAAACAATTTACTTGGTCCAGAACAAATTTACATTTATCTTACAATGCTGCTAAATCTCTATACCGGCAATTCTTTCTCAATTAAAACTACAAATATATTTACGTAAAAAATTATACACATTAAATTCTTAAAACCTACAATTTTCTAACTCTACACTCATGGTCGTATATTATGGGCCTTCTCATGGATCAAAATATAATCATACAAAATCTACTCGGACCTGGCAGTATAGGAAGTCATCAAAACGGGTTACAGGAGTAATTTACCGTGTCAGCTTAGTGAATATTCCAGCTCCTTCCTCATAGCAATTTCCTCCTCAGAGTCGCCACCGCTATTTGTCCCTGGTTCAGGACAATTTCCGGTTATCCTCCTTCTCTTGGACTACCTGTCCAATAATGCCGATCATCTGTCCAGCAATCTCCCTCTAAATCAGCCTTTCCATCTCTCTCAAAATCTCTCCCGTCTCACCGCTCTCGAAAAATCTCTCTGCAAGCTTTTATACAGATGAGACATGGTGCGGACAGAACCACGGTATGCAATATGGATGGCAAGAAAAAGTTCCAAATGTTCAAGAGTTTGCAAATTTTGATAGGTTTAGCGGCTCGGTGCAAGAGGTTGATAATATGGCTTTAGAACACTATGAGGTTCTAACGTTATTGGAAAGTTTTCTCCAAATAAAATTCGCTAACAACCAGGAAGAGGGGGGGCGGAGAAAGGTCGGGTCTAGGTCAGCGGGCAGGGGTGCCACCCTACTTTAGACTTCCGGTCCAATAAACCTTTCCTTTATTACTTCACTTTTAAAAAAATCGTACAAAACTTTGGAGCGTTGCTACATCACTGAAGCTTATAATTTATATTTACGACTTTCAACCACTATAAGAAACGCTTTGCCCCACTCTTCTGCGATGAAAACTGTCCAAGAGCTAGTAGAGGTTCACTAATTAATTTTAAATAAAGGAAGAAAAACAGATGATTCCAACTTTGCGGATAGGATTGAAAGGGTGTGATTTATTAAATATTCAGACCATTTGAAGCAATTGTTTGAAATCTATGAGTTGTCAAAGTTGTAAAAGAATGACAAAAACCCTATCAGTTTTTTCGCCAATCCGCACGTATAAAATGTCTTTAATTTTTTTATTTACATATCATAAAATGACTTTAATTTATGCGTACAATGAGACCTTTCACAATAACGTTGGGCAGAGTGAGGCTTCAAACTCAGGGCTCTACTATTTTGACGATGACAGTAAGTGCAGTCAACGAGTCACTTTATCCAGGAGTTCGGACGGGCAAAAGGTTCATTACTGTTATAAGATAGAAGCCGACGAGTTTTCGCAATATGTGCAAGGCCAACCTAACTCGAGTTCCACAATCTAAGAGAATTGAATATAAAATTCCAGTTGTAAGTTTCACTAGTTTCCTCAATCATTCTGTAGCAAAGGTTGTCACTCCAGGTCTGCACAGAGTCGAATAAAGCCCGACACGAAACTTTTCTGCACTTGAATGCAAGGTAACGTGCGAGGTGACTTATGAGCCTCGTAGTGATCCACGTGTTCTTCGGAAATTTATATTTATTTCCTGAATAGCAGGCATATCCTCGTAAGAGCTCCTACAACCAACCACCTAGAAAGAAAAATTTCTAGATTTATTTCAACAGCTAACATAATTTTATTGGAATTACTAAGGGCTTACATGTAGCAAGCCGCTTTCAAGATTAAGTGTTTACATACAAATTTACTGTTGCAGACTTCTGACCTAACTTGGTCTCTACATCACATCCTCGGAAGGTGCCCTATTGCAGCATACGGCTTGCCTATATCCAGGAAACGCTATTTGCCTAGTCTTCTAATTAGCCAAAACATGCGGGTAGAGCGGATATGGGTTGAAATTGTGGTAACAAACTTAACTGTTACTACAAAGAAATAAATTTAATTATGTATAAGTACATATTTGCCACCAACGACGTAGTTAATTATTTTTAGTTGCATTTTCAATTTCAACCGAGCTCGTCAATTAATACCTCCACAGCACACAAATAACATGTGATCGTGTTCCGTGACGGGGCGTGGGTCTCAGCTGCCCCCTTATTTAGGCATTTACATCCAAATTTACAGAAATTCTAAACAATTTGTGTACTGTAGTGTTAAAAATTTTAGTTCAGATTACGAGTTCTCTTTTGTGGAGTTTTGCCGCCCACCAAAAAGTGCCACCAGGGGCAGCGCCCTACTATCTCTGTAACTGCTTATTGTCCGTAGTGTTTGTTCTATCAATTACAATCAACTCCTGAAAATTTTGGCATGTATAAATCTAATTTCTATTAAAACATTGACGAAAAAGCAATTTTTCCACATTGTTGACATTGACTATCTGTTCTGAATTACACAGCTGTGCATGTGTAAATTTTTATGAGAGATTCTAAATTTACCACAGAAAGTAATTTTAAAAACTGCAATTCAAGTTATAAATCCATATAAATGCAAATAATTTTGAGAAATCTATATAATAAATATACAAGATGTAAAAACTATAATCATAGAGCAGGTTTCATCGGCCAGTCATATAAATACTGCAATTACTTTAACTTAAATGATGGTATTTTCATTACAGAGGAGTTATTGCAACATATATAATTACAGAAGCTAAATAATTGATGAAAACATTAACTTGTTTGTTTCACTTAACAGTTTCAAGTTTTATAATTTGGAGTAACAGCACTTTCAGGAATAATGTCATCAAGTCTTGTTGGGAATGTATGTTTCAGTATCTTTTGTAAAAAAGGTTGATTTTATTTCTTCAAATTTAAAGTTTTAATGATACATCACCTCAAGTAAAAATAGTCAAAAATAAAGTAAATAAAATTTGGCAATATGTTTTCCAAGCAATATTTGAAACATTCAGAAAATTATTGTGCAAATATTTTACAAAAAAATCCACATAGGTCATACTGTATTAACACTAATTTTTATAACATTATATGCACATGAAACTAGTTCAGAGCATTTACAGACAATTTAATGGGTAAATAAAATATTAAATTCATGTTTCCCTGCAGTTCACATTTTTATTTATAGTGTATAAATAGTAAAAAACTAATACGGTAGTAATTATTTTGTACGTAGACTACCATTAAAAATTTAAATGACTATTTTCAAACTATTATTTTCTATCTTCTTGTATTCTTATTAATGATCTGCAAATTTGGAAAATTTCTGAAATCCTGTGCTCAACAACTCAAGATTTTTGAGTTGGCTTATGTTGGCAATTACAAAATTTACTGCTCAAGTTATTAAAGGCTATCATAAATAATTTTAATAACCATTTTCAAACTTCTATTTTTATTCTTCTTCTATTCACATTAATGATCTACAAATTTTGAAAAATTCTGAAATCCTGTGCCCAACTGACACAAGAGTCTTAACTTGGCAGAATTTAAAATGTACCATGTAAGTACTTAAACATAACTTCAAACCCATGTTAAGAATGTCACATCCACATTAGTCTAGTTTCATATGCATATCAAGCTTTTCTGTAGTCCATATTTTACACAGCACATTAAAATAAATGTTAACAGTTATGATCTACGGAACCCATTTTTAAATTCCATTCACTCGATATATTTCATATAAAAAGATTCTTTCTTATGGACACAATGTGCACTTTGTAAACAGAAAAGAAATATTCGGAATACAACACAACTATAATTACACACCTTGTAAATACTTTTGGTATAAATAATATTGCTGTAAGGGATTCAGTCAGCTTTCTAAACTGTCATCCATAGATAAAATC
The DNA here is from genome assembly GCA_034510155.1 of Eucriotettix oculatus. NCBI lineage: Eukaryota > Metazoa > Arthropoda > Insecta > Orthoptera > Tetrigidae > Eucriotettix > Eucriotettix oculatus. The sequence goes on from CM067380.1 coordinate 82,840,794, forward strand.
ATATTAATCACAATAACATAGGTTAATTAAAGATTATCCCAGATGGGACGTTTTCCTTATTAGAATTATTTATAAATCAGAACTTGCAAAAAATATATTTTCAAGATATATATATATGAATATGTTTATTTGTATTATATATATGTATATATAGTATGGTGAGGTTTGGAAGGAGATTAACTCCACTGTTGAAATATGATAACTTTAAGACGCGGAGCATTCAAGACGATGTGTTCAATTGTCACAAAATACACTGTAATAGAATTTGTGTTCACCAACACATTATTTAGTGAAACAAAACACTGAGACATACAGAAATTACATCAACTTAAGTCAGATGAAACACTGAATATTCCACTACACCAAATTACTTTTCTGCAAATGATACGTGCAGAAGTGAAAGATTAATTAAAGTCACTCTCATCTACCCACACCTAAAATATTTTACCGAAATACCCACAAATTGGTAAAATATTCTCACTGCTGACAAGACATCGGGCACAGGTATTATTGAGATTCTCAATACCAATAGTATAAACATTATTTCTTTCTTATCATCTGTTAAATCTTCCATTATCCTTTCACGATTTTATAATTTATACTTTGTGGCAAACTATTTCTTTCCACAGTATACACAAGTATCGACATGTTCACAAACAATCTTTACTGGGCAGTGTTTGACATGTCATTGATTTTATTATAAATATACAAACACTACAGGAGCATATGGGCAACAACACGAGTACTGGATTTTCCAATACTCAAACACACACACGCTAGCTAAAATGATCAGGGAAATATTCCTATACTGTCATTGATGTTTATATTCTCCTCTAAATGAAAACCATTTCAGGTACTGTCCAAGGTGATGAACATTAAATACCATCGGGCAGAGAGAATGAGAATCAATTGATGAATACAAATGAACGGAAACCATAAATATACTAAATAAAACTGTATGCCACAAAATATAAAATTAATCAAGCATATGAAGAACAATAATTAAATAGTATCATTTATAGTGAAGAGACGACGAACCTCACGCTACCTTACAGACGGTGGGGGACAGAAATTCTCTCTGAAACCGAAGTGCTAATTGAAAAAGTACAAATATTTTATATTTTACAATGGAAATAAAATGATAATTTACCAATTCTCTCCACCCCTAAATTCAAGCAGTGACTTCAGTTTCAATGCTTATCTACAACATAAATAAAACCTTATACAGTACATATAGTGGTTTGTACAGAAAAGCAAGAATACAGTGCATATTAACTTTGAGAACAGACATCAAAACTACATGACAATCTATCTCAAATGAAAAAACTATAACTTATTTTGAAATGCTACACCAGATTGATCATAATCAACCATTCAATAAAACCTTGCTTTTATTGAAGATGACAAGAAACTGAGTAGTTATAACAAAAACTTGGCAAGTTACTTGCAACTGGCTACTGATCATGAATTAAGAGAATATATACAAGGCTTCATTTAAATTGAAAAACTTTGTCTCAAGTCACTGGCCTTTATATATTTCAGTTTCATAGGCTCCAGAATATTATCTTTTCTTGTTCTGTTGAGAAATATATTAAGAAATCTTTCATCTACAAATTATCCATAAATAGACTTTGTTAAAATAGTATCAAAAAAATGAAACAGTCGTTGGCATTTTTCTTTAGCACAGCTAATTAACTTAACTGTTAAACATACAACAGGAAATTAAAATCATGGCTATAAATCCAGAAAGTAATCGGGAAAAAAATCCCAACAATGGACAATAATACTGCACCTATTACTTCTATATTTTCTATTTTTAAATGTTCTAACAAGTTATGCTTTATCAATACTTTATCATTCAGTAAAACCAAAATGGCAGGTACAAAAAAATGCAATTTTATGAAATTCAACATACATTTAATCTATTCCATGATCATCTCAAATAAAATGTTTACTGAAAAAGATTGTTAGAAATCAGTTGCTTCAAACTGTAAGCTTGGAAGTGTGTAATAAATCCTTGAAAATACAAGAAATTTTAATATGTTTGATTTCACACATCAATTGTTGCCATGACAAAAGTAATAAATCACAAAATATTGGTGCAAACCAAGCAATATAATAATTTTATTCTCACAAATATTATGCACTTTTTCCTTTTTTGCATATACTGTAACATTCTATTGTGGGACAAAATATTAAAATCAGGAAAGAAAATTGCTCCTAAGTTTCCAAATGCTTTGTGAAAGATTTCTGCCATTAACATATTTCTTCCACATGAGAAAAAGTAGCTCTGCAATAACCAGAAAAAAAAACGTAACAGAAACATGTCATATTTAACTGTTATTAGTTTTGAAAAAATTGAATCACAACCCCATTCATTACAGTCAATAAAGAAATCATCTTTTATCTATGAACTCCTACCCATTGGCTCCTATTCTGTGAATTGTAGCAAATAAAGCTTCCTTTAGGCCTAGGAACATATTGAATACAAATTCAAATCCATGAATGTAGGTGTAGAAAATGTTGCCTAAATAAGTCAAAATTTCTTTTATCTAGCACTTAAATTTAAGTTTGACACCTTGAAAAGCAATACAATATTTATCCAATTTATAACCCAATATTATAAACATTTTGCCAATTATTCCAATCTCTGTACTCCTCGACAAGTGTACATCAATGATTAGTCGACTGGCAAAGCCAGAATTCTATGTTCAAGATTAAGTGTCCAATTTATCAAAATAGAGAAACCTGGAACAAATTATTCAAATTTGGAAGACTATAATACATTTTCAGGCTATAAATAATTTCTAGAAGCTTGACAACCTGAGTCTTTAGCAATAGACTGTATCCATTAAAACTGCAATATGGAGTCCATATATCTAGGGTTGTTAAATATGATATAACGAGAACTATGATTTCTCGTGCATTGAGAAATTTAATTATTAAAAGCAAGGTATGTTATGAAATGAAGCATCAAAAGATTATCATAAAAATACTCAAACCAAGCCGAGCAATTTCCAGCTGCAACTGTTTGCTCAGCAAATAGAAAATATATATTCAACTAATACTATCCAATATAAATCCAATTACAATTTTCCAGCAGAATATGAAATGTTGAGAACATTACACAAGATATTTCCCTTTTTTCATTATTTGGAAAGCACCTCAATTAATCGAAAATGTTATCTTGTTTAGAGCAATCATTACAAATATCATGATTTAAATAATGTTTATTGAAATGATACAAAGCATTTTGATAAATGGGGAAGAATTGCACATAATGAATTTCATCACTCACCTACATCAGGCAGATGGACAACTTTGTATAATTAAAAGTGGATTTGAAATCTGAACCAAAGTTTATATAAATCAATTACATATGGCTACACATTTGTAATAAATTTGTACGAAGGTTGCCTGAACAAGGTGCAACTAAAGTACAAAAGTTTTTTCTCTATGGACAAGAAGGCAACCTGTATTTGGGAATGTTATTTCCACTTTATTTCCAAAACTCTTTCTCAACCTTGCTACAACCATCTTCACTCAAAACTTATAAATATGTACATAAGCACACACCAACTACCATCTTTGCAAACTCAGACAACATCAAGAATTCATAATACACTGCACATATCATGTAACTTTCAAAGATTACAAAAAATCTGTACAGCTTGTCCCAGATAAATATGCATTCAATATATTTGAGTAACATGCAATAAATAAAAGAGAATAACCTGTTCAACACAGTCGTCCTCTCATGTTCAAATCCATATAAATTTATCATAGGAAGAGGATGAAAATATTTTCAAATATATTTTTCTTTATATTTATTTAACAACTACAGTTGGTTACCATATTATTAGGGCCACTACATCAAAATGGAAATTTCATATTTTAATGACATCAGTATGTATTTAATTATTGTTTTCTTTATTGTATATATGTATATATAGATAAATAGGAACTTGTCAATCATCAAATTTTACAATTGACATGTGTAGTATAACATGAATCAGTTTTTCTCACAGAATGCATTACTAATTCATTTTATGTGATGTACTGAAGAGTTGTCCAGCAGGCATATTTGAGTAATTCCTTTAGAATTCCTACTGTAAAAAACAAATTAGCAAAACTAAAGCCTTTTCCACACACAATTTCAAAAATTGAATTAATAGCAAACACCAATGACATAAGGAAAATTGCTGCCCATCTTCACATAGTAACCATTCAATATTGAATCCATGAAGGAGCATCCTCTGTGGGTTATTACACACAGTTGTCATGTTTCATGCTACTAATAAAATAGTTTGGGTCAACATGTTACAGCTACAAAGCAATTTTTCAATGCTTCTTTCACATCCTTTATGACAAGCCAGAATTTGAAAGAAATATAATAATTGTTGTGTAGAATGCAGGTTTCGTGTAATATTATTCTACAGTCTGTCATCAGTGGTCAAGGGCCTGGTCTTACCTGATAAACCTTAAAATTTTGGGACAAGTAAAGAAGAAAGTTTGTGTAAAAATGAATACAGTAAAATTCTGTTTGCTTGTCTAACTGAAGCACCAAGATGAAGAAATGATATTTAAACGTCTCAAATGTTTTGCTAGCATACCAGAATGTGCCAATGCTGAAATCTCTGCAAAGAGAGATGTCACAAAATATTAGTTGTTCCTATATTCTTCTTTAATTATATTGGCATTATAAACTGAACAGAAATTAAATTTTGGTTAATTCGACGATTTGGCTGCATTTTCATTTAAGAGATAAAAATGTCATTTTTAAGTGGCCCTATTAATGTGATCATCCACTATATTAGAAATAACAAATATAACAATATTTTATAAAATTTTAATCGAGCACGGTATCAGATATTCCATGAAAACATTTCTCATCATTAAATTTCTAATTAGCTGCTTCATTTATCTGGGACTATATTTACACATTTTTTAAATGTAAGATCTTGAACGTAATAAAGTTTTTAAATTGAGGCCCAATTAGCAAATGTATAAAGTACGTCAAAAACATTCTAGATAAACTACTGAACACAAAATTATAATACAAGAGTATGGAGTGCAGACACACATTATAAAACTCAGTAACAGTGGGACATGTACAAATGTGTAAAGTTAAAATGGTTACCAAGGTTTATCCTAACTATACTTCATTAATATAACTATGAAATATAACTGAAATTATATCAGATAAAAGTAAATAAAAAAGTAAACTTGTGACCAAGTACAGGTCTAATTTCTTTAATCCATGATCAGCAGCCATAGTTCTTGCCCAATCATTAATGGTACATAATATGTTCACATTCATATATAAAATGCATGGAGCATTTATGAGTCAAATCCAGATATTAAACACTATTGCAACTGATAACACAGTATTATTCACTAATATTGAGGACAATAGCCGTATGTCACTTCATGAAACAAGTTTCAACATTACAAAGAACAGATATAACTGTGGCAAGGACAACTCTGTTCTAATTGAAAATGGAAAATTTCAGCCATTTTAAACACAAGTTCGGGATTTCTCTTCAGCATAGATAGTAAAAGAAGAATGACATCTATCAATACTGCAGCTTTGTACAATGCTGCCATGAAGTCCAACAGATGTGGAGAATTTAATAAAATCCCAAGTGACCCCATGCTCAATCTTATTCATCTGTCTTGCTAAAGAGACTTAGATATTTCCACTACAAAATAATTTCTGTCATTTTATCATCTCTTTCACTAGTATAGAATAATTTATCCAACAACATTGCTAACATCCATAAATCATTAAAAAATCTGAAGAAGAACAAAAGAAATATATCTTTTTTTAAAAAAAACTATCAGCATCTATAAAACACTTTGTAGTTGAATTAGTATAAAATAGTGTTTAGTGGTGGGCAATAAAACTTTTATGAAGATATGCTGCACCTTGCCACTGCAATCCACCAAAAGGAATTGCCGATTCCTACTATTGTCTTAATCACAACAAGATTAGGCCTTCTTGCCTGGTTTCTTCTTCTCTTTAGCCACATTCGATCCTCTACGTTCCCTTTCCTTGGTCCTCGTTACCGGTGAGCTCTTACGCTGTGATGCCATAGATTTTGAACCTATTGAGTAGACAACATTGTTAGTACACTAGAATAATCATAAACAGTTAAGCTTTAAAAGAAAATTAACTTACTCCTGGTTTTTGAAGATCTTGTTGGCATAGAAGTTTCAGCAATTGGTTCAGATTTTTCAGCTCTGTCCAATTTTTTTGTGCTTGATGCCTTTTGTTTCTTCTCATTGGATGCTTTAGGTGTTGACACTTTAGAAACAGAAGCCTCACTTTTCCTTTTTGCAGCAGCTCCCCTTTCACGGCCCCTCTCCCTCTCAGAAGCTCTCTCTGCTCTTTTCGATGCTTCTTTTTCTTTCGTTTTTACTTTTTCTTTAGCAGCAGATTTAGCCTTTTCTGCTCTTTTATTTGATTTTTCTCTCTTTAGCTTCTTTGCCTTTGGTTCATCAGATTCAGTGTCACCTGAAATGTTTTCAGAAATTTCCTCAGATTCTGTATCCTTCAGTTCCTTTTTTTCTTTCTTCGACATTTTCTTTTTCTTTAATTGAGCTTCATCGATATAAAGTGATAAATCCAATCCATCAGGATGTTCCTCAGTTATAGATGGTTTCTCTGATAAACCTTTTTCAACATCAAGTGCCCTGTTTAAAATGCTTTGTGTTCTTTCCCTTTCATCTTCTGGAAGCTGATATCTATCTTTATCCAACTTTTTTAGCTCAATGTTGGTAAGGATGCAGTCAAAATCTAGAGAAAAAAGTACTTGAAATAAAATATTTTATAACGCCCACTACTAATCTAATTAAATTAAATATAATAATAATAACCTGTATGATCATAGAAATCCGGTTTATATTCATCTTTTTTCTCTTGAGACAGCCACCGTATTCTGATACGTGGGCTGCTTTTGTAAACATTTTGCATAGCTTGGCAAATATAAAAGCTACCTTCTGCATTCCTCACAGCAAGAAATTCGTTTCTGAGAAAAATAAGTGATTTTATTAGGTTACAATAAAGTTATTTTGTATGCACAAATAAAAAATAACTAACTTGTAAAATACAGTAAGCTTCTCATTTGGTGATTTCATCACAGTCTTATACTTGGTTGTGAAAGTAAATTCTGGCAGAGGACTCTGATATGGTTGTGTACGTGTACGCACACGTTTAGATTTTCTGTCATCTCCTTGATCATCTTTACTTTCAGAATCTGATTCAGATGGCAGCTGTGCACAAAAATGATATTACACTAGTATTATGTAAATATATTTCCAGAAATTCACATACAAACAAGGAATGGGATTCTACATACACTAAATACCGCCACATGCACACAAAATTTGAAGCTAGCAAATGCCATTTTAAAATTAAGAACTAAAATGTATTGAAATAGTTTGTCGTTAGTGAATTACAAAAGTACAGATAAACAACTAAAGGTATACCTTAACTTCTCTTTTTCTCTTAGTACTTCTTGGAGGTGTCGCAACCTTGAACTCTGGCTTAGGAGCATCTGTTCGAGATTTACTTAAATCGGGTGAAGCCCCACTTGGCTTTGGAGTGGAATCTTGTGGTGAAGCTGCTCCTGCAGAACTTCCAGAAACTGGAGTAACTGATTGATTGACAGGAGGAGATGAAGTTTGGGACTCAGAACTGTCAGTATTAATGGTTCCTGCAGGAGTTTTTGCTTCTGGTAACATATCTGTGGCAGTTGAAGACTGTGCTGGGGGTAATGGAACACTACTAGATCCAGGCAAAGAATCCTCTGGCTTAGATTCAGCAACTTGTTGCCCACCTACGACCAAATACAAACCTTGAATGTTAATGGAGGAAATTAAAATGAAATTTAAAATCTTTAAAAGATAAAAGCTACATAATATTAATAAAGGTTTCTTGATATAATGAATCATTTCTCATTGCTACAGATTATTCTAATAGATAAAAACAATATGCTAAAAGAAGAAGAAGAAGCTAAGTCAACATTAAGTTGAAGAGAGACTGCATAAACAGACAGAAATGACTAGTGGAGTTTTCTTTGCGAGTTTCATTAGCCTGTCATGAAGTTTACCTTAAGGTATACATGGAGCCATAAATGACTGCAAGCACTTTTTTGCAGCTATTTACAAATGTCGGATATTGTTACAAAAATATTATAAGAACATTTAATAAAAATATTACGGGAAACAGGGACAGAGAGCAGCTGACTTACCTTAAATTAACAGCTAGTGTCACTAAGCTAGGAAGCAATGACAACCCTAGCTATTGATTTAAGGAAACCCATCCACACTATCCTTCTTTCCCATCCAAATGAGTTATACAGGGTGTTACAAGACCACACTGGCAAACTGATAGGGATGATAGGCCATGCAGAGAGAATCATTTTATGTGAAGGAACAATTACTCCTAAAGAGATAATTTACGAGTTGTGTATAAAGATGAGCATGCCATGTGCCAAAAGTAACTCATAAGACGTGTCATTACAGTATGTACTTAAGGTTTGTAGGTGAGACTTAACAACATGGCATATGAGCTACCTGGACATGTCATTTTGAATAAAATATTATTTGTTATTTACATTTGTTTTTATTCAATTCCGACCCTTATGGGCAAACACTTTTACTGTGCATAACTCAAACATATTTTATCCTCTCTGCATGGCCTATCACCCCTCTGAGTTTGTCAGTGGTCTTGTAACACCCTGTACACATATAGCAAGAAAAGATAATGTATCGATCGTATATGTCACCAGGCTGGAAAGCAGAAACATGTATAATATCTGAGTGGCAGTCAACAACTCTGCAACTTCCACTCCTATCTAATGAAGGGGCCGAGGCCAGGGTTCGCAAAAACTGGAGTTTTTTAATAAACCCAACCTACAAGGGCTTTTTGGGTTTTTCATGTAAAACCACATTTAGCATGGGTAAAATTCTTTTAAAAGAAACAATGTATTTGCATACTTTTATTTTTCAATTTATAGTTATATAAAATATATGTGATTATACATTATTGTATAGTATGTATACTATATTAAATATACTATACAGAAAAATAAATTAGTTCTCTCATACAATTGTAATATTTTATATAATTATAATTTCTATAAAATTTGACAAATACATTTTTAAATAACTCTGTCATTTATTATGCAGCTGTTCATAGAAAAATTAACACAATAGTTGCAAAAGCTCTCAATTATCTGCCAAAGGATTGTGTTGATTTCTTCAACAGTTGAAATAATATATTTATTATGTGAAGAAATACTTAAGGAAATTGCTTGAACAAGCAATCAAACCTCAACTTTTATCCAAAACCTATGGTTCCTAAATTTCAAGGACAATATTTGGACAGTATACAAGAAAATTCAGCTGAAGAATGGTTAACTGAACTATATCCAGCTTTACTAGCTTTTAAAATGAAAGATACTGAATATTATCATGCATCAATGATCACAGAAAATTTGGTCGAACAGTTTTCCTCATCCAAAAGAAAGCAGAAAACATTATTTTATGCATTCTTTTCATTCATAGTCTGTTGAAAGGTATTTTTTAATATTTGGATCAAATTAGATAGACGTCAAAATAGCAATGAAATTAGTAAGTTTACAATCATTACATGCAGAGCCTTAAAATTGTAAACTCTGTTTCTTTATTAAATGAATATAGTTTTAAAAAAAGTAAAATTTTGATGCAGTTAGAATTTTTATTTTAAATTGTGTATATACCTACTAGGTTCAAAGTTGGTAAAATATTTCAATGTGCTAAAATACATTTAATTTAAGTATATATGTAATTGCATTTTATACAAATATATTTTAATTAAATGAAACGATTTAAAATCATTAAATTTATGTTGCTTAAAATTATAAAGATTGATGAAAATTGAAAAAAACTGGTTTTTAGGTGGGGTTTTTCCAACTGGACCGAGTCTGAAAATACCCAGTGGGTTTAGAAAACCTAAAAATGTAGTCATGTTTCTGATCAGATTACCTTTATATAAGGAAGTTATTTAAAAAAATGGAAACTTTTAATTTCCCTAACTTTCAGTTCATAATGATACATTCTAATATGACAAACAAGTATTTCAACATTCAATACCTGGCAGTAGTTGACCAAATTGTAATGCAGCACTTGCAGCTGTAGGTTGTTGTGGGACAGCCTGTTGGACCAATGGTGGTGGTGGTAAAGGTGGCGGGAGAATTATCTGCTGCTGCTGTTGGGGACATTGCTGATGCTGCTGTGTAGATTGCTGCATCTGTGGAGATGGCTGTTGCTGAGGAGACTGCTGCTGTGGTTGAAGTGTCTGCTGAGGGGGAAGTGACTGTTGAGGGGGAAGCGACTGTTGAGGGGGAATCGACTGTTGAGGGGGAATCGACTGTTGAGGGGGAATCGACTGTTGAGGGGGAATCGACTGTTGAGGGGGAATCGACTGTTGAGGGGGAATCGACTGTTGAGGGGGAATCGACTGTTGAGGGGGAATCGACTGTTGAGGGGGAAGCGACTGTTGAGGGGGAAGCGACTGTTGAGGGGGAAGCGACTGTTGAGGGGGAAGCGACTGTTGAGGGGGAAGAGACTGTTGAGGGGGAAGAGACTGTTGAGGGGGAAGAGACTGTTGAGGGGGAAGCGACTGTTGAGGGGGAAGTGGCTGCTGAGGAGGAAGTGGCTGCTGAGGAGGAAGTGGCTGCTGAGGTGGAAGTGGTTGCTGAGGTGGAAGTTGCTGTTGAGGTGGAAGTTGTTGCTGAGGAGGAACCAATTGTGGTTGTGGTAGTGCTTGTTGCTGGGAAACAGGGATATTTACTGGTTGAGGCTGCACCATAACTGGTGTCTGAGTCATTGTAGGTAGTTGAGATTGTTGGGCCGAAATAATGCCGCTTGTTTCCAATGAATGATTAATAATGCCAGATACATCCTCTGCAATAGATTCAGATGAAGGCAGTGGCAAGCCAAGCAATGGCTTACTGGAGAGACCTTCAACTCCATTAGATGTTGGTTTCATTCCTGTTGAAATTGCAATAATAGAAGGATCTTTAGACTTGTCAGGAGATCGAGGAATTGATGCCTGAGACTGGCCAAGACTAGTGTTTGTCTTGTGTTCTTGCATCATCCCAGTCAAACCAGACATAGCATGGTTTGTGTTGACTGGACTTGGAGTTTTCCCAGGGCTACTGCCAGGAATTCGAGGTAGGCTTGTAGCTGCTGAAGGAGGGCTGCTGGTTGCCACAGCTGGTGGAGCACCTGAAGCAACTTTTGGAGTTGGTGAACCAGACGTGGTCAATGAAGGCTTTATAGCAGGTGCACTCATTTTAATTGCAAAACAGACGTTTCTGAAACAGAAATGGAAATTAATTTAAAAACGGAATCAATCTAACAATACTATCAGACCAAATTCAGCTTGTGCATTAACACACCAAACTTACATCAGCATAAATATTGTTGTAACCTGAAAATTTACTACAGTACAAAACTGAGAAGCATTACAAATAAAATTTATTATTAAAAAAATAAGGATTCTATCATTTGAATATTTTTGAAGTTTATTTATTAAATCTTGCTTTACATTGTCACAAATACCTATTAACATCTTAGTTTTTGCAAATGAATATAAAAACTTTACAGAAAAACAAAATCATGATAACAAAGGTGGTTATTGTTAAAAAAATTCAGTCATTTACTCAAAACGGAAAATGGAAGAAAATATAATGGGGAATAAATATTGTGTGAACAATGTAATGAATAACTAAACATGCAGTGCATGCAATATCCATACTTTGCATCAGAAATAAGATAATACAAACTAAGTTCACATTAAGAACAAGCACATTTCAGACCTATCTTAGTCATTTTAAAATGAAAAATCTTATAAATGAGAACCATAGCATATTCCCTTGATTATTTAAACCCACATAAAATAAACTCTGGATGATTAAACCGCATTCTGTTTAAGTACCATGCAAAGATTTTAACTACAACTAAATTGTTTTAAAAGATTACCCACTTTAACTTCAATTAATTTAAGATCTAAATTAAGAAGAAATCAAAACAGTCTGTAATGTAAAAGGGGAAACTCTCCATCAAGCACCCCAACCCCCCATGCCTACACACCCACACTTTTTGGTCAAGTTACAATAACCATCAAATATTGACTTAATAATTGTTCATTTATTAATTTGACATTTTACATACTGAAAGCAAGTTGCCTTCAGTTGTTTCAACTATGTCTTCATACAGTTGATTGTGAAGCTAACAACAAGAAAAGTGTGTATCCTGTATCCCTTTCAAAATATTTGAATTAAATACTTGTCTCATGGTGTCTGGCATTCATCTTAAGGTAAGCAACATCAACCTTTCTTTAATAACCATGCCTACTTCTTACAATTTCAAAGTATGGCACATAATAGTTTATATAGGACTTTTTAATAAAAGCAGGTTGGTATGGAAATGGAATAAAACAAGCTGTCTGTGAGGTATTAATGAAGTTCTTTTTTATTTGAAAAGCCCATGTATGCTACTTCAAATAAAAATAAAAAATTCGTTAATACCTCACACACAGCTTGTTTTATTCTATTTCAAATCGACAATCCCTTATTGAAAAACCCAATATTAAACATAAAGACAAATTACAGCAGTCTTACTCATTATTATTGCTACATTGCCAAAATTGAGTATTTGACAGAAAAATTAAAATATAAACACAACATGTGTTTATTCTACCTTTCTGGGCTTCTTCAAGTAACTATACACAAAAAATTATAAAATCAATATTAATTTTGAATGCATAATTTTTTTGAATAAAATATGAAGTGTAATTTTCAGTGAAGTAAAATAAATATCAGACTTGCATTTTTAAATGGATAAACTAAATACAGGAAGAGTAGTTTGGTGTTGAAAACTATCCTGTGACAGTTATGGCCAAAATGATATGAATGCTTTAAGCCGTTAAATTTTGACATTGGAAAATGCATACAAATATTATAAAAAGTGAGAAATGTATATCTTAAGAAAATTACTTTATTATTTTTACATTAAGTGCACGAGGGTTGCACCTCATATCAAACATTTTACTCATCATTCATGAGAAGTAATTAATTTCTTCATTGGAAACTTCCACATTTTGCCAATCAAAATTATGTTTCATAAGATAAATGTGTTTGGGCACAACTGTGTACTTTTCAGTATATAATTTTATGCAGGTTTTATGTTTTTTATGAATTGTTAATGCTTTAGTTTGTCTGATATACCGTGCATTACAATCTAAACAATTAAATTTATTTGCTTAATTGGCCTTATTTATTTATTATCAAAAATATAAAAATTTAATAAGAAAGATAAAATTGTTGCTAAGAAGAAAAAAATATAAATTTGCATAAGTAATATTTCAATGAACAATAACTATACTAACCTTGTAGATAATCAAAGCAAATAAGTTCACATATTCAAAGTATTTTATCAGAAATAATGCACACATCAATATCAATGGTCTTTATGTTTCAAACGAGTACAACCAATTAAAAGATACTGAAGCATATTTTTCTTTAAATATAAATATGATAAACAATATGCATTGTAATATAAACTTGCACATTCATCACTGAGAAACTTAGCATAGAGCTAAAGCAAAAATGTACATCAACAATTAATTCACTGCATCTCAATAAAATCAAAATACAACAGTTTGAATTTTAGTTCTCTCTCTCTTGTTTTGCCATTTTCAAAAAAAAAATCACAATAAAGGTTCACATGCAAAAACTAAAACTAGTAATATCTACAAAATTGTCATCCAAGATTAAGTATTTATCATTAATAGGGTAAACTAATAAACAGTAAATAAATACTAGTAATCTGTTGAAAAAATGATAGTTTTTTTCATGCACTTTAGTCAATATTAAGTGTAAAATATCCAACAGCTAAAGCACAATAAAGGTAAACCAAGTACAAATCCATAATATACATTTCAATTACAGTGGAGACTATAAAATATATATGCATATTATTTATAAGATATAATGACTAAATTATATGCATATCAATATTAACGAAAAGGTTTACCTATAATATATTGGCAATAAAAAAAATCACATTCCTCAAAATTGGACCCACTGAATGTCATTCACATTGCATATTCAACCTAGAACAATCAATGTAGGCTTAGGCACAATTCACGACAAATAAAACATTAGAATATATTTCATCATAATTTAAGACAAAGTAAATCAGAAGATTGGTAAACAAAATCTCAAGTAGCAAACTCAAGAGTTCATTTTTAGAACAGAAGACATTTTAAGCAAACAACTCCACTCTAATACTTCCTAATTACCAAGTTGCAAAAATTTTCATTTCCAAGTGTGTAACAAATGCACTAGGCAACAAACCTTCAATTAAGAATAAGGATATTATTTATAATTAACCATTTTTAATGAAAACCCCAACCTGAATAATACTTACAGTTTAATCTCCAACCTGCATCACGTTACAATAACAGTGGATAGCAAATAATATATATACTCAAATACTTTCTGCAAAAATACTTTGGATGGTGGCAAACCTATGGAAACAGATTCTAATCACCACCCATTTTTACTACATTAATTAGTATCTTCGAAAGTCACTGCATTTTTAGTCATACTCTCGTATCAATACCACGCATGGATTTTCACTTTAACAGCTATTATCCACTATAAGTGGAAGAAACTGTGGAGTCAGTCAACCAAATTCAACAGTACAAGAATTTAATATTCACACAAGTCATTTAAACTTTCACGAAGTACACAGAATGAATAATGTTGTTACGTCAAACTTTTTAAATACAATAGGATGTATACGGCAGTTTAACTGCTGAAAGCTACCATTATAATAAAATAACCCTTAAAAACCTTGTGACCGCCATTTTTTATTTTCATCACTTTTGAATAACAAGAAATGTGGTAGGTAAAATAACTTGAAAACCTAGGACCAAGAAAATTAAATACCATGAAACATAACGAGAATAAGCATACTCATACCCATCTAACAATTAATTTTAAAGGCAATTTAAAATTATAAAACATTTAATTTATTGACCATAGAAAGTGTCCACAATAAAATTCAATTAAAACTGATGGCAGCTATAATTCAATATAAAATTATAAATTATTTAAATTAAGATATAACAAACCATTTTTTACATCTTTAACTTCTCATTCCTTGAAAACATACACAACATTAAATGTTTCATTAACTCAATAGTTGTAACAGATCAATAATTTGTAATCCTAGTTTCACTAAATTCCATACTGATATACGAAGAAAAAATTTTAAGGTGCTGTGGAAATCTCACTTTAACTAAAATTCATTAAGTAACCTTTTACACAATATGAAAATGAATTAATAGAAGTTAATTGTTAAGAAAATATATTATTAGTGGTACATTAATTCTTGAATTCATAGTCATTTAACTAAAAGCCAAACTTAAATCAGTGTATTGCCAAGAGTCTCGTATCTAGTCTAATCATTGTATAACCATTACCAAAACAACTGACTACCGATTACAAAACATTTAGAGAAAAGGCCATTATGAAATTATTCCACCTATAACATATACTTGAATTACATAGTGTTTTTCTTTTCTACTCAAAGCATTAAGTCTGATGAAACATGTATTTAATTTAAAGTATCTAAATGGGTTTTAAATCCTAAAAAGAGCGGCACTAGTTTGCATAAGATAGGTGTCCAGATATGCAATTAATTCAATTTCTACTTTAATTCTATAAGAATTGTAATAAGCTACATCAGTCCATGAATGTAAGTAAACTAGAAATGTTGAAGGACAGACAAATGAGCAGATACACCTGGGCAATATTTATCTTCTGTGGCATCTTCTACAACCTGCTATTATTAACATATTTCTTCCTTAAACAAAACAATATGATTTAAACTAATCTATTTATTTTCTAAAATACCTTGACAACTGTGTGTGTTGCAAAATGTATTGAATTAACCCCTTCTTTTTGGTAAAGTTTCCACAGAATACTTGTACCATCCACACTATCTCAAATAACTTCATCCCACTTTCATATTTAAAAACTGCTGTTATACTATATGGAGGAACCCTATTCCATGACCATTACAATCTTTCTTATTCACATTGTCTTTGATGATTTTTACAAGGCAACTGTTGGTTTTTCCTCATACAAAATTAAGACACATTGCAGGATTCTTAAATGACTACTTCAAATAGAAAACAGTTTTCCACTTCAGTACACAATAGTAAAAATCATCAAACCTCCATGATAACAAAAACTATTAATAGTCAAGTTTCATTAACTTATCCTTCCAATATGAAGTAAAATGCAACATTTATTCATGCCCATTCTATTTTCACAAGACTTCAAAAGTAACCAATAACATGTCAGACTATGCTTATTGTGCAAGACATACTCTTCTCATCCCCCTCTGTGTGCGGGCACACACACGTGGAGTAAACATCTTTCAATGTTGAGGAAAACTTTACGAGTTACAGCCAGATACTTATTTTTCATCAATTAATTAATATGAAAGCTGCTGTAATGAAGTAGGACAACTTCCACTGCTATTCCCAGTCCGAATAATTAAAAAAGTATAAACATGATAATTAAATCTATACACTAATTCATGGGCAATGGGTACTAACAGCATCATGTAGCCCAACAAACGTAAAAAGAAAATCGGTGTTATTTTTGTGTATCTTAATATTAAAGCAACAATGACAAGAAAATATAATTTCCAATATTGCTGATGTTACATAGCAATGTGTAAAAGAGTAATTACCATGGACTCTTCTATAAGAATACAGTATTTCAGCAAGGAAACTTTAACATTTCATATATAATACATATTTATAATGCATATAAATATTGTAAAAATATGTATTAAAAAATTATTTTAAAACTTGTGGAAGGATGGAATGTTCCACACAAAATATTACTTTCCAACCAAGTCCACAAGACACTTCAGTAAATTCAACATTTAAAATAATTATTTTAGTATAAACATAATTAGTACATTTCATCTCACAAACCAGGTACGTTATACAAAGATGCAAGCCTTACCTCATAAAAGCTTCATATGTGAATATTAAAAATAAATTACATTGAGAATGTAAAAAGAATAATTCCCTTAACACAAGTACAATCATTTCAGAACCAGCACTAACCAAATCCTTTTTGTGTTTAACTATACTCTTACATTAGCGTCATATATAAGCACAGATATAACTCCAGAATATAGGATGTCTCTGAACTTTATAATTTACTTGACAGTAAGAACTTTTAAAATAAACTTAAATTAAAATTATATTTAACTTGAGAAAAGGTAAACAATATAAATGAATGAGAAAAACTTACAACAAATCATATGTACAATGCATAAACCAGATGTAAAGACATCAGTGCTCCAAAATCAATTATTTAAAAACAATTGAATAGAGAACAACCAAATCCAAAATATGTGGTAAAAATCATGAGAATGTATTGATGAAATTTTAATTTGTTCTTAAAGATTGTGAACTACAAATGTGTAAAAACACTCGTTAAATAATTGCACAAATTAAAGGTAAATAAAACACTCGCTGATGATAAATTGTCACAAATTTTAATCTATTGATTAAATTAAAAAATAAGTCTCCCATTAACACAATTTTAAATGCAAAGATTTAATTTTTCATTTAAATTTATGGCAATGATTAAATTTAGTAGCTGAAACAGTAATATAAAATGGGTAACACTAATTTTCAGAAAACTTACCTTCAAAAAACAAAATTTAAAAAAACAAACAATCCTACAGCACTAAGGTAACAGGCATCTACATATTGTATTGAGTGAAACCAGCATGTAGCTCAAGTTATTAGTATTTTCTTTATTTATGTACACATTTGAAATGACTTGCAATAATTTCTAAAAACAGAATTTGGCACTCCGAGTCCTATTTCATATAGTAAAGAGTGAAAAATTTTACATTAATATTTTCAGCTTACTGAAAATAATCAATAAATTTTGTTGCTTTTCTTAGACTAAATAATGCAACACAGCAGTTATAAATCCAAAAAATAATAATTAACAAAAACCAAAATTTTCCTGCAATCTGTAAATATTAAAATTAAATTGTTTCCTTTCTAATAAATTACTCATGAATAACACAAAGTAGAAATTGGAGATCAAACATTTTTATTTAAAATTGTATATTCAATGTTGATAATTATAAAACCCCGTTGTTAAGTAACTGGATTAGCCAACATCATTATAAAACGTTCAAAATCAAATAGATGGTATGAAGAATACATATCTTTAAAACAATGATTCACATATTTTGACAAAATTTCAAAAATATACTTCATTGGGCCAAATTTTGAGATCCATACTAATACTATATAGCATAACGCGATAGCACAAACTCGCGCATTTGTCAACATTAATAGTTTTAATAGTAATAAGCACCGTATATAGAACTATGTCCTAATTGAATAGCACTCTACATATAATTTAACATATTTTATGACTAGATAGAACTGAAATCTATAACATACGTTTAAGGTTTTGTTTACGCCAACAAAATAGGCTTGATGTGTCCCAAAATCCACTTGGATAAATACACACTATTGGATTTCACTTCACAGATGTTCCTAGTAAATCACAACAGTGGCAAATCAATAAATCGCAGCTTGAAACTCAAAACAACAGCTATATCTTAAAGTAGATAGAAATGCACAATGCCCTTGAATACCGCTGAAAATTGCGCCATTATGTCACAATTTTTGGTCTCTGACGATAACTTTAGATGGCGTCCCATAGATCCCGGGAGGCTTTGCAAAGACAACTGACTACTGATGAGCGCCACCTAAATTAAACCATGACGTCATTTGAAGTACTTTATAACTATTATAAACTGAATGTACCGAGACAAAATTTTAATTACGCTATAAAATGCACTCCAAGTAATTATAACACACTATTTCATTCTTTAACTTCTTCCTGAAGTTATAACTCACAAAACAATTATATTTTATTCTGAACGCATTCCTGATTATTTATCTCTGACTTCTAAGTGTTTGTATAACTACAGATGTCATATTGAAATATTCAATTTACCTTTCTCTAAAGCAACTATACTAATGAACATGTAGTTTCAAACATTTTCTTTATTAATAAATAGTTGGTTGTTTAAGAGTTATAACTCCATATTTTTAAAATTTTAACGCAAACTTTGAAAATTCAAATGAGACATGAGCACTACAAAAGAACATGTCGCTTTGAGACTGTCTTAACAATTTAATGGAAACCCTAAAACAATTTCATTATTAATTATAAATTGAGACATGTTTCGGTCCTCATGTGGAGCCTGTTCTTGATCTCATCTTAATCAACATAATAACCTTTTATGAAATCTTACACTTTCTCAATTTAATTCTCTATTCAACATTATTCACGTTTCATAATAAAGTTTAAAAAGAGATTTTAGATTGCCGAAATAATTAGCCGAAACATGAAAAAAAAAGGATGTTTAACTCAAATTTAAAAAATCTATACACTACTGTAGTTAACATCATTTGCATCATTCTTTTTGATCGAGTTAACAATTACAATCCACTAATATAGTTCACCATATAAACTGAAAAAGACTTTAGATATTTTAGTCTCCGATACCTACAGCAAAAATACAATACATTCAGCAAAATTATTAAATTTTCATTTTCACCAACCCATAATCAAAAACGGCTTGTCATATACAATGTAATAGAGAAAGATTTTATTCCCTCCCAAGAATCACACAAATAATAAAAAAACAGTCAAACACAACTAAATAAATAATTTCATCAAATATTTATAAACAAAAGAATACATCACCACAAAAAAATCAATTCCTACAGCATTACGCCTTATAAAAATATATATTTAACCATTATAAAGTTATTTACGTCCTATAATATTAACTTAATCACTAAGTACACGTACAATATTTCAACTATAATTCACAACATGTAATGTAAAAGTATCACAGAACAAACGTTTGATCGTATCTAAACACAAAATAGATAAAAACCACAAGTTGAATTGGGACAACTATTATATTTTAGATATAAACAGTAAGATTAAATTCCGAAGTGTTACACATTAAGTCAGATCCCTACACCATCAATTACCGAAACTCAAAGCCGTAGTTACAACCCAATATATTTTAAATCATAAGTTTAATTTTAGTCTCACTACGTAAATACACATTCCATGATTATCACTTTATTCTAACAATAAATTATTTTTTCTAAAATAATATCTTAGCCACGTACTATTTTATAATAAATATAAATAAAAATAACTGAATTTTTGTAATTCGCTGTCTTTGCTTAAAAAGGGTCCACATGAGGATCGAGATATGTCGCAATTTATAAATAATTAATAATATAATATATTTCATTGGCTGTTAATTCATTAAATTTTTTAAATACTTTATATAAATTTAGATAACACTTAGGCCTGCATATTTAAATATTTGCGAATGTAAATTTTTTAGTCAAAGATTATTCTTCCATTCATAGAACAAAAGGTTATTTTCCGAAATTGCTTTTGTTAAGAACTTCGTGAAATTATTCAATAAACAGGGTATTCATATAAAAATAATATGACAGTGATGGATATGATAGACGTTAAAAACGTGATTGTAATAATTACTAATGCGCTCAATAATGATTTAGTGAAAAGAATATTGATATCAAGTATATGAACTTCACACGTCCCATATAAAAACAACGGAACAGCATTCATAACTATTTGCAAATTACTATAGCAAGTATTGCATAAGCGCTATATTCTGTATAAATTATAAAAGAATTAAATACTTCTATGAATATGTACACCATTACAAAGAAACTCTGGATGTAAAATTTACGAGAAAATACCAGATCTAGCGTTCCCTTTATAATATGCACTGGCTCATGGTTTTGAATTTTTGGACCAAATTGCAGATCGA
The DNA here is from genome assembly GCA_034510155.1 of Eucriotettix oculatus. NCBI lineage: Eukaryota > Metazoa > Arthropoda > Insecta > Orthoptera > Tetrigidae > Eucriotettix > Eucriotettix oculatus. Next base: position 82,861,809 of record CM067380.1, read on the forward strand.
CCACGTCAGTTAAGTTAGATAGACCAGCACCATACGGATTTAACTTTAAAACCTTTTGACATTTTCGTAAGCGAGGAGTTCAATTAGCAGCCCATAACGTAACCACAATTTAACTGACGAATTACTTACGTATGTGGAAAACTGAAGGGGGTGGGGAGATTAAATTACCGATCATCAGTAATTCTCTCTCATTTGGGATATACCGTTATCTATGAATTAGAGCACACGTATAAAGCTATAGACCAATAACTCGCCCATACGTTGGTCGCCAATTTTGGCTTCCATCCACACAGTGGCCCAGTACATGGATCATCATGCTCACGCCACCTTGCTACAGCACACTTTGCTCATGCAAGTTGCCTCTTTTGATGTGTAACGAAAATCTTCACCTACTCCATTTTCATCCTCCACCAAATCGGCAATGCAAGCCAAACCCTATCTACACCATGGTGATTGGGTATATTTCCGAGTCGGGAAACCGACAAACTCCCTTCTCATTAAATTTCATGATGAAATACTAGTTGCTCTAAAGAAATAACTGATCATTACCGACGTATTGGATATAAGGAAGGTCTTCGATACAGTCCTCCACAAGGTACTTTTGGAAATATTTTACAATGACGGCATCAGAGTCACCGCATTGCGGCTATTTGAGATATATACAGTATAATTGACAGGAAACAGTTGGGAAGAGTGGAAGTTCTGTGTCCGACTCACTGACTGGTTACTCGGACCACTACCCTTTATAGTATAACCAATAGACACCAGGCGATTACTGAAGAATGCTGATGATATCACTGTCATTACTGGAGATGCCCATCAACAAGCAGCTAGAGACGTGGCCAATGACAGCCTCAGCGAGTTCGAGGAATGGTAGTAGGACTCCTTCTAAACCGATAGAAAACACAACGTATTCTTCCGTCAAATAGATACACACAGGCCCTAGTGAAGTCAAATGGGCTAAGCTTCTAGGGAGTCATATTGATCGAAATCTAACACGGATTTCTCACACTGCAGATTTGGCCAAAACGTTATTGGGGATAAATTTCTCGCTGAGATGCATTACCTTCCGACAAGCAACGTATGGTCTAGTGTGCTCTATTCTATATTTACTTTTTGTATGCAGTGAGAATATGAGGCAGATAAAGAGCTAGACAGGCAGTATTCATTGCCCAGAAGAAAGCATTCCCACTGTGTGCTGGAGTGGGCCCATGTTAATCCAGCAGAAAACTCTTCCACCAGATGAAGACATTGACGGTACAAGAGTCTATAGTGTGTGCTCCACACTCTCAGCACGATAAACCGGCTACAAGATCATTATGGTTATGACACTAGACCTTACCATACAGGCTATGAGGACTTCAAGGGCCAACCATGGATCAAATAGGCTGGTTACCACCAGATGTCAGTAAGCTGCCAGCACAAGAGTAAGCACACTATGAAATATTCCTTATGCAAAAATTCCATGTACTGTATGGAAAAACTCTTACATGTAAAATATTAATTTATGTACATTACGTACAGTATTTTGATGCTTGCTTGACAAATTATAATGTTTTCGCCAAAAACATTTACTTACAATTGACCCATATTGGACTAAAACGTAGAGGAGCTGTAAAAGTCAAAGCGTAGATTTTCATGTGAAGTTAATCTAAAAAGGGCCGCACTTAGACTCGATGAAGCCCCGCAGGGAGGAGTTGCTCTTGCCATTAAATAGCCCGTGAAGCTAGTCTTCTCATTCCAGCGAACCAGAATGAGCTTTCAAGCTAAGTCTACATCCTGCTACTACCAGCGTCAGATGCTTATGGCCAGGCGGTTTCATCATCGGATAGAAGTGCGAGGGCCCAGACCTAATGCCAGCACCAAGCCCGGAACCTCCGACACCACACCAACCCCCACACTTACAACACCGTAGTCACGAATGACTCGATGACCTACTTGAGTCAACCTCAGCTGCTGTCACCGGCAGGACGAGAAGCCTGCTTCCCAGGTTGACCTCGTGGAGAACCACACGACCTCCCTCCATCGTACCAGAGAAATTCTGTCAATACCCTAAGGTGGTTTAACACGGGTGCCACGAGAAGGCATTTCCCTGGTCTTGAAGGAGTAGAGGCTGTAACATCGCCAAACCTTGCTCTGAGGATAGACCCCATTGGTTCGGTCAAGGTGTTACCTTAGCTCCCAAAAGGGTGACTACTAACGACAGAAGTAACGATACTCGAAGACATGACCCCCGAACAAAGCAATGGCCACAATCAGTGGCCAATGCCGTAGTAAGTCATATTGTGCTGTAAACGTTTTTGGTTGAAATGGGTTATTCCTTTGCTGTAGATATAACTTCTACTGAAGTTGTTTATGGACGCTGCATCCCCTGTAATTAGTCGGATGGCTTTCATTGCAGTTAGCACACTGAACTTCTTTGTCTCTAGATGTTCTAGAACAGTCAGCTGTTAAATGATTGCCAATGCACTAATACGATAAAACGTAAAATTAGAGAAAATGTCAAAATCGAAATTAATGGGCAATGGTCACTAAAATTTGCAAATCTCCACTTTATTATTTCTAAATATTTAATAAAATTTTCGCTCTACCTATAAACTTATAATTTATATATTATGTGCGCATGTTTCTCGTGACGCAAAAATAAGCGTCGTGGGAATAAGACATGACGTATCATTTGTCACCCCTGGGGCCGGAAGGGTCGAATAAAGTACTTTCATAATATGATATAAAATGTTTGTGAATGAGCTCAATCCCATCTGCTTGGGAGGGGGAGGGTGGAGTGGCGTCACATAAAAATAATAAGACAACAATCTAGAGTTCTGAGAGTCGTTGAGTACAATTTTGATATTCAATATACAACTTAAATCGTACTTGAGTCCAAAGCATGAGTTGGGTTGGGAGGGGGGAGGGCGAAGGGGTTGAAAGTGAATAAGACGAAATCACTCGACCTTTGGGATTGATTCGGGGTTATGGAAAACGTTGAGTTAAAGATTTTTATTCTTACACTCAACATGCAACTTAAATCTTACCTCATTCCCAGACTGAGGTAGGTGTGTAAACGAGTTTCTAAAAGGCTAAATCAACCGAGCTTCGTGTCTATTTCAGGGTTATGGAAGACGCTGAGTCCAATTCTGAAATTGATAGCGGTGGAATGGGATGATAGTCAATAAAACGAAATTGACCTAGAATGATGTGTGTTCATGGAGTTACGGAATTCGTTTCGTTTCCTTTCAAAAATCAGTTTAAGCTGAATTTCAGCGATTATTAGGGAGTGAAATAAGTTCTCCTTTCAATTGGACTAATTTAAATCTAACGTTTTTCATGTTACTTAAATTCCATTTTCAACACTGGGTCAGTAAAACAACCATATAACCTACATGGGGTGGGCCCAGAACTAATTATTGCCCTCTCAAAATACCAGGCGTAATTTTGCTTTTCTTCGGGAACCGTGAATGTTTCTTACTCTTTTAGATTACCAGAAATAGGTTTCCTGTCTTAAGGTACTGGTAGTTATTTTCATGTTCTTAATTTACCCCGACCAATTTTGATCTTATAAAGTCTTCGATTATTTTTTCTCAATTATCGTACCGAGAATATTTTTGACTCATATTGTACCGAGAGTGTTTTGAGTTTCTTGAATATATTAATTCTCTTAAGATACCGAGAACATTTTCGCCTTATTGACGTTATAGAAATTTAAATGAACTGACTTATTAGACTAATTTTCTATAGTCAATCATGTTTCCGTAGATTACGATACTGTGAATTATTAAACGTGTTGTGGTGAGATTAACATTCCAATTTTAGGGTAGCAGGGCGTAAAAAATGTTCATATATTGAAACGGTCGACGTCACTTAAATCCAGTACTGACGAAGAATGTAATTCTGTACTGGGCTAAAATAAATAACCGGGCAACGCCGGGTACCTAGGTAGTTTTGAAAACGATTGGAAATTGGACATTCCTCCGTCAAGTCTCAGGAATCTAAATTAGTAGATATAATATGTTCATGTATTCATGGTTTATTGTTCAGGTTTTATTACAGTAAATATTATTATTTTGTTTTCAATTATTGTACTTAATTCATTCATCCAACAACTATTTGGAGGCCCAGTAATACGAACCTGATCTCATATAGTCGGTGCAAAAATGTGTAAACTAACTGTAAGACCATAATTTCATGTCGTGTTATGTTGTCATTTTATTATTGAGTATTGTAAATTTCTTTATTAATCAAAAATTGTTGTTGTCATTTACGAAAACCATGGCATTAATAATAAGATTTTAAAATCCAATATAAATTTTGCCAATTTAAGTGAAAGTTTCCAAATCTATATTCAATGTTGTGTTTAATTTAAAGGGAACATTAAATAAAGTAAATTTATTTTTATTTTTAACATTTTTCTATATCACGTTCAATGGCCTAAATTTTAAGTAATATATTTACTTTTTATTTCAAACAGTTTTGTATATTGCATTTATTGTATCCAAAACGTGGGCATTTTAAATATTAAATCTATTGTAAATTAATTATTTTGTTTATGACAATATATTGTAACGGGTCCCGTACCCGTTAGAGTATTTTTCTAGAGCTCTGTCAAACCGAGCTGCTAGATACATGTAAACACGCCAAAGAGCTGCTAACAGGGAGCCACGGATTGCTCTGCTGTTCCTAGTATTAGAGCGTTTGATCTATCCTGTAAACAACATCTAAATCGACTCTATCATCATTGAATATTTCTCTGTCGCTTCTCCGTTTCTCTATAGCAAGCTTTGTCAAAGTTTCCTCTCTAGCAGAAGAGTGTGTTGGTTGTACTTGTTGTTTTCTAACATTATGGACACTTTCGACGAAGAAGAAATCGAAAAAGAAGAAAAACATAAAGGAACAAAACTGCGGAATAGTTTTGCCCTGTGGAATATACAAGATAACAAAGTTGGGACAGTTCGGATGAGAAATTATTTTGCAATTTAATAATATTTTTAAAAATTGTAGGAGATACGGACAATTTTTATTTTATTTTACATATTTACTCCATTTTTCAACTGGGAAAATAAGATGCATCATTACGTAAAAATAACAAAATAATTCTGTCCAACATTTGGCTTAGTAGAAATACGACATAATAATAATAAAATCCTTTAACTCTATGCTGTCTTTTGTTTCTCTCGATAGCCTATCTAATGTATATACTACTACACAATCTACTTCTCCCGTCTTTACATCTTCAAACAACTCCTTTATCGCTGGTCTTTCTAAAGGTATAATATTTATAGCATATTTATAGCATACACACAAACTAAACACGCACTAGGTATAATAACTATCTGGACAATTAAATAGCACAAATCACTTGTTCTGAAATTACACAACACACGAGATTAAACACACGTTCACTAAAGAGAAGAACAAACAGAAACGAGGGACAAGTCACTTCACGGAACTTAATGGCGAGGAACTGAAATAGGTATAGGATCCGAATTCCGCCAACAAAGCTAATAACTTTGTTTGAATAAATTCTAGCAGCTCTGTTGACAGAGCTCTAGAAAAAGAACTCTAGCCTGTGCGGGACCCTTAACGCAACGCTAGACACCTCCAGAGGTGCTCTGTCGTCGATTTATTGTTTAGTGCAGGTTAGTTGGGCGCCAGGTAATTTTGAATATAAATTAGCAAAATAACTTTAATCACAATAACTTTATTCTCGCGCAATGAGCTTAAGAAGAATCCTCAGGGCCTTGCCGAGAGCTAAACTGTTCACATCCTGCGTCTCGCGACACAACACAGCGTGTCTCAAAGCAACCGCCAACAATCCTTTCTGAGAGCGGCCTGACGCATTTAAAGAGGGAGCCGTAACGTCATGTTACATTATATTATAGAGTGTAATAAGTATAGGAGGCATTAGTAGATACTGTCAATTAGTGAACATTCATTACAATTAATATTTTTTGCGCGGGAAATTCTGGAAATATATTATGTGCACTATGAGGGTCCTACACCCCACATGTAGTGTGAGACCTACTCGGTAAAACCACAAACCTTTTTCAATCTACTTCGTTCCGCCCCTGAAAAACATAATCATAGATTCAGAGCGGAGTCGGTTCTGTTTAGGCTTAACAGCTCCTGTTATTTTTTTCGTAAATAGGAGACTATCGTTTGGCATTCTGCCGGTCTACCTCGATTTTCTTTGATATGGGAATCCTGAGTACGGTAAATTTGCGTATGATCTTTGAGGTAGTCTTTTATCACCAACATGAGGTAGTCAGGTATCCCGGAGGAAAAACTACCTGGCGTAGTGACAGCTGGAGATAAATAGCTGCTAGTGTCAAAATACGATGTACTATCGTAATAAAAAAGAGAGAAATTATCAAATGACAACATTTATTTTATCTTTCGGCATGACGTTTGGGCCATTCTCAACATTTGTTTAAATATTAGTCAGTATTTCCTATAAAAAGTAAATAAAACTTCTGTATTCTCAAAACGCTGAAAAGTATATAAAATATTAATTTTTCAATCAAAAAGTTCGCGCGGAAAGCTTAAATAAATGTTATATTTTGATAATTACAGTGTTAACAATTAGTGCTACTTTCACAACGTTTAAATAACGTATTAAAATATCTTATTATGTACTGAAAATGATTAAATTTAAATAATATAATTAAATGAATGAGATAGTGTTTAATTTTTATACTCCATTTCGTCCAAGGATATGAGAAATATATTATTTTCAGAATTTAGATACAAGGAAGAACAGTGTATATTCTCAGCCAGCATTTACGAACAAAATAAATATTTATTTTTAACTTCTCTTTCAGAAATTTGTTGACATAGCTTCGTATCTAACTGGTAATGTTGATTTTAAAACATAGCCACTTTTGTTAAGCTTCCGTTTTAATTTATATTATGTAGATAATTTATGTCCCTTATAATTATTGTTTTGTTGCAGTGACAATGCGTCAGAGAACGATAATGACAAAGAAAGAAGCAAGTTCAGTTTGTGTAACGGCGGCTGCGAGTGAGAGAGGTCGCTATGAGTGCAAATAAGATGGTAGAGACTAAATAACAAAAGGGTCGCTTATTTCCCTGTGTTAGCGTTTGTGGCCATCCTACAATTTGTAGATAAACAATCCTCTTTAATTTCTTTTTTCTAACCAGGATTGAAATAGCGCCGATTTTACATTGCTGCTTATGGAGCGACGAGATGAAATCTATCTACATTATAATGCGCTTTAGTCAGATTGTCAATTACAGAAGAAAAGCTTTTACTGTGATATTGCGATATATTTGGACAAACTAAAGTTCACAGCAAAACAGGCAACATGCTTTTGTTTGTATCTATGCTCTATATCTGATTAAGATTTTCTTTCTAAGGTTTCTCCTCCTCCAACAAGGAAATGGTATATTTGTCATTAGTACGCCCACTTATGGAATATGCTGCAACATTCTGTGATCCGCGCATGATACGTCAAATAGAATCCTTAGAAAGGGTGCAAAGAAGGGCCGCAAAATTCGTACAAATAGGACCTAGGCTTGGGGACGAAAAGGTAATGCGACTGGGTTTGGGATACGCTACAGACAAGAAGAGAAAGAGCTTAGGCTACACATTTAATACCGAGCCTTTGCAAGTCAGAGGAGGAGAGATCACCTGTTTAAATTAAAAGCGAGGCAGCAAAAAATAGATGTTGGAAAAAACTCTCTTTCTTAAATAGGACAATTAATGACTGAAACAATTTCCCTGCAGGAGTGTTAGGAGAACTTCCTCTAACAGAATGAAAATTTAGACTTAATCTAAATTCTCTATAGTGAATGTATTTTAGTATAGTGTAATAGAGTGAAGTGATCAGAGCTCCGAAATCTCTAACAATATACTAAAGTGAAATATTTCCAGTTTTTTTTAAACAGAAACAATATTATTCCTTTTTCAAAATTTATTTTCTAATAATATCATTCCATGTATATTTATTTATTTCTTAAGTGTATATATGATTTATATTGAAGTAATGTAATAATATTATAATTATAGGTTACGACCAGATTATTTACTATTGTTTAAGTCCTATGTATCTGCCACCGGGCATCTGCCCATTTGTAAATTAAATAAATACATACATACATATAACTCCGCGTGATATTTTAGCATAATCTGAAAATATTACAAAAGGGAACCACAGTGCATTAAAGGTGCAATGAATTCCAGAATCATACTTTCCTAAATATCGATTTAAATAAGGGTAGTATGAATAAAAAAGGTTTTCGACCAAATATACAATATTAACTGAAAAAACTTTGTTTTCATGAGGAAGAGATGAAGTGAATGGCACAGTCATGACGTGTTAAAAACTTATGATAGAAAAGTGTATACTGACAAAATATTAACGCCATGTGATTCCTAATTTTCCATCTATAATTTTTTCGAGAAAAAATCTGTTGCACGAAATAATATGTTCGATAGCTACTACTTTTCACTTTTTGCATTTCATAAATCTTTGTTAGATTTTAATTACATCGAATATATAAAAAAAATATTCTAATATTTGGAATACCTGTTTCAATAAATTTCACGTACTGGCTGGCACGCAACGAAAGCCACTGCGTCGCCATCTATTATGAAACAAATTCTGTTTCTGTTTTCTGGCTTAAGCGTAATTAAAAATCCTGGTGTTTTTGTAATTCGAAATAAGATCGCTTTATCAATACCAATAAAAATGGAATGTTTCTGGTTGTGAACATTACATTATCGTTTTACTTTGACAGAAAAATTGAGCGGCCCTTCTAGAATGCAAGAAGCAATTAGCTTGCTTTGTTTAACACCATTTTTACAATCATCTGTTAAAACATTTTTAAGTGGCTGAACATTAGACGCGTGCAGTGTTGTATATATCTGTGAAAGTTACAACAGAATTATAACTTATTTTAGAATTTTCATGTAAGGGAGCGGACTGAATGTATAGTCCCGTACTATTTAAAAGAAAAATTTCCAGGCCTTCATGCCTCAAAATCAATGGTTGAGACGTGTTTTTGGGCTACAGTCTTAACTTCAAGACAGACACACGGAGAGAGACGTAAATAACGTCTTTAATACAGAGAGATAGGACTGTATCATCAACGCGATTTTTCCAATAAAACCCTATAATATTACACATCGGAGGGTCGGAAGAACAACGAAATAACCAGTAGGGTTCCACAGAGCTCAGTCCTAGAGTCCGTTCTGGAGGACACTGTGTACGGTGCGGTGTTAGGACCACAAATGCCAGAAAGCGTAAAAGCGATTGTCTTTACGGACGACGTTGCAGTTGTTACCGCAAGGAAACTTAAAAAGAAATAACGACAATCACAAATGTAGCCATAGCCAAATTTTGTCAGTGACGCCAGTCTGTCGCTCTACATCTAGCAGACCATAAGACAGACAGGGGCTGTATTAGTGTCCAGCTGGAAGGAGAGGGGGAAAATTACACATGCAACATCCCAACTAAGCCAGCGATCCGCTACTTAAGAGTACTTATGGATTCTAGGTTCAGCTTTGGCAAGCATTTACGCCGTACGCCAGGAGAAACTGGAGCTGCATCCAGGACCAACACCAATGCCGACTGCTCTGCTGTGTCGTCAGCTCCATAATGCTCCAATCTGATCAGAGGCAATGCCCGTCGAGCGGTTGCGGTTCATAGAAGAATCGTGAGAGCCTTTCGGGCAGTCTCGTACTACGCAGCTTTCGTAATTGCCGGTCTATTACCAATCGAAATCGTGGTTGACTAGAAGGCCAGAACCTACACACGACAAACAGTGGGAAGGAGCTAGATTAAATGTATCACTGAGAAAACAGAGACGCTGAATATGTGGCAAAGACACTCGGGCAGGGCAGGACATAGAACAGGGGATCAAAAGAGGACACTCTGAATTAGACCACTACCCAACCCAATTCCTAAAGGGGCATGGTTGCCCTCCACTGATGGTGGATTCGCGACTAAGGCCCGGTGCGCACCGAAGCAACATGTTTTATGTAACCGATATATGCGATAACACTGGGTAGAAACGTGTTTCATGAAACAGAAGTCATTTTAGGCGTGCTGCCTAATGGAGTAACGCGGTTCATTTGGACATTCACACTGCCCGTTATTTAGGGATAAAGGAGGCGACTTTACATACATGGCCCAGGAATCCGTCTTCAAATATAATTTTCAGGTTTTAAATTTTTTCGTCCACTTCTTTTAAAAAGTAGTAAAACTGTTAAAAATCAAATTTCTTTTTGCCAATAAACATTCACAACGAGACCAAGGCATCAAGGAAAAATATAGAGAAATATCGCATAGTATAATACTATCATTATGGCATGAGGGAGTGTAAATGTATGTTGTTTTACGAAACACGTTTCAGCAGTGTGCATGTTCAGATGAAACATGGTGTTTCTAATGTGCACCGTGCCTAAATTGGAATATTGTGGCAGCCTGTGTCCAAGGCAATGAAAAAAACTAAGAAATGATGTAACATAATTATGGAGGTCATGAACTACCATAGTCATGGAACAAAAGTGTAAATACTACCCCTTGGCTCTACAGCCCTTGAGGAGCCTTGGCCTCTCGCACAATGTTTTCCAATTCTTCTCTGTTCGCCGCCTTTGACCTCCATCTCCTTACTCCCATTTTCCTTAGGTTCACCTCGACATCATGCAGCCATCTCTTCCTTGGTCTATCCTACAGTCTTCTTCCTCCAGACATCTCTATATAAACTTTCCTAACTGCTCACGCATTCTTTCTAGATGTCCCAGCCACCTGCTCTTAACATCAGTCACCTGGCAAGAATCTGGAATGTTATATAGTATTTTTAATTCGTCTTTTTTTCTCATCTTCCATTGGCCATTGTCATTTACCAGACCATATATTTTTCTCAGTATCTTTCTTTCTCATCTTCTTAGCAGTTCCTCGTTGGCCACAGTTAAAGTCCATGTCTCTGATCCATGTCACCTCTGGTTTTACCACAGAGCGGTATCCTTACTTTTCAGATTCCTGCTGAGTTTGCATAAAGTAGTGCAGAATAACAGCGGATTTGTTGTCAAGTGGGTCATTAATATCCCCACATGAAATAATGTCCACTGTAGCGATATGCAAGTACATTGTGGTGAACTGGCACCGCAGAGCCTTTCTGAAGATTAGGATTTTCAGAAAGGGTTTTAATAATCACTTTTTCTTTTCTTTCTCCTTGGTGCTACAGCTCATTTACGGCCTTGGTCTGCCAGAATGATAGCCAAACTGTCGTCTTATACGACTCATTGTGGACTTTTTGGCGTGGCATGTACTGAGCGAAGCGATTCTCATTTATTTTTCCTGACCATGACGAGCACATCTCTATAATACAAATTTTTTCTTGCTTGCTTATAAATTCATAATTTAATTCCACTGGAACATTTTTCTTAATACAAATATGTGAATCTTAAAGGATTTCTGAAAACGAAGTTCGGGAATAATAGTATTACTCCAATCGAAATAGACTCTCGACGTCAGAGAAAACTATTATACAACGATGAATGGACAAAACAGGGTAATAAATAATGTATCACTAAATTATGACGATAATAATGAATCATATTCTTCAATAACGATGATAGTATTATTCCTCCATAATATTCCATTGTATCACCAATATTAACTTTGCGTCTAATTTTAGAAGACAGGATAAGAAAAAGCAGGCCTGCGTCCGTGGCATTTGCAGATTTAGAAAAAGTCTTTGATAATGTGAATTGTGGCACACCATTAAGGATTTTGAAGAGGACAGGAATAAAATATTGAGAAAGAAGGCTTATCCGTAACATCTACAGAAGGGAGTCAGCAGTAATTAGTATTGAAGAGCAAGTAAAGACAGCAGAAATCAAGAAAGGAGTAAGACGATGCAGACTGTCGCCCACGCTCTTTAGCTGATATATATATATATATAGAGCAGGAGATGAAGAAAGCTAAAACGGAGTAAGGAAAATAAATCATAATGGAAGGAGAAGAAATAAAACCCATACGGCTTGCAATGATATTGTAGTATTAGGGCAGTCAGAAGAAGACTTAGGAACCATACTAAATGGCATGAAAGTGGTCCCGGAGAAAGAGAATTAATAGAGGGAAAACCAAGGTAATGGAGTGTAGTATGGGAAATAGTGGAATAACGATGGGGGTTAGATTGAGAAGGAATATTTTGAAGGAATAATAACTGGGGATGGTAGAAGCATAGTAGATATAAAGGGTAGGATAGTATAGGCAAGAAAGGCTTTCGCAAAAATATAAGCGATGAATATTAGGAAATCATTACTAAAAATGTTCGTATGGAGTGCGAAACGTGGACGGTAGAGGTTGCAGAAAGGAAAATAGTAGAAGTTTTTAAAATGTGGTGTTATAGGAGGATGCTGAAAATCAGATGAGTGGATAGAAACACTAACGAATTTCAAAACAGAATAGGTGAAGAGCGAACAATGTGGACGACATTGACCAAGAGACGGGATAGATTATTAGACCACGTTTTTAGACATGATGGTCTTGTAAAATTATCATTAGAGGGAAGTGTGTAGGGTAAGAAGGATGGATTTGCTAAGCAGATTATGGAGGATGTGGCCGTTATTCGGAAATGAAAGGCTTGCGCAATATAGGTTAGCCAAGAGGGTTGCATCATACCAGTCTTAGAACTGAATACCACAACTACAACACCAATGGAGGCTGGTGTTCATGTGCTACGGCGCATTAAATAATTCACGAATAATTATTTGTTTCATAATTTTATGTACATTTATAATAGTAGTTTTTAAAGAATTTCTGCTTAGAATTCGAAGACTTCCAGCGCACTCCCTCCCGCTGAAGCAGCACATCTGGCCATGCCTTGTTTACTCTGCTTTGTATTTTTTCCTAAATTTTTGAAAGAAATAATTCGCTTAATATCGTGGGGAAATATATTTAAAAACCTCACACGTGATTTCCGCAACAAAAAAAAACACAACAAATAGTGCAATGTACGAATGTATTCCTAGTATGGAAAGTTCATTGGATCAAGGGCTGAAAGTAGCGGCAATTTTAGTCATCGTTTTAAGGCATTCAACACAGTTGAGCATAAAATCTTACTTAGAAAGTTGGACATTGTAGCATTCTTGAAAACGCCTTACTTCTTCTACAATCATATCTTAAAAACCGAAGACGAAAGGTAGTAGTTGAAACTAAAGATGGTCATATTAATTTACCTGATTAATAATTAATTTCTTGCGGCGTTCCTCAAGGCCCATTCCTGGGCCATTACTTTTTATTTTTATATTTTAATTCTTTACGCGGATGACGCAGATATAGTCATTGGAGATGAAAACGTCGGTAATCTTGTTCGACAAACAAAATGTGTGGCTTGAGATTAACAAATTATCTTTAAATCTATGTAAGACTAAGATAGTCGAGTACTGAGCTGATGCTAGAAACAGTCCTCCGGACAAGTTCCCATATGATGCGCCTTTTCTGGATACCTTTACATTTACAGAATTTACATTTGATGTGATATGAAGCATTTCGGTAATCAATCGAGAATGATAATATGATTCTACATCTAAAATTTTTATTCCAATCAATACCGTAGTTTTTAAATATACATGCACACAGATTGTTTATCTAACGTTTGTTTTAAATTAACAAAAAATTAAAATTTTTCAGTTCTGACTTTTTATTCGCCATGAAAATTGTTTACTTTGCGTATTTTCATCCCCTCACGTGGTAATGCGTATGTGACATCTCAAATTAGGCCAATTCCTCCAGAAGCACTAAAATATTCAAGTTACAATAGCTTGTCGTTTGAATATGTTCTAAGACGGATTACAGAACAGGTTGCAAAACTTTTTTCAAAACTTTTCTGACATTAACGCTAACCAGTGAGTATATTTACGAAATTTTGAAATTAGCAAAGCTAAACACGAATCTGTTTCGAACTAATGACGACTTTCACGAATTAGCGACTAGAAGTCACTCAGCTCTAATAACTTTGCTCTCTACCTGAGAATTATTTACAATCAAGGAATATTTTTATATAGCATTCTTTCTGTAGTGGTACAGAACATTAATAATTAAAAGAGTTTTGCTAATCAGTGTAAGAATATTTTACTGAAAGGCGCTGCTGTTTTACTCAGTACAGGAATTTCTTGATCGTTCCCGTTAAAATTAAACTTTTCTGTTCCGAAAAAGTTTTGAATGTGTTCAGCTTCAAACTGTTCATTTAAAACTTGAACAATTTAGTAGGCATTTTAATGCAGTTTATTTTTTCAGAACAATAATAGTATTCGTGCATTTTGTGTAATCGAAGTTTATTTTATGGGGTTTCATTTCGACGACTTTCATCATTATGCGAAAACTACCGCCGGATCCTGCATAAAATATTATCACCATCCTTGGCTTATTCCTATAGTTAAATTTATTTAAAACATGTACGAAGGAATAGGCTTAAGTGTTCCAAACGTGTGTCAAATTGCTTTGAAATTTTGAAACTTTTCCCCTTTTAAAAATTATTTGCATGCTATGTAGACGGAATTAGAAACGTAGCATACTGCATGAATTGGTAACATTAGCATTTCTGGTATTATTATTAACTTACCCTGTAAATTACCCTCGTAAAAATTATGGCGAGGGTAGGTATAGCAAGTAACTAAAAAACCCACTGCATTTTAGTTTACACAAAATATAATAAAGTTTTATCCCGTCTGGGAATCGATCCACGAATATTCTGCGTTTCACCTGAATGCTAGAGTGCAAGTGCTACGGTGCAAGTTGAAAGAAAAAGTCTCAAAATTGGATCACTCCAACTTACTACACTTGCATTTCGTGAACGACTTCGTCATTAAATTCGCCGGTTAATTGTAATAACATTGCCATCTAATTTTGTAATTGAAACTAAATTTGATATTATAAATAATAAATCAATTAACGTCTGTTTTTCTAATAATTAAATTAAATAAATTAACGACCAGACACAGACAAAGATTTTATTTACTTGAATCGACGTTTCGGCGCCATATTTGGGACTTCCTCAGGGAATGTTACTACAAAAATTTTATAAAACGTTTCACATTAAAAATTATTAAAATAACAGAAACTTAAAAACAATAGTAATTAGTAAGCAATCGAGTTTCAAAATTGTAAGTTTTATTATTACTAATGTTTTTAAGCTTTTATTTTAATGTTAACCGATTCAACAACGTTGAACGCTTAAATTGGAAACATGGATAACAATAAACAAGTATGGGCGTGTTCTGTAAACCAGAACCTGAGATAGAGATTGCCTTAGCCCAGAGTTATACAAATAATATTTATTTTAAAGTTTAAGGCAGAAAATTATAATTGAATATTTTACCTAACTTGACAATGAGCAGTTATGGCCGACTAATAAGCCAAACTTATAAATTATATTAATTAAATTTTGCTGGTTCTAAGAAATTTTAATTATGTCTTGTTGGTAAGCTCACAAAGCAGTGAAACAAAGCAAGTGGAGCGAATGGGGACCTGAAATTCTTTAAGAAATAATACTGGTAACAAAAAATTTCCATAAATTTAAAAAACGTTATGAATGAAGCCTCGAAAGTGATAAACAATACAAAAAAAACACTTCAATACAGTTTAAATAAGATTTTGTGCGCTGAAATGAGTAGTGAACACAAAGCACGTTTAAGTCTTTTTAACTTCGAAATGCATTGTTGGTGTTCTTGAAGGCACGAAATAATTCAGGACAATATTTTGTTGAAGTTTTAACAAATCCTTCATGGTTGATAAATCTTGCATATATGGCAGATATTTTTACAAAGTGCAATTAACTGACCATTACAAAAAACAAGCAAATATTACAATTTTCAATAGAAGAGATAAAATTACAGCTTTTGTTAAAACAAAATACGATTTCGGATTTCATCAGTTGAATCTAATAATTTTAATTGTATGCCTAACTTACATGAATGTTAGAATGAATTAAATTTTAAAGTAGAGGATGAAGTTTCAATAATGTTTTTAGAACACCTACATAACTTCAAATCAACTCTTTTGCGATATTTTCTGAAAAATAGTAAGAACCATTCCTCGGTTCAGAATCTATTTTCCGAGACAGCTAAACCTGTAGCTTTAATGCAAGTGACTATGAAAATCTAATTGATTTAATTAGTGACAAATATACAAATATTTCTGGGCGAGTTTGTCAGAAGAGTAGCCCAATATTTCAAAACAAGCCATTATTGTTTTACTTCCGTTTTCTATAACCTGTTTATGCCAACTGGGATTTTCTTATTATGCTGTAATAAAGTAAAAGTGCAGACTCAGGCTCGACGCCGCACCAGATGTTGCAATTCAACATACAAATATTTTGCCTGATATCAACAAGGTATGCAATTCGAGGAGAAAATCATCGAAGTCCTTAAGTGATTTATTTATTAATATTTTTATATTTAAAAATAATTACTAAATAATAATTAAATTTTTTTACAAGTAGCAATTACCCAACTGAAAAAATAAGCCAAGGGTTCCGTTAAAATGGCTGCTTTTTCGAAGTGTTACATTGCAGAAAAAGTTTGGGAAACCCTGGTCTACGTCATGATCCATTAACTTATTTGTTTCGTGTAGGTGTGAACACTGAACGCGCCCTTGATTTAAAAATCAATATTACTTTTGGTTTTCGACTGTAGAATCGTAACTACGTGATATACAGGTATTCAGGTCCGTCGATAGGCTTATAGTTACAGCAGTACAATTTCAACAGGTTACGCTAATTAGCATAGCTTGTGTTGATCGTTCCCGTATGAGTGTAGTGGATTCTATGCTCGGACCGAACAGATTAGGAGGGGTTTGAGCGGATCAATATGCACACGTTGAAATATGACGAACAAATATGCGTCATTCCCCAATCCTTACGTTCTCATTTGTCACGCATACGATCTAAAAGAGAATGTTAGTTTACATTCTCTATCGTCACCGTCGTCTGATTTCTATGTTAATGAAGAAAAGAAAGAATAAATAACTCCCAAAATTATCCTTCGGCTCGATGTTGTCTTAATAATAAGCAAGTCTGAAGATAGCAGCATCCTGGACCACTAAATGTTCCGCCGAGTTTGGGAAACATTTTCGCTTTTTTATGTTATCAAGTTACCAAGAAACGACGGAGCACCAAAGGCGATATCAAAAATAAAATATGCCTACCACAACGTGAGAATATATTCTTCAAAGGAAAACAACAGAATTAGGATTCCGTAAGAGACTTTCCAAAGCTGCATACGTGGAATACAGTAGAAAAGGCTTCCAAGGGAAAGGGGGGATTATTTTGAAATGCGTTACTACAAGGATGAAATTCTCTCGGGATCTTTTCGTCTGGCCGATTATCGAAACGTCGCGGTATTTCGACGGACTTAATTCCGAGGGAATCATCCCACTGTCTACACATACTACTTCATACTACTAAACAGGCTGGAAACTAATTTTGAACTTCATTCCCAACCTATTTCAAAAAGCTTACAAACTTCGGCCGAGGAAACTAACATATACGTAAGATGACTTCTGTGTTCTAAGAAAGATAAAATAAATAATGTTTATTTCTAATACATTAATATCGAAAGACTTTCCGTTATACAAATGCAAACATTTTGAACAGAAAGAAAGGCAATTTATGGGTTTTATGTTGTTCCTCGAACGCATTTCGGCATTTCCAAATCGTCTTCAAACCATACGAATAGATTATAATTTGAATGCTTATCAAGGACTGGTGTATTTGGCTTTCCAATGTCCAATTTACCAAATCCTCTCAGGGAGATTCTCGATCATCGCTCATCACCTGCTATGGACTTCATACATTATAATGGATTTCAAATGAGAACCGTTCTGACTTTCAGCGAATGAGAGAAAAGAAATAGACAAACGTTGTCACAAGCGACAAGTCAATATAAATGACAACCAACCCTTTTTAATAATCCCTCAGAAGCTTTCTGATTATTATTCAACAGTGTAAAATGACGTAAAATTTTAAAGATTAGATGTTAATGACAGGCACAAAATTATTGTGGCTGACGCTGAGGGATTAATAAAAATGTTATGAAGACGTAATTGCTTTTTATTCATATGTATTAGCCTACTACACGTTGTGTTCTTGAGTATAAATCTTGGAACCGGATGAGTATAAAGACCAAAATATAGATATCATAACATAAAATAGAATATAAATTATAGAAATAGTAAGATTAATCAAATAATTATCTTAAACTAATTACATAACTCTGCTAATACAAATTATGCAAAACCAATAGTATCAGAAATAAAATTAACATTTGCTAACAGTGGCAATAATAATAAAATCATAAATAATTATAGTACAAAATTAGTATAATTTTGAACCTACAACTACTCGACTAACGCTTCATGGAGATCCGGAAACGTGGGTCGTAACCGGAAAACCGGAGTTGTTCCATAATCAAAATGTATAAAAGTGGACGGGTTTGGCTCCCAACCTTCGTAAGAAAGATGAGGAGACAAGGAAATTAAGAATTCTTTCCTTCAGTCTCTCCACGAAAATAATAAGAAATAATAATAATTAGTAAAACAGATTACTCTTGCACAATGTGAATATAAATCACTAAAATATCTTACATGCTAAAACCAATTTTAAATATATATATATATATGCTTTTATTAGTGTAATCATACACACACATTATATATATATATATAAATTTTAATGAAGCAACAAAAGAAAAACATTGTTAAAAACGACCTGTTATTGAATCTAGAAAACAGGTCAACTAAGTTATATAAAAAAGTATAAAGGCACAAACCCTTGCTGTAGTGGACGATAAAACGTGAAAACGTGGCGTGAATCTGATTCATCGGCGGCACAAAGACGAGCTTCAAGATCAAATCGACTCCCATTTGTAAACCACTATAGTACACACCAAGGTACACACAAACTATCTACGTAAATTTAATTTAATTAATATTAATTAGGTTAATTTTTTATTTTAAATAACACTATTTATGAAAAGGAAATATACCAATTTATTTATAATTAATAGACTTTAAAAGAGATATAAGACTTGGAAACCATAATAAATGGCATGAACGTAGGTAGTCCTGGTTAAAAGAGTTCAATATAAGGATTAATAGAGGGAAAACTAGGTAATGGAGTGTAATTTGGGAAACAGTGGAATAACAAAGGGTATTAGATTGGGAAGGGATATTTTGACGGAAGTTAAGGAATTCTGCTACTTGGGAAGCGTAATAACTAGAGTAGGATAGCACAGGCAAGGAAGGCCTTCGCGAAAAAGTGTAACGCGTATAAAATTTCAGATAAATTAAGTTAACATTTTGTGTAAAATTCTGTAGAGAACAGCCCTGAGGTATTCGCAAGGCAGGCACCATTCAGTGGAAAAACCACACAAGACAAGCAAAACAATAACTTGTAGCCTGACGGGTGCAGTCTTTGTCTCAAAGGTATTTGCGTCTCACCGAAAAAACCCAGTTCCCCCAGGATTGCTAGGGTGGCCCCTCCCAAAATTTGAATTTTTGGAGAGGAAGGGTACGAACGCCAACCCCATTGGAGGACCTGGGAAAAATAGAAAGAGCAGGGAGACGAACCACGTTTGAGGAGAGGTGAGTTTTGAGGTAGAAAGGACCTCGCCAGGGGATTCAAAAAGTAGAGTCGGAGGTGAGAGGACGGCACGACTGACTGACTTAGATTCAGAGCTAAGAGGAGAAGCGGCCTGCCTGCCTGCAAGGACAACAAGGAAACTACACAAAAATTCGAGGCTTGCTGACTGTCTCTATGCTGACCCGGAAGCTGACTTTGTGTAAAACCCAGAACTGCAGGTCAACAAAGAAACTTGTACAGTAAGGTACCAATTGTTAAAATCTCAAAGTAGATATTTATTGGCGCCCACCCATCTAAACATAACTAATATTTAATATATTTATAAATAATAAAAACCACGTCACAAGAGGGATTTACTTACGGTTAATATAAGTGTGAATAATAGGAAATCGTTGCTAAAAATGTTGGTATGGAGCGTGGCGTTATATGGGTGCGAAACGTGGACGATAATAGTTGCGGAAAAGAAAAGAATAGAAGCCTTTGAATTATGGTGAATGCTAAAAATCAGATGAAATGAGAAAATTCTAAACAGAATAGGGGAAGAACGAATAATATGGAGGACGTTGACTAAGAGAAGGGATAGATTAAAATGCAACGTTTTAAGACGTGAGGGTCTTGTAAAATTAGCATTAGAGGAAAGTGTGTGGGGTACGAACGGAAGAGGGAGGCCAAGGATGGAATGCCCTAAGGAGATTAGGGATGATGTGGGTTGTGTTAGCTATGAGGAAATGAAAATGCTTGCGCAGGATAGATTAGTATGGAGGGTTCCATCTGGCCAGTCTTAGGAGTGAATACCACGACAATAACATGAATGTTATTAACTAATCACAGTAAATTCTTAAACAAAAAGACTGATTTTTATCTATTAATTTTTACAATATTTAATTAAATCTAACGGTCTTACAATGTACGTGTATTTAATGCAATATTCGTTTAAATTCCCGTTACAAAGACATAATAGAAATTTGAATAAGATTACGGTGTTATATTATGCATTAATGTACAATCAATTATATATAATAGTACGCACCTATAATATATGTTCCGTATTTCCTTCCAAACTCAATATGAAATTAAAATCTTCTATGATTTGTAACACAATACTTTCACAACTAGTAACACATATTACGTTCTTTTTTCCACGACTTGTTTTCAGTGAACTTGCTTGAAGATTCCTCAGAAACTATAATTATTGCAGCACGGCCGGTTTATTATCCTGGGTCAATGAGGCTTTTGATCGCCGATCAGACAAGGGCGAGATATAAATAAACTTGGCCACTCAATATATTAGTGACCAAATGTCTCTGCAGACTTAAAATAACAAACCCTCCAATACAGTAATAATGTACAACTTTGATGATATTTGACAAACTTCCCCAGAATTTTTAATAATATCTAATGGCCCTTCTACACCATGACCCAAGCTGGACCAATGCAGGCCACGGCCATGGTGTGGACGGGGGTTGGCTCGTATTGGAGGATGTTGGTGAAAGTTGGAAATGGAGTTGGCCCACGTTGGCTTTGGAAGCGGTTTTCTCCACACATGAAATGAGGCCAATGTGCGCAAGCAAAGTGCACACTGTAGAACATACTGTGTTTATACGAACGAAGACAGCAAAAATTTGCGGGTAATACTGGCAGCAAATGTATGTTTCATAGTGAAGAGGGGCTATAACAAATGTCCACAGATATCTGGAGCATCCTGTCTCTTCAATAATTCACCCCCCCTCCCCTTTCCCGCTTCGTCGAAAAAAGTTACATAATCGGCATAGGCTCTCACATGAGAAACTTAGTTTTTCTTTTCAAGTAAAAACAGAACAATTATTACTTATATTCACATTAAAGCTTTTATTTCACACTTTTTAATTTAAAGTTCTAATCAGTAATAAACAGGGGAGCTTTCATCCTTTTCGGACATAATCATCCCTAAACATACCACGACTTCATTCAGTTTAGGGATGAACTTTAAATTAAAAAGTGTGAAATAAGTTTTTTTATTACGCCTAACCGACATAGATATTGTGGTAATAAAGGAAAACTCAAAAGTCTTTATTCCACCTGGGAATTCAATTTTTCGTCGATCTCAGTGTTTCCTGGGCTATGAACCACTCATAGTTTGATTATTATATTTTTCTCAAATTATAAACCATAAACGTTGATAAATATTACGATATACAAGTACGTACGAATACAGACTGTAAAAAGTGGTGTAAAATATATTAAGAGGTGGTAGTAACCCTCAAAATAAATAAAAAAAAGTCCAATAAACTTGGTTCCGGAAACTCATACTCTCTGAGATTCCAAAACACAATCTGGAAGTGAACATTATGGGGGTTAGACATCTCAAAGGGGTGGGTAAACAACTGATGTTAGTGTTGGTTAAATAACTTTCATTGTCAATGAAGTATAAATTTAATTTAAACCACTAACAGCATAGAATTGTCTCACAACCCATGGGTCCCGGGTTCGAATCCCGGCATAGGCTTGGATGTTTGTGCCGTAATGGTCGCGAAGGCCGGGATTGAGACTGTTGGAGAATCGACACGCTGACCACGTGTCACTCCAATTTTGGAATGTGTCACGCAAGATGATAGTCCGCAGTCGCCCCAGTAGGCCCAGGCCCTTAATGGTCTGTAGAGCCAAAGAAGAAAACAGCATGGAATAGGTATGGAGACGGATGACATACAGATAATGTAAAAACGACCCACATTGTTGCCCAATTCACACTTTATGGCGTTGATTAATAACAGTTCCGCCCTTACTAAAGTTCAATATCAGCCTCGGGATTGAGGGAAAGTTGAATGGTAAAATAATATGTTCGAAATGGCCGAGATTGATTTGAAATTCAGCTTGAGAATCAATGAATTTAATTCCGGTAAAGCTTAGGTTCAGCAACCAGAGGGCATTAGTAGTGGGGAGAGAGGTGAGAAGGGGAAAATTGGGCCAGAAGATTGTTGAATCCGTACTTTTCGCTGTCGAGATGAGTAGGTTAGTGTTCACCTACCATCGGTATGCGGCAGTCTGAGAAGTCTGAATAAGAATAAAATAATAAAAATGGCAAGAAATTAGTATCAAATTAATTTTTCCCCCGTTTTTTTACAGAGAATCGAAAAGTCGCGCACTTCGATATTCATAGTTTATTTGATTATTTTATCTATTACCATAAAATAACACCACTGATAATACCAATAACAATGTATTGGCCATTGAATGTGTACTGATCACTATTGCGAGTTTACAATTCGCATGTTGTTTGAGTGTTAATTGTAGACCATTACTTTGCCAGTTGTTCATATGCTTGTTGTAGGCCAATTTCGTCTGAAATATACGGATGGAACAGTGCCTAACAATTCGTCGATAACCAGATTAATCAAGCTACAATGTCATGCATATTGTATTGTAGTGTGCAGGAATTGAAAGAAAAGCGTCTGCCGTATTGTATGTCACTCGTCGACAACAATAGAATTTTAGAGCTTGACCGTGAAGAGGCTTGGTTTCACCTTAATGGATGTATGAATAGTCAAATTCAAAGAATTCTGTCAACCAAAAATCCCCATGTCTTAATAAAAACAGTCTGCACACACTAGATGATCTGAAGATGAATATAAAGGAGATTAACAATATCATTGTAGGTGTACACCACGAGTTTGTGGATGCACTAATAAGCAAGGCAGCCACTTTGAATATATGTTGTAATGTAAATGTGCACAACTATTCGACAACTCTGTATAAGGTTGGGACAAATAAGTACCCGGAACCATCGGGAAATTAGCTTGTTATCAATAAAATATATTCTTTAATAGAATTTTCAAATCTACAGAAATTTAAAAATATTTATTAATTATGAAATTCAGGCTGATAATGCAGAAACTTAAGAAAGGAATAAAAACAAAGAGATGGGAATTAGAAAAACTGAAACAACAGGAGGTGTTTCATAGAAGAAATCCAGAATAGATTAATGGAGAAAGGAGAAAGAAACTATATAGAAGAAATGACTAGAGCAGCCGACAAGAAATCCAGAATAGATTAATGGAGAAAGGAGAAAGAAACGATATGGAAGGAATGATTAGAGCAGCCGACAAGAAATCCAGAATAGATTAATGGAGAAAGGAGAAAGAAACGATATAGAAGGAATGACTAGAGCAGCCGACGAAAATGTAGGAAGAATAACTCAGACCAATCGGAAAGCATGAATGACAAAAGGAGTAATAAAAATGATTGATTAAAGGCGTAAATATAAAAACCTTAACAGAAGAAAATGCTAAAGAGCAATACAGGTACCTGAAGAATGAGATAGATAAGGAGATGCAAAGCAGCCAAAGAAGCTTGGCTCAAAGAGACATACAAAGCGCTAGAAGTGTCAATTCTAGATAAAAAGAAAAGACGGAAAGAACATCTAGAAGTGCTGTATCACGGTGGGAATCTAGCTCAGTAATAGAAGATTCAGTTGTCAAATACTCCTGCACAACCACAACGTGCCTCTGGACATATTTATCTCAATACTATTAATTATTGTATTTGTAATCTCTAGGTTATGTGAAAAAATTGTGTTCTAGATTAACAACACAGTTTCCAGTAAGTATTAAAATTAATGGAATGACTTATCCGAATTATTCGATCAAAGATGAATGAAACTAATAAAAGTTTAAAAATACAACAAATAATATACATGTATAAAAACTTATTTTAGTGATGAGACGTTTCACGTGTCATCTACAGATAAATCAGTGAGAAAGAGAAAGCGAGAAATTCCTTATACCTGTTTGGGTGAGGCTAAGAATAATAAATGGCAAGAACGTGGTCCTGGAGAAAGAGTTCACTATGAGGATTAATAGAGGGAAAACCATGGTAATGGAGTGTAGTATGGGAAACAGTGGAATAACAAAGGCTGTTAGATTGGGAAGGGATATTTTGACGGAAGTTAAGGAATTCTGCTACTTGGGAAGCGTAATAACTAGGGAAGCATGGAAGGTTTTTGCGAAAAAAGAGGAATTTACTTACGGGTAATATAAGTGTTAATATTTTTACTACCAATAAAAATTTTTAAAAAACCTCACGGTCACTTAAGTCATAAAATCTAAGTTAATCAATAAAAATTACATTTAATATTTAATTACTTCAAATAGTCAAATAGAATGCGAGTTAGGAGAAGATCAGTTTGGTTTTAGGAAGAATGTAGCGACAAGAGAATCAATATTGACTTTGCGTCTAATTTTAGAAGACAGGATAACAAAAAAGAGGCCTTTTTAGATTTAGAAAAAGACTTTGATAATGTCAACAGGAACAAAGTATTTAAGATTTTGAATATTACGGGAATAAAATATCGAGAAAGAAGAGTTATCCATAACTCTACAGAAGGCAGTCAGTGGTAATTAGAATTGAAAAAAAGAAAGGAAGCAGAAATCAAGATCGGAGTAAGCAAAGGATACAGTCTTTCACCCATGCTGTTTAACTTATGTATAGAACAGTCGATGAAGAAAGTTAAAAGGGAATATGGAAAAGGCATCAAAATTCAAGAACAAATAAAATCCCTAAGGTTTGCCGATGATGTTGTGGTATTAGAGAAGTCAGAAAAAGACTTGGAAAACATAATAAATGGCATGAACGTGATCCTGGAGGAAGAGTACAACATGAGGATTATAGAGGGAAATCCTAGTTGATGGTGGGAAATAGTGGAGGGTGTTAGATTCAGAAGCTGCAGACCGAAAAAGAATAGAAGCTTTCGACATGTGGACAGTGTAACTAATTTGGAGGACTTTGGACAATAGGTTTTGTAGGTCAGAAAGGAAAATTTGGTGCTATAGAAGAATGAGATAGGTGGATAGAATCGCTAACGAGGAAGTTGTAAGCAGAATAGGAGAAGTTAAAACAATTTGGAGGACTTTGGACAAGAGAATGTATATATTAATAGGCCACGTTTTGAGACATGAGGGTCTTGTAAAATTAGCATTAGAGGGACGTGTGTGCGGTTAGAACTAGAAAAGGGAAGAAATGATTAAATACGCTAAGCAGTAGTTGCGTGATCCTTTAATTTCTTTTCCAAGTCATATTGCTCCTTACACGTTTTAATGCTTGTAGGTTCCAAAAGATGATGGACCTGTACTACACTTTCTGGTCCAAGTCCCTAACAATTACAGAGTTTCGATGTAGTGTACAACCTTGTTGCCCGTTGTCTTTTTTATTTGGTCTGCAAACCATAGAGCTCGCCTGAATTACTGAAAAAGAACTGAGAAAAAATATTGGCAAAACGAAGAAGATTAACTCAACTAAGGCAGATGTGTAATACTGTAATATAAGTGAAACTGTGTTTATGATTTAAAAAAACTAGAATTCAGATTGCTAATCGAGGGGTTAATTTATAATTGCATTAATAAAACTAACAGGAATGAATTTACTCAATTATTTTTAATACCTATCATTGAGGGTTAAGCCAATGCACATATGGCAAAACAAAAATCATAACTGTTAACAGTATTCAGCGTCAAGCCCCATATAAATATTTTCCAGAACTTGGCGTGAATACTTAATTCCATCTAATTGACCTCTATCCTTTCAATTTCCTAATTAAAGATTTTTATCTTAAAAATATATGCTACATAAAGCAATCGAGTATGTTAATTTTAAAATAAATTAACAATTACCTAGTCACTTAAAAATTCGCTATAAAATAAACATGGGCTTTGTTGAAGTTAAAAGTAAGAGTCCAAGAACTAATGGGCATTACATTTAAGTTACACACGAAACGAACAAATGGTTTTCGATCGCAGACCGTTTCGTTATTGATTGTAATTGTATTGATTTTCTTATGGGGATGTCTCTTGTAAGATTACGTACAATACAAATTAAATGATCATTATTTTATTCAAAGCTTTCTGGTGCATCACATGCATGTTTGAAATTATAGCTAAATAATAGTTATCCAAGTGACTTATGTCACCAGCCGTCATTTGCGGTTTAGCGTGTCTATAGGAGGGAAGATATACCATACGTACAACGCACTTGTAATCTACTAGTGTAATTTCAGCAGTAGTTAACTCAAGTGACAATATGGTCAATAAACATTTTCTGTTGCCGCTCTGTCGTTTTCACAGAAACTTCAATCTGTCAAAAAAAGTAAGATACGAAATAAACGGAAAAGATACTCACCCGGCATGTGATAAATGCATATGCTTTTCTATTGTAGCCTGTATTTCAAACATTTCGGTAGAATTACGTATTGCCATTAAAAACGTAAAACATTGAGTTGATGTATTTTATTAACACTAAATCTTTATGTCCGAAAGAAGCTTACAATGTTCTATATAATTTTTAATTAGGTGCATATGTTTAAATGTTATTGAATGTATAACATGTACTGCTTGCAGTACGAAGATTCGTTTAATGTAATTATATCTCTGAAGGGTTTCTATACTTCTTAAACAGGGCTTTGATTTACATTTTGTTTAGTAGGAGGGTGTTAATATTTTTGATTCACACAAATCGAGAAACTATGCTGAACAGATGTCCTTTATTGTGTATAAGTAATTTTTGTTTTTATTCCTGTAAGTGTACATGAATATTACATTAGTAAAATAAACTATGTGAAAGTAAGACTAGTTGTTCATTTATTGTGTAAATTTTAATATTTTTCATGTTGACAACAATGCAAATTGTAATTTAATATTCTTTTTTGAACTATAAAAAACTGGTATTAATCCAGAATAATATTTTGTCACAGTTGCTGGTAAGAAAATTTGGAACACAAGACTGCAAAACTGTGCTACATGAAGATAAGCCAATGTATCCTGGTGTGCAAACGCAATGGACCGAGAAACTGAAATTTATTAATCCTGAGCTGGTTGAAAATATTCCTATTTATAGAGTTTTAGATAATTCTGGCAGAATCATGCAGCCATCTGAGGATCCGAAGGTTTACAATCAGTAAATGTATAAATTTTTAATACCATGTAAGCCAGTAGAATTGTCAGTGTTGTTAATTATTTCAAATATTCTTAGAATTCTTGGTAGTTTATTTTTTTTATTCTGAGTAAATATCGGAAAATTTATAAAATAGTTTATTATTGCTTACATTTGTGTGCATGTCATATGATTATTAAAGTTGGAAAATTTGTAACAAAGTTATGGATTATATGTTCTTAATTCTCTATTTCCACGGCAATGCTTTATGCTGCTGTAAATATGAGGTTACACACAAAGTTAGCAGGATTTGTTGAAAAAATCAATAAAATAAAACATTCAATAATCTTTATAAAAGTTACCCACAAACACACATTTGAATAAGCTAATTAACTGTAAAATTGAATGCAATTCAAGAAATTAAGTTGAAAATAAATTCGTTCAAATAACACATTGAATTATATTCCTATTTTGGCTTAAGTAAAGTTAATCACATAATATATAATGACATTTATTGAAGGTAGTTTGGATACACCACAGACATTGTGCAGTGTGTGTAAATCTTAATTCATCTTTAGCAAGCAATCTTCAAAATAAATATTTATTTTTATCTATGTTGAATATAACCCTTCTTTACTCATATTTATCATTCAGGCAAGGATTTTCCCTTCATTATGCAAAAGCCTCAATACTATAAATGTAAAGAGGATATGAAGTCACTGGTATATCCTAACTTTCCTATATATTTATGCGAGGATAATTTGTCTTTCATCCATTCTGTATCTCACAAAACTCACATTATTGTGTTTAAGCTGCCACAAGAGACTATTGAAAAAATGTACCACAGCATGTTGCTGCTCAGTATTTTGGATAACATACTCTACGAGTCACAACGCCAAGGTCGAATTTCTTTTTATATGACAAATCATGGGGAAGAAGCAACACACATAGGAAGTGCAGCTGCCTTGAATGAAAGTGATTTAGTATATGGGCAGTACAGAGAGGCCGGTAAGAATATTTGTTTATTAAAAATATTGAGATATTAATGCAAATTTCTTGTGAAATTATAACTTTTTCAAGAAAGGTATAAGTGATTCCATCATTTGTATGATGTGTACTCCATTTGATAGAACTGGACTAGTTTGATGCAGTCACCTACTCTCTCCCCTCCTTACAGTCCTTCCATCCTCCCATTCCCCCTCCTTGCTCCGCTTGACTCTCAAAACTTGAGCACTGCAAATATGTTCTAATGACATCACACCCAGATTGTAATATTGTGAAAAAATGTACAGCAAATAATGTTAGTCATATTATGTTATCAGAATCGAACCTAGATTCATTGCATATAAGATGGGAGCTATAAACACCGAACCATGACGACAGTTGAACTTCAGACTGAGTTAATGTGTGAAGATGATTGACATGAACAGTAAAGTGAGAAAAATTTATTACACAACCTGAAATATGGAACTGGAATCCGAATCTGGGAAATTTTCGGAGTCGCCCACTTTTGATATTAAATTATAGGGCAATTGTAATGGGGTCAGCTTTTCGACTTAATTCAATAAATCTTTCTAACTTTACTGTCCATATTAATTATCTTTACAATATCACATTCTTAACTTACACACTGAAGTTCTGTTATGAGAAACTTATTTGGCTATTTTTGTTTCAAATGAAGGCAGTGATAAATAAAAAGACTGCCAATAAGTCAGCATATAATTTATTACTAGTTATTAACATAAATATGTTTCGTCTCCATTTTGAGACTTTCTCAGGCATACTACAAACATAGTATTACAAGAAATGAAGTATGGGCTCTATATAAACATGGTTCAAAACTTACATATTTCGTAATTCATGTCATTTACTTCTTGACTCACTCAGCCAAAAACATTATTAAATGTATTAAAGAATTTGGTGTTGCGGACCATCGCCAGTGGCGGATTTGGCAGAAATGATGTAGTAACAATGAGTGATTTCGGCAGTTAAATTTTAACACTGTAGAGGAATACTACTATACCTAAAGAGTACCATAAATCATTTTCAAATTATTCATGTCATTTTTAACATTGTGTGCTTGAGGGTTGCACCTGATATACATTTCTTTCATAATTCGAGAAGTAATCATTTTCTTCGTCCAACATTTCCACATTTTACCAATCAAAGTTGATTATTAAGATGTATGTTTGGACACAACTGTGTAGTATTTCATTTCTAATTTGATGTTGTTTTTATGTTATTTAATGTGAGTTTTTAAAGATCTTTTAGTTTGTCCGATATACATTGCATTACAATTTAAACAGTTAATTTTGTCTTTTCAGAAAGTTAATTTTGTCTTTAATATTTTGAACGAAAGATAAATTATTTATTGATTTAAAAACAACATCTACACTGTAATTATGAAACAAGTCAATTAGTTTATATTGTTAGCTATATAAGGTGAAATTATGAAATTCATTTTTCTGCTTTTCATCTTTTTAACAGATAAATTGTAGGATTGCCTGATTTTATTCAATCTAATTTTGACATTAATTTAATATTAATTTAATAACAGAATATTCGTAACTTTATTTAGAATTTAACCGTGATATTTGTGATATAACAACTTGACAGCCTTATCTACCAGGTTATGTACCATGGCTTTCTTTTGGGCAATGGGGTGATTGAACATATAATTAAGAACTCTTCCAGAATATGTAGAATTTTGATACCAATTGGTAATAATTTTGTTATTTAAAACCCTTATTAGAACATGAAGAGATTGTGTTCTATTTCATAAATAAGACTTAATTTTTAATGATAACTATTGAAAATTTGGATTAAATTAACTAGTTCAGTTTTTGGAATGAAGACAGTGATGTAACAGAGAAACTATGACATCACGGAACAGTGGAGAGAGATAGACAATACAGCAGTGCTTGGTTGGAGTGGGGTTACGACAGCATCAAAGTGGTTGTTAGCCCATTTGGTCTTTAATACAAAATCATACAATAAATTTAGCTTGTTAATGTAATTTTCAGTAAAAGTAGAAATACATTTTTTGGTTGATATAGAAATTGCCAATGTGATTCAGATTTCTTGCATTTATTTTATGTTTTAGTTCTAATACATGATCATGGCTGACTCCTATTTTCCTTCTAACATTTTTGATATGTACTACAGGTCACATCCCAGATGTATCAGATCATGTACTTGTTTTTTTTTTTTTTTGTAGGTGTTCTTGTTTGGAGAGGTTTTACTTTAAGTGATTTTATGAATCAGTGCTATGGCAACTGTCTAGATGAAGGTAAAGGACGTCAGATGCCTGTTCATTATGGATCAAAGAAATTAAATTTTGTTACGATTTCATCACCTCTTGCTACTCAGATACCTCAAGGTAAGATTTGTACACATAGAAAGCTGAATTATATATATATAATTAATATGGAAAGGAAAAAGAGAGAGAAAGTAGGTGACTTACCTGAGGTTCATAGATGGTAGGAACCTCACAAGGTGCCTACCATCTATGAACCTCAGGAAAGCCACCAGCTTTCTGTCTCTCCTTCCTGTCCTTATTAATTGTTTTAATTAATGACAAAATCATTTTCTGACATATTTATAAATATTATGTTTCATAATAAGTTAGTTCATATAAAAAATGAGATTGTACAAATGATTTGTATGTTAAAGGTAGATTATGTGACATTAAAGAATTCAAAACTTCAGGTTGAAATTCAATGATCAGATCTACATGCTGAATAAGGGTGATAACTAAGGCTGGCCACTCACAGCAAAAACAAAATGGTCTGACACAAAGTCATTTTTGTCAGATGACTACTCGAGGACAAATATTCATGGGTTTCTTGTGTACAGCCACACACCAGGCAAAATAGTTGCATCGGACACTGTCAGACAGTCTGAGACTGTTTGATATGGTCCACAACTGTTGGCCTCTGCCAGCCAGAGACCTTCTGACATATTTCAGAATGTTGGACAATTACAGAATGTCTTGTCGCATTGCCTGACAACTCAAGCAGGTGTGAACATGATTCCTGCCATTTCCAGCAGTCTGCTCTCCCCTTTATTATTTAATTTGTGTCCCATTTCATAGGTTAAATTCAAGAACGGAAATCAATATAAATAGACTGATAGCTTGTGTTCAAGCATAATTGGCAATCTATAATCATAATTTGAAGGATCATTCAAACAAATAATTGTTGCCCATTAATAAATAATAACCTATGTTGCATTTTTAAATGGGCTACTGTCCTATATCAAAAAATTGTCACAAAAAACTTTAAAAGTGAAGTTGTAAGAATTTGTAAATAATCTCGCCTAAGATGATATAGAAATTATTATGTATCCAAAGATAGAATAAAAATTGTCAATAAATGACTAAACACCCAGACAAAAAATACAATAAAATAAAATAAATTAGTTCTTTTCATTTCAACTCCCTCCCCCGCCTAGAGGTGGATTAATAAATTACTATTATAAAAAAATGGCCACAATGTTTGTGTGTCCAGTACAGCATCAATTTAAACACTTTATATGTCTAGATTTTAATTATAGTACTTTATTCATCCATCTGGTGGGGGAGATGTTCCAATGAAAGTTATAAAATTTAATTATATTTGACTGATATATTTTCAAAGGAATCAGATAAATAGAAATATTTAGAATCATTAATGTAGGCTTGTATATAAATTGCTTCATAAGACAAATTAGCAGTCTCTCTGCAGAAATTAAACCATTCCGTAAATTAGTGTCTTCCTTTTTTTTTGTTCTTCTTCTTTCTTCCAACAATCAAACTCAAAAGATAAACGAAACTTTTTGATCATGTCCTCTTTAAATTGAAAAATTTGTTTTCTTCTGCTCATATTCATTATGAAAATTGTTTAAATTTCTTTTCATATTAATTGGATGTTTCATGTCTTGAACATTTTGATCTTCTAACAACAACACACAAAAATAAATAACAATTGTTATTAAGTGGTCACACTACATCTTGAGTGATATCATGAGGTTAGGTTTTCTTTGGACAGCTTTAAACTGCTTGAAGCTAGTTGTGAGAAACACTTTGCCTTGCAACAATTTGCTTCAGACAATTCTTTTTGTAGGAGAACATATTGGCTTGAGGCAAAATGTCCCGACAGTTTAGTCACTTTCAGTGTGCGGCCTGCATAAGTTCCATATGAGCAGTAAGGTGAAAATGAAAAAATCCGCCTTCATCACTGCTTTTGTATGGTGTGTGACATTAATTCTCAACCTTATAAAGAATTCTTATGTCAGAGTGTATTTATGCACCTAGAGATGTGGACAGAGTAAAGTAATGCACAATATGTGTTGTGATATACTGAATTTAAAACTGTTGTTGCCCTGCAATATAAATGATGTATGTTACTACTTGGAGAAATGCCCTAGATGATAAAGCTTTGAATCGATGTATGAAACAATTCAAAGAAGCTGCAGCATTGGAAAAGTGTCACTCCAGAACTAGGAAGCACTTCAGAAGAAAATGTTGAATCCTGAAGGTAGTCCTGTGTTAGAGAAGTCTTAAAAAGTCCATTGCTTATCGAAGTTTAGCATTGGGTATTATGAAAATTGCCATTCAAAACATCCTTCAGAAGTGTTAACAACTCCATGTCTACAAGATTCGGCTTAGGCATGAGATTAAACCTGATGACAAAACTAAAGAAGTTGAATTTGCTACTTTATTCTGTCAAAAATTGGTGGTGAAGAAAGCTACTTTAATCATATTCTTTTCACAGACTTAGTGACATTTAATATCAATAGGTGCCACATTTGGGAATCACAGCTACAAACAATCCACCAGTACGTTTGTGGTTCTCCAAAAGTGAGTTTTTGTATGGCCTCTCTTATTCACAGACAGCAGCATAACCAGGAACATTCATCATAATTTGCTGGAACTTTATCTTTCCACAAATTGAAGGTTTGTAATAAGATGTTTTTCGTGCAGGACTGAGCTGCTCCTCATTTCTTCCTATCTCTGCATGAAACCTTGAATGAGAAGTTCCTCAACTCATGGATTGGACTAGGTGGCCCTTCTTCTTCTGGGGACACACATTGTGTACAGTGAAAGAATAACTGGTGTCAGCCACCTAAAACAAATCATAGCCACAACTGAAACATGGAATGAAATTGCCTACTGTTGGGATGTTTGTCAAGTAGCTAATGGTTCACATATTGAAATGGGAACAAAACATAGTACTTTTCTTAATATTGTAGTACTAAATTCTGTTTATTTGTGTAATACAAATATTGTAATCGTGGCCAATATTGCTTGTCTAGCATCTGAACAGTTCTCTATTTGTGTGTCTAAAATGCAATGCAGTCAGCAGCAACCCAATGGATCAGACAATATATTCCTTGCACTCTAGTTGTTTGAAGAACTACACCGTCCTAGAGATATTTTGGAAAACACAGACTTCATTATTATATAGGAATGTCATACTCCTTGTCTCTCTTTCCTGTCCATGTCCAAGTCCAATTGGTATGGAAAAGACCTCACACATCCGGGAAAAGACCTCACACATCCGTGTACCAGCCGGCAGCTAGCTGTTACCTGTTAACATGCCACTAACTATCTCTCTCAAGGTAAGGTCACGGCAAAGAAAATGTTATGATAGGTACTGGAAACATACAAAAACAACCAAGCATATATTCAC
Organism: Eucriotettix oculatus; assembly: GCA_034510155.1. Lineage (NCBI taxonomy): Eukaryota > Metazoa > Arthropoda > Insecta > Orthoptera > Tetrigidae > Eucriotettix > Eucriotettix oculatus. The sequence goes on from CM067380.1 coordinate 82,895,981, forward strand.
ATTATCAAAATATTTTATATGGATATAAAAGAGAGAGAGAGACATTGAGGAAAGTGCCACCAACTATGTTAACGTTGAAATCTTCCCCCCCAAGAATAATGTGCTATGCCCAATCTTAAAAAACCAAAGCAAGATTATTGTCTTTGTTTGTTGCAGCTGTGGGTGCAGCATATGCTTTCAAATTAGCGAAGCGAAAGTCGTGTGTAATTACATACTTCGGAGATGGTGCTGCAAGTGAAGGTGATACACATGCCGCCTTCAATTTTTCTGCCACACTAGATTGTCCCATTATATTTTTTTGGTATGTTACTTGATATCTTTTTATCATTCATTATTTATATAATAACTTTAACATTTTTTAAATGAAATATGAATACTTTAAATAAAAAGAAGAAGAATACAATAATGATATACCGAAAAATCAAAGTCTTTTGAGTTAGTTTATTAGACTTATTCAAATTACACTTAGGATAGTTTGGTTCCTTTAAACATAAACCATCTTCATTGCCAAAGGTGATGAGCACAAGTAGTTTAACTATTATTTCAAGTATCTAGAAATGCTTTTATGTTTTTAAATTTCTACAGATTATTTTAATTCCAATCAAATCAACCAGATAGAAATTTATTTTATTTTTAAAAACTGATATGGAATTCATTGAAACACATTTAAATTTGCTCGAAGATATGAAAGATGCTAATAAAAATAATGGATCACAAAAAAAAACACATTTTACGGAATCAAAAAAACAATACGAAGACCAAAAATGAGACTTGTTAGAAACTGTTTTTAAATGTAAATCAAATTTTATTAAGACTAAAAAATTGAAGCAGATTGCAATTACAAATAAGAAACAGTGTGACTCGTGGATCAGTTAGTTATTGATAAACGATTCAGGTTATTCCTACTACCCATACTTAATGAACAAGTATATATCACAAGAAATAGTAAGGTGTGCAGTAGGAAATGGAGGAAGGTGGAGGGCAGTGTTGCCATCAGGGAGGAACAGCCGCTGGAGAAAAATATGCATTTATTCTTACAAACGGGTTTTATGAATAGGGCATTGCTCTTTTAATGACGCCTTATACTTATCATCCTCAAGTTTTATGGATGAATTTTCTGACATGACACATCCTGAATGTACACTATGTTTCATTGTGTCAATGTTTTCAGAACAGTTTTTACACAACCAAGTTGCCATAATAAAATTTCTTGTTAAAGTGAACTATGACTTACCCTCACAACAAATACAGGGAAGTGGACCACTACATATCTTATTTTGACATGATCATCTATTTTTCTCCAGCTATAAATGTGAAATATAAATTAATAGCTGAAAAATTGAAATTGCAAAATTTATCAGCAACCTGATAAAACCATAGACCAGATAAAACTGTGAGACCAATAATAGATACAATTAGCAGACCTATTTGTAAATAACGAAAAAGTTTAGAATAAATCTCTTCGGCTTTTTAAAACAACCCTTATGTTATTAAAAATGCTGTGGATCTAAAACAAAAATTAAAGGATATTCATGACATGAGCATTAGTTTTTTATACTTGCCAGTTTTAATGTTTCATCACTCTTCATAACTACACATGTAAAATTATCTATATAAATAAAAAGTAATTAGGCATAACTTATAGGCCATTGTAGTACAAAGAGCAAATTTATGTTAATTGAATTTGATGAAATTTGCACTGAGGAAATTTCTTACCATCAGATCTAAGGTGTACTGGTTGGCAGTTGTACATCGGCCAACTTAAATGGTGTTGTCTTGAATATTTATTGTGAAGAGTATGCGAGAAGATAATCTTGTAGATATAACCAGTCAGTATTAAACATTCAAGAAGGAAATAGACCATTGCCAAAAACTAACCCTAAATGTTAAGATCTCTTCTTTTTTCAATATATTGTATTTTTTAAAGTCAATAAATCTGCTGTTCTTGGTAATTTGTTATAAAACTGTCTCTTTTATTTCAAAAGTCCCCATTTATTTATATTAATTAAAAGAGGAGAGTATATTATAGATTATTCAAAGATTTATATACAGATTTCAATATTTTCTCTTGCAATAAAAATGTCTCTCATCACGTGGCCTGCCTCAAGTGTCTTAAATAATCCCTTGATCCTTGAATCCATAAAATTTGGGTTAATGAACACTGTTCTAGTTTTTACATAATTGAATTTATATTTTACTTATTTAGCTAAGAATTTCTCAATTTTTTGTATACATCTTGACCTGGTTACTGTGTCGCAAATTAAGCCCAATCACTGATGCGCGACAATAACCTACATAAATTACGGGCGCATCCCTAAATGCAGTCCCTGACAGCAACAATCGAGTTCCTCTCACAGATGCTACAGTAATGTAAGGGACCACACATTGCTCAGAGTTGACAATTTTAAAGTGCCCATGAAATTAATGACATCCACTTTAGCTAAAGTTCGCCAGAACACCCAACAATACACTTCATTACAAATAATTTATGAAATTATAGGATGGCTAGTTTTGACGTTGAAACCCTGTTCACAAATTACCTATTAAATGGCTTTAGAGGAGATGAATAATAATGAATAATAATAATGATATTAAAGATTTTTCAATTTTAAAAAGTACAATGATGTTTTTATAAGTAATTAGACTGGTATTTCAGATATAATGGGAAATTTTTCAGATGAGTACACGGGGTTCCAATAGGTGGGTATTTATATGGGAATTTAGTTCATATATTAATGAATATGATACTGGTTAAATGAGGAAAATATGAAAATAATTATTTTTGCAGTCATTAAGCCTATGACACACTTAATACAGTAATTGTGATAAGTGGAGATAAATTAATTACAAAATGGTATAGAAAAGAAACTAGTGATGATGATCCAATGTTAGACTATTTAATAAATTGCCCTTTTCAATAAGAGAAATTGTGAGATAAAAGATACAGAAGTAAAATTTAAGAGGTAGTGTAGAATGAATACATTGATAAATAACTGGTATCTAGGATTAGATGGATAAGATATAGTATACATGTGGAATAGCTTTACTCAGTATGGTATACAAAATTTTAACCAATGTCATTGCTAAAAGACTCGTTCCACTGGTAGAAGAATTTCTTGCAGATTATCAAAGTGGCTTTCAAAAGGATAGATCAACTATGGATCATATTGTCACTATAAAACAAATAATGGAGAAGTGTTACTAATATATGTACACCAGCTCTTCATGAATTTCAAACAGGCTTATTGTTTGTTTGTATTGAAAAGGAATCAACGGTGTCAGACTCTGATGGACATGGTGTGTCCATATAAACTAATAAGGCGCATACAAATGACTTTCAATAGCACAAAATGTTAGAAGAAAAACTTATCAAGGAGTTTGAAGTTAACCAAGGCTTATTGCAGGGCGATGTATTATCAACGTAGTACTGGAGAGAGTGATGAGAACAGTGGAGATCAACAATCGAGAAGGCACTTTGTTTACCCACTTGAACCAGAATATAGCATATGTGGATGATGTGTAGAAAACTGAATTAGCTAAAGGAAGGGTTGAGGAGGCAGAAAAATTGGGGCTACTAATCGTTAGCCCTACGGCCCTAGCGTCACCACACTCTTCCAAATTGTTTGGTCGTGGACATTATGTCACCATCTTCTCACACCTAACTCTTACAGGTCTTTTCAAACTCTTCTATCCATCTCTTCCTGAGTCTCCCTGGCAGCCATCATCTTTCTGCCCTTTGTGTGTATACTTTATGTGCCACTCTATGCTGTGGCATACTTCCAAGTGTCCTGCCCACCTCAGTCTGGCTTTTGTAACTTCAGCAATAAGCTGGGCTCTCCATAGATCTGCTGTAATTCTGTGTTTGTTTGTATTCTCCATTAACCATTGATATTCACTACTCCATATATTCTCGTTAATATCTTCCTCTCCCAGCAATTGAGTCTGGCAGCTTCTTGTTGTCACACCCATATGTAATTACAGGTCTCAGTACCGTTCGATAAATTCGCATCTTGGGTTTCCAACTATGGAGTCTTGATGTCATCATATGCTGGATGGCAAAATAAGCTTAATTTTCAGTTTTTATGCATTCCTTAAGCTCTAAATCGATAGAGTTCTTATCTGTGATGTGATCCTAAGTACGTAAAGGTTTCTACACTCTCAAACTAATATTGTCCTATCTCAATGCTTGGAGGGCAATTGCCTTGTATTCTTTTCATCACCTTGTTTTATCCTCATTGATAGTTAATCCCGCTTTGTCACTAGAAGAATTGGGGCTGCGAGTCAATAATGCCAAAACTCTATATCTCTTCCCTTCCAGGAGAAAGACTGCTATGAAAAGCAAATTCATGAAGCTGAATGGAGTCAACTATGAGAGTTGTGAGAAGCACTTGGGAGTACTGGCAATGTTTGATAACAGCATAAATGAAGAAATAAAATCAAGGATTATGGACAATGACCATGACAGAAGAAGAGTGTCTGAGAAGATGGGAGAGGAAAATATTATGAAAGATTATTGGAACAGTAAATGAAGCAGGGCAATGGAGAATACGGAGAAATAGGGAACTGGAGGAACTAGGTGGGTGTTCAGATATAGTTGTGGAAATAAAGGGTAACAGACTGAGATGGCTGGGCCATGTAGAGCAAATGGCAGAGGACAGGGTTGTCAAAAGGATCTACAAGGGAAATCCAGGTGGCAGAAGGTGCAAAGGGAGACCATGGAAATAATGGTCGGACGATGTGAAGGACGACCTACGAAAGATGGAGGAAGCAATCTTAGGATCAGCAAGATTAGGCTATGATCGTCAGAGAGCCAAGGCCCTACATGGTCTGTGTCACTGAGGAGTTAGTTGGTTAAAAATAGTAAAAATAAAAATTTGACAAAAATGGGTGTATGCTCAATACTGTTCTGAAATTGCTTTCTATTTTTGTTGTAGTTGTTAATCGGTTCTCCATTTTACTGTGATTTATGGATTTATCATTCTCTTCTAGCCGAAATAATGGGTTTGCTATATCTACACCAACGAAAGAACAATACAGAGGAGATGGAATTGCTGGCAGAGGTCCAGGTTATGGAGTAACAACTGTAAGAATTGATGGAAATGATATATTTGCTGTGTACAATGCCACCAAAGCTGCTCGAGAGTTTGTGATGAAAAATAATAAACCTATATTAATTGAGGCTATGACATATAGGTATTTGATTCTACTTTATTTTAATTTATAATATTACATAACTTTTATTTATTCAAAATTTCTTATCAGTTGCAATATTATACTACAAAACCTGACTATCCTTAACCCAATCAACTCTGATTTAAATACGGTGAATGTAAACACATTGTGTTCTAAACTGAAAAATAATGTATTTTCACACTTAGTGTTTATAAAAAGTAAACTAATGAAGGAAAATCACTCTCCCAATGTCACAAGAAACCAAGCAAGATAACACAAGTGTCCTCTGTTTGCGTTAATAGCTCTAAAGGCCCAGTTCTGAAAGGATGTGAACGTCATGTCATACGAGTTGAATGGGTTAAGAGAATGCATTTACTGGAGCACTATATGTGTGTATATGCTCTCAGCATTGCCATTGAGGACAAGGAAAGTTTCTTTTCATAGGAGCCTCTGAAAATTTGAAGAGCTTTAGTTTGTCCTCAATGGATTCAGTTCTTTTTCTCCTATCCATGTCAATTGCTTTAATTATACACACACTCATATATATATATATATATATATGAGATAGGAAATGACATTGTCATGTTTAAAACAATTAATGGGGAAAGGACAGAGAGATAGAAAGAAGATGACTTACCTGAGGTTCATAGATGGTAGACACCTTGTGAGTTTTGGAGAACTTGAATTTTCGGAGGCACCGCCCCCTTCATCAGAAGGTTAGGAAGACATTTCCAGTGATCGGCTAGCCGACGACTGAGCAGCCAAAATTTGCTGCTCTGCTAACTTGGGTCGTAAACAATTGACCCCACCAGGTCACCAACTTTCTCTCTCAATAAGGGTCTGGGAAGAGGCAAGGACTGGATGGGGGTTGGGGAGATGCATACTGACACCCCCATCTTGACACACATTCATTCAGACACATCCACCCTTAGAGGTGTCAATATTTAAATATTGATACACACTCTCATACATACATACATACATACATACATACAACCACCATTCAAACAAAAGGCAAGGTATACACACACACACAGAAGGTTTTATTGTATGTACAATTCAATGAACTCGTGCTTTGGAGGGGGGGGGGGGGAAGGTTGGAGATAAAGTTATAGGATATTGAGTCCAGGGCTTTGTCTAGACTGTAGGACATGCTGGAATGAAAGTTCCCACAGATGGAGTTCAGCTTCTGATGAGTCGGGAGGTAGGGTTTTGAGGGGGGTCAGTGTGAAGCACTGGTTGAAGATGTTGGTGTTGTGGCTATGGGCATGGGCGGCTATGGGGAATTGGGTTTTGAGGAGTTTTACTGTGCTGCGGTGGTTGGCAATCCGTTCGGGGAGGGGTCTCTTTGTCTGACCGATGTAAAAGGCTGGGCAGAGTGTGCAGTTTATTTTGTAGATAGTGTGGGAGGACAGACAGGTTATGTTTTCCTTAATTTTGTAGGTAGTGCTGTTGGTGGGGCTCTGGAAGGTTGTGGTAGGTGGGAGTATTGGGCAGACATGGCATCTGTTTCTGCCACACGGTCTGCAACCAATTGTGGGTGGAGGGTTGGGTGTGTGGGGTTTGCAGGGTCTGACCAGGATATTACGGAGGTTGGGAGGGCGCCTAAAGGCAACCCTTGGACAGGTGGGTAGTATGGTCGGGAGGATGTTTTTCATGTCCGGGTTGGATTGTAGTCCAGTGTAGGCAAGGCGGAGGAAAGAGTTCAGTTTACGTAGTCCGGGGAAGTAGGTGGTGGTTAGGGGGAGACTACGTTCTGTATGATGGTTGGGGGTGGGACTGGCTATTTGGGAGGTGGAGAGGGCACGGGTAATTTGCTTTTGGAGGAGGTCTGTGGGGTAATTTCTGTTCCTGAAGGCATTAAATATTCGGTCGGTGTAGGTCGCCAGGCTGTCCAAAGTAGAGCATATGCGGGCTCCCCTAAGGGCAAGACTGTAGGGGAGGGATCGTTTGGTATGTTCAGGGTGGCAACTGGAAAAGTGGAGGTACTGGAGGGTGTTAGTTGGTTTTATGTGGACAGAGGTGCTAATGAGGCCTGAATTTAGTTGGATGTCCACATCGAGGAAGGTAATGTTGGTCGGGGAACAGTTCCAAGTGAACTTGACAGGGAATTTAGTGTTGAGGTCGTTGAGGAAGTCTGAGAGGGCATCTTGTCCATGCGTCCATAGCATGAAGATGTCATCTATGAACCGGAACCAGGTTAAGGGTTTCAGTGGAGAGGAATTTAGATGTTGTTGTTCCAGTTGACCCATAAACAGGTTGGCATAGGAAGGGGCCATCCGGGTGCCCATGGCAGTGCCGCTGATTTGGTGGTAAATTTTGTCTTGGAAGGAGAAGTAGTTTCGGATTGCCAACCACCGCAGCACTGTAAAACTCCTCAAAACCCAATTCCCCATAGACGCCCATGCCCATAGCCACAACACCAACATCTTCAACCAGTGCTTCACACTGACCCCCCTCAAAACCCTACCTCCCGACTCATCAGAAGCTGAACTCCATCTGTGGGAACTTTCATTCCAGCATGTCCTACAGTCTAGACAAAGCCCTGGACTCAATATCCTATAACTTTATCTCCAACCTTCCCCCCCCCCCCTCCAAAGCACGAGTTCATTGAATTGTACATACAATAAAACCTTCTGTGTGTGTGTGTATACCTTGCCTTTTGTTTGAATGGTGGTTGTATGTATGTATGTATGTATGTATGAGAGTGTGTATCAATATTTAAATATTGACACCTCTAAGGGTGGATGTGTCTGAATGAATGTGTGTCAAGATGGGGGTGTCAGTATGCATCTCCCCAACCCCCATCCAGTCCTTGCCTCTTCCCAGACCCTTATTGAGAGAGAAAGTTGGTGACCTGGTGGGGTCAATTGTTTACGACCCAAGTTAGCAGAGCAGCAAATTTTGGCTGCTCAGTCGTCGGCTAGCCGATCACTGGAAATGTCTTCCTAACCTTCTGATGAAGGGGGCGGTGCCTCCGAAAATTCAAGTTCTCCAAAACTCACAAGGTGTCTACCATCTATGAACCTCAGGTAAGTCATCTTCTTTCTATCTCTCTGTCCTTTCCCCATTAATTATATATATATATATATATATATATATATATATATATATATTTGTGTGTGTCTAAATATAATTAAAACAATTTGTGTAGAAAGAAAGGGGAGAAAGGCAGTGGTATACCTGGAATGAAACAAGGTAGTTCAAATTTTTGGAGGTACCAAGCTTCTTCAGGAGAAATCTAATGGGTTATAAAGTTGTGACTACTTTTAGGGATTTAATTGTTTGGATACCATTATAATAGTGTTCAACAGAATTACATACATATTAAATTGAGGTATGCCTGTGGGAACTTTCTCTCTCAAACATTTTTCCACAGAATGATAATGGGGCTTACCTTTACAGATGCCTCATTCTCTGTGTAAATTCATTCTCACATGCTGAGGCACTTTCATCTATCTGGGAGGTGTATATACTGGGGTTGAAGACCTTCGGAATATGGTCCACTGACCCCAACTACCTCTTAAAACTGGGGAGAGACAGAGAAGGGAATGCTGTGACCCCTCATTGAACTCGTCTCCTGTCATTCGGAAGAGTGTGAGAAAATTACCCAATAGCCGATCTACCTGATACAGGTTCCCTACCCACCTGTCCAAGGGTTGCCTTTAGGCGTCCACCCAACCTCCGTAATATCCTGGTCAGACCCTACAAACCCCACGCCCCCAACCCCCCACCCACAATTGGTTGCAGACCGTGTGGCAGAAACGGATGCCATGTCTGCCCAATACTCCCACCTACCACGACCTTCCAGAGCCCCACCAACAGCACTACCTACAAAATTAAGGAAAACATAACCAGTCTGTCCTCCCACACTACCTACAAAATAAACTGCACACTCTGCCCAGCCTTTTACATCGGTCAGACAAAGAGACCCCTCCCCGAACGGATTGCCAACCACCGTAGCACAGTAAAACTCCTCAAAACCCAATTCCCCATAGCCGCCCATGCCCATAGCCACAACAGCAACAACTTCAACCAGTGCTTCACACTGACCCCCCCTCAAAGATGGTAAACACCTTGTGAGGTTTAGAGAACTTGAATTTTCGGAGGCACCGCCCCCTTCATCAGAAAGTTAGGAAGACATTTCCAGTGATCGGCAAGCTGACGACTGAGCAGCCAAAATTTGCTGCTCTGCTAACTTAGGTCGTAAACAATTGACCCCACCAGGCCACCAACTTTCTCTCTCAATAAGGGTCTGGAAAGAGGCAAGGACTTGATGGGGGTTGGGGAGATGCATACTCACACCCCCATCTTGACACACATTCATTCAAACACATCCACCCTTAAAGGTGTCAATATTTAAATATTGATACACACTCTCATACATACATACAACCACCATTCAAACAAAAGGCAAGGTATACACACACACAGAAGGATTTATTGTATGTACACTTCCAATGGACTCGAGCTTTAAGGGGGGGGGGGGGGGAAGGTTGGAGATAATGAGTTATAGGATGTTGAGTCCAGGGCTTTGTCTTGACTGTAGGACATGCTGGAATGAAAGTTCCCACAGATGGAGTTCAGCTTTTGATGAGTCGGGAGGTAGGGCTTTGAGGGGGGTCAGTGTGAAGCACTGGTTGAAGTTGTTGGTGTTGTGGCTATGGGCATGGGCGGCTATGGGGAATTGGGTTTTGAGGAGTTTTACTGTGCTGCGGTGGTTGGCAACCCCTAAGGGTGGATGTGTTTGAATGAATGTGTGTCAAGATGGGGGTGTTAGTATGCATCTCCCCAACCCCCATCAAGTCCTTGCCTCTTCCCAGACCCTTATTGAGAGACAAAGTTGGTGACCTGGTGGGGTCAATTGTTTACGACCTAAGTTAGCAGAGCAGCAAATTTTGGCTGCTCAGTCGTCGGCTAGCCGATCACTGGAAATGTCTTCCTAACTTTCTGATGAAGGGGGCGGTGCCTCCGAAAATTCAAGTTCTCTAAACCTCACAAGGTGTCTACCATCTATGAACCTCAGGTAAGTCATCTTCTTTCTATCTCTCTGTCCTTTCCCCATTAATTATATATATATAGGATAGTAAATGAGGGAGAAAGATAGGAAATACGCTTTGAAACATATGTTTGGCACAGAATTATGCTCAGGGAAAGACATATGTCAAGCGTAGAGAAGAAAGGAAGAAGGAAGAAAAACTAAAAATATTCGGCGCCGCCGATACTCGAACCTGGATCGTCACAGAGCCTCCGCTGTGGCCGCAGAGCGCCTTGACCATTAGGCTACGTCGCCGGTGCGTCGAAGATAGTCAGTCTTGGATATATATACGACTATCATTACTTACTATCCTAATATCCAAAAACCTGTGACTTCGTCATGTTACAAACGTTTCATTAATTTATATATATATATAAATTAATAAGGAAAAGAAAGAGAGATAGAAAGTAGGTGACTTATTGAGGTTCACAGATGGCAGGCACCTTGTAAGGTTTGTGAGTTCTTTAAATTTTCGGGCACCACCCCCTTCATCAGAAAGTTAGGATGACATTTCTGTGCAGTCGACGATTATCCGATCGCTGGAAATGTCTTACAAGGTGCCTGCCATCTGTGAACCTGAGGTAAGTCACCTACTTTCTATATATCTCTCCTGTAATTTTAATTGTTTTAATTAACTTTTCAATGTCATTTCCCAACACATATATATGTATTGATGGCATTTAAAATAATTTTTTGATTTAGAATTGGGCATCACAGCACATCAGACGATAGTAGTGCATATCGTTCTCTTGATGAAGTAAAGAAGTGGAACTCATCAGAGCACCCTATATTACGATTTCGTAAATACATGGAATCAAGTGGATTATGGAATGAAGAGAAGGAGAAGAAAGCAATAAATGAACTAAAATCAAAAGTATGTTTATTAATGTTCCTATTTTGTACATTTCAAGGGGCTACAGTTTTTGTGTATAAATTTCTGCTGAAATTTACCAAGACTTCACAAATTTTCATATTGTTGAAGACACCAGTTTGTTTTCATGGAAATGAGGAGTGGATAGGAATTCAGGTTTATAGCATACGAGTCTTAACACTCATGTATGTAAGGGCACTTATTCGATTGGGCCTAGCTGTAGAGAGACAGATGGTACACAAGGTTCAGTAATTTGTAGTACCAAAAGTGAACAAACAAGAGGAATAATTTTGTAGGGAAATTTTTCATGTGTTTTGAGATGCACTGTACAGTCAAGTAGCACAAAATTTAGTATGTTCTCTATCACATGTAGAAACTGCTTCCCTTGTTTTGTCAATGTATGGATGTCTTCATTTAGATGGAATTGAATGTATCACTGAAGGTTGTATGTTGTATGTACACTAAGTTTAATTCAGCATATGAAATGTTTTTGTAGCCCTTGAAAAATGTTTTAAGTTGATGTATGTAATAAATCTATTCAGATTTTCTTCTAATTGGGGAATGTATGGTAAAAATTTGTTGAGATACTTTGCATCAACTGCAATGTTAAATAAATAAATAAAAATACAGCCAATTTGTTAGTAAACAAAATTAACATTCATTTAATATATTTAAATTTGAATATATTAAATAAATACAGTATTAATTTTGTTTGCTGACAAATTGAATATTTTTTATTTACTTAATATTACAGCTGATACTTAATGTGTACAATAATCCTAATGCCTTTTTATATGGCATGTCTCCAGTTTGTTGTATAATATGGTTTTGCAAATTTTGATAACTTTGAGTGAAAAATTATTATTTAAGTTATTCTATATTTTATTTTTTATTTAACTTAGGTTTTCTTTTCCCTAGACTTTAGAAGAGTTCACAAAAGCAGAAAAGCAGCCTAAACCAAACTGGAGGGATTTGTTTTATGATGTTTACAGTGAAATGCCTGACCATCTGATGTAAGTAATTCAACTTTCCTTTTGAGTTTTTGTTTTTGCTTTTCATATTTTAAAATTGATAATATTAATTTGGGGGCCTCCAAATGGGATTACACAAATTGTTTGTAAACAATTGATGGATGAGATATGTACTTACTGGTATTACAGCTTTTCATGAATTTTAACCTCATTATTGATAGCCTTCCACCCATTCCTATCTTGTGCCTCTATTCACCATTTATTTTCAGTGTTCGTAGGTTCTTCAATGTCCCTATATTTCTGTAGCCATTTTTCTTGGTTGTTCAGTGCTGTAACTCTATAGAGGAATAACGTACATATTTCATGTTCCTATTTTCCTTTTGCTAGATCATATATTTTTGTATCCGTCCCACTTCTCTGGTGCTATCATTGGTTTCCTGGTGAGGTAACTTTTTATGAGTGTGAGGTTGTCAGCTTCACACCTCAACCTGGAGGGCCATGGTATCAATCTATGATGGGCTCTTTACTCAAGACCTATACATTAGTAGCTGTGCATAGGTCTTGAGATAATCAGGACACACAAACCCCACCACCATGTTAAGCCAGAGTCACAATTGGGAAAGAAGTTATGTATTCCTAATAATATAGGCGTAATTATATTGAGATTTAATTTAATCATAATTTTAAAATAAACAAAATAAAGCCAAAGTCAGCAAATGAATTTCATTAATATCAATACGACGTTCCATCCAACTTTGTGGAGTACTTCACAAAAAATATATATAAAATCAATAAAAAAAATGGAAGACAATTTTTTTTTAAAAAAATATGAACCATAACGTTTGATAAAATGTTGTATTTATATTAATTAAATACAAATTAAATTTATTTGCTGACTTATTTGGCCATATTTTTATTTATTCATTATGAGATTTCATTCAAAATTCTTTCAGATTAATCTTTTTGTAGGTCAACTAATGTGGTCTACAATGAGAGTGTGTACACTCGCCAATAATTTGATCTGTGAGAGTCTGTAAGTCTGCGTTACACTTGTGTGGGACAAATTAAATTTATTTGCATACTTATTTGGCCATATTTTTATTTATTCATTATGAGATTTCATTCAAAATTCTTTCAGATTAATCTTTTTGTAGGTCAACTAATGTGGTCTACAATGAGAGTGTGTACACTCGCCAATAATTTGATCTGTGAGAGTCTGTAAGTCTGCGTTACACTTGTGTGGGACGGGCCGCAGCGGAATATAATTGGTGCGGTTGTTGATCTCACACTTTAGCAGGTGTGCGACATTTAATATCTGGATGATTCACAAAATTAAAAGAACTAGATCATTTTGTTGTTTTATAACGCAATCAGAAACTCTGTTAAAATGTCAGAATACATCATCGCCAGCAGAAAGTGAATTTCACCATGTTGTAGGAGTTGTATCATTGGCACTTTGAAATAAAGACACAGTTACATGCATTTATGAAGGCCAGTAGTGGGTTGGGGAAATCAACAATGTATATGATAAAACATATACGCGAAAAATGGCGAGCGCCCTAAAACAAAAGCTTTGGTCATTTTCAATCCAGACACAATATAAATGAAACAAAATTAGTTTTAAACTGCAAAAACACTAGGAAATTCACAAACAAAATATTAATTTTTTCTGAAAAGAGCAATCAATTTCCATTTTTCTAGAACACTTGGCATGGGTTGACAGATACTCCAATGCGACCTTAAACTTTGTTTTCTAATTTTTTTTAAATTATACATTTTGGTATTCATTTCTACCTTAATCAGGTTGTACATCTTGAAAAAATTTACATATTATTTAATGAATACTGAAAAATTAGGAAAAAACCCATGCTGAAATTAATAAATCAGCATTATCAAATTGTAATTTTAAGATAAATGTTTAGTTTATCAATGATACTAGTTTATTACTTGATTAAGATTATAAAATTGATATTGTTCCATCCAATTATCGCCGGACGTGTTGCGTTTTCCCTGCAGCATTGTGGGGCTATTGTGGGACAGGAAACGCACCCGCCCTGCAACCGTCCAAGTGTGACAGGTCGCATTTAAATACAAGTGTTGTCTCACCTGCAACCCAATCAAGTGTGACACTAACATTATAGAACATAAACTTTGTGATCCTTGTGTCCTGTATTTTTGAAATATCTTGTTTTTCACAATGACATTTATTAATGGCACATTTATAGATAAAATTGAAAAATATAAAAAGTTTTAAATAACATTAACATATTTATGTAAATAAAAATCTTCAGGAAGTAATGTGAAATTTTGTTCTAATGGAGTTTAAAACTTCCTTCCAACATTCTGTTATTGTAAATGTGATTAATCCAATATTCTTGTTTTCTCTTTTTCATCAGTCTTCTGTCATAATTGTTTTGACAGTGTACGCACCACCGCCTCACGAAACACTAGTCAGGCTAGTGTGTGGGTACAACCCAACCTGACTATACTCTCAACCAATCAAAAAGTTGGTAGTGTGCCCACACTCCAACATGTAGCTCTATGTACATCTATGTAACTTAATTAATACAAAATCATTTATAATAGGATGCTCTGGAAAAGATATTTTTTGTTGTCCTCTATGAAAACATTAATACATTTAATGTGTCAATAAAATTAACCTATTTAACTACAGGAAACAAACATATGTTCATGTTTCTGTTTATTGTCTTGCAGGCAGCAGATGAAGAGTCTAGAAGGTCACTTGGAGAAGTACAAAGACAAGTATCCACTGAAACAATTCAAAAGCTAGGGAATGAAGTATTTGACCATTTCTGATTTTGATGAAATTTTTACAACTTGTATTATTAATCCTTGGATTGACACTTGCAAACTTTCAGTTCGAAATATGCATTTCTGATTGAGATACAGGCTTGTTCGTCTGTGTTGATGAAAATGACAGTTTTGAGCTATAATATTGTGCTAGTATTAGAGAATCAACCCTGAAAATGTTTCTAAGCTAAACTTCATGAGTAGATTACGAAAATAATAAAGAAAAGTTACATAAATATCATCCCTGGCTAGCACAGGGCCCCCAAAGTTGCCGAAAATATTTTGCCTAATTATTATTTATATATTTATTTGGATTATCAAGGAATTTGACTGGGATAAATAAAATACTTATGACATTCATATTTTGTACTTTCCGTGTCTACAAGTCTGGGGATTTACAACTTTGCAGACAATATAAACATGTCTGGTTTTGATGTCGCAACACAGGTTCAAAAATTTGGGGTAAAGTTCATTATCACTATCAACACGGACAAACGACTGACTTATACAAAAAAGCCCATATCCCGACCAGAAATGCATTTTTAGATCTGAAAGTTTGCAGATGTCCGTCTAAGGCTTCGTAGGACAAGCTGCAAAAATGTCTTCAAAACCGGAAATGTTCATGTGGGGATCGATTCTCACTTGGAATGACCCTTATGGTACCTCAAGATTTTGTATATTGACATATTATGTATAATTTTGTACTAAATCTAATTTCATTGCCCACAATAGAAAAGAAAGGAAGTACTCATTTTGCTTCAACAATGTTGTAACTTTGGTTACTTATTTGATATGTACAATTACCGATGATAAAGTTCAAAGTAGGACCCCATTGATATGTACTTCTGCATATGTTCCTTCCATTGCTCAAAACATATCAATTTGTATTGGGGTGCAGAGGTGCTGTGCACTTTTTAATTGTACCTTTTTCAAATGTAAACATTTTAGCCATAATTAGGTTTTTCTTATTTCCTTAATAGTTGAAGCTAAAGTAGATACATGGCCAACTTCTTAACCTGAGTGTGCTAAACATCAAAATTTTGTACTACCTGACATTGATAGAGATTACCCATAAATTACAAGGTTGTGCCAGGTTTCGTCACGTTATATTTCTTTAAGAGGATATATCCAATAAATTGACAATCTGGCAATCATTCAACAGCCCTGCCAGTGTAAGACTATAAAGCTATTTGACTATTGATGATAGAGCATTATCATCATATAGCAACCAATTTTCCATATACTTGCCATTTTTAATACATACTTGTTGAATAAGTTTGTAAATAAATCATTAATGTACAATGAAGTGCCTTTCAAGCAATTACTAGTACTATGCTGTGGGCAGTACAAATTTGAAAGTTTATATTTAATATAATGAAAAAAATATATTTTTGTAAAATGTATACAAATTGTTTGATAAATAAATTTATTTTTGTCATTACATCCTTTATAATTTCTTTCAGAAGTTTTTTCTTTAATCTGATAATTTTCATGTGATTGAAAATGAGTAATTTTATTTCATATTGATATTTTCATAGTACACAGTTTGTTATTGGTATAACAGAGGAATACAACAATTGGAATGGGATATTGTAGATTAACCCTTGTCTCTACCCTTAGATAATGGGGATAAGGACTCAAATTAAGTTTCATTGAAATATTGAATTCATACACAGTACTGTATTTTTATTTTGCAATTTATCGTGTATTTCTCAAGAGATCTATGGTTTTTATTTTTACCCATTTTAATTTGTCAATTAATGCTATTTCTCTGTTTGAAATTACTTCAACTATAGGGCAAATCGATGTCATAGTTTATTGAGAATCCATATACGCAATGAAAAAGGGAGTTTAATTTGATGTCCCTGTTAGATGTTAAACAAATTTCATTACCAAAATCTTTCGATATGATTTTCAATTTTCAGGATCTTTCATAGCCTTTAGATAAATCGGCCTCCCAGTGAGAACACAATTGAGAACTCTATAAGATTCATAGTAGGCCACAGCTGGTGTGGACAAAATTAAATTGTCACCAACTATAAGTGATTGCTATTTAGATAATGTGTACCTTCAATATTGTCATATGATCAACTTTAATGATGGACATCATACACAAAGTCGTGATGAATGACTTCAAGAGAAGAACTTTCTGGCAATAACTCTTTAAAATGAAAGAAATATAAAGTTGTGTCAAGCAAGATTAACTTGCAAGAAGAGGTAAAGAAGTGAAACAGGTTGTTATTTGACAATTGAGACAGGGACATCGGACGCCTGCAACTAACTGGATAAAAGTATGAAATGTGCAGATTATTAGACATAACAAATTCCTATATACAAGGTTTAACAAAACTTTATGGCCAAATTTCAGGAATGGGTTCTTCATTTTGAGACAAAAATAAAAGTGTAAAAAAATGTATAAATGATAATGGAGGCTTCACCCTTCAAATAGGTGGTGAATGTAAGAAATTGTGACATTGGCCCTGCTTTCAGGCTCTTTGAAACAAACCTATCTGGTAAAAAACAACTGGTGAAATGTGGTAATAATGGCTCAAGGCCATTGATTGTGATGAGTAGTGTTCTACAGGGCCCTGGGCCATTACTTTTCATCATATATACAACTGATCTGAAGCATAGTATGCACTTTGATTCATTGTTGCAGACTCTTTGTCACGCATTTCTTGGGGAAACCACCATCTTCACTCACAGCACTATGATTGAGAAAATCCAAAGTCACACCAACTTCTGAGGGTTTTCTTACCCCTGTTTGTAACCTTCAACTTCCCTCACGCCGCTTGCCTTTTTTCCCATACCGCCAAATTCCATGTGTTTTATCATTACAGGCTCCTGTTAAACCAAGAAAAAACAGTGTATTTTGTTTGCACTAAGACATGAAGTAACGTCTGCCAAACTGTTAAGTTCCAAGAGGACCAATATTTTACTTGGAATTCTCACACAGCAGCTCTAACCAAAAAATTGGCTTGAATTAATTTTCTATTCTGAAGACTAAGAGATTCGATGTGGGTTGGTGATGTTTGACCGGCGGTGTATTGATTATTGGAGAATATATGAGGATGTGGTATGCAGGAATGATGGTAAGGTGGGTTAGGATGTGCCTAAATGTTCAAGGGGAAGGGTGACTTTTCTTTTGAGCCGACAGAAGCGTAGAGACGAGGGAGGATTGTCGTGGAGTTGTTGGATCGTGGGGTTCGTGTAATTTAAGGGCTCTTTTAATTAGGGACGTTGTGGATTTGGTGATTACGGGGTTTACTTTGGGAAGTTTGATGTTATGGCGGATGACGGAATTTATAAGGTACCAGGGAGAGTGATGTTTGTTTAACTCATAGTTTTTAAATTCATTTCAAATGAAAAACGCGTTCGTTTTCCATATTTCGTTTGAATTGACGAAGCCATGTAAAATTAATAATATAATTATAGATGATGTAATTAATTTGACTGCTGCACCCTAATAATTACACATTACTCACTTATCCATGGGCTAACCACTTAAAAGTTTTTGTTTGTTGTTGCTCATTGCGGGGACATGTTTGTTTTTGTTCTATAGGATGTAAATATAAAAATTGGTGTACAAAACGACAAAAAATGCATATTATGTTTTATTCTCCAAGGAACTCCCGCGCGATTTCTGTTTCAATTTTATCAACTACCGATCAGAAAATTTGAAATGATGGTTAACACGGGAGAAATTATCATTGCGAAAACGTTTTTTGACCAAAAAAAAATGATTCGGTTGATAAACCGAGAATCATTCATTAAAAAACTTGTTAGTTCTATTATAGTGGCTGTCAGTAGTTTTCATCAGGTCGTGAAGTATAATGTCTGGAGACATTATTTGTCGAGTTTCGGATTATCTTATTTTAAATAAATCACAGATACCAGAAGCGTGGGAATAAAGAAAGAGAAGTTATATATGTGTGAGAGCATTAAAGATATATAATTGGTGGTCTAGACATGACAGAAGCGAAAGGTCCCGCGTTTCTGTCAGTAAGATTTTTTTTTGTACATATTCACGACAGAGACCATCAATTTCGATTATCAAACTGTGCCCTAACGCCAAAACTTTGAATGAAATACTTTCTCAAGCACAACCCCAGAAAGACTGTATAACTATCCTAGATTCATTCGTATTTTAAAACGTGTAATTTCTGTCTAATACGAAGTTTTTGTTTGTTTTATGAATAAGTTTCATTAATGTTTCAAAAGCGAATTAATTATTAACATGTTATGGTAAGCAGCTGTCTCTTCCCGGTGAAAGACGAAGATTTACCCTAAAGCTGATAACTAGCCTTCAATAAATAAAACCAATGTTGCACTCGTAAATAATAATGTATTTCCTTCGACGAATTACTTTTACATATTTGCCTTCCTTTATTGAAAATAAGCAGCAGGTAGTCAAACGTAAAAATTTTCCACCGATACATTTGACAGTCAGGTGGTGACATTAGGTTTGACATTTACGAACAGCGTTTGTCTGACAGGTCCTAATATCCATCACAATTGCTTACGTTCAAAACAATCCTACAATATTTAAATTGCAACTCAGAGAAAAGTTTAGTCAGCGTATATTTCATATTTGTGTCGGTGTGATGGAAACAAATGAAGTTCAAAATTTTGTTCTATAATACCGCGTTTCAAATGTTGTTTGTCTGCCGTGGAACATAAAAATGCGTGACACAAATTGTTGCATATAATTGCTGAGTAGTATAACATTATGTGATTTGAACAAGTCTTTAAAGTTAAATACCACCTTTACTTTATAGTTCACTGCAACTATACAAATAATGTCCGAATCATATGGTAAGTCAGCATTTGTTTTTATGTCAAGTCTTCGTTCTTGTAACGCTATTATTAGCATTATGTTTGATTTTTCCTTGTTTCTTTTAAGATTCACTATTATTATTTTGCCGTTGTTAACACGTTCATGCAATTTTTTAAAAAAATTCTTGGATTTTCTATAATCTAGTTACTTAATTCCTTGAAAATTCTAATATTTACTATTCTGTCGTTTGTATTCTTTAAATAACTTTTTTTAGATATTTATCATAAATTTTAGTATTTTAAACAAGCAATTAAGAGTGAAGTCAATGTTGCTTCTTAACTCAAAATGTCAAGTATAAGGTTTGGACAAAGTTTAGATAATTTTTCATAGCCAATAGTTGGCCAAATATATTCGCCAATATAATGAATTTCACAACTGTCATAACCTTCTTAGGAATACAAATATTAATGCAAACAAATATCAACCTTTGCTGTTTATTTTTACAAAACATGCTACAACGGCAATTATTTTAAAAAAGTCTGACTTATGATAATTATTTGTACATTGAAAATAAAGTAATATTTTCCCACAGTTACATAATGTGCAAACAAGCCTGATTTTAAAGCACATTTACATTTGTTCTTAAAAGTACAGTACATTACAAAAGTGGAAAATCCTAAAGTTCATCAAAAAGTTATGCCATTTCCAATAACTGATATATCTATTATTCAGTTAATGTTGACATGGAATTTTAGTTTCGAAGGAACAAAATATGTACTTAGAAACATATTTTTAAACGTAATATCCTGTTAATTAAATGTAATTAAGGGACAGGACGAGTTTGGTACTTCCAGCCCTACATCATAAAAGCCCACTTTAAATCCCAACTTAAATGCCACAAATCCTACCTGATCTTTATTTTGAAAAGTGTGGTCTAAACGAAGGAAAATCTTATGCAAGATTACATTTGAAAAATTAAAGGATACTTTCAATATAGATGATGTGTGTGAAATCATTTTCCCTTTACTTTCAAAAGTGTGAGATTTAAGTGAAGTAAAATCCTATGCTAATAATGGCATGTGGCTTGCTTTGGGAGGGTGTATGATGTAAGGCTAGAGATACTCAATTTGTCTTTAGCTGTAATGAATAAACAGGAGGATAACTAATAATACAGATTTGCTACTATGATTTGTTGCATAATAGGTGACTGTTTCGTGAATTTAATAGACTGATTTTCTTTTCCTTTGCATTTTCTCTACTTAAAAGTCTTTTAGATTGACTTTTCCCAATACAATTTTCATATAATACACTACTTAATCATTGACAAAGATTTTAAATTTTTACAAATCAGTATTCAGTTTATGAATAAAATTTAGCTTTTAATGTGAAAAATTAATTCATGTCAATGACTTAATATACATATTATTTTAAGATTAATTAGAAATATTTGATATTATGTGTTACATGGAAGCATTTTTTATTCCAGATTTCTTATTTAAATTCTTAGTAATAGGAAGTGCTGGATCAGGAAAGTCTTGTTTACTTCATCAGTTCATTGAAAGTAAATGTAAGTATGTATTTGTAAACACTAATTTATTCTTTACAAATATAATAATCATATATGGAGTATAGAATAGATTGAATCCACCATTATTTCTGTTAACCAAAAGTCTGAAGTTTGTTTTTATGTGAACACTTCTTAAATATTTGAACATTATTATTGAATGTACTTGATTAAGTTTTGATTGATTATTTCTAATGCATTTTTTTTCCTTTCAGTTAAAGATGAAAGTAGTCATACAATAGGTGTTGAATTTGGTTCAAAAATAGTAAATGTTGGTGGAAAATCTGTCAAACTCCAAATATGGGACACTGCTGGCCAGGAACGTTTCAGGTATTTTTAGCAAAAGTATTGTTATCAAATACTTTAAGAATAGCATACCACAATTTTGTTTTCAATCACAATCACAGTCAACTTAATGGTCAGGAAAAACAGTTTTCATAAATGCATTAAATGATGTACATTTTGGTACAACAGAAGCCCTCTTAACCGGGCCCTAGGCTGGTTGCCGATATGGTTGGCTAAACCAGCATTTATTTAAGGAACGGTATTAAGCATAAAAATTGACTATTGTGTGCAAAAAGAGTAAAGTGTATGAGATAATTAATTAAAGCACAAATATGTGATTAATTGAATTACAATAAACTATGACTTTCAAATTAAAATAAGTTTTATTAATTTTTTATCCTTAATTGAAATACAATAGTATTTGCATTTTTCCTGCTGTAAGCATTGTGGGAGATTGTCCATGTTACCAAATTCCTCTAATGTAAATAGTTCATCCATTTAATAATTTACCTGAAGAAGTCCACAAAGTCGTATGAAACATTGTATTTGTATTAATTAAATAGTAGTAAATATAAATTGCTGACTTATTGGCCATATCATTTATAAATAAAACTACAGCAACAGTTGATTCATCCTGATTTTCTAAATATCTTGCTATTATCTTAAGAGCTATATTTTTTCACCTCATGACTTGGTTTTCCTCTTGATTTTCATCAACCTCTTCTTTAGTGTTTACAGATACAGTTGCCATATTCCTCAACAACAGTTTATACTATCTGTTCATCAGTGAAATCCCCAGTTTTGAGTGCATCCTTGCAAGCCACTCACTCTCCTTTATCAATTCGTTATAAAGCTTCTAGGCTCTTCTCCATTGTGACAACAATTCGTTTCAGTTTTTTACTCATTTTAACATACTCAGGTACAGTACACTTAAAATGTCACATATCCTTATACAGAGTGAATTCAGCATATATTCACAACTGCACTACATTAAAAACATCAGTGCTTAGGCAGTCAAGAAGTCACATCCACATCCTGGGACGAATACATATTTTGCCTGCTAGGTGAAGTGGTGGCTCTCAAATAAATAAAGTTTCTACTGTTTAAGTGGTTTTTGATATTCTTGTTCACCACTTCAATATTTGTTAAATACATAGCTATGAAAGAAAACAACACCACATATTTCTTAGTGTTGTCTTTTGTATTCATGCCTCATGATCTGTTATAATATTTATGTGATGTTGAAGTAAACTATATTAGATCATATATTTGTGTTGAGATTATCTTCTTTAATGCCTTATTTGCTATTTTCTCGCATTTAATGTAATAAGATATTAGATTTAATTAGTTTGCTTATGCAGAGTTCAACTAATGTGTCAAGAGACTGGGTTCTAGAAAAATAGTAGCAGTTGTAAATATTGTCTAATATAATTTTCATGTAGAAAGTACAATGTGATCGGAAAAGTTTGTTTCCTTCTTCTTAGTACATGCCCTTTTGTTTGTTGTTTTTTAAATATAATCAAAAATTTTGCAGATATCAAAATTCAAGTACGTAAATTATTTTAAATCAAGGAATTTCAATAACTTTTTATTGTTTTTCTTTTTTCCTAAAAAAAAAACATTTTATTTCTTAATCTATATTTTCTTTTAGGTCAGTTACAAGGAGTTATTACAGAGGTGCAGCTGGTGCTCTATTAGTATATGATATAACAAACCGTGAAACCTTTAATGCCTTATCCAACTGGCTCTCTGATGCAAGGACACTTGCTAGTCCAAACATAATCATCTTGTTAGTTGGAAATAAAAAAGATTTAGATGCTGAGAGAGATGTTACATTTTTGGAAGCTAGCCGCTTTGCACAAGAGAATGGTTAGTTATACAAAGTAGACAAATTGTTGTTGATTTATATGAAAATAAGTTTACTTTTCTTAATATCGTATCAGTTCCATATACATGAAACAAACCTTCAACATTTAATTATTTATTTAGGACATTATCATTAGCTTTATATTATCAGCAGAAAAAGATAGGTATAGAAACATTCAGTTGTATATTCATCTAGATCCAATCACTGATCAGAAATTTGTAAATGTTAATTTAAATTAGACATGCAATTGAATTTTTGTAATAGTGAGTGATGTTTTACTTGGAAAGTTAGTTGTTTATATTTCTCAAGGAAAAATACTATTAACTTATTTTTCAGAGTTAATGTTTCTTGAAACAAGTGCCAAAACTGGAGAAAATGTCGAAGAAGCATTTCTAAAATGCTCAAAAACAATATTGGCAAAAATAGAAACAGGTATGCAGTTTTAAGTATTATGTAAATCTGTAGTCTTTATCAAATACTTGTGAAATATTTAGTGCATTTAAAACAAGATTGCTTATTAACATTAATGTTCCTCAATTAATGTAAGCTTGTATTTATATATTGACAGCTATATTGGAACTTTATTGTTTTCTTGTTTATTCCATTTTTCTGAATATTCATTATTAATAGGTGTATGTGAAACGAGACTGAATGGAACCAGTTTTCTTCTTCAAAGTTTTCCGAGCTTCACATTGCTTAAAATTCGAAAAGCACTTTGTTTTTCATTATGCTGTGAATGGTCAAGTGCAATAATCTAGGCAACTCATTTTATAAAATATATTTATAGAAATAAATAGTATATTTTATAATAAAAAAAGTTACATGATGGACAAGAGCTGATCCCCTCAATTGATAAGTCTTGCTAATTTTCAGGAGAATTGGATCCAGAGAGAATCGGATCAGGGATTCAGTATGGTGACTGTTCTACCAGACGTCTTCATAGGGAAACGAGTCGTCGTCAAGCAGATTGCATATGCCGCATGTAAACTATATACCTAACACAATACATTAAATTAATGATGATGATAGTACTGTTCAAAATCAATGCAAAAGTTATGTATTATTTGTTAACTATAAATAGAGGGCATAAAAATACACAACAAAGCTTGATATAAGTAAATTTTCAAAGTTGACTACATATGCTTCTCATTTCTTTTTATCTTGTGATTGAAAAGTACTATAAACTTCCCTATTACTCTGTTACTATAATTATCTGATAGCCTGATATTTAGCAAACTAGACTGTAAATATTTACAGAAATTGAAGTACAAATTATACTTTCTGCATTTAAATGTAAAATTTATAAATCATTAGTATTTTATTTTGAATTGTTTGATGTTCTTATGTTTTTTATTGTCTGATTGTTACTGAGTTGTAAAGTTATGTGATATTCATTTTGTTTCAAAACTTCGGCACTAATTTCAGCTAAATATACTAAGTAATTATTATAGAAGTTATTTTAATGAATATGCTTACAAGTAGTTTTAAGAATTGGCTGATCAGTAATATATTCCGTGAATCAAATTCATCCTGTACCGTATAATTATTGGTACTTTTGTTAACTATTACCATGTGTGTGTTAAACATTATGACAGTTTAGAAGTGGCATGATATAAAAACTCTACATATATTTATAATATGTTCATTTCATCAGTATTAAGTTGTTCAGTTCTATTTACATGTTGCAGATATATTTATGAACGTTAAATAATCTGAAATGTAAATATACATGTTTTACACATTATTTTAGAGTTTTGTTATCTACTTAAATGTATAATTGAAGTGTAATGTAAGAAATTGTTCAGGAAGTTTAGGTTGTGCATTCATTGTGAAATGTTATAAATTGTCCTAC
Source organism: Eucriotettix oculatus (assembly GCA_034510155.1). Classification (NCBI taxonomy): domain Eukaryota; kingdom Metazoa; phylum Arthropoda; class Insecta; order Orthoptera; family Tetrigidae; genus Eucriotettix; species Eucriotettix oculatus. Next base: position 82,921,189 of record CM067380.1, read on the forward strand.
TTACCAAAATCTGAAAATTTAATTTTGTAATTCTTTTTTAGCATTTAATCAATGCCAGAGTTCATATAGATCCTAAAATACTTTTTGTATAGCAAATAAGTTGCATATGCTTGATTGTTCTAAATAAACTACAACCAATAGTTACATTCACTGAATCTTGGTACATTAAACAAAATGTCACAGTACTGACTTCTACATTTAAAATATGCTTCATACTATCACAACTGCTTATTATTAAATAATTTACTTATTGTAAACCATATTTTATGTATTCATATTAAAATTTTCAAATAGTATTTCCTAATGTGCAGTCAGTACACGTTTCCATAATTTAAAAAATTTAACTTAAGTTGCATGGAGAATCAGTTAATAAAAATATTCTATTAGAAATAGGGATTTAAAGAAACATGAACATTTTGAGATCATTGATATTTCACAGATGGGAAATGCTACTCTGGCTATTGCTCTTAATTTTTTCCTGCAGGTATAGATTTTCAAAAAATGTTTTGGAACAGAAAATGAGTTATTAGTGAAAAGAAAAAATCACAAGAACATAGTTGTAGGGAAGAAATAACAATCCAGGTGATCTGATCCATCACTGATATACTCCATTACATAAGAAAAAACTATAGCCTTTTATTTATTTTTTTGAATAACAAACTGATCAATATGTCTAAAATGTAGAATCATACTAAAATTTGTTATAAATTTAAATACTTCATGAATTAGATTGTAATATTTACTCACATCCAGGAAAAAGTCACACTAGTTAATTATATTTGAAATTTTTGTTTTTATATTAATTACTGCCTTTTGTGTACTGTAAATGCAAATATATGTAACATGGCATATGCAATGAAGTTGTTTATACAATTTTGTTATAAACATGTAAATGAAATTTTGTCATGCTGATCAATAAGAAATAATAAATACTTAAAATATGCAAAGCAATTTATGTGGATCCAATGCTTTGTAAATAATCTTAGTCAATATCTTAGCCTCAATGAAAATTACTTTTTCTTTGACAAATGAGTTCCATGTGAAATTTGTTTCTTTTTTAAAACATCAAATGAGGATATTTTTTGTTTATCAGATTAGCCAATGAACACAAATAATCTGTTCAAGACATTTTTCTAAACAGAAAACTAATCTATATAAGATATATGGACAGAAAATACTTTCCCCTGTCTGGCATTGTGACACCAGTTCTCAATTTCTGGTAAGCCACCTAATCTCTCTCCTGTCAATATGTATTATTATTGATTATTTTTTGTTCTTGATCAAGCAATTGGTGTGGAAAATGAATATGTTTGCATGAAGGACCATTTGTAATTCCTGAAGTTTTCAGAGGTATTAGCCTCCTTCAGAAATGCCAGTCAGCACTCTGAATGAGTCTCCTTTTCTCCTGAAGAAAGAGGCTGACACCTCTGAAAAGTTAAAGAATTACAATCTGTCTTCAATTGCTATCTAACTTCTCTTCCCTTTTCACACCAATTGTTTTAATTTTTTTCACTTGAATATATATGAGGCAAATAAAGGTAAGGTGGCAATGTCAAAATATAAATTCATCTGGATAGGAAAGAGGGATGGAGAAAGGTTATCTTACCACAAAGTAATTTAAATTTTGTCAACCTTGGAAACATTAAGTTATCAAATTTTTGAGAGCCCGAGTCCCGTTTCAAGGGCTGTCAAAACAGCCACTCGAGTCAGTCTTGGCTGGCCGCTATGCTATTCGGACAATCTTGAAGGGGGCTCAGGTTCTCGAAGATTGGACATGTTACGGTTTTCCAGCCTGGTGGTCCCTTCTACCGATTTAAGGTGAGTCAGTTGCTCTCTGTTTCTCTTTCCTATCTTATATAATTGATATGGAAAGATGGAGGGGGGGGGGGGGCTACCTGAAATTGATGTTTGGTGACACTGTGCAGGGCAGGAGGAAGTTCTTCAAATTTTCAAAGGTATTTGCCTACTTCTTCAGAAGGGACATCTTGTTGCTGGCTGGCTTACTCTAATCAATGGCCTACATGTAGGGTTGATGTCATGTAGGACAGGAAAATGTTAACATTTTTGGAGGCAACTAGATCCTTCATCACAGCTGGCTGAGGACTTGGAATGTCTCTCCATCTTTCTTACTTTCTCTTTTTCTTGTCCTTATCTATTGTGCTAGTGGTTCTGTAAAAGTCTTACTCATATATGAAAGGAAAAATAAGACAAATTTAAAAAGAACTGAATCGGATAGAAAAGAGGTACAGAAAACAGTCATCGATTCAACTTAAATTGATTGCAGGCATTGACTGGGAGAGGAGCATGAAAATGTGGATTTTTGTGAGCCTAAAATCCATTATTCACACACATACTTTGTCTGAAGAATTGAGAAAGGTAGGCATAGCAATACACTCCAAGAAAAGCATATGATTTGGCTGTGCCAAATACATCTTTCTTCTTCCTTTCCTCTCTACACCTTGAACGTGTGCTTCTCTTGGAGCATATTTCTTTGCCTGAACATTGTTTCTATCTTAAAAATGAGTAGTTTTGTTAGGAATTAGATTGCATACAGACTTTTGGCTTCAGTGACTTGTTGAAAAGTCTTTATTTCAAATTTAATTTCCAAACTGTTTCTGTTTAACTACATTAAATAATGAAATCATATTAGAGTTTGCTGAATATAAATGTATCCTGTGAACCAAAATTCATTTGATAAATTATAAATGCATACATTAAATTTTTCAAATGGTGTTTGTCTTCATAATGAAATCCTTTTTGGGGTAACCTTTGTTATTCAAATCTATTTACTATTAAATGCTGTTTTACAGTTATTTATGCTCTAGACAAGCTGTTGACTCTGTGTGTGATTTCATTTGCTGTTAAATGTAAGAAATTGCTAACAGCTTAAATAGAATCATAATATATAAACATTTTAGTTTCTAAATTTTCTTGAAAATCATGTTTTCAGAGGAATAAAATACTTTTAAAGGCTACTTAAATGATTATCTTTAAGATGCTTGTTCGAGTAATAAAAAAAAAGGATTACAAATTTCACCGGGACTTAGCTGTCAGTTTTTAATTGTTTTTAAACAATTACTCATAGTTTGGTGCCTAAAGATTCTTGAAAAGACAATAATACAAGTTATAAGTTTTCGTTGTTTGAGTGATTAAAATATATGATAAAATTATTGTGAGCATATAAAGTATACATTTGATACATTGAAGGACAATGTGTTTTTGATTATATCAGAAAGGTATTCAAAATAAATATATGAATATTTTTTTCAAAATATGATAAATTTGATGTTGAAGTATCTGTGCAAAAAAAAAAATTGAGACATGGGTAGTACATTGTTAAATATCTTCCATTTATATTAAATCATTATCTTTTGGTTGATAGTAAATAATGTAAAAAAGTTGGAAAGATGAAAGTGGCCTTAACATAGTACTTAATTGAATATTTGAGGACAACATTTAATTTGGATAGACTGTTAATTTAATTTGCTTCTGCGGATGAGTTGATTTACATGTCAAGGAACCTTTTTGGTTTATTCCATTTGCCATGTGAATTATTTTATTGAATATATTTATGTAGTTAATTTTACTTAGAAGTGTAATATGCTCAAATAAAAGGCACAATATTAATCCAAAAACAAACCTGAATTGTTCAAATACAGCTTTGAATTTATGAACCTGTAATTGCTTGTAAATTTCCTTAGCATTTTAATCTCAGGTTTTGGAAAATTTCCTCATGCTATGTGAACAAATATTTAAATACCTTTAAAATGTTTGTGTTCAATGATCATCCTATGTGCAATAATTAATTGTAAATCAAAAGTGGAATCTGTATAGGACATAAAAAATATGTATTTTCACAGTGTGTAAATATTTTATTGATAAGTTATTGTATTTTTTTTAATAAAGTGATAAGTTGAATTGTACTGCATCATATAATATTTGTCAAAAATCTTACTTTTTATTTTTATGATGACATTATTTTGGCTGAGACAAAATGCTATATAATGAAAGAATGGGTTTCAATTGCCTCTTGTAATATATGTAAAACTGTATCACTGTTTAGTTATGAATAATATTACTAATGGACATCTAAAATGTTTTTGTTTAATTACATGTAGCAACAGTTAAAGAAAATGTTAAAATATTAATGAATGAGCTTCAAGATAATTAAAATTATTTTCCTGTGTATTTCATTATGTGCTTCAACAGATTATTATTAATCAAATCCTGAAAACTAAGAATTTTCTTTGATCAGATTCAAATTATGACTACTAAAAGGTCCAAACTTAAAATCATACACCTTTGATCAATTTACAATGGCCACACTTTAGACACTCCTAGAAATTGGTTTATAGGAGGATGTGATTGAGTGAATTATAGGTGAGCCTGAACATCAGGTATGCAAGAGAAGGACAGTATTGTAGAAGATCAGGCACTGACTCGGATTAGATCAGATAATAGAGCACCCACCTGGAATTCTGGAGGTCCCTGCCCAGTCAAAAACAGATTCATAACCATAGGGCCATAAAAAGTTTTTAAGGTAAAAACTGTTACATATATAACAATTAATAAGGACAGGAAAGAGAGACAGAAAGTTGGTGACTTAACCTAAAGTTCACAGATGGCAGCAGGCACCATGCAGGGTTTCAAGAATTTCAAACCCTATATGGTGCCTGCCATCTATGACCTTCAGAGAAGTCACTAACTTTCTGTCTCTCTTTTCTGCCCTTATTAATTGTTTCAATTAACCTGATAAGGTTATTTTCTGACTAATGTGTGACCACATCACATTTCAAACAATATATATATATATAAAACCTGTGACTTCGTCATGTTACAAACGTTTCATTAATAACGTGATGTGGTCACACATTAGTCAGAAAATGACCACATATATATGAGTCAGGAAATGACATTCTTTCTATCTCTAATTAATAACGAAAGGAAAGAAGGTAGAAAGTAGGTGACTTACCTGAGGTTCATAGATGGTGGGCACCTTGTGAGATTTGGAGTTCTTTAAATATTCAGAGCCATTTCCAGTGATGGGTTTACTGACTACTGAGCAGCCGAAATTTGCTGTGCTGCTAGCTGAGGTCATAAACCATTGCCCCCCCCAGGTCACCAACTTTCTCGTTCAATGAGGGTCTGGGAAGAGGCAAGGACTTGTTGGGGGTTGGAAAGATGCATACTAACACCCCCACATTGACACATACTCATTCAAACACATCCATCCTCAAAGGTGTCAATATTTAAATATTAACACATACATACAACCACCCCTCAAACACACATCAGGTTTTATCACACATACAAATTCCACTGAGCTCGTGGGGGGGGGGGGAAGGTGAAGGTAAAGATCTATAGGATATTGAGTCCAGGGCTTTGTTTGGACTGTAGGACATGCTGAAATGAATGTTCCCATAGACGGAGTTCAGCTTCTGAAGAATCAGGAGGTAGGGCTTTGAGGGGGGTCAGTGTGAAGCACTGGTTGAAGTTGTGGCTATGCACATGGGCGGCTATGGGAATTGTGTTTTGTGGAGTTTTACTGTACTGGTATGCAATCCGTTCGGGGAGGGGTCTCTTTGTCTGGCCAATGTAAAAGGCTGGGCAGAGTGTGCAGTTAATTTTGTAGATGGTGTGGGAGGACAGACAGGTTTTGTTTTCTCTAATTTTGTATGTATGGGAATATTGGACAGACATGGCATCTGTTTCTACCACACGGTCTGCAGCCAATTGTGGGTTGGGGGTTAGGGGTGTGGGGTTTGTAGGGTCTGACTGGAATATTGTGGAGATTGGGTGGGCACCTAAAGGCAACCCTTGGACAGGTGGGAAGTATGGTTGGGAGGATGTTTTTCATGTCAGGGTTGGATTGTAGGCCAGGTGGAGGAAATAGTTAAGTTTACATAGTCCAGCAAAATAGACAGTGGTTAGAGGAAGACTACGTTCTGTATGATGGTTAGGGGTTGTTTCTGGAGGAGGTCTATGGGGTAATCCCTCTTGCAGAAAGCATTGAATATGCGGTCGGTATAGGATGCTAGGCTGTCCCAAGTAAAGCATATGCGAGCTCCCCTAGGGTGTAGACTGTAGGGAGGGATCATTTGGTATGTTGAGGGTGGCAACTTGAAAAGTGGAGGTACTGAAGGGTGTTAGTGGGTTTTAAGTGGACAGAGGTGGTAATGAGGCCTGAATTTAGTTGTATGTCCACATCAAGGAAGGTTATGTTAGTGGGGGAATAGTTCCAAGTGAACTTGACAGGGAATTTAGTGTTGAGGAAGTCTGTGGGTCTGTAGCAAGAAGATGTCATCTATGAACCGGAACCAGGTTAAGGGTTTGAGTGGAGAAGTATTGAGATGTTGTTGTTCCAGTTGCCCCATAAACAGGTTGGCATAGGAAGAGGCCATCCGGGTGCCCATGGCAGTGCTGCTGATTTGGTGGTAAATTTAATCTTGGAAGGAGTAGTAGTTTCTGGTGAGGACAAACTGGGTGAGTGCTATCAAAAAGTGGGTGTTTCGGAGGGAATTTGGAGGCCTGCAAGACAGGAAGTGTTCAAGTGCCGACATATATCTAACAAGCACCATGATGAGTGTGGAATTTAAATTTTCTTAGGCACCATCCCCTTCATCAGAAGATTAGGAATAGCATTCAAACTGACGGTCATCCATCGACTGAGCAGTCAAAATTGCTGTTAAACACTAGACCCCATCATGCCACCAACTCTCTCTATCAATGAAGGTCAGGGAAGAGGCAAAGAATTGGTGGGGGCTGGGGAGATGCACATATACAACATAACATCAACACATACTTACCAACCATAATCTTTTGATTATGAAATGCAGGCTGAAAATGAAGAAACCCTAGAAAAGAATTAAAACCAAAATATGGGAATTAGAAAAACTGAAGCAACAGGAAGTGCTTCAGAATTTCAAAGAAGAAATCAAGAGTAGATTAATAGAGAATGGAGAAAGAAATGGGCACTCTTATGAGATGAAATTTCAATGAAAAAAAGAATAGCTCAGACCAATAAGAAAGCGTAGGTAACATAAGAAATAATAAAAATGATTGATGAAAGGTGTAAATATAAAAACGTGAGAGATGAAAATGGTACAGAGCAGTACAGCCGCTTGATGAATAAGATAGATAGGAAATGCAAAGTGATTGATTTCATAGTGAAAGTGAAAATAGATGCAGCTTACAGGAGAATCAAAGAAACAATTGGAGAGAGGAAAATATTAGGAAGAAGGGCAGATGGGAAGCTAAATAAAGAAGAGTTGGCAGAAAGATGGAAGGAATGTCTATAAAAGCTGTATCACAGTGGAAATCTAAATTAGTAAGTAATAGAAGAAGAGGAGGTGGATGATGAAGAGTTGGGGGATAAAATTTTAAGGTTGAAGTTTGATAGGGCGCTGACAGATCTGAGCAATTGTAAAGTGCCAGGAATTGATGACATTCCAGCAGATTTGATAAGATCAATGGTCAAAGAAGAAATATGGCTGTTCAGGATAGTTTTGCAAAATCTACAAAACTGGAAGAATAACAGAAGATTTTAGTGAAAATATAATAATACCCATACTGAAGAGGACTTGGGCTGTAGACGCAAACAGCACAGGGCAGAAAGTTAATATGGAAAATAAATCATATTGCAAGAAGAAATAAAATCCCTACGGGTTGCCAATGATATTGTAGTATGAGGGGAGTCAGAAGAAGATTTGGAAACCATAATAAAGGGCATGAATGTGGTCCTGGAGAAAGAGTTCAATATGAGGATTAATAGAGGGAAAACCAATGTGAAACAGAGGGAATTTGATTGGGAAGAGAGATTTAAATGGAAGTTAAGGAATTCTGCTACATGGGCAGCATAATAACTAGGGATGGTAGGGTAGGATAGCACAGGCAAGGAAGGCGTTTGCAAAAAAGAGGAATTTACAAGTATCATAAGTGTAAATCATTGCTTAAATGTTCATATGGAGTGTGGCGTTACATGGGTGCTAGGTGTGAAACATGGATGGTAGGTGTTGCAGAAAGGAAAAGAATAGAAGCCTTTGAAATGTGGTGCTATAGGAGAATGCTGAAATCAGATGGGTGGATAGAATCACTAACGAGGAAGTTCTAAGTAGAATAGGAAAAGAGCGAATAGTATGGAGGACCTTGACCAAGAGAAGGGATAGATTAATAAGGCACGTTTTAAGACATGAGGGCCTTGTAAAATAAGCATTATAAGGAAGTGTGTGGGGTAATGAGAGAAGAGGGAGGCGAAGGATGGAAATGCTAAGCATATTAGAGAGGATGTGGCAGTTATGAGAAAATGAAAAGGCTTGTACAAGATAGGTAGCATGGAGGGTTGCATCAGACCTGAATACCTCAACAACTAAAATGGGTACATATGTACTCGTGCAATTATGGGTGGTCAGTTTGGTGGGAAGAGTGGTAGAAGTTTACTATCGAGGGGATTTTGAGTTCTGGGCTTTGTCTTCACTGCATGATGTGTTGGAAGGAATGTTCCCATAGATGATAGTTGGAGCTCGCCTTCTGCTGAGAGGGGGTATGGCTTTGAGGAGTGTTGTGCCTCCAGGCATGGACAATTATGGGGAATTGGTCTTCTTAAAAGTTTTACTGTGCTGTGGTGGTTGGCACTCCATTATAGGATGGGGTCTCTTTTTTCACTTGTTTCAATAGAGTGTATGGGAGAAGAGGCAGTTATATTTTCTTTAATTTTATAGGTCATATTCTTGGCGGGATTCTGGAAGTTTGTGGTGGGTGGAAATGTTGGGCAGACATGGCACCTGTTCTTTCCGCAATGTTTGAAGCCACCTGTGGGTGGGGGATAGTAATATTGAACCAGAATGTTGCAGAGGTTGGGTGGGTGCCTAAAGGCAACCCTCGGACAGTTGGGTAGTATGACGGCAGAATGTTCTTTATATCTGTGTTGGATTGCAGTACAGTGTAGGCCAGTCAGAGTTGTAGTCCAGGAGAGTAGGTAATTGTTAAGTGAAGACTATGTTCTGTTTGTTGGTCCGGAGTGCAATTGGCTATTTGGGTAGTGGAAAGGGCCCCAAGTTATGATAGCAACAGGAAAATTGGAGCTATTGTAAGGAATTATTGGGTTTTATATGGACAGAGGTGGTTATTAGGCCTAAATTTAGGTGTATGTCAACATCAAGGAAGATGTTGGTGGAGTAGTAGTTCCAAGTGAACTTACCCAGGAACTTATCCGTAGCATGAAAATGTCTTTTATGAACCTGAAGTCTCCTCCCATACAATCTACAAAATCAACTGTACTCTCTGCCCTGCCTTTCACATTGGCCAGCCAGAGACCCTTCTGCAAACAAATTGCCAACCACTGCAGCACCAGTCAAACTTTTTAAAACCCAATTACCTATAGCTGTCCATGCCTGGAGGCACAACTCTAATATTTACCCAACATCAATCTGTCTGTTTTTTGTAGTTGAAATATTTGTGCTTGTACTACTCTCTTCTTTTGTAAATCTTAAACTTTCTTGTTTCATTCATTGAGGTAGATGTACTTGTTCTGAATCAGGAATAGGATGAATATACTGTGACTCACTCACTATGTCAGACATTTTGAGTTCATCATGTTTCTTATCTAACTTTGTTAAGAAATTTTCTGATTTTGCTAACGCGCTAAGTTCTTCTTCAGTTCTCCGCTTCTACTTCCTCTACTTGATATCTTGCAAGCCATGGGAAGGAACATTTAAAAGTAATACAAAATATGACATTTTTAATAATTCAAATAATAATCAACGGCAGGAGAAAGAAGACCACAGAGGAAGCCACCCTGCCGCCTCCTGGAAACGGGACCCGTCGAAAACTTCGCAGACACGAAGTCGGGAACCCCTTCCGACAGGAAGTGAATTAAATCTATGATGATGCAAATGAATATGTCATTTGATCAAACACATAGTTCAGATGTTTTGCATTATGACGGGGCAACCCACTGCCAGTGTAAACCAAACTGTAAAGGCCAATTATGGGTTTTATATAACATAACATTCATATTCTGTGGATCCTTCAGTGAAGCAATGCTTCAAGAACATACATCGAGTCAAATAGTTTTACATACATTTCGAGGAAGCAGTGGTACTGGGTTATCAAATGATAACCTGCATTCAGCAGTGAAATAGGAAAATCAGTTTCAAGAAGTGATGCCCAGTGGATTCTAGATAGTGGTCCATCTGCTCATATAATCTGTATAATTTAACGATACAAGTTTTGGACTGACATTTGTGGGATTCTTGTTCCCTTTTTGGTTTGTTAATACATTTTGTCTGGCAAAGGTAACACTTAGTGTTTAAAAGTTCTTCTTTGTTTGATACACTTCAAAGGAGTGACACACATCTCACTTTTTATAAAAGACAGCCTGGCCAAACACGCAAATGTTGAAAAACATCACTCTTTTGTGGCATTCAAAAACACTTCAGGTTCTTATGGAATCCAAAAATTGTGTACTATATCTCTGCTAAAGCGAGCAAAGAAGTATGAGATTCAAGTACAAAGATTGGTTTTTGCAAAGTATTGTGTTATTATAATGGATATGGTGAAGCTTTTATTATCCAAATGCTTCTGATTTCTTATATTTTAGATAACAATAGACAAGTCACACAGGTAGCCATTTAAGTATTGTGTTCACGATTTGAATTTGCCAGATTTCATTCTTGGATAACTTTACAGCCTTAGGTCAAGGGTTGTTTATTTATCACTCCTGGAGTTGAAATTCAAAATATTGTTTATTACAAATTTGTATTTTACATTACAGATAAATTTTATTTTGTTTACTGTTTATTCTTAAGACTTAGATAAATAAATGATTGGACAATCAACTAGTATCTAATAAACTAATCTCTTCTATTGCACACTTTTCATAAACTTATTCAATATTAAATTAACACATTTTTCTCTTAATGTAAGTGAATCAAATTTTTTACTTCATTACAGATATCATTAATGGAAAATGTATGAATGTTAACAGTTGTGATTTGTATTGGGATACAAATTGTGTTCTTTAGGAGTGTAGATGTGTGTCATTATTTTACAGGACTCAAGTAAGACATCAATCTGTAAAAACCAATTAACTTGATATTTAAATGAACAATATTCCAGACAAATTGGAAATATATATTGGTCATAAGTGATGGAAGGAAAAATATTTCGAAAGTTCTGTCAAATAATTGATTTTATAAAAAGTCAAATTGAAAATGTTCTAATAGATATCTTTCAAAGATCGTCGAAAGCAGTTGACATAATTCAAAATTATAATTTTGGGAAAATCTGTTAATGTTTTATTTTTATAAAAATAAAACTGATTAAAAGCTTTGGTGTAAAAATATAAGTATCAACTTTTTGTTCTATGTTCATTTTCTGAAAATAAGTTTCTATCAAATTACAGTAAAAGTATATGGATAGAGAGAGAATCTTACATGTATGTAACCTAACCTTTACAAATACCCTGTGAAGTCATATTGTAAAATTTTATGACCTTGTTTTTTTGCATATATGACCTATTTGTGAATTAATATGCTTCTCTTTATATGGAATCTCAGTAACGAGTTGAAAATCCTTACGAGTTTTATTTGTTAAACATATGTCTTTACTTTATTTGAAAATAAAATCTCTACAATAACTCCACATTTTAACAGTATTGTGTGCTTTTGTTTTAATTCTACGATTAATAGAGAATAGAAATCAGTACAAAATAGAAGAAATATATACATATTATTTGGGTACATACAATAGAGCTTAAATAAGTACATGAACACATGTAGCAGGTAATTTGAATTAATATCATGTGATTATAATAAGAATGCACTTGACATTGCCTTGTAGGGAACTACACTACATGTGGTCACAAACAACTTTAACAGCTCACTCAAAACTATGATTGTTTGTCAATGCCTTTCAATATAAGCAAACTTATTAGAGAATCCAAGGTCACATCAAGTCCATTCTTAATTGAATCACGTTACAATTATTGGGCATAAAAAATTATGCAGAGTTTGTGGGATCTTAATCTTCAAATGAAAGTCGTCAAATATTACAACTTTTAGAATATTAAAGGTATCACTTTATATTTCACTTTATTACAGTATAGATCCCAAGCAGTATCATAGCGTCGCTTGCAGCGCGTGTTGTCTCGGCTGGCTCTCATAAGTAGATACAACATTGTTAATAAAGGAATAATATATGGCAGCCAATGATTTAACCCTGTAAAAATTAAGATACTATAGGCGGGTCATGATTAATTAAAATTAGTAACAGGAAGAAAATACAGAATTTCTAAGCAGACACAAACATTTAATAGAATTTAGTCTAACCGGATTTTAGGACCAGCAGTTTGTCCAAATACAGATGACAGTTAAGCAAAACTTAAAAAGCTTTACTTATAATATAGCGAAAATAACATACACACAGAAAGTATGAAATAATTGTATGCAATGTGACGAAATAACTGATGAACCTAAAGCCAATGACATGTTATAATACATTACACAAAACAAGTAAAGTCATTTGCATTATGTTTGTACTTTGAACTCTGGTATGTATAATGAGAAAAGATAAGCGAACAGTTTATACTTTATGAAAGTAGAAATTATTTGACAAACACTCCTACCAGCCCAACATAAAAATAATTAAACATACTGTACATAAACAACTGTAACCGACACGACTGAAATGAAGGTGGCTCATCAAGTGAGAATATTTTTCTGAAAAAGGTCAGGGCAATATCTGCCATTTCAATATTCTTCAGACACTTAATCAGTGTTTATAGGAACAAATTTTGTCCAGCTACAGATTTCTTTTGATGTGTAACTAAGACACACTTATCAATTCTACTACTTTACTTCCACGGGGCTAAAACAATTGTAATTTTCTTTTATATTATTAGTGTAAATTTAGTCAAAAACTTATCTTACCATTAAAAATATCTTGTTGTATCTAATTCTTTGAGATTTAATTCAATATGTGCTTAATATCTTTCAATGATCCTTTTTACATTGACTAAGTAAAATTGCCGACCTCCTGTGGTGTAGTGGCTAGTGTCGCTGCCTCACAACACAGAGGTCCCGGGTTGAAACCCTGGCAAGGGAATGGATGATTGTGTGTGCCTATGCATTTTCATGACCACTAAACCCATTGCAGAGTTCCCGCTGCCACGTTCGCAAGGTAGAGTGTTGCAACAGGTCCATCATCAACCGGCAGAAGGCAACGGGAAACCACCACAGTGTATGATTTCCCTTGAAAGTGGAAAAAGTTTCTCCATAGAGATCTTTCCTCACTTGGACCTGCCATTAGGCAGAACACTAATTATATTTATTAAGCGATTTATTAAGCCATTAAATTGAGTTTTCGTAACTACACAAAGAAGATACATACCACACAAACTGGCCAATGACCACTGAACAATAATGTCACCAAGATAGTTTGGATGACGCACAAATCCCCAGTATCCAGAGGACAGTAGCCTTCTTCCTCCGTTTGTAGCAATGGTTTCCAAGTCTGGATGAAATTACAATGGTTATATAGCATTAATGTAACAAGTAAATAAAAATCCGTGTGAAATTCTTGAGTAAATATCTACATGTAAATTTTGTCAATTTTTTTTATTGTAGACAAATGTTACATTTATTATTTAATACAGCCCATTACTTTGCATACTACAAGTTTTGATTTAGTTGTTAAGAAATTATTAATACAGGGGCAAGAAATCAGATTCATAACACAATACATTCTATTGAAGAGAGTTCTTGGGTTGTATAAATATTTTGAAGTAGTTGATAATGGATCAAGTAGGATTGAGAATATGACAGGAAATTTTATAATAAATGATTAAGTTAATAATAAGCAATATGTATGGTTGCTTGTCAAGGAAGGAGGGAAGAGGTAATACTTTAAGGAGAATGGATTGAATAGGAGTAAATGGGTACGGGAGAATATGTTAATGTGAATAGGGGTAAATCTAAGAGTAGTTATAGTTTTCCATATATTAAGGGCATTACAAAAATAGTAAGATATGGGTTCCATAACTTTAAATTTATTATATAATCTTAAAACAAAGTAAGCTAGTATGTAAATAGCATGTAGGATACAATTAATGAAACTGATGTTATATAGAAGGCAAAATGTCAAACGTGATAAATTCTATACAGGACACACAGGTGTGAGTGTGGGAAGGAGAATGTATTTCCATATCTGTGCACTAAACCTATGACAGCCCTGTCGTTCCATGTCAAGGAGGATGGGTATAATGTGGAGTTGGAGGGAGTGGAGAACATGCATAATGTTTAAGAGGAGGATTTTGTAAGGTGTTTACATTTATTTGAATATAGATAATACATTGAACTGTACATATGTGATGTATAAAATAGACTGAAGTGTAGCTTCTAAGTATAATTATTTGAAATGTATAATAGTGTGTTTGTTATATTAATAATTATAATCAGATGAAAATAATGTTGAATAAATACAAGGGGATAATTAAATGATAATAAGGAGGGTCAAATAAGGTAATTAAATTACTACTATGTATTACATATAAAATATGAATTAGTGACCAACATTTTAGTTTCCTTAAATTAAAATGTTTTAATTAGTAATAGTAAAATGAACATATAATGTGTAATGACTGTATATATAAGAATAATGTATAACCTGAGAATGATTAAGAATGTTAATTAATAAAGATAAATTGAAGTGTAGCATTCTTAGCAGAGGAACTGTGTATTACTGTTCAGCCAGATGCGTAATTTCACACCTTGTACTTATCATATGGAAGATGGAGATGAATATGTGACTTATACACAGAAGTACACAAATTATTATTCAATATGAAGTAAATAAAATGCTAAGAACGGCCAAATGTCTGACCTATGGCCAACCTTTGTGCTTTATTTACAATATGAAGTAAATAGTAAAAAAGACAGTTTGAAAATTTTGGTAATATCTATTATTTAAAACAAGTCAATAATATATAAACAACTCATATAGACTGGGTGCCAAATTATTATGACCACCTGACTGAATCACAGTGTTGCCGCTAGAGGACAAGAATGCAGAAGAAGTGAATCATCAGTCATTGTGTGTTGATTGTAAAGATATGGACAAAAGACATCATTTATACAGAGTTGATCGTAGGTGCTCGAAACGTCGGAACCAGTATTACCAAAACAGCTCCACTTGTGAAGTGTTTGAGAGCAGCAGTTATTAATGTTCACAGAGTGTAGACTACAAAGCAAAAAACCGGTTCTCAAAGTCAGGTTTGTGGTTGATACAGGCTACTCAATACTCGAGCTGACATGAGACTTGCCAGAGTTGTCCAGTGCAACAGAAGAGCAACATTGCATCAAATAGCAGAGAATCTTAATCAAGGGCTAACTGCGAAAGTCTCTGAACAAACTGTTCCCCACACATTACACCGTATGGGCCACAGATGCTGATGACCTGTTTGAAAGCCTCTACTGCCTTGAACTAGAGCAGATGTCATCAGTTCACAATGAACACAAGGATTGGACAGTAGATGACTGGAAAAGGGTCATGTGGTATGATGAATCATGATTTCAAATGCACCATTACAATGGCAGGGTACAAATACAGTGCAAACACGAAAGCATGGACCCCAACTGCATTGCCACAACATTTTAAGCTGGTGACAATAATATTATGTTTTAGGGGACATTTTCTTGGCATGGTATGGGTCCTTTGATTCCTGTGAAACGGTTTGGGTGCCTAAGGGTATTATCACAGATCAAGTACATCCTATTATTTTAATCCTTCCAACATCTTATAGAATCCATGCCCAGAAGAATTCAAGCAGTATTAAGAGCAAAAAGTGGGTCAACACTGTATTGAAGTGGTTGCTCAGTGTAAATTGTAACTCCTAATCTCCAGTTACTTCATGTTACGAAAACTTGACTTTTTAAATACCACTTGATTTTAGCTTAATATATTTCACAATAATGCAACAAAAACTTACGAGCTATAGCATGACTTTTGAAGTTTCGCCTGAACTCACTCTTCTGTGAATTACTACCTCTATAAAGCATATACCCAAATACATATAATGAACCAATTCCAATGAGATAACTTGGAGCTAATACAATCCTGTAACACAATGAACAAAAATTAACAATTTTACACTGATTAAAGATAGCAATTTTTACAGCAAATCATTTAAAATGTTTTATTCATTAAAAATTGTAATCAGTACCACCTCAGTTCTTACAGTTATTGTTTATTTGAATATTATTTTAATTTTCCTATAAACACACTAACCAAAGCTGCTTGAAACATTCAACTTCCTGACATTTCTACAATCATGTAGCAATAATAAGTAACATGCAGTGAACCCTGTTTTAACCCATTCAGCTTGGTTGACGTGATGTTCATGTCATTCGGTACTGGGCTTTTAAATCCGTTGACTTGAACAGAGGACACTTGTGTTAGATTGCTTGATTTCTTGTGACATTGGGAGAGTGACTTTCCTTCATTATTTTATTTTTTTAAACATTTAAGTGTGAAAATACATTCTTATTCAGTTAAGAGCACAGTGTGTTTACATACACAGTATTTAAATCAGAGTTGATTGGGTTAAGAATAGTCAAGTTTTGTAGTATAATATTGCAAATGATAAGAAATTTTGAAAAAATAAATGTTACATACTATAAATTAAAAAATGACATATGTCATAGCCTCAATTAATATAGGTTTATTATTTTTTAGCACAAACTCTCGAGCAGCTTTGGTGGAATTTTACACAGCAAATAGATCATTTTCACCCATTCTTACAGATGTTATTCCATAACCTGGACATCTGCCAGCAATTCAATCTTCTCTGTATTGTTCTTTTGTTTCTGTAGATTGAACACATCTTTATCAATTAAATATTAAAATGTTGTAAGTCAAATGCTACAATGACCCATTTAGAACTTTGTATTTGGTTTAAAAGTAAGCCAACAGAAGAAACATAAAAATTAAAATTACCGACTAATTAAATATACTGGCAATTTCCGTGATAAAAAAAGGCGGTGTAAAGGATGTTTCTGCAACATAGATGTGACATAAAATTCTAAGTAAGCCAAATATCATAGTTAAAAGTCTGGGATCTTTCCAAATCTTCTCCCATCAGAACATAGTTTCTTGGCAACAAGTGTCACAGAGGAAATAGTTCCAAAGTGAGACATTAAGATGTATCAATTAACTATTTCAATGAATTCATTTGTTGGCAAAATTATTGACCCGTAACAAACATATCATGAATATTTTGCAATTTTTAAAATTAAACTAAATCAGCCTGTCTTTAGTAAACTAGTTTAGCCTAGCAAAAATTATATTTATTTTATGCAAACTTCTATGCAAGGAATATCCTGTGATGTAAGGAAAATAAATGCAATTCCTTAAAAAGGGATTTTATCGTAAGTTATGTGATACCCCCTTTTAAGGAACAAAAATTCCGGTCCCCAGAGATTCGTTAAAAAGGGGTTCTATTGTATTTACATTCTCTTTTGTAGACACCTCAATCTATGCAGGCAGTATATATGATAGGCAAACTGAACAAAAAATTAGAAAGGTAACTATTTAAAAAGAAAGAAATGAATATTTTGAAGATGTATTAAAATACATAGTAATTATTTACGTATGCAATTGTTGTATCAGAATAACAATCACACCTGCAGCCCCTCCTACAAATTCTTGGATCCTATACCAGATTCAGTTTATATTAAGAATATTTAATAAATGCTTCACAGTTTATCAATTGGGTCTCATTAAAACAAAGTTTTAGTAAAATTCATCTCCACTGTTATCAGATGCATGGTGTGCTAAGACAATTTTGCTCTGTAGGCACACCATGTACTTGATGACAGCAGAGCTAAATTTTGATGAAATATATATTATGAAACAATTAACTTGACTGGTAAATCAAGCAGTATTTACTAAATCTATACATTGGGAAAGCATATGTTATTTGATAAAAGTATATTATTTATAAAATTGTTATAAGCCAATTAACTTTGATTCTTTTCCTTCTGCACAATATAATCTTCCAGTTAAATGAGTAATAAATAATATATAGTCTCTCAATATAGCAATTCATCAGAAAGAAACAGTTTTACCAACCTATTGTCCAAAATGAACTTTGTAATGAAGGTTAATATGAACGGGTACAGCAAATTTCCCACTGTCACTAGATATCCAAGTCCCTCGTACATAGCAGTAAATGTGGTAGGAAATGTATATTCAAACCACATATAGTCCATGCAATAGAGAAATTGCATAGTCACACACAACATTAGTGAATTGGTTGTAGTACGCTCATGAAATGCTTTCATCAATAGTACGGAATTCAGTACAATCTGCAACAAAATAATTTTCTTGCAAAAACAAAAATTAACCAAGTAAGTTAGGGCTACTTTATTCTTTAGTCCAATTAAACTAAAAAAAGGTAGTATTATACTAACAGCACCGTTCTTCAAAAAAAGCTGATAATGTTGTGAAAGCTTAGGGGTTTCTTTTGTAATCACCTTCAACATTTGACAAAAAATCAGTTTCAAACCCATTATTTTTCTCAATAATTTTTCACACTTATTTTAATAATAATACATGACAATATAACTACTTTCCTAATGAAACACTTATTTTAATAATAGTACATGACAAGATAACTACTTTCCTAATGAAACACTTAATTCAACCAACAAATACAATTTTATAACAAAAAAATTAACTTTAAGCAAAAGAAGAATATTTGTTTAAAATGACCAAAGATTAATGCAAGCCTCTAATAAACTAAAAAAGCAGCACATTTAACTTTGAGACAAAAAAAACTTTTATAGACAGCCATAAAAGTTTCGATAAATTTTATTTTATGGTCAGTCTACTCCACTTATTGGGCCATAATCATCACTAAAGTAAAATTACAAGCAGTTACAGTTCATGAGCTATAACCTTGATACCTACATGAGCATACTTTTTTTAGGATGATAAAGGATACATCAACAAAAAAGAAACCTTATAAAAGTCACAAGTTTATAGAATTTATTATAAAAGTAGTAGCATATAACAATGCATATATTAAATTTTAAACAATCTTAATTTGCAAAAATTTAAATAACAGTAGTTGATATTTTTCAGTGGAATTAATTTTTTTTATTAATACTGGCTTTAAAAATTCAAATTCCTTACACTTCATTTGAAAGTGTATTTGACTGAAATTGACACTTCTAATGTGCTTGATTTTAACTAGGTTTTCATTCATCCACAAATTATTCACCAATGAAAATATTTGTTTGACAGGGGCATTAGATCCATGAAGATGTTTTTATTATTTTACAAACGTTTTTAAAAGCAATTTCCTTTGATATAAATTTTTAACAATCTTAACCTACCTTTGATGGTAGGGCTTATCAATCTGTCCCCATTCAATGATCTTTTTATTTCTGATGGATTTCTTTTACAACAAAACTTCATCAAGTAGTTCACCATTAAGTATATTTCTGAACCAATGATTCTAAATAAAAAATATAGCTTTCCTCTACCTTCACCCACAAAGGGATTTTGAGTAATGTGTTTTACTGAAATAGAGGTGTTTGAAGGGGTCCCTATTATTTGTATATTCTATGCACATTTGACAAAATGTGTCATAGCATCATTGAATTTTTTGGCTTGTATATTTTCTGATTTTCCTAACGCTAAAATCACTTGTCTAACAATATTAGGAAGAAACTCCATTGCTTTTTCAGACAAGATTTCTCTTGTACAATTGATACACTACTAACAATTCTCTCAATTAATTTAGGTAACACAACTTGTTATTTTCCTAGATTTCATACTTAGTTTAAATACATACATTCGCTAACTTTTGTAAACTCTTGTTTTATTTTATTTCTGGATTTACCTTAATGTAAATTTTTTGGCAAGATGCTTCCCGTTACATATTAATACTCCAAGGCCACTGGGATCAAGGTGGTAAATCCCAGATGCCAAGTCAAAGATTCTCTAGCCTGCATACATTCTTTCATTCAGTCTAGCTATAACCACTTCTGAGAAGGAGTTATGGTTTTCTTGCATCTCGATGGCTACTATTTCTATTTGGATCTGATTCTTATCCTGAGATTTATTACTGATTTGGCAAGTTTGATTTTAGTTTCCATTTAAATTTTAAGTTTCGTTTAACTTTCATTCTTGGTATTTTTAATTTTTTGTAAATATTTCCTCTATAGAAAGAAAACCTAAGGAAGGCATAAAATATACTGAAACGTGGTTAATTAATTTTTAAGATATATCTGAAAACAATATATTTTAGTGCCAATGTTTTCAGAACTGCTTTTACATTGCCAACTTGTCTCAACACATACTCTAGGTAAACTGAGCTCTGGTCTACCCGCTCTACATTATAGGGGAAGTTCTCTACTGTGCATCATGTCGACACACAACTAGCTAAATTTCCTCAGTTATACATACAATCCACAGTGTCATCAGTCTAATATACAATTATTTTAATTTCACTTGTCACCAGTGTATCAAATCCTAGAAAGCACATGCATCCCAACATATATGTTCCATCACATCTACTTGCCACATGCCCACATCTACCAAGTATTTACAGCCATATGCACATGCATTCTACCTTGAACTGACATGGCCTTACCTCATGCATCATCACTCCCCTCTATGGACCCCAGCACAATTTGCAATTACTCACCAAATTTCAGAACATACACACAAAATAATTATGTATACAATTTCACTCTTATCTTCTCACTTTTGCCACGGTTCACCACATACATTGAACGAGATGGTGATTAAGTGGAAAAAGTCAACAATATACTGTAATTTTTTCAAGCACACTTTTTCTAAAAATATAAATATCCAGTGCTTACTTTCTGAACATGCCTGGTATTGCACACATTTTCATAATTTTAAACAGTTAATGTCAATGAAAATTAAAAACTACAAAGGTGCAACTTAAAACCGATGCATTTATCAAATCACTTTCACTAAAACCGGACAGTTCAACAACTAACCTTAACAACTCTCTTCAATTGTGTACATGGACATTTCATCTAAAGACAAGTATAATGCAATTTTTTTATTATTATCTTATACCTAATACAAAAACAATCATAAGTTTTTAATTGATAGCAAGATTATCCCTTATTAAGAAAACTTGCTTTTATATAAGAGACTTTTGGTTATGGATGTTCTTTGATTCCTTGTGGGGTGCTCATGGACAGGAATGTGATGATAACAGAGTCAGTCCAGTGTTGAACACATGTATCAATCTGGCTGTTCATACCTGTAGATGGGACATATATTTTGGGGTGCAGGTCCACACTAAAATTGTGCTGCAGGACACTTGGCATGAATGGTTTTCAAATTGAGACTGTTCTGGCTTTTGGGCAATGATAACACAGAAATAGACAAATGTTGCCACAAGTAATTCAATAATACATTATGAACAAACCCTTACAGCAGCATGAATTTGATTAGACAGCACAAGGATGAGCTTTGAAATCAAATTGACTACCCTCTGGAAGTAACTATAGATTAAAATAATTGTATGTTAAACTGAGGACACAGAGGATTGTATGTAACCAATTGACATTTTAATTTAAAAATAATTATGGCCCAATAAGAGGTTGAAAGATTTCAGTTTAAATTAACAAACAATAAAATAAAATTTGACAAAAATTTCAAATCTGTGCACAAGGTTTGTTTTGCCTTAAACTGAAATTCAATAGAACAGTCACTATGTTTCCTCAAAGCATCAGATTTAACCTAGGTGCTTAGACTGTCAAACCTCAAATTGATTTTACAACAAGTTGTTCCTATAAATGGAAATTTCTATTTTTTCCATTACAATGATTTTTAAGTTAAATACAAATATATTTGCAATTTGTATTCAATGAAGTATTTTATGTACTTTAGAACAAGCTATCATAAACATTAAATAGGGTCATTTCATATCAAATCTCTGAGAAATCCATATGGTTCCCAAATAATAATCTTTTCAGCTGAGGGAGTCGAGGAGTAAATAGGATGTTTCTAAATTTGTATGTTTTTAACCATGATTTTTATATATAAATTAAAAAATTGTTACATAGAACTTATATTTAATTTATTGTAATATTATGTTTGTAGTAGGCCTGAATTAGTCTCAAAATGGAGATGAAACGTCTCTTTTGGGAATAAACAGTGATATATTTATTGCTGACTTGGTATTCTTTTTATTTATTAAGTTCTATTATTTTGTACTGTTTCATTTGAGGTCTAGGGTTACTTTATCACAAAATTTCATGAGGTTGGAAAAGGGTCGAGTGGGAACCCTCAACATCCAATGACCGAATAACTATTACATGTATAGAGTGCATTTTTACTTCTGAGAAATAAGAATATATTTATGAACATATTCAAAGGTAAATGCATTCAAGTATGACTTTTCAATTGAAAAATTGTTCTTAAAAATTATTTATTATTGAGTAACTTACGGTACCAATTGTTGAATATCGTATGAGCAGGAGTTTGAAATCAATTCTTCCAATACCAGGATTAATTTCCCGGCCAATCCAGAAATCATACAAAAAAATTCCAGTGTTACCATATGGATTTAAAGCAAAGAGTGGCAAAACCGAAGCTCTTTTATACAATAGAATTGCAGCTATAATTCCAAGAATTAAAGCAGTCAAGACCAACTGTACATATATATCATATATAAATTGTGTTTGATAATAGTAGCCAAGTACGTGTGCCAGAATTACTGTTAAAACAGCTGCCATAAAACCTGAAACAATAAAAAATGAAGTATAAATATAAAAAATTGTATCATAAATTATCTGAAATAAATGAGGAATGAATTTACATCACTTAAATACATACAGAATCTTACTCTACAGAAGTGTAATGTATTTTTTTTTTTACAATTATAAGTTAATTTTCTCAAGTTATAAATACTAAAATGTTTATTTATTAATAAGAGTTTTTTTGTGACTTTAATATGTTTTATAATTTTAGTTTGTATTGTTGGCAAGACACAGAAGGGGTAAAAGAATGTTTGAGAAGTGGAAGTCAGACACACTTAACACGAACACACAAACAAAAAGGAAGAAGAAGGAAGTAACAAAAACAGAAAAAAGACAAAGTTTAAGGTAGGTCAGCAGTCAGAAAAACAGTTCAGCAGATGAAATGCAAAAGACACACTAAGGATTTGAATCAGTCCAAGTTACAAATTAACTTGTGAGAGGCAACACTTTGATCTTCGTTCCATGTTGTGTTGCTCACATAATATCTAGCCGGCATCTTGGAAGTCATTATGGGAGAGTATCAATGAGGATTTACACCTAAAAGAAGTTACTATAGACCAAATCCACAATTTAAGACAACGTCTAGAAAAATGCAAGGAATATAATATAGATGTACACATGTTGTTTATAGACTTTCAGTAATCTTTTGACTGCTTAAAGCACGGAGAACTTTACTACATTTTCAAATTAATAAGACTGGTAAAAATGACACTAGACAATAACAAAGCAAAATAAGAGCAGGGAAAATGACGTCTGAACCATTTGCTATAAATTTCGGAGAAAAACAAGGCGATGTGCTGTCCACTGTGCTTTTTAACTTTGTTCTGCATAAAGCAATAAGAAAAGTGAAGTTAATAATGGTACCATTGTGCACAAATCCAAGCAGGTCTGTGGATATGCAGATGATTTTGTGATAATAAGAAGGAATATCGAAGCTCTGAAAGAGATATGCAACCCAAAAGACTGAAGGAGAGAATTTAGGCCTGAAAATAAAACAAAATATCTGAAAATGCATGGAAATCAAAGAAGAAGATAAACACACAATTCAGAAATAGGCAACCCCAAATTTGAAAATGGAATGGACTTGAATTATTTGAGGGTGATAATAAATTAAGATAATAATATGGAACAAGAAATAAGTAATAAATAACTTTTCCTAAATAAGTTTATTTAAATCAAATCTCCTATCCAAAGGGACAAAACATAAAGTTTTATAAAACCTTGGTAAGGCCAGTTGTCACATGTTGCCAAGACATGGACTCTGAAAGTTGCAGACGAACAGCACATTTTAGTGTTTGCGAGGAAGATTATCCAGCCAGTGTATGTGAGAGGGAATTGGAAGATAAGATCCAACATGGAAGTGCAAGAATTACTCAGAAGGGAGACTGTTTTAAGTCATATAAAAGTGATGAGAATAAGATAGTTAGGCCATATGCAAAGAATGAACAAAGAGAGAGTACCAAACATGGGAGGTGTCCGATGGAGAGGAAGACCTAAGAAACGATGGCTTGATGATGTTGAACATGATCTTAGAAACTTTGGTGTACAAAATTGGAAAGTCAGGGCCCAGGACAGAATAGAATGGAGGATAATTGTACAGCAAGCCAAGGTCCACTTCAAAGGATCGTAGAGCTGGTGATGATGACATCCTAGAAGTCGATTTAATAGTTGAAGCAGTGTAGCTGTCATTTCATTTGATGAAGTAGAGATCATAATATAATTTGAATTGTAATTTTGTGGCAATGGTGGGAATCATTAACAGAAATTGTGTTAAGATTTTGTATTGTCTAGAAAGGTTATAAGCAAAGGAGGTTAAGAATAGAGAAATGTACAAGATGGATGAAGGACGAAAATGTAGCAATGGGGACTATGAGAAGTAGAGAGAGGAAACAATAGGTGCAGTGAAGAGTTTGGAAGCTTACATTTTGAACAGCATTCAGTATGGAGGAAATTACAGCCTGTACACAGTTATGGATTTTGACCTACTTGGTTTGACCCAGTCCTAGACAGATAGTGGAAGAAATGCAGTCAGGGGAGTCATGTGAGGAGGATAAATAAATATTTTGAAGTAAATCCTAGAATTTGCGTATTGATTTAACTCAGGCCAAACCATGACTCAGCATTTCCCACATTATACAATAAATAACGGATACCTAGATTTTGCTCAACTGGGGGATACACTGGTAGAAGTAATAGGCAAACATTTTCTGTAGAACATGGCATGTTTGTTATGGCAGTATTACAGGGAAGCTGCGAAAATATTACATTAGACACATTCCGTCTAGATAATTAAAAAATCCCTTCACTTATGTTGGTAAACAGTTGTGAAACAAAATGTATAGCTTCTATATAGTATATTAATACTGATTATTTAATATTTGATATGGATTTATTATAGATGTAATTAGAATTTGCCTATAAAGAAATCACTGATAGCAGAATGTATAAAGTAGTCACCACTGCATGAAACTTCAGATAAACAACAATATGGTCAAATATGCTTGGATTCTAGACCAATTTGTGCCAAAAGTCTTTTGATAAAAAGAATAGAAAGTACAATAAAGTAATAGTATAAAGTTCCTATTGATTGGGTGAAAGGTTAATAAATCGATTCACTCTGCCTGTCTGGTATTTCCCAGAAAGCAGATAACCGACCCCCAGCAACACTGTGATTTTACGCATGCACAAAACTGCCTGCATTATGACTCTTTGATGCACAAGAGGAGACCACATCGGTGTGAGAAATCACAACAATTTGGTTGTAAATGTCCTTGGAAGTAGTTCTAAATGTAAGGGCAAAATGCTGTAATAATTAAATAAAAATTTAATTGAATTTAATTCTTTTCTAACCAAACACTAAGTGACAAAATATTTGATTATATTACAGGGCTTATTCTGATTGCACCTGAAAGTACAAGAGGAAAGGTGAAGAGGCAGAAATTTTTTCTGACTTATTGCCTGATTTAATATTTATTTATATCAAACAGTCAAATAATGTAACTAATTTTCTGAAGTTTATTTTATGTTCAAAAGCACTGAGATTTTGCCTTAAAAGTAGACAACCTAAAATCACAAGAAAATTATTAGTTTCAAGTAGTTGATTGGAAAGTTACAAATCTACAAGTATTCATTAAAAGTGGAAAGTAAGAGTGATGTTTCATTCAAGCATCGAGCTATTCTGTAGAAAGATGAACTTTTTTGCAACATGGAAGGAAACTCTATAAAAGTAAAAAATAGTTAATATGAAGCTGAGTAATATAAATATCAATCAGGAAGAGGAAATATTTTTATTTACATAAATATGTTTTAGCTGTATTTAGCATTGTCATATAAAATAACAAAGAAATTCTCACAATAACATGTAATGAATACTATTGTTGGAGAATTGTGTGATGCAGATTTTTTGTTATTGCCCCACCATTATAGAGACAGGGTCTGGGCATACCTACCATCCCATACAACCGACGCTAAGATTTCAAACTATCTAGATTTCCGTCATTTATGCCATCATTCCCACTCGGTAATACTGACAGTCTGAATACCCTGCAGGGTGCCCTTTAGTCAACTATCAGTCAGTACTAATTCAATATGGTCTACAATGAGTGTGCACTCCCACGCTAATAATTCAGTTGTCTTGTGGAGTTCAAACATACTTGCATCCTATGTTTTTGTAAAATTTTGACTTTGAAAATTGCATGAATTGATGGATGACAAGTGAATAGAAAAGTTGATAGATGAAATTAGAAAGTCTTTATATGAAAGTTTTAAAACATTTAGATATTTATACAAAGAAAAACTTTCCTTCCAACATTCTATAACTGTAAATGGGATGAACCCATTACTCACTTTATCTCCTTTTCATTATTTTTTCCCATTGTATTTATTTAATAATAGCAATAATAACATTACAAAAATTATGAACCAGCTTTGCTTTTCCCTGTTACTGAATGTGAGCAATCGACTGGTTAATTTGGATAGTGTGCACACAACCTCCTCCACCACCACCTACGTTCTTTTAGTGTATGTATCTGAGAGGCATAGAATGTGGGTAGGTGAGGGTCGACTGGTGGTGAGCTGATTATTGGAGGATATATGAGGATGTGGTCCACAGGCATGATGGTAAGGTGGGTTAGGATGTGCCTGAATGTTCAGGGGGAAGGACGAGGCCAATTGAAAGTTTTCTTTTGGGCTGACAGAAGCGTCGAGACGGAGGAGGATTATCATGGCATAGCTGGATTGTGGGGTTTGGGTGGTTGAGAACGCTTTTAATTAAGGAAGTTATGGATTTGGAGATTACGAAGTTTACTTTGGGAAGTTTGATGTTATAGTGGATGACGAAATTTCTAAGGTACCAGGGATTATATTTTGTTTTGTTTGAATTTTGGCTGAAGGATTTTAGCTGTTTTGAATCAAACATGATTCCTAGATAGGTGGTTTCTGTTTTTGTAGGGATTAGTGAATTGTTTAGATAGAGGTTGATTTGGTTTTTTTGTTAGTGTGAGTGGGACAGTTATTGATTTAGTGGGGTTGATGCTGATTTGCCATTGTTTGGACCATTGCTTTAGGTTGTAGAGCACTGATTGGAGTGGTTGGAAATTGGAGAGGAGGTTTCATAAGAGATGGTTTCTATGTCATCTGCAAAAAAGTTTGTGCATGTTGGGATGTTGTGGGATATTGTGAGAGAAGATGTTGTATAGGAAAGGGGCAATGACACTTCCTTAGGGGACGTTCTGGCGTGGTAGTTGATCAGGTCTGATGTCTTAGATGAGCATGCATAGAATTTGTTGACAATAAACATGTATTCTGAGTTATAATGTGTCTTATGAACTCTCTCACATAAGGCACCGTGTACATGCGGTTACCTTTGCCCACAGAGGTCGAAACCGACAACTTGGCCTTAGTAGCAGTTGGGAAAGATGTAGAAGGGGTTATATACTGAAAAGGGTTGTTGCTATTATGACTCACAGTTGGCCTATAATTAGCAAACCATAAAATGGAAGTGATACTTGTGACCAGAATAAAGGTGAAGGAGAACATCATCCTCACTGTCGGCAGAAATGAAATTCAATCGCAACCTTCCTTGTGGTACCTGGGAGTGCAGATTGATGCTAGATTCCAGTCTGGCAATCATCTATGAATCGCCGGAGAGAAGGCGACATGCTTCAACGGCTCCCTCAGCCGCATTATGCCCTTACTGAGGGACCTCGACGAAGTAGACTGAGGATTTTGGCTAATGTTGTCACCAGTATGTTGCTTTAGCAGCCCCTATATAGTCAGAGGCTGTGGCAAAGAAATGTTACAGCTGCAAGATGACTGCCGTATACTGCAGAAATGCTCTGCGCATAGTACGGGCATTATGTATAGTATCATACTATGCCATGTGTGCGTGGTAGCAAACATGCCTCCAATGGACCTGCTGGAGAATGAATCAGTCAGGTTATATAAGTGAGGATACTGAAACTAACAACACCACTAAGCCATCAAAAGAAGAGACCCTAATACCAAAGCATCTTGAAAACAAAAAATGAACAGACTCCACAATTCCCAACTTACCATTTGCACCTAGAATGCCGAAGACTTGTCCAATAAATACCATGAATTAGAACTGTTCATTCAAAAACAATATTGATATCCTACTAATATCTGAAACAAAACTAATCCCTTCACTATGATTTAATTCCATAGGCCACACATCATATGGGGCACATCACCCAGATTTCACAAGAAAAGGTGGACCTGCCTTCACCATCAAAAATTACATTAACCACAATGAACTTCCACCCATTACATCCAATGAACAATCAACTCAAATAAACCTCTGTCTATCTAAAAATTACACTATTAACATCGCCACTTTTTACACCTCACCAACCAACACTCTCATAACTTCTGGCAAAAACTCCTTACATCCTGCCAATCACCATTCAGAATTGGAGGCAACTTAAATGCTAAACGTCCTCATTTTGGCTCCCGTTTCTCCAAACCGAAAGGAACCTCTACAATTTCATCGTAAATAACTAAGAATATATCCATTTAACCTAACCTACTTATTACCCCAGCATACTAAATCGTCCGACTTCCTAGACTACTACATTGGCTATAAAACAGCACATTATTTCGCTAATGCCTTTGTCCTACGTAAATCCAGCCACCTCCCACCTCTCACCCTATCTCAGTCATACCCCAAACTACTAACGTACTAACTGGCAAATCTACACTTCCCTTATTAACAAATTAACATTCCTTAATATCCCACTAAAATCATCCACTGACATAGTAACTGATAACCTTAATGCCTATGTATTTTCTTCAGTTGCTACAACTCGAACACCGCTTCCAATTCCTATCCAAATACCAACACACTGAAAGACTTACACCAAGAAAAGAAGAAAGCCCATAAAAGTGGTTGTATACAAAACACCTGAAAACACAACTCAATATCCAGACAGTTAAATCTTCATCTACATCTCCCACCTACAGCACCTCAATTCCTAAGGCACCTTAGGCACAAAATGAAAGCTTTAACAAAAATTTTCTGTTACATCCCCCCACTCCAACACAACTGGTTCACTTCCCTCCTCCAAAACGCCAATTACTCACGTCCCAATTCTCCCCCAACTCAATCACAAACTTTTACCTCAACAATGGAATAACCTTCTTCAACACTTAAACTATCCCCATTCCCTATATTATTCACCCCTTCCCAAATACATATCACCATCAATAAACTCAAAAGCAAATCATCTCCTGGAAACAACCTTATATTGGCACTTCATTTAAAACAGCTTTCCAAAAATATCACTGCTCTCATAATAATATTCTCAACACTATCCTGTGTACATCCTACTAACCTTCCTCCTGAAAGCATCACAATATTATGATTAACAAACTGAACCCCGCCCAGAATGTTACAGACCCATTAACTTCCTTCCAAAACTCTTCGAAAAGCTTTCAATACCCCTCCTATCTAACCCTTTATCATTACTCGTCCCATATACTCACTATGGATTCAGGCCTAAATATTCGTGCATTCATCAGCTATATTTAGCAAAGCAACCACCTTCATCAACAAAGCCTTCAAGAACTGTAATTTCTGTATTTATTAATGCAGAAAAAGCTTTTGACGAAGTCCATCATCCATCCATCTTAACTAAAATAAAAAATTCCTTTAAAGACACTCTCTTCAGAATCCTTATAAACTACCATACCAACAGTTTATACTCTGTCAATATTAACATTAAAATCTCCAAATTCTTCCCCATGCTATCTGGTGTACCATATTAGCCCCCTTCCTTCATACATACCTCATTCACAAAAACATTATTTGCTGATGAGATAGCTATCCTCCACCAAACCCTTCACCTCGGGCTTTTACACTGTCCAGGTACCAGGGCAAAAAACTGGAGGGTCAGGACAAACCCCACTAAATCTGCAATTCCATTAACCCTTAAAACCAAACATCCTCTCACTCAATCATTCTGCCTCTTTGGCTCCCAAATCTCATTAGAGAAAGATCTTAAGCCTGCATTGAAATAAATGTCCAGTCCATCTGAATCTCTTCAGTGATGTCCTCCGTTCAATGTTTGTATTTATCCTTTCACCCCCACTCCTAATGGCTGAACTATAGCTTAACAGGTATGTTGAATGTCAGAATTAAGCCAGATGACTTACACAACAAACAATTATACACAAATCTCGATTGATTTCATATCACCACCCTACTATGTTGCCCCAACTTGCTTGTTAAATTTCAGAATTAAGTTAAGCAAATTCCATAACCATAGAATGAACACCAATCTATGTTTCTTCCCAGTTATTTTTATGAAACACGTCTCTACTTCTCCCTATTTATGTTCCTCTCTTACATCAAAAGAGGTTCAAATTATACACAACAACAGGAAAAACACTGTCAATCTCACTCATATATGAATATCCTACTTTCCTGAAGAAAGGGGCAGTTGCCTCTAAAAATTTGAAGAATACCAACAACCTACAATGGTGACTGCCATATTTAAACTTCAGATAAGCCACCACCTTTCTTTCTGTCTTTACTGTCCTTATCAACAGAGTTAATTATTTTGACAGTCATATTCTTATTTGTGTGTGCCAGGACATGAAAGAGAGATATAAAGGGTGTGGCTTACTGAAGTTTAAATATGGCAGACACTATGATGTGACAGGGATATTCTCCAAATTTTTGAAGGCGACCTGCCGTTTCATCAGGAGATATGGATGAGCATTCAGAGTGATAGGGAGCAGTTGACTAATCTACACATAGGGGAGTGAAGGCTTTGTAGTGGAAAGAAAAAATGTATATAGACGTGGAGTATAAGCAAATATGTATCGAGACAAGGCATGCAGTTCTGGGTGCTGTATTTCAAAGAGAGTTGCAACTTGGATTTCTATGTTTAATAAACAGTCATACACAGATACACAATCTTTTAATATTTGCATATTTTCATAGACACACAAAAAATTATAAAAATGAAAATAATTACTACAAGATGTTAGTAATAAAATTGACATATAATAAAAACATATTTATTAACAATAAGTATAGCAACAGCTAACAACAATATTTGGTCAAATTTTTTGAAGGTGGCATAATATTAGTTAAAGCTGTCTGCAGAAATTCTGTAAAATATTTAAATTGTAATCACACTTGACTCAATGAAAAGCCACACTTGCCAATCATTTCATTATAAAGGCCCCTTTACACTCTCGCTGAGATGACCCGAGCCTATCCGAACTTGAGAGTGAACTGTAGAGCATGCACTCGCCATGACTCACCCCCACTCCGTCCAGTCTGCTTTGTACCAGAGTCAAAGGAGGTGAGTAGCCTACCCACACTATTGTGTATGTTGCCCAAGTGTTGTGTTGAACCATTGTTATTTTTAACTATTTTGGCCATTCTTTTATACTGTTCTTTTACTTAATTATTTAATAAATTAATAGTACTATGCCATCTGAAGGTGCTATTTGGAGTAACAACAATTTTGTTGATGCGACCAAAATAATCTAATATAAAAAATAGTAAGAAATGGAAGGATGTATTTGGAACCCACAGTGCAAACATAAATACACGAAAAAGATAATGAGGCATGGCTCTGAATAAACGAGTTAAAGATATCATGTAAGAATTAAAAGGGGGAAAAAAATGCAAGCCTCCTGAGTTGTAAATTGCTGAAAGGCAAATGAACGAGGCATTCAAGTCGTTAAATGTTGCCTTAATAATTGAGAGATGAGGAATATGATCTCTATGGAAAAATGCTGGCCAAAAAAAAACTGCGAACGCCAGAAAATGAAAGACAATCTTCATGAATAACAAACCATCTATGTTTGTAAAAAATAAATGAAACTCATTCCTTTAGTTCTAGTACTGCTTCACCTATCTTACAAGTAGCAAACAGATCATGTTCATACAGATTGGTGAGTGTGTGGATGCCACCACTCGCCTTGCTAAAGTTTGCCAAGTGGCTTGGCAGAGTGCATCTGCCGAGAGTGCAGAGGGGCCATAACATGAAATGATTCAGGTAATACAATAAATGTAGGTAGTTAATATTTTTCTTACCATTGCACCTATATACTGGCATTCCACGTACACCAAATAAAGATTGCACGGTTTTACCAATTGGTAAAGCCATAAAAACAGCTTGTAATATTAAAAACCCTACAATGGCAACAAATGCTTTAAAGAGCTTCATTAAATTCCACCAACTTTTAAGGTTTGTGAGGAAATTGGCTCCAGTGTCTTTCATCTGAAAAAATAGCAATTGAGTACAAATAATGCAAATATTTGTCATGAACTATTTTGAGTCTTGGTAGTAAGCTAATAAATTCATCAGGAATTATTATTAACTGTGGAAAAGAGGTAAAATCCACATTCGAGCAAACATCATAACGTAACTTTACAGAGAATATACCTATAACATAATGAGATAATGTACTTTCCCTTAACTTTAACTTGACAGTTTATGTATTACATTATAAATTATGTAAAAGCAATGAAAATTAAGATTTTGTTAATGGTGTTACGTTACCGAATTTTCAGCTACAATAAATGATAAACAATGTAGGCATTAATAATTTGTTCCAAAATGATGGCACGTAATAATGGAATGCAAATATCCCAATAAAAGAAATTGGGTGAAATTTAATTTGAAGTATATGAAAGTAAATAAGTTTTATAATGAGACGAATATTTGCAAAACAAACTTAAGTTAAAAAATATGGACTTATGGAATAAAATTTGTAAAAACGAAATTTACCACTGATGCATAAGCATATAAGCTCAGCACAAACAAGGGAAGCAGTATGGTGCTTAATACCGCAGTCAGGACTCCACCATATTCCACTGGAATTTGATCGGCATGTTTCAATTTAGTTTCATTTTTCAATGTGTTACACTGAGATTCATCTATATTGGATGATTTTACTTTGTTCAATTTTTCTTTCTCCATACTTTGAGACTTTCCTCTTTCTGAAATAAACATATACTTATACAAATACAAACATTTTTAAATAGTCTGCTTCATTTTTTAAGTATTAGCCAGCTTTGAAAATATTTATGTGATATTTGAGTACAATTCTAGAAATTAGAATTAACAAAACAGTCCAATTGAAATGAATATCAATTGCATTATGAAGTTTAGTTAAAGAACAGAAGAAATACTACCAACGAAGCACAGCCATGAAAATTATGGAACTGAAATAAAGGAACGGGGTGGAAAATTCTCGGGATCAGATGACAAACCTGGTAAACTTGGTAAATGACACTCTTTTTTCCAACAGCTACCCTAGTCAGGCAAGAGCTTTCTAGACTCATACAAATCTGAGCTCACCAACAATTTAGTACACCACGTTGTTCACAGCCTTAATTGAGGCACCAATGAAGAGTGTATATAGTGTCTAAGTTAATCACAGGTACAATTATTTTAATTCAAGAACACTCAGCCTTGAAGGCTATGAAACTAAAACCGGGTTCGAATCCCAGTCCAGTCAAGATTATTCCATCCTGAGCCCTTAACTAAGATTACTAAGAGGCAATATAAATATACAAATTGCTGAACAAATAAAGAATTAAAATAGACTGTTATACTTCAAAGCCTTTCCCTTTATTGAGAAAACATGGAGTATTCCTGTGCAAGTATCCATTTACAGTTTGTGCAGCATTATCATGGCATCATGTATACATGGATTTTAATGAGAAACATTTCAAAATCCTAAATTGATTGATTTATATTGAACAAAAATCTACACTTTCAGGAATCATGAAATATATTTCCATCAATTAATTAGAAACTTAGTGGGTAACTTGGCATGGCAAAAGTTTTGGGCCACTCTGGAGCCTTCAAATTAGTCTGGAAAAGCAATGTCGTCACAGACTATCAATTTAAGGTAAGTCAATAACTGTTTTTTGTCTCTCTTTCCTAAACAATTCATTTTTGACCTTCCTAAGTTGTCTCAGTCGACAGCAGGCTGTCACTGGAAATGCCTTCCTAACCTTCTGATAAAGGAGCTGGTAGCTCCAAAAATTTAAGAACTTCAAAATCTAAATGTATCTGTCATCTGTGAACTTCAGGTAAATCACCAACCTTCTGTCTCCCTTTCCTGTTCTTATTAATTAATGTGTGAAAGGAAATAACATTGTCAAGTTGTTTAAAACAATTAATAGGGAAAGGACAGGGAGATAGAAAGAAGGTGACTTACCTGAGGTTCATAGATGGTAGGCACCGTGTGAGGTTTAGGGTACTTGAATTTTTGGAGGCACCGCCCCCTTCATCAGAAAGTTAGGAAGACATTTCCAGTGATCAGCTAGCCAATGACTGACAATGTCACCTCACCACCGTTTGTAAATTTTTATGATTATTCTGATACATCCAATACATACTGAAATGGTCTGAATACATAACACAGACAATGTCACTTCTTATTTCAACAGCAATACAAACTAAGGATGTGATTTAAATACATTCCAAATTGAACCTAGGTTACATCCTGTACCTTCAGAAACATTAAAAATGTATCGTAATTGGATACCCATATACTTATAGTTTTTCAGCATGCTTATTTGAAAAGTATGAAGCACTTTCTTGTTAATATAACAAAGGTTTTATTTTTAAATGCCATCCAATTTCTAGCCCTGCTATGGTTCAACATTATGAAGAGGCAGGACTTTAACTTTACTGACATAAGGAGTGTCATTGACTCCTCGTCCCACATCCCTATACTGAGAGGGCTTAACCAGCATGGTGAACTCAAACAATCTTAATTCGACATTAATCCTGATTAAATTAGAAGATTCATAATTAACCTTCTCACCCCTCCGTAAGGAATACCAGAATTCAAGTCAGTGACTACAATAACTACTCAACATTAGCATGCACACACAAAACTTACTTGTAATTAACGGCAAAGATGAATCAAATTCCTCATCGCTGCTGGCTGGCTTATGTGCAGAATTGATGGAATCAGCAAGATGAATTTCATTAGCAGGTAATGTAATTGTACTTGCTTTTTTCTCAATAATTCTAAGTGATGCTCTAGGAGTTGGTTTAACAACAGGTTTCTTTACTGTAGCAGGCTTCTGAGCTGAAGATTTCTGTGCTACAAGATTTTTGGCAGAATATTGAAGAGATGAATCTTCTTCAGATTCAGATGTTGATCTTGAACGTTCAATTTTCATTAACCTGCCAGATTTGGATCTGTACCTTGACTGTTCAATCGTCTTTGGTCTGCCAGATTTGGATCTGGACCTGGACTGTTCCATCTTCTTTGGTCTGCCAGGTTTGGATCTCGACCTGGATCGTTCTGTTTTATCTGCAACGCGAGGTTTGGATCTCGACCTGGACCTTTCCATTTTCTTAACAGTTGCCTGAGCTTTTTTACTCTATGAACAATTGCATTAATTAATTGAAGTGCAAAAGGTTAAATAGTAGAACCAATATATACTAAAAATCTACATATTATCAAGTAAGATGGAATACATATTAAAGAAAGTTCATTCCATTTAAATAAAGTATCCAGTGCTTACTGCTGCCACAAACACTAATGGTAAACAATCTCAGAGTATTTACCAACCTTAATGTAAATCTTAATATTCTTGATTTACTGCCAATACTCTGTCATCTATAACAGTAAGTTTTGAAATATGTTCACAATGGTGATGTAATATTGTCACTTTTCAGGGATTCAATTGTTTTAGTAAATAAAAGGAGTAATCAAGAAATGGGAGGGAGGACGTCCATGAGAAAACCAACAAGAAAAAAAAAGGTAAACAAAGCAGATATTTGCAGATGTATTAGCTTTATTGAATGAAAATATGGCTAACAACCACTTTGGTACAGTCATACACCCACTCCCACAAAGTCTGTCAACAAGCTCCGCCCATCGTCTCTCTCTCTCTCTCTCTCTCTCTACTTTTCCATGATGTCGCACAATTGCTCGAATGATATAATTTGAAAAAGTTCATTCCATTATGCCAAAAAAGCTCATTCCATTTACACATAAATTAAGTCGACAAATATTATGTGCCCTTCTTTTTTTGCCAATATTACAAGCCTGTGCACGAGTCAAATGGGGAAAGGAGGAGAGGAGCGATGGAGGGGGGCATGAGGCAATGGTACCGAACTAATCCAGTTCCGAAAATATAATTGAATAGTTATAAATTGTAAAAAGGTAAGTACAGAGTGAAAGTAGATTAATCCAATATTTTTAATAGCAAATAAAGGGAAAGAATAACATTTAGAGCTATAGTAAGATGGTCCAAACACTTGTGTGTAATTTCCATAGGTTTTCCCGGTGAATAAGCTGCTGGAATTGTTCTTGGATTTCCAATCAGGTGGTGTTTAGCGAATGCCACAGGGTTGGAAACTCAAGAACAATTCCAGCAATTCATGAAGAGGTAGATTTGCTACATTCAGCCTTGACAACCAATTGATAGATGAAACGTTCTGTATTTGAGATAAGTATTGAAAGTTGTCTGTTAAGATAAAGGCCATTTTATATTATTCATAAATATTAATGAACAGATGCAACTTATGTTATCAATATTCAGCCTCGCCTTAGAGACAGATATCTTGACATTTAGCATCTGAATGAAAAAGCAGTTAGAAGCTGCAGATATATATACACTAAAAGGAAGATGTATGTGGTCAGGTACTGAGAAATTTTGAGTCCAACACTACACCAAATAGACGAAAGGACGACTTGTACAATATACCAGGCTGTGAAACAGCTATATTGAGGTGAACGAAGGTTTTCCCGGTGTAACTGTTGCAGAAGTAATTCTCAGGTTTCCACCCGGGTTAAACAGAAGTTACTGTGCGACGTTTCGACGAACATATGCACTGTAACTTGTTTACCCCCGGTGGAAACCCGAGAATTACTTCTGCAGCTATATTGAGTTTTATAGAAATGGATTCCTCAAGTTTTCTTTATATGCTCTGGAGCTCAGAACAAATAACAGAAAATTCATCAAATTTAAACACAGTTGCTGTCCATGAATGTTTAGCAAGTTTATAATTTATAACCACAATCTGTAGTACTAATTTTGGTGTTCATTGGGACAGACTTTTTTTTATTTCACCTTAAGGATGTCCACAGATATATGGGATGGACTAAAAAGGATGCCCACAGATACAAGGGATAGACTACGAAGAGCGTGCTAATTTTTCAGAGGGGGGTTCAGTGTGGCAAATACTACTTCTTATGAAAGAAAGGACAATGGAATATCGGAACTGGACTAGTTTAATACTTCAATTAAGCCCCTCCACAAGCTTCGCCCCATTGAATCATCTCTCTCTCTACTGTTCCGTGACACCACTGCCTTCATTCAAAAGGAAAAGAGGCAAATAAGTTTCTTAGAACTGTTAATAATGTGATATTGTAAAGATAATTGATATGGACAGCCAAGCAAGAGACATTTATTGCCTTCCTTGAAATATGGGGCTGGTGTCAGAATTTGGAAAATTTTTAGAATCACATGCTTTCAGCATTAATTCATGGGGCGATTGTAAGTGGAGTGAGCTTTTTCGACTCAATAATTGGGCAATTGTGGTTATTTTCGTTTCAAATGAAGGCAGTGACATTTCAGAACCACTGTGATGTCACAGAATGGTAGAGAGAGAGACAATACAACGTGGCAGAGATTACGGAGTGGCTTGGTTGAAGTGGGGTTATGATGGTATCAAAGTGGTTGTGAGCCTAAAATTAATTTAGTTTTTTTCTGCAAGAAGTGCTTGTACTCTTGTTCCAAGCTCAGATAATTGACTCTTTTTTACATTTTAAGTTTTTTACTTAGAAATCTGGTAAAATGCCTATTTTCCCCTTATTTTAAAAATAATCTTATTTATTTTTCCTTATTTTACCATTCCAATTTTCATCCCCTTAAACAAATATTGATTTATAGTTTCAATGACAGAAAATTTATTGGGATTTCCAGGGCAGAGCACCATTTTTCCTGGTAATTCCCTTTCGGTTATTTCCAGGTCAATTGTTATTTCCTGGTTAATTTCCAGACTTTACTTCTTTTTCTGGTCTGGTCTAATAAATTAAATAGGTTTATATCAATTTTGTAAAATTCCACAATGAAAGATTTGGTGTCAATAATGAAACAACTTTTAAGTGGTTAGTAGGATTATAGAAGGATAGTTGTAAAAGATCCTGCATTATATTCATTATGTGAATAAATCTTTGTTTTGACAGACTGTAATGAGGATTTAGTGGAAAGTCAGTCTTATAATAATGCACAAAAAGGAATACACTGTTTGTACTTTAATTCAGCTCTGACTCAAGTTCTATCCCCCAGGTTCCCTTCTAACATTTGACTCTTCCTTCTACCACTCTCATAATCAACTCTATTACAGGGCACGGGGCATCTGATAACATCATTACAAAATTTTAAAAAGGTTATATCACTTTTCATTGTTGGAGAGTGAATGTGGGCTGAGAAAATTTGAGTGAAGAAATGGGAAGTTCTCTAGGCAAGTAGACGGAAAAAGTAGCATGCGTGCTAATCCCCCACAACTAGCGCATCTTATTTCTTTCAATGCAGCTTGTAGTTATCGAGATATATGCAATTAAAATTTTACGTCTGTGATGTCAGCACACTTGGTCAACCTAATTTCTTATTTCTTACTTGTTCGAGACAGGATTTAGTCACATTGAAAATTTACTAAAAGAATCTAGAAATAGATCAAGTATTCCAGAAAAAATGGCAACAAAAATTGTAGAGGTGAAAAAATTCCTTTATAACCTATGAAAATTTAGTGCCAAATATAAACAAGTAAACAATAATATACAGTATATACACAATGGCAGCAATTTTTTATATTATTTATAATTTCAAAAACATACAAAGAGCACAGACAAAAAAAGAAATACATGTCATTAAAAATAGTCATAGTAATTTAATTAATATACATGAGGACTGATTTTTCATTTGAGTTGAATATTTGGTATATTCTGTATAAAAATTTGAATTACTGAAGTAACCCGCTTAATTTAATGAATGGCTACACTCTAAAATCCATACTTTTACTTTAATAAAAGCTGGGGTATAATACATCTACAAATTAAAATAAGCTATACAATAAATTTTAACTTTAAAATTAAATCGAATAAAATATCCAATGAAGTTTCGTTTCTATGGTTAAACTCACTTGAATATCCTGATTTTTAATCCAAAATTCAGATCCGTCTTTAAATAAAATTTTGCACCTCCCGTCTTCAGTGGCTTGGATTGAACCTTCATAAAAACGCTGAGATCTTGGCCACTTAGCCAAAACTTCATCTCCCTTTTTATTATTCATTTCTGAATAACTAATAAAAATACAGTAATATTTAAACTTATGTCTGGAAAATTCACTCACAGTCACATTTAAAACCAGTTGCTTCAATGCAGGAAAATAGTGTCAATCCATTCACATAACGTTCCAATATATACTTAAGGCACGATTAATAAATTGTTATTTGGAAAACAGCTATGAAATGAATATTTTTAATTAGTTTTGATACCCAGGTTGGTTTAACATATTTCAATTATCATCCAACATAAATCCATTACAAACCAAAACGACGCCAACTAAACGAAATACACACCAAGCTTGAGGACTATTGGCTGAAGGCGCGCTTCTATTGAAATCGTTCTCTGTTATTGGTGGGCCGAATACCAATACAAAATTTTGAATTTTCAAATAGTCCAGGCAAAGAGGTATACATACATCTTTGATCCAGCGTGTCCACAACTTAATAAAAGAGAAACAGTAGCCAGGAATTCAAGACAATTTCTCCACTAAACAATATTTAAAAAAATAACAGTATTACAGTAAAGTAATTATGATCTATATAAATTGAGAATTTCTCAGTTACAAAAAAAGGCGGTCAATAAGTCAGTATATAAATTTATCACTATTTATTCAAAAGCGACGTCTTGTCTCCATTTTGAGACTTCCTCAGGCGTAAAATTTAGCAATTCATCATATTCACTCCTTGACTCCCTCAGCCGAAAAGATTATTGAAGAATTTAGTGTGGCGGACCATCTGCAGGCCCTGACGGTTACAGCCGAAATTATGTCAGTTATTTTAAATGCTTGTTCAGGGGAAATTATTTTTTTCGTATAGGATATCATTGAAAAACTTAATTAGGTACAGTATTACTGGAGAGATTTAGCTATTTGTGTGTAAACACGATGCGAAGTGGACAACTTCTAATGTGTTTTGTAAATCCAGTGGCGGCTCGTTAATTTTTAAAGTTATGAGTTGCATCACCCTAAGGAACAATTTTTACGAGAATAATTACATAGGGGGAAGTGTGTAGGGTAAGAACAGAAGAGGGAAGTCTAGGACGGAGGCGCTAACCAGATGAGGGATGATATGGGATGTGGTAGCTATGTAGAAATGAAAAGATTTCGCAGGATAGGTAAGCATGGAGGATTGCATCAGACCAGTCTTAAGGACTGATTAGCATAATAACAACTATTACGTAACATTTTAATAATTGTACAAGAACTAAAGTGTTGGTAGTACTCCACAAACGGTAATATATTACATTTCTACTTTACAAAAATATAAGGACGAATATTTAAAAGTGTATAAATAGAAAATCAATTTGTCACACGAAATTATTTTTACTTCGTACATACTTTTAACAAGGTTCATTTTAGGAAGAAGCCACTTATTAAGGCAATATTGTACGCAGGATCGTGCGGTAATTTTCTCAGAGTTATGAAAGTACTCGAGATGCCGCCCCTTAAATGATTTTTCTTTGCAGCACATATAATTGTTAGTTATTGGACGGGCAAGGAAAAATTAAATACTGCGCATTACTTATTCCAGACAGGAATCTTGAGTGCAACGCAAAATAGCACAAATCTTATGTTGCTTGAGCTGGCAGGCAGCAGTATTTGAAATCGAACCAGAAATTCATACTCTTAAAACACTAATATTGTGAAAGAAATAATTCTTCCTAATTAATTCATGTGCTCTAGCGCATATACATCAGCCGCAAATCAATTAGCATCTGAGGAACGCGGGTAAAAAGTGAAACATCAAAGCTCACTAGCAGCTCGTACAGTTCAAGAATTATGATTTGTAGTAACTCAGTAAAATGCGCTGAATTCTTAATATACAGGAACTCAGCCTTTTCGTCAGGTATGTAGATAAAACATACGTGACAGAAACAATGGAACTGATATGTGTCAAACGAACGTCGGTCTTGTGTGTAACTTCACCCGAAAATTCTACTCTAAAATACTGGTAAATGTTAATTATGATGTATATAAGGTTAATACGTCACACTATAATGAATATAGGGGGATACTAATTTAATAATTAAATAATGGTTAAGATTTTATGAAAAACAATAAAACAATTTACTTTGACAAAACAGAACATATTTACAATAATAATTACAAATTTTTAAGGCTTCAATATTTGCGCCGGCACTTATTTCCCATAAAAACTATATATATTTACAAAAGTTTTATATTAATTACTTTAACACTAACAATTTTAAAACTCATTTCAGGGTCGCGCTTTATGGGTCTTCTCATAGAACATATATTTTATTACACTAAACCACCCGAATCTGGCAGAAAATAGAAAATTACAAAGAGTTACAGATGCAGTAGTTTACATAATCGTCTTAGTGCAGGTTCCAGCTCCTTCCTCGTCATTTCTCCAGATCGTCACCACTCGCCAACAGTCTCCTCCAAAATCTGTCTAAAAATTCCATCTCACCGCTCTCACACCATCTGACCAATTCTCATCTCGCCGCTCTCGGCAACCAATCTCTCTAATTCACTTCTTACCAATCTGATCAATCACCACAATCTGTTCATTCCATTCTCTACCACCAATCTCTTGCCAACCTCTTTAAAACCTCGTCCCCACTTTTGCGACATCTATCACCAAGGTGGTTACACTTGGGGAACACAAGCCACCCGGTCGCCGATTTTCACACAATTTTGGCAAACACCCAAGCAGAGACGCCCAGTCTAGGTTTTATAGTCCAAGTGTCAACCACTGTCTCCTTTGTTTTGATTCCGCCGCCAAGGCCCGAGCAGCTGTATCTGTTCGTTACAACACACAATTATTGCGTTTACAGCTCTTTTAAAAGAAAAACGTTAGAGAACAGTAATTACATTTAATTGCGGAGGGTATTTTATTTATATAAATTAATTTGATGTACTGGTAATAAAAACTCCTTTACGGCCACTGTTTTGCAAGTTATTGTATTTTAAAAGAGGTAGCTGTCGGGAGTTATACTGCCATATTCATCCTAATAATACATAACTGCCGAAAGCTACCTCTTTTAAAATATAACTTGCAAAACAGTTGCAGTAAAGGAGTTTTTATTACCCATTACATGAACATTTAAACGGTCAAAGAACGCAATGCATAAATTAATTTACAATATTAAACATGTGTTGCGTAATTGTTGAGCTGCCACTATTTCAATATTAATACTGGCTAAAAATTTGTCGCATTAGATGTCGTTATCCGTTATTCCTTTTTTAAAAAAGTTTTCTTCTTGTAATGTTTTTTAAAACTGCTTGTTCTTTTGAGTGATAGATAAATGAAATTGTTTGAGTTTATTGTTTGAGTAATGTATTGTAACGAAACGTTACTTTTGTATACACATTGTTTCTTGTAATTTTATTGTAAAGTTTCTCGCAGCCGCTACATATTTCCATTGACATCTTACGTTACGTAAGATGATTGTTGGTGATGAGCTGTTATCAGTTTATTGTTTGCGAAAAATTCGAGTTAAAATAAATAAAAATGATGGTATTTATTTCAATCATATTTGTTCCTAATGACAAAAATATTATTTTATGATATCTAAAAGATATTTATTCCATAAAACTAGTTTAAAGAATATTAAATTTTTGTTTTTAATATCAAAGAATATTAATCGCAGGAGCTTTCTTTTATGCTTTGAGAAAAATTGAAGAACGGGTGGAGGATAGATAAGGTCTTTCATTTTTGGTCAAAGAGGGACCGCGGAAGGGAGACCTATTTGTTCGCAGTGTAACATCAACGACCATGTAATTTAAGTTAAATGGACTATAGCTCGTTGTGTCCAAAACTTTCAGGATCGAATATTAATTGTGTTTTTCTTTCCATGTATCCTGCCTGTACGACATTGGCGTCGCATCACTGCTGGCTCCGGGTGACTACAAATTATCGTCGGGAACGGCTTGAACGGAGGAGAGGAGAGAAAGGAGAGAAAGGAGAGGACAGGGTCCTCGTGCAGTGGTTCCTGGAAGATCCAGCAGATTGGCCAGGGGACAATCATTGTAAGATAAAACAAAATCTTATCTTCATTTCTGTTTCTTGAGACATTAGTTGCGGCCAAATACCTTACCTAAAGTTTAAATTATATTTGTGTTACTTTTTTTACATTGGTGTAATTTATTTTATTTATATTCCTTCCCGTTCATTTTTTATATGTGTGGATTTTATTCCACTCAACGAAGTGGTGGCGCCCTACCGGTAACGTCAATTATCATCAATATTAGAAATTACGACAGCAAAGACATTTAATTTTTTTGTATGTTGATTCTTTCATCACTTTGAACTTTTACCGTCAATCTACACGCTCGAACCGGTGAATTAGCTTGGGCAACATCCCTATTTATTTCGCTACACCAATCGAGGCTGGTAACGGAACATATGGATAGTCACTTCCGCAGTTTCACGGGTGGTGAAATATGCGAATGTAAGACGAGGAGGTGACGGTATAAATATATGTAATTTCTCAAAAGAAAAAAATATATATAATAATAATAATGACTGATAATCGTAAAGATAAAACTTTTTTATATGAATAAAATAAATAATCAGCTATAAACAAAAAAAGAGGACTTACGTGACGTCTGCAGTCTCCCATTCAAGTACAAACGTTCTGACTCATCGCGGACAGTTTGGTGATTTGTGCCATATATTAGTTTATTTAGAATAGGTCCGTGTGAACTGGGCCTTAGTTCACTGAGCAGGTTGCACTGTCCGTGTGGGTGACTCGCATCCCCGCACTGTTCTGTATCTTCTCGTTTTATGCTTCTTCTTCGTGGTTCCACATAATGCACATCACCAACGGGGTTTCTACAGTATATAGTTTGTCTTGTCAAAGGGATCATACCTACACAGTGGCTGAAACAAAATGTTGCACAATAATATTTCGCAGTGTGTGTGATACATTATGCCATCAGACGAAATGAAAAGGCGTGACTTTTGTGAAGAGCAGCAGTCAAACGCTGGGTTTGTTGAAAGACTCATCATCTGTGATGTAGACTTTTTCCATGTGAGTGGCAAGGTGAACACTTACAATGTGCATATTTGGGTAAGTAAGAAACTACATGCCCTGCTCGAGCACCAACGCGACTCTGCGGTGTCGCTCGAGAAAGTACACGGTCCATTTTCCTTCAGACAACTCCCGGTGGCATTTCTAACATGTTGGAAACCTGGATGTTACCCCAGATGAACACAAATTATGTCTACATTTTTTAACTGGACGGAATGTCTTCGCCAATACTGGATTGGAAGTGCTGCAACAGCATAAATAAGCCTGCTCTTCTGATCATCCCGTTTGCTAGTTTTAACTGAGGGTTTGATAAAGTACCGAGTTTATGTCCTGCCAATCCC
Organism: Eucriotettix oculatus; assembly: GCA_034510155.1. Lineage (NCBI taxonomy): Eukaryota > Metazoa > Arthropoda > Insecta > Orthoptera > Tetrigidae > Eucriotettix > Eucriotettix oculatus. Next base: position 82,966,140 of record CM067380.1, read on the forward strand.
CGTCATCCTTGAGGAAGTGTGTGATCGGATAAAGCATGCATCGTAGACCATCACAAAGAATTCTACACCCCGCATGAGAAGATTTTGATTATCTTGTAGATGTGAATTGAGTGTACATATTGAAGGATTGTGATTAATACAAATCCTTAGACCGCTGCAACTGCTTATGCTGTAAGGTTTATCCATATAAGTAATAAATACGTTTATTATAAAATTAATCATTTAAAAATACCTTCGTTCCTTTATCATGCTTGTCACCATAGACGATCATTATTATCTTCTCTCCATTATTTAGTTACGATCTTACCATAATTATATGCGTATTATAATGTTGAAAAATAAAAGAACAAATAAATTAAAGAACATATGAACCTTAAGTAGAATCGACTGTAGTGAAAAGTATTAAGGAAAGTAAGTAAATTAGTTTATGCGCTTCGAGAATTGGTTAACTATGATGTGTTGTTTTTGTGGTATTCAGTCCAAGACTGGTCTGATGCAATCCACCATGCTAGCCTAACTTGCGCAAGCCTTTTCATTTCCTCATAACTAGCACATCACACATCTCCCTTTATGTGCTTAGCGTATTCCATCCTTGGCATCCCTATTCTGTTCTTACCCCACACTCTTCCCTCTTATAATAATTTTACAATATCCTCATGTCTTGGTCAACGTCCTCCATATTGTTCTCTTTTCCCCTATTCTGTGTAGAACTTCCTTCTTTGTCATTCGATCCACCCATCTGATTTTCAGCATTCGCCTATAGCATCACATTTCAAAGGCTTCTATTCTTTTCCTTTCCCCGACTCTTATCGTCCACGTTTCGCACCCATATAATGTCACGATCCATACGAACATTTTTAGCAACGATTTCCTAATATTCACACTTATATTACACGTAAGTAAATTCCTCTTTTTCGCGAAAGTCTTCCTAGCCTGTGCTATCCTACTCTTTATGTCTACATACTTCTAACATCCCCAGTTATTACGCTTCCCAAGTAGCAGAATTCCTTAACTTCCGTCAAAATATTCCATCCCAATCTATTTTCTCTTTGCTATTCCACTGTTTCCCATACTACACTACATTCCCTCTATTCCCTCTATTAATCCTCATATTGAACTCTTTCTCCAGGACCACGTTCATGCCATTTATTAAGGTTTCCAAGTCTTCTTCTGACTCCCCTAATACTACAATATCGTCGGAAAAGCATAAGATTTTTTTTCTTTTCCTTGCAGTATGATTCTTTTTTCATATTCCGTTTTAACTTTCTTCATCGCCTGTTTTATATATAAGTTAAACAGCATGGGCGACGGACTTCATCATTGCTTACTCCTTTCTTGATTACGACTTTCTTTTCTTGATCCTCTATTCTAATTATTGCTACCTGTCTTCTGTAGAGATTATGTATAAGCCTCCCTTCTCGATATTTCATTTCATTCGCAAAGTCACTATTGCCTCTCTTGTCTCTATATTCTTCCTAACTATGATAGGAAGTAAATAATCGTTAAGTTCGCACCCTTCCACATTTAAGCAAGTTTCATGCATGTTTAGAATTGTAAATATTTCTGCACATCTGAATTGCACACCAATTGCCAAAACTTTTCATTAACATTTAGTTACTGTAATTACAAGGTATCATCCATCCAGTGGACTACTTCTGGCAATTTATAAATTGATAAAACTAACTCTATTGTGAGTAATTTGGTGTCGTGGACTACCTCCAGAGACGGTTACGGCCACAAATGTGGATAAAACTGTTTGCTGCCATATTTGGCCATATTTTTATTTGTTTTACTTAATGTCAGAAAATTGATTTTCATTAGACGACAGGTATCGACATGAAATTTTTTTAAAACAATTTACGTTTACTGAAATTAAATTGTATTGTGAGATATAATTTATAAGTTCAATGACATTATATGAATTCTTTGGCAAATCTTTGCAAATCTTATATACTATGTACATAGAAACATTTCGTTGATTCAGTTTTATTCAACTTTACTCTGGACATCCCTGTAAATTTTTGGCGGCAATGTTGCTCCTGGGCTAGTACAAAATATTTGGATTGTGACGTGTGTAAAACATGTTCTAAATTATAAATGTGTAATTAAATTCAGTTAATAGTTGAGTATTAATATGCTTCACTGAAAAATAAGCATCGTCTTAAGGTAAGACAAAAATTTTAAATTACGAATTTTCAAATTTTATTTTTTCTCTAGCTTTATACTCATTTAATGTTAATTGCGAATGATTTTTCTGTCAAACTTATCGTTTAATTCGGTATCAATTTCACTAATTCATCAATTTAAGCGAATATATTTGTTTCTGTATGACAATTTGTGGTGATATATGGAAGTATATATTTTTATTTTCTTGTCACATATCATTTGAACGTACATCATTTTACTAACTTAAAAACCATTCTCTTTATTATGTGGCTGTAAAGAAATTGTATTGAAATCTATTTTTGGAGTAATATAATTCAAAGTTGCAAACTTTGCATATGCTAGATAGAATATTGAAAAATAACAGGCTCTTGCTTTATGATCCTATTTTGTAGTATTGTCAGCTGCCATCGCATGTGATAATTAGTCTAAAGAGGAAAGTTATCCCCCAAACTTAATACGTCATGACAATACTTTGTATTAATTAATAGGTTTTATCATTGACACTTTTGTAATATAGTGAAAGTTTTCCCTTCCTTTTATATAGATTATTAAAATCAGTTAATTAAAATTTTGTGATTAAGTAGCAGTTTTCCCTTCTTTTTCGCAGCACCAATCAGAGGAAGGTTCCGATAATTATTATGTTATCAACATTTTATACCAAAATAATTAAAACAATTGATGCGGACAAGGAAAAGAGAAAGAAAGGTTGTGGCTTACCTGAAGTGAAAAGCTGCCAGACAATGTAATAGGTAGTGGGTTTTTCTTAAAATTTTGGATGCAACTGCACCCTCTTGCAGGAGATGAGGAGAAGCATTTCTAGTGATGGTCAGCTGCCACTGATCAGCATTAAATTGTACTGTGGCTAGTCCCCATCAGACCACCAACTTTCTTTCAATGAAGGACAGGACAGAGGCAAAGAATTGATGGGGGCTGGGTGATGCACACTTACATCTACATATTAACATATGTATACTTAGAGGTTCACATGAACTGTGCTATTATGAGGGTCAGTGTCTTGACTGCAAAACGTGTTGGAGGGAGAGTTCCCACAAATTGTGTATATATGTATATATATAAATATGAGTCAGGAAATGACATTGTCATGTTAATTAAAACAATTAACAGGGAAAGGACAGAGATAGAAAGAAGGTGACTTACCTGAGGTTCATAGATGGTAGGTACCTTGTGAGGTTTAGAGTACTTGAATTTTCGGAGGCACCGCACCCTTCATCAGAAAGTCAGCTAGCCGACGACTATGTATTTATGTGTGTGTGTGTATTTATTTTGCTTTTGAATGCAAATAATAAAATGTAATGAAAATAGTAAGAATAATAAGTTTAACTGTGTGTTGTGGACACGTAATATTTAACAGCAGTCAAATATTGTTTTAAAGAAAAAAAATCATGTTATTATGATGATAATGGCAAAAGTAGTAGTTGAAATATCACATTTTCTGACTTTCCAGATTGTAACTGTAGAAATTTGAAATGCTTCTTATAGTATACATCTTTTCAATTCTAGAGCTAACAGGTATAATTATATTTTTTTTCAAAATAGCAACTTCATTAAGTTTCATATAAACTTCTGTGCTATGATTAAAAGACAAGCTGTGTGTAAAATATGGCTAAAAGGGAATATGATCCTCCAAATGTATACATCAGGATTTTCCCTTTATTTGTTAGCAGACTGTGACGTCTCTTGTTATGCACCAATCATGAGTTAAGGGCGTATACGTGGGAGATATAACTCCACCTGTTCCTCAAATCCCTAAAATATTTACCAGACAAAATGCAAGATGGACTGTAACTACACATTTTTTTTTGTAGAGAATTCAAGAATATATCTCATTCATTTCAACAGAGTTTACTTAATAATAAACATTTGATTTGAAGAATATATAAAGTATAATATTGTAGAGCATGAGACAGGTAAAGTGTGAAATAACAATCAAAATTTTTTTGCTGAATGTTAATTTCCGCCTTCTCATTGCATCCCCTGGTGAAACCTATACTTCACAACTTTGGTAGGAATGAATTGTGTGCCTCCTTGTTTGCAGCCCAGATGTACTGTAAAAGTTGTGGAACGTTGGGCTTTGTTTGAATCCTACTACTTGTATAGAGTCTTATTTGGATTTTAATGAATTGTAAGTGTATTTTTCTGGAAGAACAATTGCATGATTTTTCATTGCTCATATCCCATACTGTGAATAATTCAGATCATGGAACTGGACAAGTTTGGATAAACCACCGACATCATAACTTCTTTTTATTTCTTGTATTGTGACTTTGATGTGTAATGAAGGGGAAAATCTTGTTGTGAATGATATATATTTCAGTAATGAAAGGATAAATTCAATGTAAATGAAAAATAATATATTTTGATAATTGCATCTATCATGAAGAAATTTTCACATGGCATTTGTGGGCCCAGATAAACATTATTAATGTTGTTGGTTTTGGTAGCAATTCCGGAGAAATTAGATTGTTAGAATATGCATTTGGTTGTGTTTATTGCTGATGTTCCAAGTTAAATTCAAGTGGAGTTTTCAAATTCTGCAGTACAGCTAAATGGAATAAAGGAAAGTTGATTGATTATTTTCTGGCCTGTCATTTCCAACTGAACAGTCCACTTGATAGGTGTGATCATGCAGATGACCAGGTGTATAACAGAAATTTCAACCAACTTGCAGGCTTGGGTGAAGTGCACATATTGTACTTATAACATAATAAAAGTTTTAGAATTTCATGTCAAGTTTCATGAAAGATATAAATTCCCACCTATTTAATATCATTGAAATTGTCATGAGGATCATTATATAATTGCCGAAATGAGAGGAAAAGTTTGGCAAAGTATAAGCATTGTACATTGATTATCAAATTAAATATATATGTATGAATATATCATCTTCAATTAACATATATCACCACAATATTTATTGGGTTTGGCCCTTGCCACCATGATCTATTGTGATTGGCAACTGTGTATTTATAGATTTATATGTATGTGTGTGCTGGGACTTGAAACTGAGGTTTCAGATGCTAGGTAATGACCACTATGTCACAGCAGGTTGGCATATATACATAAAACTTGAATTTTTGTTAAACCAATTAATTAGTTCCAATAACCACTACAATTTCCCCACAAATAATAGAAAGTACTTCTGTTTTCAGCTCCAAACAACCACAACAAAATTGTTAATATTCAGAATTGAGTTAAGAGATGAATCAGGTGTGGTAATGTTTGTCCTGTGTGAACAAATGTTATTTTAACTTATAAATATGAATATAATAAACCAGTATCAACCATAAAATATATGTGCGTGTATATATATAGTAATAAGTGAATTCGTCCTTCTAGCTTTTCAATTATTTTGTGATATTAATCTGTGAGCACGGTTGGTCATTGTAGCATAGTGCCGCAGAAGAAAGGAAATCTGGTGAGCCCTAAGCAGGTCAGAAGTTTGTTGTGATTTTGGAGGGTTGTTGACATGGAGCAGCAGTCAGGGTTAAACTTTGAGTTGCTTTGAAAACCCTCTGAAAGTGTGGAGAAAACTAGTACAGTTGGTAAAGGCAGATTTAGTTCGGAGGTGAGGCAAGGAGGACATAGCATTTTTGGAGAGAGGAGAGTACATGTGAGATGATGGAGCAGTGTTGAGGAGAGTAAGTGTGAGGTGGTCAAAGAGACTGTGAGATTGTTGTGATTTAGGGATTTGGAGAGCCTGGTTGTGTGTGCCTGACCAGCGGAGAAATCATGCCGTTTATGGGTGCAGAAGCCATACCTGTTGGAAGAGTCCCTCTGGAACTTGTCCATCTCCAGCAGCTGCACCGGGAACTTCGAAAAGTAAGCCTTCCCCTTACCTTTTTACTGCGTGTGATTTAACTGCAATGATCAGTAATTTCATTTAGGACTATGCAACAGAGAAATTTAGTGACAAGCTGAACAAATCTTTCACAAGGCCGGATGTGACCTGCTGGTTGGGGGTTGCCCACCCTTGGTATGAAGAGAAAATCAAGGAAATCGCAAAAGATAAATTGGTCTAGAAGAACCTGAGGGAGAACCTGGACCCAATATAAATACGAACGCTTCCATGTATTTGAAGAATTTTTGAAACTGGAAGTTGATTGATAGAAAATTAAAATCCACATACAGTCCATAACTATGGAGGATCCTGCTTGAAAGGTTTATTAAAAACCTATAAAATTAACATATTGCTAATTAAAGATTGTTGCTTTATTGTTTGGTTTGCAACCTGGATGTACTAAATGATGGTGGGATGAGTCTCACTAGCTTAGAAATTTGTAGCATAAACACAGATGTTTTTCCCTGGTATATAAAATGTGGCAAATCTTTCTTTAGTAGATCTTGGAAAAAGTATATTTAAATCCATTGTATTTTGATTTGAAGCAGTAATTTTTAAAGCAAAGGAGAAGATTGGTATTGGATTGTACTTCAAATCAAATTTTCTCAAAGTTAGGAATGCAAAACTTAAGGAAGTAATAAACACCTGACAAAAGCAGCATCATGCTGCAGAATTTTTTATTTGTGTTGGTAATTATTTCCTGTAGTGCATACAACTGTTCTGTTTAAAAAGTCATTTTAGTACATGTGTAATAAATGTTAACAGAAGTATGTATATATTTAATCTACAAATGATAAGTTTGTCCAGTGGCAGCTACATATGCCTGAGGAAGTCTCAAAAGGGAGACAAAACGTGTTTAATTAAATAGTAATAAATTTATATGATGACTTATTGGCCGTCTTTTTATTTTTTGCAGATACATGTAGTTACAATAAATGAAATTATCATAAAACCTATACTTGTGGACAGGTTGCACTTATAAAGGGTATATAAAAATTTTAATCAAAAATCACTTTTTAAAAAGGCACATCATATGTATTTAAATGAAAATAAAAACAGTGGAATTATATCTGAAAATACAAGTTAACTACTTTAATAAAAATCTTGTACTATTACTTCACTACATTACACTAACTTATATTCACTTGAGAGCATTTAGATTCATTCTAAACTTTTTCTGGTAAAGAACTTGCAGGTAAATTGCTATAGTCATATATTGCCCTACAATGAGTATTTGCCAACATCCTCTTTTGCTACCCAGTGATGCATCCTCCTCTACCAAGTCAGCTGTTCCATTCTACCCTAAATTCCCTGCCCCTCAAAAGCTTAAAAAAAACATGTAACCCAGGTCTTTCCCTTCGTGTGTACCGTATCTCTTTCTATCAACTATAGGTCCTGTTTGTACTAGCAAGGTGTGTCATATTCTATAGTAATGATATATATATATATATATATATATATATATATTTCAGTTTGGCAACCGGGTGTATACCGCATGAATTACAATTCGCTACGCTCTGCATACTACCATTTGAAAAGATGATTCCATATCCAAAGATAGAGGGAGGAGAGAAGGAGAAGATGGAAAGCATGAATGAGAGAGCATACAGGTCCCTATCTAAAAACGCACGCTATAGAGCTAAGAGGCAGAGGGTGAAAAATATATATAGGATAGAAAGAAAGATAGAAATATTTGGGAGAAAGGCAGGAAATTCGCTCTTTGAATCATATGTATGGCATGGAATCATGCACAAGGAAATACATATGTCAAGTGTAAAAGGGAATGGAAGAAGGAAGAAAGACTGAAAAAATTCGATTTCTATCTTTCTTTCTATCCAATTATCAAATGCGTGACTTCGTCACTTATCCCACATATATATATATATATATTTATATATTGTAGAAGATTCGGCATACCTCCGTATTCGAGGATTTAAATGCTTTTTGGGTGCCAGGTATTTTTTAATAAAAATACCAAAAAAGTGGATTTTAATAGCTTTAATCCATTTCAGAACATGAGTAAAATTATCACTACAGGGCGTGGTCACTGTCCGTCCGTAACTGCCGACACAACCTATTTCTCCGAACACTCCCTGACGACTGCTCAAGTCTCGCCAGACATTTTTGGCCCGAGTTGCGACAATTACAACTCGCATGCTGGCCTGCATTGTTGCGTGTAACTTTTCATGTTACATTATCCCCGCCCCCAATGAATTTAAAAAATTGTACAATTTTTTAATGACACTCACTGAAACACAGTCGTAAACAATTTGTCTGACCAATGCCCTTAGTCAAAATTACATTAGGTTTTACAAAAATTCACTCATAAATTAATTACAATTTTTTCTGACATACCATTCAATCCTTCATCAGCCTAACATCCAGTAAAATACAATTTCATCAATTAAATAATTCAAAATTATTATAAAACAATCACGGACAAACCCTTAACTTTAATTACAACCACATAACTTCAACCCAAACCATTTCTTTAAGAAACAGCTGTTTGCTGTCTTTCCAGCTGTTCGCTGTCAAGATCCAAAATTACCTTGGCCATAATTTTTCTATAGTCAACTGTCTCTGCACAACAGCTGTTTAACGCACGTCGCAAATTTTCAACAGAACATCTGTTTCTTATAACTAATTACAATGTTATTACATCAAATTTTATTTGCCATCAGCTGTTTCTGACAGTTCATATGATGTTTATTTTAATTGTTGTCAGCTGTTTAACGCACGTCAACGGAAAATACATCTGTTTCTCATAAACTAATTACATTTTACATCCCATACCCTATATGTCTACAATTATTCATAAACTGGTTCGTAAATACATTAATTAAATCAATTAACCTTAAACTCAAACACTCTTTGTAATTCCAACTTATTCTCTATCTGTTTTAAATCCCATATTTATAGACCTTACTTTCTAGTACGCGGCCTGTTCTCTTTCATAGTAGGGGACAAGATGAGTAATATTGAACGATTTCCATGTTCGTCTATCATTGGTTTATCCCACTACATAATTATTACATCCTCTTCGCTCCATAATCATAAAAGGGCCTTCATAAATATTTTGCAACTTGTAGCTGATCTTCTTAGAAGCATTTGATACCCTTAACTTTTTTACCAGCACAAAATCTCCCTGCTCAAACTCAATATTTTTCACCCTCTGCCTCTTAGCTCTATAGCGTGCGTTTTTAGATAGGGACCTGTATGCTCTCTCCTTCATGCTTTCCATCTTCTCCTTCTCTCCTCCCTCTATCTTCGGATATGGAATCATCTTTTCAAATGGTAGTATGCAGAGCGTAGCGAATTGTAATTCATGCGGTATACACCCGGTTGCCAAACTGAAATTCTTATTCATCACCTGTTCTATTTTTGGCAGTAATGCCATCCACTTGCTGTGGTCCTCCCCGCTTAATTGTCTCAACAACGTACTTACTTCCCGTATATATCGCTCTGTAGGATTTGATTGGGGATGCCTTATTGCCGTGAAGATTGGTTTAATTCCTTCTTGCCTCAATGTATTCACCCATTCACTACAGTTAAACTGTTTTCCATTATCGGACAACACTCTTCTTGGTGTCCCACACTCCTTGACGTATTCCCCTAGCAGCTTCTTTAGACACGACCTTGCAGTTGCAGCCTTGAGCCCATACAGTTTGGTATGTTTAGAAAACAAGCCCACTATTACAAGGAGGACATGGACACATCCATTTTCTTCATGAAAGAATTCTAATGTTTTCCGCTGCAATGTCTTTGGTATCATCACCACCCACTCTTTCCTAGCTAGACGACTTTGCACAAACAGCATTCCATCATTCAATTTGTGCTTCAGTCTTCCTTGCGTTTGATGCACCCCCTTTTCAGATGTCACTATACTGATAACTTTCTTCAAATTTTCATCTTCAGCTTGTTCCTTGATAATTTCCTCCTTAGCGATTGGTTTCCTGTCCTCTTTTTTTTGCATATGACCCCTTGCCACAGCAATCCGTTCCACCATTCCGCATTTAACTTCTTCATCTTCCTTTGCATCCCAATTTTGCCTGCTTAAGTAATCGGCCACCACATTCTCCTTTCCCTTGACATAGCGGATTTTAATGTCATATTCAGCCAACAAGACAGCCCATCTAGTTAATCGAGCATTTGTATTCTTGCTGTCCTTCAGGAAGGTAAGTGCCTTATGATCCGTGTATAGTAACACCTCCCATCCCAGAATATCATTCCTGAACTTAGATGTAGCATATACGACTGCTAACAATTCTAATTCAGTCGCCGTATATGATTTCTCATATTTCTTCAGGCATCTGCTTTTCATCGCAATTATACGTTCTTGCCCTTCTTCATTTTCCTGACTCAACACGGCAGCAATAGACGTTTTACTGGCGTTGGTTCTCACTATGAAAGGTTTGTTCCCTATAGGTTGACCCAGCACAACACTATTCATGAAAGCTGCTTTGATTTTTTCAAACGCTTCTTCCTGTTCCCTTTCCCATTTCCACTTCTCGTTCTTCTTCAACAACTTGTACAATGGGGCGAATTTGCCTGCATAATAGTGTAGAAATCCTTGGTAGAATGCACAACATCCAATGAAACTTTGTAACATTTTCTTATTGGTTGGTGCACTCAATCTCTGTATAGCCTCAATCTTTTTTGCCATGGGCCTCACTCCTTCACTGGACACCGAATGACCCACAAAATCAATTTCCGATTTGCACCAATGAGTCTTTTCCAAATTAATCGTCAGCCCTGCCTTCTTCATCTTTCCTAATATATCTCTAAGGTTGTCGAAATGTTCTTCCAAATTCGCATCGGCCAGCACTAAATCATCAATATACACCTGCAGGCTGTCCTGCTCATCCCCCTAAATTTGCCGCAGCTGCTTGTGAACTGGTTTTTAGTCCAAACGGCAACCTCTTAAAAGTATATTGCTGTGTTCCCACAGTAAAGGCGGTGAGCTTCCTTGATTCCCGGTCCAACGCTATCTGGTAATATCCTTTAGTCAAATCCATAGATGTTAACCACTTCTTCCCATGAAATTGCTTAACCAGTCTTTCAATTTTTTCCGGATACCCATATGTGTTTACAATCACTTCATTCAATTTCCTAGCATCTAAACATAAACGCAGTTGACCATCCTTTTTAGGTACAATCACAATATTGTTATTGTACGGACTATCACACTGTTCAATGATATCCATTTCCATCATTTTCTTAATTACCTGGTTCACTTCCACTTTATGACATTCTGGAATGTTAAATTTTCTCGTTACAAAGGGTTTATGTTCTACTGTTTCTATATGATACTCATAGCCTTTCATCAATCCTGGTTGGTTACTAAACACTTCCTGATGATCTAGCAAAATTTCAAGTAATTTCTCTCTCTCCCTCTCATTCAGCCCTGGCACTTTCTGAACTACATCATGAAATCGATCCTTCCGCATCAGATCTTCCTTTATTGTTACAGCAACCATACTCTCCTTTTTTATCAAATGATCTCTTTGCTGTTTTGGTCCATTCTTAGCCCCCAATGGTAGTTTTATTTCTATTTCCTTGGCTATCTCATTTGGTAAACCCATATGACACTCTTTTTTACTAAAATCCAAAACTACTTTATGCTTGACAATCCAATCTAAGCCCAATACAAAAGGTACAAACATCTTATATACATCTTATAAGCATCTCCTGACCTTGGATTCTAACCTTTAAAAGAATCTGTTTACTGCTTTTCTCAAATTTCTTCCCAATGGCTCCATACACTCTCATCCCAGTTATTGGCAAGCTTTCTAGAATTGCTTTCCTTTCCATCAGCTCAAGATATAATTGTTCACTGATAAACGTAGATGTAGCTCCAGTGTCAATAATGGCTCTTCTTTTCCTATCTCCCTCAATGTCAATATCAACAGATAACAATTCATGGTCAGATGATTTCTCTTCCCCTTCATCCTCAATTTCTTCTAATAATTCTTCCCCATTCACCAAAATTGGTATTATTTGATTTTTTTTTGCAGTCCCTATTCTTTTCTTCCTCAACCAGGGGACTCGCCATTGAAGAAGGTTTTAGTTTTCCTTCGGTCTAGGATTGTCTCTACTAGCCTGCTGAGATCTATAATTTCCCCTTTCTTCTCCGTGCTGGTTATTACGTCTCCATGTAATCTGATTATTATCCCTATCCTCATTACTCACATTTTTTCTGGGATTTCTATATCTATTCATTTCGTCCGTCTCCCTATCACAAGTCTTTCCCACATGCGACCTCCTCCTCTCTTCCTGTTCTACATCATCCAGGAATTTGAGTAATTTCAGCATATCTATTACAGATTTCTGCCCCTCACCAATAGCTTTAATTATTTCCCCCTCAAAATGGAACTTGATTCTGTTTACAAGTTCTTCATCACCCAACGGGGTATCCAAGTATTTGTTCTTATTTATCATAGCCAGGAAATATTCCTCTTTCGTCCCATCCTTACTGCCTCTGTATTTCCCATTATACAAGGTTTCTACTATCACCCTCTGTTTGTTCTGATCCCAAAATCTTTCCAAAAAATTTCTCTTAAGCACCTCAAATCTCTGCTCCTCCCCTACCACTACATCTAACCAATTAACAATTTTCTCTCCTAAGCACTGTCTCATCACTCTCGCTTTGTTATGTTCTGGGATATTAACAATATTTGCTATTCGATTCCTCCCTTAGGGGTCACACTCATGTTACAAACTGAAATTGCCTTCCACTGGTCACTACACACCGCTCTACTTCTACCCTATCTATTTCTAATTTACATATCCGGTCAGATAAAGTTTCTACCTTCTGAACTCTCTTATTGACCTCTTCCATCCGCTCATCAACAATCTTGACCATGTTAAATTTTTGGATATATATATATATATATAATTATTAATAATAATAAAATACAAGGTGCCTATCATCTGTGAACCTCGGCTAAATCACCTACTTTCTATCTCTTTCCTTTCCTTATTAACTGTTTTAATTAACCTTACAATGTCATTTCCTGATGCATATAAGCTTTTTATCATCAGCAGTCTTGAGAATTTGTATTTTGTCTTATTTTATTTCAAAGCCCAACAAGATGGAATTCAGTCAGCATGTGTGCAAAATACAGTAAAACCCCTTTTTAATGAATCTGAGGACCAGAAGTTTTGTTCCTTAAATAGGGGATATTCACATAACTTACAGTAAAATCCCTTTTTGATGAATCACATTTATTTTCCTTTCATCTCAGGGTATTCCTTAAATGAGTTATTCCTTGCATAGAAGTTTGCATAAAATAAATATGAAAAGGTTTCTAAGATTAAACTAGTTTATTAAAGACAGACTGATTTAGTTTCATTTCAAAAAATTGCAAAATATTTCACTTTTGTTTTATGAGTCATTAATTTTGGCAACAAATCAATTCATTGAAATAGTTTATCTATCTCTTTGCTACTATTTCCTCTGTGATATTTGTAGACACAAACCTATACGTTTCTGATGGGAGATGATTTAGAAAGATCCCCGACTTTAACTATGATATTCGGCTAACTTAGAATTTTATGTCACATTTACAACACAGCAACTTCCATTACACCTCCTTTTTTTATCACGGAAATCGCCAGTATATTTCATTAGTCGCTGATTTGAATTTTTATGTTACTTCTGTTGGCTTACTTTTAAAACAAATGCAAAGTTCTAAACGGGTCGTTGTAGCATTTGACTCGAACGTTCTGATATTTAATTGATAAAGATATTGCTCCAGGTAAAAGGGATGCGATGACTGCAGAAATTTGAAACTCGAAGTTTCAGCCATCTTCCCTCAACCAGCTCGGATATTAAAATATATAAGTAACACAATGTGACAAATTTTGAAATAGTTTGAGCTATTACACGTGCACTGGAAAATGCTGTGCTTGGTGTGGGCCACGTTTAAATCCAAATAGAATGTTCACTTATTTCTTAATAGGTATGAAAGAGTGGAAATCAATTTTTTTAAAAAAAACTTCCTTATCATTGAAAATTTTTTATAGCGGTGCTCTTTAAAAACGGGAGAAATTACATTACACATACGGCAATTTTTCTGTGACAAACGCTAATTCCTTAATAACGGGAGCATTAATACTATAATAGAGGACGTAACATTTATCGCCGTTAACACACAACCGACGCCATTGGTCTCGATAAACCTTTCCTTTCTCCCTGTACTTTTTAAAAAATCGAACAAATTGTTTTTGCGTTGCTACATCAATGAAGCTTATATTTTATATTCATTACTTTCAACTGCTACTTTAACCGCAAATTTGTAACGTCAGAGGTACAAATTTGAAGCCCAAGTAGAAGGGAAGTCGAAATAGAATGCTCGATAATTCCTTAATATGTGGTTAATGAGTGGAAATAATGGAAGAAACATTCCTTAAAATCTGGGGAAAATGACATTATTTTTATGGCAGTTTTCCCGGGACGTTAAAAACGGCAATTCCTTAAAAGCGTGTGTTGCGTATATAGTTCTTTCAGATCCCCGGGTGAGTACGAGTAGTATTGAATAAGCAGTATACGCGTTAGATTGGCACTTTATTTAGTATAATACGACATGACTTATATGGATACATTCTGTGAGACGACTGCTCACGCATTCAAATTGTCAACGAGTCCTCCCCACTCTCGCGTCAGCCGGTGGCGCTTTCTGGAGGCGGCGCCACGAACGAAACGCTCTAACGAACAAACACAACAGCGTGAATCATAAAACGAGGATTCACTGTATATTAATAGCAGAAAAGGAAGTCATAAGAAAAAATCTTGAAAGAAAATGCCAAGATTCGTTTAGACCTTTATTTCGAGAATAAAAATTATACATCTTGTAAATATTTATATATACTCTGTTCTTCTGTACATAAAGAGCAATCAAGGAGTTTATTCTAAAAGGGATCAATTACATGATCAGAAGAAGAATATGCTTGGACATATCCAGGTGCATACTAGAAAAGATGTTGAATAGCTTTCAACTTTAATGCCTTAAACATATTTCCTGAATATGCCACTAGAGGTATTAAAAATGAAACACAAAAATGGCTTCTTAGGAGGCCTTTCTATAATTTTTAATGAATTTTTGGAGTATTAGAATCACTATAAATTACCGCTGTAATTTAAGTTTACTAGTAAAATTGTACATCTGATATGCTTATCAGACATTGGGCAAAAAAAGTATTTTATTATTTACGATAGAACTCAGTTTATGGTAAACCATTGCATGCCTGAACCATGCTGAGTTACGTTCTGAGTGTTTATGCTACTCCATGCCACTTCCTTATTTCTTCAGCGTTTCTAGCATGATGTAGCCGCAGGAGTCATCAAAATGCATTTCAGTGAACTGGAATGGGTGGTGATCATGGTGATTTTGGGTGAATATGAAGAAGTTAGAAAAAGATGATGATGGGCTGTGCACATTTCTTGTACAATTAAGATCTTTTTTTTAATTAAAAGACCAGTCCAAATATTTCACATCATTCATGAATATACTCAATTCGAATTTTGTCATTCATCTTTGAATTAATACAGAGAATTAGTGAACTAGAGTGGAAAAACCAGAGAAGTAATGAGAATATTCTTAAGCTTGGGAAGGTAGTGGAATGGACATTTCAGGTATGGAAAGAATCATATGGTCCACAGGTTAACGATATGAGACAATTCTGTAGATACAGTTTGGGCATGGCATGGTCTTATATAAGTTGACCTTAATGTGGCCAATGATATCCCTTGTGGGACTCCCAATGTTCAGATATTAGTTCTGAAGTTACTTTCCCAACTTTAACTTTCTGTTGCCAAAGAACTAACTACTGTTCTGTCAATATCATCCCATACTTGTGAATCAAGATCTTAGTAATTACATCAAAAGCCTTTGTTAAGTCAACAATGGCATAAATAATTTATTATTAACAATTATCTATTATTGGTCTCAAACTCTACTTGAATAAATTGTTCATTACTTTTAATGTATCCTTCAAATATTACATTCTGCATACCACAAAATGTCTAATTAGCATTGATATTTGTTCTCTGTGTAACATAATTCCTTATTGTTTTATTGCTTAATTTTTTCCATATAGAATAACTGCATCTATTCAAGTAACAGTTTATTTCCCATTTTTTGTGTCACCTAACATCATATGATGTTCACATTGTTTAGAAACTTACTCTCTTATTCCTGTATGTCAATCTCATTATCTGTATTTATACGAATATAAAAATCATAGAAAATGACTAAAGAGTGAATCATTAAAATTTTGTTCTTTAATGTACAAATTACATTCTCTGAGTTAACAAGTTAATTTTGTTTTACCCAGAACAATCATGTATTTGCATTCTTAACTTCTGAGAATGTTAAATAAAAATAAAATATTATACTGAATAATTGTTAATGGATCTGCTTTGAAATAAATTTGAATTAACTTAAAATAGGACCAAGACTGTGCAATATATTTGAAGATCAAGTTTAAGAATGCTATCTTCTGTTGGAAATCTATTTTCATTCATTTCAAGTGATATACTATAATAGACAACTTAATAAGTAGCTCAGTTCCACACTTTCTTGAACAAATTGGGTGTCAGTTCTGTGCAATCTTTAGTTTATAGTTCGGCACATAAAACATTACTTGCACATTGATATTATAAATCGGTAAGTAGTGATGATACATGATGTTTTGGTTTTTTCACCTGGGTTCCAAGGAAATCTATAACCACCACAATTCCTTAACACTAATTACAATAATAAACTTCAAACATAGCCAATTTATTTAAAACCTTTGACATTAGTAAAAAATACAGCATCCAGTTTCCCCCTGGATTCCAAGGAAATCCACAATCATCACAACTATTTAACACATACAAAATTTCTTCTACTCTGTTGTTACCATAGGATGCATATTTTTGAGCAATGGAAACAAATTTTCTGCTAAACATTAAGTTTCGCTTAATTTTATGACAACGTTTTATACCAAGTAATTTTTCCTTGTACATTTTTCGGGAGCTTTTCTTAAATCTATTTGCAAAACATTTAATTACATCTTTGTTGAGAACCATGATCAGCTGTTCTCGCTGTCCCTTAATCTGCTTATTCACTGCGTTCAAATTACATTCATATCTACCAACTTTCATCTGACGCATTAAATGTTTACAATTTTTCTTAAACTTATCCGCAGATACACCAATTAATTTTAACAATCTTCCACCACTCACGACATTATGATTAACATCCGTTTCACCTTCCTTAACTTTATACGCACGTATGACAATTCGCAATTTCTTTCGCCTAACATTTCCTCCCACACATTGTTTTCTCTGTGTTGTTCGGGGGATTTTCTTTCTATTTCGCCATTTACGGCAATGAGCACAATTTTGCATACAGAAAGGTTTCATTACCAAATCTGTATCCTTTACCTTTACATTCTCTTTGGCACTCTTAGCACACGAATGCTTAGCCAGCTTAATATCACTCCGTATACCATTAACATTAAAATCTATCACACTTTTTCATTCTACCCTATTTTCTATCTGCTTATCACTACTATTTACACATTCTTCCTTATATACACCTGCATGCATGATCAGCTGATCGGAGTCGTGGCAGTTCTCACGTGATTCATCTCCTTTTTTACCCCATGCATTAATTCTTTCCTCTGTTCTTTCTAATGTTTCATTTACGCTCCCTAAACTAGACTTCAAATCTGCCTGCATTTCCTTAATACAATTAACCATGTCATCAAGAACTTCCTTTTTTTCATCAAATATCTTATTAAGTACCAGGGACAATTTCCTGAGCATAGAGTCCTCTGCCTTCTTAATACCCTCCTGCACTTCTTTCATTTTTAAAACACTACAGAACACACAAACCCCAACCAAAATATTCCGAAAAATACATTTATATGCCACCAACCTGTGGAACCTTTCTTCTTACTCTTACTTCCACTTCTCCATACACACTGTACTCTGCTTTTTTACACAGGCACACACACTGTACTCTGCTTTTTTACACAGGCACACACACACACCTCTCGAAGATATCCACGCAGCGGTCACTGGAACACTTGACCCCTCAGCTATGCTATGCGTAGATCAGCTCTCCTTCCACAGCGCCTCCACTTCTCTCGAATAAGTCTCGGGTACCCCGTTCGTCGTCCTCCACACCTTCAGATGTCGTAGCCTAACCGATGTCTAGCCGCTGTTCGTTGTTCTAGGCCATTCCATGGCTCGCCGAAAGCAGCATGTTAATTCTCCACTGCTCAATGTCCGTCAGCACATTCCAAACTCCTGCCATGTTCGTTGTTCGATGCCCCAATGTTGGGCATCAAATGTAGCAGATTCCGTGTTCCTCCGTATTCGAGGATTTATAATTCTTTTAGGGCGCCAGGTATTTTTCACCAAAAACACCAAAAATTGATTTTAATAGTTTTAATTCCAAACAGAGCATGAGAAAAAGTTATATCTGCAGGGCATGGTCATTATCTCGTCGTCCCGCCGACACAACCTGCTCCTTCCATTACCCGATGACGACTCTTAAAGTCTTGCCAGACTACATTGTTGGCCCAAGTTGCGTCAGTTCCTCAACAATTGCAACTCGCAAGCTGGCCTGCATTGTTAAGTGTAACTTTTCATGTTACTATATATATATATATATATATATATATATATATATATATATATATATATATATAATTAATGGGGAAAGGACAGAGAGATAGAAAGAAGATGACTTACCTGAGGTTCATAGATGGTAGACACCTTGTGAGTTTTGGAGAACTTGAATTTTCGGAGGCACCGCCCCCTTCATCAGAAGGTTAGGAAGACATTTCCAGTGATCAGCTAGCCGACGGCTGGAAATGTCTTCCTAACCTTCTGATGAAGGGGGCGGTGCCTCCGAAAATTCAAGTTCTCCAAAACTCACAAGGTGTCTACCATCTATGAACCTCAGGTAAGTCATCTTCTTTCTATCTCTCTGTCCTTTCCCCATTAATTGTTTTAAACATGACAATGTCATTTCCTATCTCATATATATATATATATATATATATATATATATATATATATATATATATACACACACACACACATACACACTTTAAATCATATGTTATATGTTTAATTAAGTGATGTCTTATGTTTCTAGGATACCTTATGAAACGGTAAAATGGATGTTGATGGAAAGAAATGCTGTTTCTGTGGGTCAGGCTCAGATGATGAAGTAATTTACGGAAAGTTTTATGAAATGAATGGTATCCAAACACATTATTACTGTCTGGTAAGCTTATCTACAGTGTGTGTAAATTGTTATTGGTAAATTGTATGTTATTACCTATTTGTTAATTTTTTTTAGTTATTATCATCAAACATGCAACAACATGGTAAAGATGATGAAGGAATATTAGGATTTCTTATAACTGATATACAGAAGGAAATAAGTAGAGGAAAACGTTTGGTAAGTGAAACAGTAATATATATCCAAAGCATGATAAAGGTCTGACAAGATATTCTAGAAATAAACGGAGAAACTGGTTAGTTGTGAGTTACAAGAAATTATTTTCACTTAGAAAGTTGATTCGATTGCAGGAATCTTCCCAAATTTAAAGGCCTGTGTTAAACCTCAATAAACTGTGTAATAATATACTAGTGGGTAAGCAATTTCAAAAATGAAATTGACTGTAAGTATACTGTAATATGGTGCCAAGTGTGAGGAGCACTCTACCAATAAATAATTATTGTAAATATGTTAAGTACTTTGAGTCTACTATTGGTACTTGAATAAACATTAATTGAATTTGTAAATAATTTCACTCCAAAACAGATCAAATAGATGGATCACCTATATTCTTAGAAATGAAATTCATTGTTTGTGTGTAAGAGAAGCTCAAATTTTGTATGTTCTTTGCAATCCAGAAATAGCACTTTTGGGGTGGGGCGGAGGGCACAGACTTTCCAATTCGCAAAAAATTGGCTGCCAACCCGTTGTCATAAATCGTAGTGGGCATTGAGGAGGACAACAGCCATGTCTCCCATGGGGTCTAGACACTATGATTTATGACTGTGAGTTTGCAGACAATGCGGTAGTAAGCAGCTGAACACAGTAGACCAGGTCAGGGTAAAAGGAATTGTGAAATCGCAGACCAGACATTTCACCTAAAGATGGCAAAGGTGATAATTGTTGAAATGTTGTGGGGTTTTAACGAGACCACCCAGTTGATTTCCTTTATTCTATTTTGATAGTGTTCCCCCAATTCTATTTGTGTATAATTTGAACTTCTTCCATCATATGTTTGGGGGGTGGAGATAGAATTATGTCACATAAAAATAATATTAAAGCAATCGAGAAACCTGTGTGATGTGAATTGCTGAGTCTGATTCAGACATTTAACATACCAGTTAACTTCAAATTCAGGCCCTAAGAGGGGTAAAGAAAATTTTGCATTCAATTTTAAAGTGAAAGAGAAATTTTGACCAATTTTAATACACGTGTTCTTTTCTATCTGGAAGCAACAAATATCCCTTCATTCTGAGATGACAGTTAAAACTTCTTGACCATTTTGGATATTGTCTCAGAAAATATTCTTACACCTCTAAATGGGGTGAATTCTCTTTCTGGATTAAGACGTGCTTTTTCTGCCACTGGAACAACTCACGTTTTTCTTAGGCCAAGCTGCCTGCATTAGAGGGCTGACATTGAACCTCCCTGAGTGGGTTTATAATATTTTGACAAAATACACTTAAAATCCTGAATTACATGTGTTATTTGTTTTTTCCCTGAGGTCTGAGGTAAAGGCAATAACATCCATTCATATGTTAAATAAATTTGTTTATTAAATGAAAACTTGAATTCAATACCTGTACCTACTCTTCCCTGAAATATGTGATAGTGCTACTTTCATTAATAATTTTGTTGCTCCAAGTTCCATCAACATGCCATAAATATAGTCCGCAATATTTTGATTTTTAATGAATACCCTATTCAATTTTAAATAAACATAATAATAGAATCCAAAACCCTCTCTTCTACCAAAAATTTTTATAATTCTTCCTTAATACAATTTTTTCATATGAAAAGATCTAATATTTAAAGAGTATTAAAATATCCATCACTTACAAATCTACTAATACTTCCTGATCAGAAATTACCACAACCCACTTGACATCTCTTACAAAATCTCTTACTCTGTCTGTAATTCTGCTACAGGGGTCTTTAAAAAATTAGAATCAAAGAGCACATTTTCAATATCAAATTCCACAATTCCGATCATCTCTTTGCTTGTCAGAATGCTTTATATTATTCATCACCTGGTTTTTGCAGTATGTTATTCTTTTACCTATTATGATTTTTCGTCTCATGATCAAAGTAACAAGGATTGCATTGTGTGGTGTTTATTTTATCACTTAATTTTGTCTGCTTTTTGGGTACTTCATTATCTGTTAATTTTCATTACAGATTAACATAGTTATTGAGTGCAGATTTATTTATTATTTATTAATATTTTTTGATGCAGATTAATTTTTAAAGTTTTAACTAGTACTTTTATGCAATTTGTTTCACAGAAATGTTCATATTGCCATAAAAACGGAGCAACACTAGGTTGTTGTAAACCTAAATGCAAAAAAGTTTTTCATTTGCCATGTGGGAGGCTTAATAATTCTTTACATCATTTTTTCGGAGAATTTAAGTAAGTATACATTATAATTAAAATAATGAATACGTAAAAAAATTTAACTAACTTTGGCTTCAGCTTTGAAAATTTAAAGAACTATTTTCTGTCCTGAATGGCAATGCTGAAATTAAATATGACACAGTGACTGGCTGCCACTTCATTCAAACACTGTCCTGAAGAAGGGGGCTCAGGCTCTTAAATATTTGACATGTTACTGCTTCCCAACCTGGCAATGCCTATTAACAATTAAAGGCAACTTATTGGCTCTGTCCCTCTTTTCTATCCAAATGAATTATATTGTAATGCAAGGTGGCGCAAATGTTATGACCCCCAGCTGTGCTCTGCTGTTGATTAATTGTGATACTTTCTTTAATTTACACTAAATAATATTCTTTACCTGACTTTTATTTACAATTGTGAGTTCATTCCTTTTCTTACACCATGATATATCATTTGAGTTAACAATATTTTGCTTCACTTCACATTCTACCTTTTCAAAAACATGTTAATCTTTTTCTTTAAAAATTACATTCATATTAATCACACCTTTATTGATGTCCATTTTACTGTCTTCTAAATTTCAACATTTATTGTTACTACTTTCTGATACTTCTAACAACCTGTCCGTATCTTTAACATTTTGATCTAAACATTTTTCATGTACCTGAATCTCAGGTTTAATATTTTGATCAATATTACTTTATTTATCATAAGGTTGTACATTTGTTCATTCAAAGGTTTATTACCAATTTCATACTTTCTCCTTCTATTACAATTCCAAAACATTGACACTTTCACCACATGACTGCTTCACTACCTCTAAATTACTATGTACATCAGTAAATTTATAATCTAAAACAATTTTCATCTCTACCTTTAGTTCATTAACTTCATTCAATCTTTGTAATTCACTATCAATCAGCTTTTCTTGTTCATGACTATAAATATGATCTACATTTATCTGATTATACAGTATTTCAAATCTTTTACCCTGCCCTTCAGTCTTGTCATGTATGTCATGTACTTTATTGTCTAAATCAGGCTTCAGATCATTAAATTTATTAGTAAACACAACCGCTTGCTTTTTAATATCCAACTTCATTTAATTAAATTGTTCATTCTAACTATCAAATTTATCATTGTCTGACTTTATTTCATTAAAATCCTCATTTTGGTACTCAAATTTATTATTAAAATTATTTAAACATATTAATAATATTGTCCTCTAATTTGACCTCAGACTATATTTTGTCACTTCAACACTTTCCCAATTTTCCTCTATTTTTCACAATATATAACCCAAATCCAAAAAAAAAATAAAATTTTTAAACAAAATGGAATTATTTTTCCACCAACCTGTGTCCTAGTTCTCTTCTTACTTGAGCACTTTTCACTTAAGCACACAACTTTCCTGTTTTTGCCATAAACACTTGACTCTAATTTTTCACACAAGCCACACTTCTCAACATTTTCTTTCTTATCCCCTCGTTCTCCACTGATAGATCTCCGACGTTTGTGATGTAGGTTTGATGCTCAAAGCTCTACTTGCTTGGAGTTAGTTTTGTTTGGGCTCTATTTTTGTCATCTAACAAATAATGTGCCATAATTTGAATTGTTGCTGATTGACTTGAGATTTCACTATTGAGACACCCTAAGAATGGAGCTGAGGCTTTTGAAAATTATGTTTACAGGAATATGATTGGTTATTTTGATTCTATTCTTGCTATGAATGGTTGATTTCGTAAGTTAAAAAAAAAGCCAAAATGTTTTTCCGTTGCTCATAATCTAATTTTAGTTTTAAATTAATATTTAACATCTAACAGAAAGAGTATGATAATTAATTTGACATGAGAACCTAACATATCATATAAGGTATGTGAGTTCAAAAGAGGATGGTCTAAAGTACCTAATTAAAGTCATTTGTGAAATCGACTGTTATGAGCTATGGACCACTTACAGCAATTAGGAATGTATTACTTGAAAAAAATTCTTGTATAATCATTGGGATTGCTATTTTTTTATACTATTCATTTATTTTAGGTCATATTGTTCAGATCATAGACCAGTACAAGCTATCACCACTCCAGTTTTAGAAGATTCAGTGAAATCTGCTAATGATTGTGCAATATGTTTTGAAATTGTGGAATGTTGGCCAAACACCAACACATTATGGGCTCCTTGCTGCAGTGTAAATTCCTGGTTCCACAGAAACTGCATACAGGTATTTATCAAAATGTTTGAGAATTTCTTGAGCAATGAAACTTCTAGTATACTTGTAAATACTATAACTGTTTAGGCCTCATGTGCACTATCATTTAGCAGGTGGTATGATCTGACCTTCAATCTGGTGAAAAGTACATTTTAAGATGTAGAATGTAGGTCTAGCTCATCTGATGGTGATGGTTGATCCAAGGAGATGAGTTATGGCTAGCATGCACTATGTTTGTATGCAGTCACACCTCTCAAGTTCTGTTTTGCATTATTAGTTTAAGAGAAATAATTTTTTCATCCTAGACTTCTAGAGAAAATTAGTATGAATTCAGCATTATCCCCGCCTGTATTGAATTGTGGATAGTTAATGTTAGTAGTTCACGTTCAGGGAGGGGGTGAATCAATTGAGAGCTTGTGTTTTTTTTCTTAGTTTCATTTAGAGTCATATCAACTGCTAATGATCATTAGCGACTTTCAACAACTTGGAGAACTCATTTGTTTGTAGGGGTTTAATGGTATGGAAACTTACACACACACACACACACACACAACATGCCAGGATTTGAACTCAGAACCTCTGTTGTGCAAGGCAACAATGCTGACCACTACACTACAGAAGACAGGCAGCTTAATTACAATTCCAAAATACTGTATGTACTTTTGCTAGAATAGCCATAGAGTGGTAGGTGTCTATCACTGGTTTCTATATCTGACTGATGACTAGATGAAGGGGTTAAGTTTTTATTGTCCATAGCCAGTAAGAATGACCAAGAAATCTAGTGAAGGTTAACTACTATACAGACAGGTTTCAGTAAACACCTAAATTAGCTACACTGCATTTGTGAATTACCCTCAACTTAGAGATATGCAAATTAACTTATAGGATTATTAAAAGCAACGATATTACTTAGCTATTCTGGGATAGCGTTATCCTGGAGTCAATAAACATTAGGGCCAGGGACCAGCTACTGAACAGGTATACTGGTTTTAATTAAACAATTGATGACCCTGTACAGACTTTATTCTATAAATTGACTCGTAACAACGTTTCAGCATGTTTTATGCCTTCAGATTTTTCCTCCCACAACAGTGTCAAAACATAACATAAAATTGCATCAGTAGGCCAACAGTAGCAGAAGAGATCCAAGGCAACATGTAACACTTCAACTCCTTTTCTACTAGTAGTTATTGCCAGACTGGTTTTAAACTGAGCGAGGCTTGGGCTTTGGTCATCCACCGTCAACAAGGTTAAGGGTGGGACTGATGATGATCTTTCTGCTGGTTGTTCTGGACTGTGGGCAGCGAGCTATGCTGTGGGAGGGGGCCGACCAATGAGGAAACTTTTGTTCTGCTACCCAGGACTCGATGGGGTGTATATATCTGAGTTCTTCGCTGCAGCAGATCACTACAGCCTGGAAGACGATGGTGGTGAAAGCTGTTGAAATGTCACTACTCTTCGAAATTACCCGGGAGGAAATCCGAGAAGCATTTCTTCATTTATAAATGAAACAAATTGAATTAAAATTTATTGGAAGTTGTTCTAAGAACTGCTATTTGCAATTCAGCAACACCTGGTGATTGTAAACTGTGGGAATAAATTTGAATTCAATTTGTTTCATTTATAAATGAAGAAATGGTTCTCGGATTTCCTCCCGGGTAATTTCGAAGAGTAGTGACATTTCAACAGCCAGTGGAAAATGCAGTTCCATTAGTAGATTATATTTATACTGTAGAGATTTTTCACTGTCAAAAACCTATTTATTATATTCTGCCTGATCATGTCATGTGTTTAGACAAACAACCCTTTCTGATACTAAATCTTTAATATAGAATTTTAGCTGTCTTTCCATTTTGAGGAATCAAGAATACTACAATCTAATTGCACAACATTGTCTGTCTTTTAGTTTTCTATCAGTTAGCAATTGGCCCCAAGGAGTTCTGGAAGTTGGCCTGTAGTTCTATCACATCTGCTCTGGAATATAAATCTGGTTGTGAAAAGCACTTATCAGGAATGATTATAAAGTTGTTTGAAAAAGTAGGAAGCCCTCAATCACAAGAACTGTTCCACAATACATTTGGTAGTCGCGAAAGTATGAATTGCTTTTACAGGGCATTAAAATTCATGTGTTTTTTCTGTTTCTTTATAAAGGTTCATTTTTTACTATTAACCTAATTATAGTTCACAAATCTCATATCAAGTGGTTTTTTTTTCTTTCAGAAATTGGCTCTCAGTGCTGGATACTTTTTCAAATGCCCTCTGTGTAATAACAAAGACTATTTTCAAGTGTCAATGCTTAAACAAGGAATATATATTCCTGAACAGTGAGTGTATTCATAATTTTTGTTGTTTTATTTTTTACAAACAAGTGGCACTTTGGAAAGCTGCAAAGTGAAATGAAGTAAGTTTTTCATCTGTCTGTAATGTTAAACATTGAATCCTTCTATTCTTTATTTCAGAGACGCTTCATGGGAATTGGTTCCAAATGCATTTGCTGAATTATTGGAACGATATGAACAATGTGATGCTGATATTTGCCTGTGTCCTATGGGTCGAAAAGGTGTATCACACAGAACGTAAGCAATTTAATCTTTCCAATCTTTAGTGTGTGTTGTATAACAATTGCACACAAGATGTTGCCATTTCCAGATTCCTTTGATTAGTAAAAATTTTGTTTCTGTCATTCATATATCTTTGCTGTGAATATAATCTATGAATTAAAAGTATTCCATTATTCTTATTATTGTCATAATTCACTGTGCATTATAATGGAGGAATCTTTTACACTAAAATGTATTCTACTCAGTCTGTATTAATTTTGTTTGCTTATATTAAAATGCTTTATCATCATAGTGAGTGATTATAAATAGTTTTTTTTTAAAACAGATTTTCTTATGCCTATATCATTTTATGATCGAAAGATCCCAATTTAAATATAAAGATTGTTACATGCGAATTTTGTGTGTGTTTTAGTATGTGAGCCAATGGGAAAATCAGTTTAGTAGTGCTGTTTACTGTGATAAGTTTATAATTTTATTGTCAGTTAAGAAAACTTATAAAAAATTGAAAAAGTGATATTGTAATAGGTGACAGTATAATGTGAATAAATTTCAGTGTGTATCACATTTAATAAATTATATCATTTTTAGACGGTGGGACATTGTACTATGCAGATTGTGTGGGTCTCAAGGAATACATATTGGATGTGGGAAGCTAAAGACTAAAAAACCTGTGTGGGACTGCAGTAATTGCACATCAATGTTGGAATCAGGTGGGTTACTGTTTGATCGTGCATTAGTGATAAATATAATTTATAATGTACGAGAAAACATTGTGTATGACCTAATTTCTATTTTTTTTATATACCCATTCTTGTATGACACATGAAATGTTAAATATAGTGAAATGAAGTACAACTGGAGACAAATAGGTAGTCATTTCTAAATATGTGTAGTTGCCTATCCATGAAGTATTGGTTAATTTATACTATCTTAGATTTTCTTGTATCCAGATGAGTAACGACTATCTGTGTCATATGAAACCATTGTTTCTTCGACACACGGTCTTTTAGTCAGCTACATTAGCTGCTGTCCTTTTATCTTTGTTCTTTATAATTGTGCGGATTGCTAATTTTGCAAAATGGCACAGCTATGAAAGAACACCATTGTCACTCCCTTCTTCACTTCCACAATAATAAGCAATCTTGCACTTTTACAAGCCATAAAGAGTGTAAAATACACTTCCTGGAATGTAAATAGCATTCTACTGATGACTCATATGAACTCAAGGTGAGTTTATGCTACATTTAAGTGGTTGAATTTTGAGAATGATATTTTAACATTAAGAGTGTTGTTAGTTTCCATTGTGCAAGAGAAAGAGAATCCAACCTTTTGAACAGTAAAAAACTGATTGTCCTCAGGGTAGACAAATGGCAATCAGAGCTGGGCACACAAGTCTGATCACTCCCCAGGGAAATAAACCTACTAAATTCAGTCCATTGAGTTCTTCACATATGTAGGTAATTTAAGAATATTGTTAGCAAAGTAAGTCTAAATTGTTTTAACAAACCATGGAGATGTTTTTTTCCAAAAGTAGTTCGTAGGATTGTAAGCTGACTCCATAGAAACTAGTAGGTCTGTGTGTGTTCTCTGAGATTTTCTTTACTCCTTGAAGGTGAATATAAACATTGTTTGAAATGTTGGTCTGTCACTCATGTCTTCGAATTATTTATTTTCTTCCATTGCCTTGATCTTATTTGTTTACTTACCACTTTATTTCACATATTTTCTCTATAAATCAAACATTAGACTATTAAAACAATATTATCTCTGTATTTCCTTCAATTGTACCTGAAAATAGATCAAATATGATAATATCTGTGCACCAAAACATTGTGTAGAAGTAATCTTTGTTAATAGACTGAATAATTAAATAAGTAGAAAAAGAAACTAAATTACAGTCTCAAAATTTAATCATATCAAAATCTTTCAGGAACTTCCAACTTCAAAAAGTCATATTCAACTTACTAAGAAACAAAGTCACCGTAATACATCAGATTAATGTACAGTAGTTTATAAGAATAATTAATATTGTTAAGTAAGATTCTTTCGTAACAACATTATTGAATAACGAAAAAGTCCACAGTTAGGCAAATAAAGTATTTATTATACCAATGTCACATTATTAGGAAGTTTCTGCTTCTGAAGCCATAATTATCTGCATCTAAAATCAAGTTGTGGTTTGTATAAAAGTTGGATGCCAATGATTATGGCCCAGAAGCTGAAAGCTCATAATAATGTGATGTTAATACAATTATTACTTTACATACCTAACACTGACTGCTAATGGATATTTGTTACTTCTTCGATTGAAAGTATTCTATTAGTTATTTTTCAACTATTTCTTATTTATTTCAGCCAAGATGAGGCATAGTACTTCAGTGGACCAGTCTGGTACAATTTCAAATAGCATTGATGAACCTGAGGAAGTTAATAATTCTGACAGAATGAGGTAATTTTCAAATATTTAATAAATGAGTAATTTTTTATCTGTAGTGGAGAATTCTAAGAATGAAAAATTATCTGCCCAAAAAATTACTTGAAATGCTCGCTTAATGATGATCAACAATTCTGTGGAGTATTTGAACTTACTTCACATGAAGGATAGAATGTTCCACAGGACATAGGAAAGTTGTAATAATTCAAAAGTCTAAATTATTGCATTCAACTGGTACTCTAATGTATTTGGTGACATGCTAGAAAAGGAAGAATTGCAGTTGTATGTTTTGAAACTCGTATCACTGTTTTCATAGTGGAAGGCATCAAAATGTTTGATAGTGCTTTTCAGTTATTATAAACACAAACAGAGGACATACCAGATCTAGTTAGTCTGAAGCCATAACTTGATAATGGAAGAGCTGACTGACCATAAGTTTAAATTGTAATGGTGAGTGATAATTTTTCTGGTGTGTCTGATGTATTGTAATTATTAGAATCCTAACCATTTTAGTTTGTCATTATGATAGTTTAATTTCTGAATCCTAGAACAGTACTTTTTCATTTCGATGAAATTTGGATGACCTTGAATGAACCAATCATAGAGCTTGAAATAAGGGGGGGGGGGGGGAGCAAGCAATGTTGATGAGAATGTGCTCTGCGACATGTATCCATGGGAGCAGTTTAACATTTCTTTGTTATTTGGCAACCTAGCCTCGCTCCATGCATTCATGCCTAGAGACTCCTAATTTAAAACAGACTATAATTCTATAAGGCATCTCCTCAGTTCTGACTCTTTGTACAGCATATGCAGGGTGTGGCAGAGAAAATAAATTTTTGAAAAGCTGGAAAAAAAATGCCATCAATTGCAAATAATATTTTTGCCACCTTCAATTACATAAAAAAAATCATTCAAAAAAATTAAACAAAAGTAACTAGAGTAAGATGACGCCCCTTCAGGTGAGACTTGAGGTTATTCATGATCGTCAGTGGGCTTTGAATCAACTGATCCATTTTCCATATCTGCATATCTCTGTGAAGTTACTGTCACAGTATTGCATAAATCATCTTCGAAAATGTATGGCCTTATGATCTGTGATGAAGACGTTAGTACCACTCTCAAACTTTTGTGAAATGGAGAGGTTGCTCTTGCAGTCGTTCAAGGTTTACGTCATTGCAATACTAAAGTCCTGCTTGTTAACAGAACTGTTCAAATGTATGGGCCTTGTTATTCATTCAGTAATTGCTCGCAATGTCTTCATCTTTGTTAGTTAAACATTTTATTTCTACATTTTTCACAAAACCATCTTTGACTTGCATAAGTTTAAGAGTGTGCACAATTAGGATTTTATAAGAATGATGGGTGTACATTATTGTGTAAAATCCATGTAACCATTTTGTTAGAAATCCCAAGTGTTATGTGATGTTGGTGAGCTGAGAAATGCGGGCTTCTTTCAATAGCAACTCTTACATGCTCAATGTTTTCAGGAGAATGTACCATCTTCATCTTCGGTGTCCCAGGCTTCTTAATTGACATTGACAAAGTGTCTTCAAAGTTCTTAACCTACTTTTTAATCACATGGGCAGACAGTACCAGTGGATTCCATTTAATTTGAAAATTGGTGTTAAAAGCATGATGTGCCTGGACTTTAGAATCATCATTGTGTTGAAACACTCTGAAAGTGTACATGCAATGCTCAGTTACCCACTGCTCCATTACTACTGAATGCTAAGTTGTGAGGAATGTGACTTCAATCCCACCATATTTAATGAGTTGAGCATGATTCCTGCACTTTTCAGAATTGCTTTTTTCTCTTCTTCACCTTGTCAAAAATTTTTAGTACCTTTTTCCACACAACCATTTTTATTGATTTTGCAACCAAATAATTTTTATATGTTCATTGAACACTTTTAATTTTTGTGTTTGCATATTATAGTTAGTAAAATAACTTCCTTTATTTCAAATTACTGAAGCGAACAAGTTAGTTATTAGTTTCTTTTGAATAATGACATTCTTTATCTGGTAACATAGTAATTACAACTGAGGAAGGAGAATAATAAGTAAAATTATTTTAGGAGGTCGCGGCAGCTATTGTCAAATACTGTTTCACAAGACACTGGATGTTCAAGAAACATTGATAATGAATCACATCTTAGCAATATAATTGGAGACGGTGAACCCAGATCAAATAATAAAGCCATTAAGTCAGACACTAAAATAGAAACAATTCCATCTGATGATGACATTCAGGTATGTTTTAATATAGTACCAAGCTATACTTTTTTTTTAAAAGAAATATTTTTAATTGGAGGTTTTTATTTATACATGACATGGCATAATCAAAATAATTAATATAGGTGGGAAAGAGATATCTGAAGCTTCTCCCTCCTTGGGGTATGTGATGGCACACTCCTCTGTTAAGAGACCAATATTGTTGAAGCTTGGGTAATGTTGGCTACCTGCACTACCCAAATATTTTAACACACTTAAATTCAAACCTAAGTAGTTGTCGCCAACAGGTTCACTATTTTCTTTCCCTCAGTAAGCGGGAGGACTTTTTTATAGAAAAGGTTGAAATAATGGAAGAAAGAGAGAATGCACTTGAGATTTGATTATCTTCATTGCACAGTAACAAATTAGTTTCATAATGCTTATAATAAACTGGATTAAATGAGTTCATTAAAGTTTAAAGAACTCAAATTACAAAATTTTACACATATGGAAGTAAAACACACAAATATAGCAAATGGATTCAGTTATTGTACAATTGATATGATTTATGCTGATATTCAAAGTTCATTGATCAGATTAAATCAGTTCAAACAAATACTTAGTACTGGTAGACTAATCCAATTTCAATTATGGTTCAGGTTAATGTCTTTTATCACTACTTTCTATGCAGCACTGTAAAACTTAATAAATCAGGTTTTTTACGTGATCTGTTTCTGAAGTACATAAATAAATTCAATTAGGTGGCGGTCAATGTTGGTCCAGCGATCACTTTTCATAAAATATGGCTTCCTTTCACCTGTTTTGATAAAGCTGCAGGCATTGACAGCAAGGACAGTGATTTCATATTTACAAACGGGTCAGAAAAGACGACACATCTAGAACTTTCTTGGGCTGGCCGGCTTCAGGAAAAGTAGTCACACTGGCAGGCAAGGAAGGGAGACTCAAGGAGATCTGCTTGAGTGATCAACTTGGGGCCTGATTTAATTGTAGAAATTTTCTAAGTCCCAATAGTCAAACCCAGCGTCACTCCTCCCCTCTCACAGGATCAATGCGTAGTGTATTCACTTGTGGCTGGTGCAAGAGTGTCGTAGGTTCTATACAAACTGTATTTGTTTGCAACTAGTGTGAGACTGTGGGTCTGTTAGATCCCTGAGACTGTTAGGGAGCGATGTAAGAGTGGGAATATGCTGATGGAACATCTTCGTCATGATATCGAATTATTGTGACAAAACACATAAATATCTCGAAGATGACAAAATGCTGATTTTACAGAAATGGAGAATATTTTTCTGTGTCGAGTGGTAATAAAAATTTTGAAGACTTTTAAAGTTTTTCCTCCAAAAATCCAAATGTTGTAGTATATAATTACAGAAAGAAGGACGGGGAAATTATTAAAATTAATAGTGTGGGTAATAATTAAAACGATGGAATGAATATAAATATTTGGGAATAAAAATATCACAAAAGGGCAGGCACACTGGATGAGGCGATTCAAGAAAGAAATGTACGGGGTAGGAAAGCGATAGCCATGCTAAATAGCATTTTATGGGACAAAAGTATTACGAAACAGAACAAACAAAGAATATATCATACAATTGTAAAAAATATAACAACATATGGCGCTGAAGTCTGGCCACTGAAAGATCAAATGGCCAAAAAGTTAACAGCGACCAAAATGGATTTCTGGAGGAGGGCGGTAGGCAGATCAAAAATTAGAGAAATTATGGAAGTCAAACACAACATAATTGATGACATAAGAGACAAACAACTGATCTGGTTTGGACATGTACAAAGGATGCCAGAAACAAGACTACCAAAACAAATTCTACAATGGAAGCCGGAAGGAAGAAGGAAACAAGGCAGGCCCAGAAAGAGCTGGATTAGTGGCATAAATGAGGGAATCCGAGAAAGAGGAATAGAAGAAAATTTATGGAAAGACAGAGAGGAGTGGCGTTTGGGAATCAGAAGTTGCAAGACGTTATAAAATGATATATATAATAATTAAAAGTAGAATTAAACAATGAAGTCATAATAAAGCATGGGGAAAACAGCACATAACTGACTAATTAATTATGATATATATAAGGACAGGAAGGAGAGACAGAAATTTGGTGACTTACCTGAAGTTTTCATATGTGCATTTACATATAACACACACACACGTGCATCATACAACCATATATCATTGTAAACACACATTCCAAAGTATACACACACATCAAGGTTTTAACCTATAAAACAATTAATGAGGAAAGGAAAGAGAGATGGAAAGTAGGTGACTTACCTGAGGTCCATAGATGGTGGACACCTTGTAAGGTTTGGAGTTCTTGAATTTTCGGAGGCACCGCCCCCTTCATCAGAAAGTTAGGAAGACATTTGCATTGATCAGCTAGCTGACGACATATATACACTCCGATAGAAACATGTGCTCGTTATGCTGTTATGGGTGGTCAGTTGGGGGAGGGGGGGGGGCGAAAGTTACTGTCCTGTCTATATGATATTGAGTCCAGGGCTTTCTACGGACTGCAAGACATGTTGAAACGAAAGCTGTCATAGCTGAGGTTCAGCTTCTGAAGAATCCAGGGGTAGGGCTTTGAGGGGGTTCAGTGTGAAGCACTTGTTGAAGTTATTCATGTTGTGGCTCTGGGCATGGGCAGCTATGGGGAATTGTGTTTTGGTGAGTTAAACTGTGCTGCAATGGTTGGCAATCTGTTAGGGGAGGAGTCTCTGTCTGACTAATGTGTGGCAGAGTTTGCAGGTTATTTTGTAGATAGTATGGGAGGACAGACAGGTTATATTTTCTTTAATTCTGTAGGTTGTGTTATTGGTGTGATTCTATTTTTTTGTTTTGCCTACTTCGTTTTTAAAACTTGGGAATTAACTCTGTTAGCACTTCATGAGAAATTCTCTTAATGTATTTAAATAATTTATTTTTCATGTAAATCACACTCTATTGTATTGTATTTATTGTTAATTTTCGAGGTTATTGCGGTTTTCAGCCCAAAGTTTCCTTGTGCTCAATGTCCTAAATTGCTAACAACTTGTGGAAATACTTCACTGGTTGTCAGCCATTTGGAGTGTGGATCTATAGCCAAAAGTGGCATTAATACTTTGGATGAACCAGATGTTATCATGAAAGGGCTACATCATTTGTCAGAAGAAGTAGTTGTGGTTGTAGATTCTGAAGATTCACTTGACTGTGTTATTACTGAGCATAAAAGATTATCAATTGATAAAATTAGTGATAACTCTAAATTACTAGATTATAAAACAAGTAATTCCACAAGCAACATTAAATTTGAAGACAGTCTCTTGGCTGTTGAGTCTTCCTCAAGTAAGTCAAGTTTTCATTCAGCGAGTACAATTGTGAACTTAGTACAAGATTCTGAAGAAAAACAATTTTCTCTGTATAACACATGTAACATAATAAAGAAACCTGAAAGAGAAATCACCAAATCAGAATTTACTATGGACCAAAATACTCAGTTTGTGAATGAAAAAGAAATGAGCACTGTGTATGGTATTGGATATCAAGATTCGGCAAGATTACTTTCCTTATCAGACGAGTCATCATGTGAGGATGATATCATAGATGTTGAAAGTAAGTATTCATTCTTTAGTAAATTAGTTTATCTTTATGTTATTTTGAAGAGTAGTGGCATCTTTACTTTGGAGTTGTGTTCTGTTATTTTCTGGTGTGAAAAGGGTTCTACAAATGGAAGGCTTGTGTAGTTTCCTTCAGGAATTTCTATATTTGGTATATCAGACTTTGCCTATAACTATATTTCCTGTTACAGAAGATTCAATTTCATAACCTTAATAAATTGGTTTATTATTAAACTTTTAGCATAGGTTTTGCTTTCTTTAACATATAAGAAATGAATAAAACATGGCATAGTTCATAAGGCATTTTGGGACAGTGAAATAAATTACATTATGTTTTTACCACATTTATATTGTTTAGAAGAAGTTTGCTTAGTTTTTAAAGCACCATTTGACATGTAGAATTTTACGTTAAACTGGTAGAAGTTATATTCTAGAGGTTTGGTGTAATAACATTACA
The DNA here is from genome assembly GCA_034510155.1 of Eucriotettix oculatus. Lineage (NCBI taxonomy): Eukaryota > Metazoa > Arthropoda > Insecta > Orthoptera > Tetrigidae > Eucriotettix > Eucriotettix oculatus. The sequence goes on from CM067380.1 coordinate 83,001,342, forward strand.
TAATTGGATTTCAAATATAATGGAAATTGTGGCTTTAATTTAGTCCCTTATTTGGGGAAATAGGCCACTTATAGCATGTAAACATAATTCAGGCCAGGTGATGCTGACACCAGAGGAAAGGATAAGAGACAGAGAAAAGTATTATAATGTTTACCAGTGATCTCACTAAGTTTTTGCACATTATTTATGTAAATATCATTAGAAAGTTGTATGAGAATTTGTGTTAGACAACTTGTCAATATAATGTTTTTTAGGTTCTTTGTATATAAGTAATGTTAAATGAAACATTATCCAGGTTCATTTTTTAATAATTGCTTATGTGTTTCCATTTCATGTATACAGTAGTATTGGCCTCTTTTGCATGGCTGATTGTTATTCAGTCATGATTCTGTCTTTTCAATTTAGCCTGTCTGTCTATCTTGCTCCTTCTCTCACTCTTTCCATGTCAAATATTTATCCATTCTTATTGTATCCAAAACTCTTGGCATGTTAAATAAAGTGACTGATAACAGCCAGACAGGCTTATCTGGATTAAACACTTCCATTTTTTATTCTCAATTTCTGGATTTATGATAATATATTTCCACCTAAATATGCAAGTCCACAAAAAGCTAAGTATTGTGAACATATATAATCGGGGAATGTTACAATTTATTTCTACTATTACTCTAATGGCTTTTAATACATTTTAATATACTAAAGCTTTATTGTTTACTTCAAATAATTTTTGTTTTGATACATTTTTTGATCATGTACATGGGAAGACCAAATGTTGCTGTTCTTGTCCATTCTTTAATGTGTGATAAATGAACATAAAACAGTCCCAACTTTGAAATGCTGTAAATAATACTCATATAAATATGAGATGTGCGAAAGAATCTTCCATCAGCAATACCAATGTGCCAATAATTCATGTGCTACCATAAGCAACTAATCTGCATAGCTGGACAGACAAAATGTCAATTACCCATGCTACACTAATTGACTTTTCTTATTCATATTTTGGAAACATTTCAATACTTTATTACATACTACTTTTTGTTTTTACCTTTGGATTCTTTTTACACCATGCAATTTTGCATTCTACTTAATTGTTTTCAACAATCCATTATATAGTGTCTATTTGCTATACTTGTAACAAAATGTTTGAAATACTTTGTGTGATTAATAGATATTATAATATAATAGTTTTGTCATTTTGTAATTATTATATCAGTTTCTTAATGTATGTAACAAAAATATTTAACACTCTCTTCACATTTCATTTTATGAAAGCATTCCTTATATATATATATAATTATTTAGAATATCTTATATTAATTTAATGTTATTAGGTTTACTGTACATTCCAGACAGCCAACTTGTTATTTAAAATATTTTACTCTCTTTCAGATTGACATGTGGGATTATTTGAAGCTGCATGTAAGGGAAAAAATCTTGTTCACAATTTCCTGCAGAAAATTGTGTTATATTAGGCATACTCAATGACAAAAAAATCCTGAGTTTAGCTTACTTGCTCAAAAAATGCAGAACTAAGTTCTAAGTTTCATTCCTGAGCATGATACACCACTTATTTCTGAACATAACTTTCAATTCTAAAACTCCTCAAAACTAAACTGTTTTGTGCTCTGTTATGAATGGCTACTGGTAGCCTGGCTGATTCAAATTGTGAAGACATTGTGCTTGATAATGTGAGGTGTCGTTTCATTTCCTGAGTTTATGTAGTCTGACTTTTTCCACCAAAACCTTTATTACGTGTGTTGGTGGCTGTGCATAAACAGGTTTAATTGACATTTATATGTCTGACTTTATGGGACCATTACACATTACAATCACCTGGTCTAGCTTTAACTGACAGTGTGGATCTTTAAAAACTGAGTTTAGCAATGCCATATAATAACATGTCTATGAGGTATTGTTGACCCAGGTGACATTGTGTTCTGAAAGTAGATAATCAAGCAACACCATGATAACATGCTTTGTGAACAGCAACGGGAACAATGTATTCAGGTGGAAACGGACTGTTAACTGATTTCTCAACATACTACATTTAATCTGGGCACCTACTAGTTTGTTTGGCCATGCATGTCAATTATATTTTAATATACAAATATGTTTTATTTACAATTGTATAATATATATTCTGTTTTATGAACATTTTTGTATTATCTTACCCAAATTATTTAATTAATTTTTGTTTTCTAGCTTTAACACTTTTAGAGTAAGAACTTAATTTATATCTGGTAAAATAATAAATTGTACAGGTCTGCAGAAGTGTGTGTATGTGTATTAGAATATGTGTCAGGAAATGACATTGTCAGGTTAATTAAAACAATTAATAAGGGCAGTCATCGGCTAGCCAATCACTGGAAATGTCTTAACTTTCTGATGAGGCGGTGCCTCTGAAAATTTAAGAAATCCAAACCTTACAAGGTGCCTGTCATTTGTGAACCTCAGGTAATTCACCTACTTTCTCTCTCTAAAAAGAAATCAGAATGTGCATATTATTCAATAAATAAAGGTACAGGTTGAATATAATTATGTACTGCACCTTTTGATAATCTTTAGATTTTATTGAATACACTATCACAAAGAGAGAATTAAGTAGGTAATATTTTATGTATCAGATCAGTACTTGGATAAAATTAACTAGTGGTTTTTAAGAATAAATTGAACTCTGCAGGAAATTATTTAAGGACCGTGGTTTATTATAAATTAATTAAAAACCTGGAGTCCAGCAATTTAATAGAAAGTATTTTATAATACTCTCCTTGTCATAATTTATAGAAACTTTTGGCTGTTTTTACCATAGTAATATCTATATATAAAAAGCATTGAATATTAATTTATCCAGTAAAAAACACATTACAACACATGCCATTAACAAAAGAAACCTTATGTTTATATTTATGCTCTTCTCATACCTATTCCTTTAATTCAACTGTTGTGTTCATAATGGGTGCCTCAAACTCATCACATGACTGCGTAGAGCCATCAATCGTCTGAATAAAGGACTATACACACGTACTTCTTCAGAAAGTTAGGAAGACATTTTTAGTGATCGGCTAGTCGACGACTATATGTATATAATATGCTATATTTCCTTTAATATGTTCTTTTAAATTATTTTTGTGGAAATAAACTTTATCATTCAAGGATATGGCCAATACAATATTTCTCATGTCCTTTACACTTTATGTTATGTACCACATCTTTGTTTTCTAAGTTTTTTATCTTATCTTTTTTGCTATTAGTAAATGTACCAATATTATTTACAGATCTAGTGTAAAAACTTGTTCTATCTAACCCACTGTTTTTATAAATGCTACATATTTCTTTTTCAAATCTTGTACATATGTAATAACTTTGTATTCAACATTACTCTTACTTGTTTTATTTACTTCTACATTCTCTTCTTTTTTATATTTTACTGTCTGTCCCCTCAGTTACCACTTAAAATATTTATATAACCCATTTTCTTCCACATTTTGATTGAATTAATTATCAGATCTGTATCCTTACTTACTTACTACATTACAGTTTAGAAGGTATGTTATCCCGGTGTAGTTGATGAATGAAGTATTCTTGGGATTCCACTTGTGAATAGACGTTAATTTGCCACAACGTTTCAAATGCTGTCACCGCCATCTTCAGGTGAAATGCCGTTTAAGTCAGGTGTGCTCGTTTTTATAGCCCATATCAGAGGTCCCAAGGCTTAAGCTCCTGATTGGCCCTGGTATGTTTGGTATCCTCTCCATTAGAATGCTGTCCCAGAAATAGCTGACTGGGATCAGTATCTCCGTCTTGGCGAAGTCGATGCTGTGAACGGTCGTTATCGCCACGGCTGACTTAGACGGTTTCTTTAATCGTAAGCTCCGCTGGATTTGGCCAATATATTTCAATCCCACAGGAACAGAGGATTTGGCAGACCCTCGGTTTCTACTTTAACCGGGCGTAATAAATTCGGATCCTTCATCTGCAGAAGAAGGACAGATACGCTGTGATCCATGTCTTTTAAGCGCGTAGCCAATCTGCTGGTTGGAATAGTCGTTTGTTCGCAGACAACTCTTCAAGTGATCAGTTTCTGCCGGCAAGCTCTCGGGGTCTGATATCATACGGACGTTATGTACCAAGGTGGAAATGACTTGTCTCTTGTGTGTGGTGTTGAAAACTGCAAGCGTTCCGTTATGGATTATTGTGTGTGCCCAAGAGTGCCGTCCGGCCTTTTTCTCATCAAAACGTCCAGGAAGTGAAGCTTGCGGTTCTCTTCCACTTCCATAGCGAACCTTATATTGGAGTGTCTCCCTTTTAGGTGGAGATAACCTATCTGAAGAAGCAGCTCGGTTTTAAGTGAGCCGTCCTTAGGGCTGCTTCTTCGAAACGTTCCATATAAAAGTTGGCAATGTCCGGCGAGAGAGGAGAACCCATCTCCACTTCGTCGACTTGCTCGTAATACTCTCCCTCAAACTGGATGTATGTGGTGGTGAGAACGTGTCGGAAAAGCTTCGTTACGCATATTGGGAAATGCTCTTCTAGCAGTTTTAACGTGTCGGCTATGAGATCCCGTGTGAAAAGGGGACAACGTCGCAGAGCCAATGGCGCTCACGATCGGCTGGAGGGGTACGGTATCATAGTGTATTTTTGGTAGGGCGTATATTCGCAGAGGCGCGGGTGTCTTAGGTCCTAATAGTCTCAACTGCTCGGTCGGGGTTTCCGACAGGCGGATGAGCACATTAGTTCTCCGTACAACCGATGGCGTGGGATCGTGCGCAATCTTTTTATAGCTTGGGTCGGGGAGTAGATCTTGCATCTTCTGTGTGTAGGCCTCGGCGGAAAGAATAAATGTTGCGTTGCCTTCGTGGGCCGGCAAAACAACAGTATCGTCACATTAATATAGTTGTTTTAACGCTAAAAGTTCCATTTGTGACATTGGGTTTGGCCCTAATTAAGATACGGCAGGTTTCGCGTCGAATATCTTCTGCATCCGGCGGAAATCCGTGGATGGTCCTTTCTATGCCGTACATTATTTGCTTTACCGGTGGTGTTCGATTGGTCGGAACAAAGTCGAGGCCGTTTTCAAGAGCAGAGATGTTGCCCTATACAAAGCTCTGTCCGACAAATTGACAACAGTTCTCGGGTTGGATGGAACCGTGTCGGTTTTCTTTCTTGCTTCGAATTTCTTAGTTTGCCTGCTCGTCACTTGTTTTAGGCACATTCAAATGTGTGCTGTGGTGGTGTTATCCACCCGTTCCCAGATGTTTGTTGAGATATTCTTAGACAGCAACAGGTGTTCCGCCCGTTGAGTCCAGTTCTCGTCGAGTGTGTCTGGAACTTCTGAATCGGGTGTCGTAGCTCCGCAAATCGCGGAACCGTATCGCGATCTAGGCATTTCTGGAGTAACGCTAAACTGCTGAGCAGTCTCTCTCTTCTTTTCCATAGATTCTCGAAGTTTTTAACTCTACGAGAGATATCCCCCCCCCCGTAAAGGTAGTTCAGTAGAAAACATAGGTTTTCCCGGTGTAGTTGATGAATGAAATATTCTCGGAATTCCACTTGGGTATAGACGTTAATTTGCCACAACGTTTAGAATCATTTAAATAACATTCATCCCTTGCCTTTATAATATTTTAAACAAATTACAAAGTACACCATATTTATATGAATGATAAGAATAATTTAACATAATATCTACAGCTATCTCTGTATTGTACCACATAGTTTTAATTTTATTATCCTATCTAATTTTTTTTTGCCATTTTTCTTTTCTTCTTCTACTGTGAAAACTATTCTCTTGTGTATATTATTAAAATGTTCATTCAAGATCCCTATTTCCTCTTTTTTAATAATTGCCTTTGAAGGAATCTGTACGATATAAAATATGGCGCTAAATCCAAAATTCACCTATGAAGGATTACTTTTTTATGGATTTGACCGCAAAGGGTTAAATTAACAAATGAAGAGCTTAGTGCATGAAGGCGTGTACTCAAAATTTTGTGATTTTGACGAATTTTCTGGAAGTCTGCTATGACTTACAATACTACTTTTCATGAAAACCACAGTATATTTGACACGAAAAATGTGTTAATTCATCAAGTGTAGGAATGATGTCTGCAAGAAAAGTTATCTCATAGTTTGCAAGCAAGATAGGGTTAACTTAGCAGTTGGCATCATCTTGCATGTAGTGATAATAAAGCAAAATCAAATTTCCACCTCTGGACAGCACATGAAGGTCACAGGGGTGTTCTGAAGTAGCAAGTTGTTTGATGAAACAGCCCCAAAGAGGTCTAGGAATTTTATTGCTTGGAATAACTATACACCTGGAAAAAATAAACTTTTTAACAATTTGTTGTTTCCAATGTTTGATTCTGGAGTGTTTGTTTCGCTGTATACTATAAAACGCCAGTTTCCAGAAGTAGGACTTACCGTTATGGAATTTGCTGCATTTGAAAATCAAATTCGTTAACATGGAAATATTTACAGTATTTTGGTTAGATGGCCATTATAAATAGTGCCTAAGATTTTATAATAGGAAGACTGTTAATGAAACAAATCCAGCATATTCATCCAGTTTTTCGGGGATTCCCTCAGACTGCAGAGGGGATATTGATTTGTATATCAATTGTTTTCATGAATAAAATATGTTCTTTTATTTCTACCGAATACTTTAGACAAAATGAAGTTATACTTGTGTTAAAGAAAACTGTGTATAAAATTTGTGAATTGTATAACTTTTAAAGTACTATTTTAATTAGAGAATAATTAATTAATCCCTTATATAGTCAGTTAAATTTTTATTGCTAAGCAATTTAGTTTTCATAATATATTTCATCAAAAACTTTCTTAAAATGTTTCCCAGCTTGGGTTTATGAAGTATTTATACTGCAGTGATTTAACACCTTATTGCACAAATAATTTCAATATTTTGTAGTTATATTAAAATTATGAGCACCAATCTCATCAATGATAAATAGAATGAGGGATATTTAGAAAAAGTGAAAGGCTTTTGGATCAATAAAAAGTTCCGAGCAAATTTACAAAACGTCTAATATCTCCTATGGTCATTTTTTGAGTTAACACCTTGCACTAAGCTCTTCAATTAAAAAATAATAGATTGTGATTCACTCACTGTTGACACACAGCTAGCTTTTGTTTTGGTGAAATACTTTCTCTAAATATGGTTTTTGGATTTGGTAATGTCATTTTCAATTTTTTATAAATAATTCTTTAAACTGGAATGACTTCATACGAAAATACTGAAGAAACTTTTCATCATCAACTAAGTGCCCAATATTCTCCCTCAGTTTTTTTTAGAGATTTGTGAATCCAGTAGCATCTCACAGATGTTTTCTCATTTTCCTCATCCAAAATAACTGCAATCATGGCTGCTTCTCATAATGCTAATTTTATAATAGGCATATTTTAGTAAGTTTTGAACACTATGTTCGCAATCGACACACTGTTCACAATGACAATACAGTGACTGGAGCCGAATGGCCACTAAATGGGTATGGTACAGTTATCATATGCGTTGTTTACTGGTATAGAACAGTGTTGATCCATTGCAGTGGGCATAGTAGTGATGGGAGCAGTCGTTTTCTTTCCTGGTACATCCTAGTATGGTACATTCTAGTGGGCAGATGTCATAAAGCAGTAAAGTTTACAAGAAAACAAAACATCCCACCCATTCATTATAAAGTAGGAATGAAAATAGTGCCAATGGACTGTAAAGATATTGTAATCACACAATTGGTAAATGATTTAAATTGTAGTGATCAAGTAGGCACATTCATATGCAGGTATTGATGAGCCTTACATTATTTTATTGGGGTTTTGCAGAAAAGTGTGATTCACACTGAGATAGCTGCTTACAGGTCACCAGTTTGGTCTATTTTAGAATGGAATGATATGTTACAGTCTTTATAAGAAAAAATAACATGTCCCGGCATGGGATATGATAGAAAGAAAAGGAAGTAAACCACTTAGATTTAGTGATTGTATCTGGAGTTGCCAACAAATAGGAGAAAAAGATTCAATATACAAACTTATAATTTTTTAGCTCCTTTCCAGCTTATTTCATCTTTATATTTCCACCCTCATATCTATCAAAAGATGTAAGCATTTATGGATTAATAATTGACTGAATTACCCGGAAAGTTTACTGACGACTCTTGGAAAAACTATTAAGTAAGAATAATTAATATAGTTACATTGTAAATCATTGAGTATAAATGATTTTCCTTTATCTTAATGTAACAAGTTTTTTCTGCCACTGTAGTTAAATATTAATCTACACATGTAAAAAGACTGGCTATATTACCATGGACCAACACAGCAGCTCAATGGTAGAGCGGTTTGTGCACAAAGCAGATAGACCTGGTTTTGATTCTGAATGTTTTCAGTATTCGCTTCTTTGTTTCCATTTCACGCCTAGAACATAAGCTTTCCTTTGAACGTGTTACTATGCCTGAGGGCATGCTTCCTTTAGAGTATATTCTCACCCTTCTCCCACACTTCTATTTTTCCTCACAATAAATCCTTATCTATATACAAGGACAGAAAATAAAGATAGAAACGGGTGGATTACCTTTAATGTAAGGCTGGGAAATACCATGAGTGTGGGGTTATCTTGAATATATCTGACAAGGGGGAGGTTGCCTCCAAAAATTCAAGATACTCTGCATTCATCATGTTTACCAGCTTTAAACAAGCCACCCCCTTTCCATTTCTCCTGCCCTTATTAATTGCTTTAATTATTTTGACTGTCACTTTCTTTCTTGTATTCATAAATTCAGACAAGATGATAGGGATAATAGACCAAAAAGAGGGTAATTTTTTAAGGAATATGAACTCCTATTTGCTTCTAAATTATGTGCAGGTAAAGGTGTCTGTCTGTAAGGGTCAGAATTGATTACAAACAATTGTTAACAAATAACATTTTATTTAAAAATACAATTTTAGATAATTATTACTCAAAGTTGAGTAAAGTCTCACAGACACATACCTACAACAACAGTAAACAACCAAACCTACAGGTGCATACTGCTGGAGCTAAGGCTGATGGCGCAGATGTACAATATATTTGTGTGGCTTTCACGTAAGTTACAAAGAAGTGTTTGGGAATATATGTTCATTCACAAAAAAAAAAAAAATCTTCTCCATTGCCTATCATCCCTATCAGTTTGTTGGTGTGGTAAATATAGAAATATGGGAAAAAAGTAGGATTGCACTGTAAAGAATGCATATGCTTAGGAAAATTAATTTGCTCAAAGAAAAGCACATGTTGAAGGGGTAGAGGGGAAAGGAAGAAGGGAAGACTGAAAATATTCAACTCGGCCAGAAATCAAACCCAGGACCTTAGCTATAGCAACTAAGCACTTTAACCAATTAAGCTGCCATGCCACTCCCCAACTAAGAAATATAGCCAGTCTTATTAGGTGTGGATGGTTGGGAATAATAGAGAGGAGGAGATAATGAGTTGGGAGCATCCATTATTGATAAATTACAGTGCTTTCTCTTTCGTCTCTGTCTTGCCAATGTAGAAGGCTGGGCAGAGTCTGTTGGTAATTACGTAGATTGTTTGGGAAAAGAGCCAGGTTCTGTTTTCTATAATTTTATGGGTTGTGAGTTTGGTGGGTAAAAGGATAGGGCAGACATGGTACTAGTTCCTACTGAGAGTTTTGCAGACTCTTGTGGTTGGGGGGGGGGGTTGTACTGCTGAACAATTATGTTGCAGAGGATGGGTGGGTACATGAAAGCAACCCTTGGGGAGAGTATTGTGGGGAGAATGCTTTTTATTTCTGGGCTGGATTGTAGGCCAGTGGCAGAAAAACAGTCCAGGTAAATAGGTTGTTGTTGTTAAGCATGGACTTCCTATTGTCAATATCCAAACCTATCCTTGACCAACAGACATTATGCAGTCCACACGTAACAACAACCCGCCTCTAGTGGCGGTTACACTGCTGATTTCGTGTACCCAGGTTTGAGTCCTGGCCACATCGAATATTTTCAGTTTTTCTTCCTTCTTCCATTCCCATTACACGAAGCATTATGCTGCAGGTGACCATGCGTCACCCTTATCACCTGTGAGCTGATGCAGCTTTGCCTGCATGCACCTTTCTATGCCTCCAGAAACAGCTCCTGCTACCAACGCTTCACCAGTCATGATATCACCAACTGCTCTTTACTTAATAAACGAGACTTGAATATCCCAATATTGCTTCACAGTTAAACTCTTTAACACAATTGTCAATATCCACATCTGTTTTCTTCAACTGTTCAGAGATTTCTACTCGTGATCTGATTTCCGTCCAGACTGTTCCCTGACTCCTCACAGACGACTTACTCAATTTTCCAGAGCTAACTACCCCCCACTTTTCTGGCATAGGAGGACAGGTAGGTGATATTTTCTTTAATTTTGTAGGTGGCAATTTGGGCACACTTGGCACCTGTTACTACCACAGGATAAGCAACCCGGTTTAGGTGGCAGAGTATGAGGTTGGGGTCAAAAAGTGTGGACAAGAATGTTGGAGAGGTTAGGAGAGTGCCTGCATCATTCCTAAAATATTCCCTAACTAACCAAGGGTCACCTTCAGGCCTTCTCAATGTATTTTTTATGTTATATGTTTATATATAATTTATAAGAACAGGAAAAAGAGAGAAATTTGGTGACACCTGAAATGTGAAGCTGGCAAACAGTTTTTTTCTTGAATTTGTGGAGGTCATCGCCCCCTTCATCAGAAGATAAGGAAGAGCATTCAGAGTTCCTTATGAAGGGGGCAGTTGCCTCCAATAATTCAAGAAACCTCACACTTATCATGGTGTTTGCCAGATTTACACTTTGAGTCAGCCACCACCTCGGCTGTCATTACTAATTGTTTACATATTCTAGTTCACTGTATGTTAGAAAATATGTTTTATAATGAGAAACTGAGATATTGATAATGAAATACAGATATTATTTCAACTGATTTATACATCTTTGGCTGAAATTTTCCCATTGTTGAACATGAGTCTGTAATAACAAAGTTGTTCCTGGTACCATGCATTTTTTATGATTCAAGTGCCAATTGTTTGGCAGAAGACTTAAAAAGTTTGTATTTATTATTGGTTAATTTGCTGTTTTCGCTGACACAAAAATATGTGTGATTTTGAACTAAGTTCTGGTCAACAAGACGCCATTACATTGAAGAAACAGGATATTTTATTGGCTTATACAATATTGTGAAGAAGGAATTACCAAATATAAGTGTTTGTTAGTTTGAACACTAGCTTTTATATTAAAACGGATTGATGTATTAACAAGTAGTAATGACCTTAAAATGAGATATGAAAGTATTTGATATCACATTTTAACCTCCAGTTAGAATGTGAAATAATAGAGAATTATATAATTTATTAAACAAATTGTTTATACTGTTCCAAGTTGCTAAGGATGGTTAAAAATGATTTAAATAATTTATAAAATTATAAAATTTTTAAGGACATATAAACAAAATTTTATTTGAATTATAAAAGTATATATAATTTTCTACACAATGAATGAATTATAAGAAAATTACAGAAGCAATGTTATTTTTAAGTGGATAAACTTGACATGTTATGTTCATAAGACAGTACCTGAGGTATGGGTAATAAAATAATGTTATAAACAAGTTTATTTGTTTCCTTAAGTCATTAGGTCTTCTGTTACTTTCATTGAAACATAGGCATCTTACAAAATTCACTAGTAGACTTTATAAATTGTACAATAACACAAATGGAATGACACCTACAGTTAAAATTCTGGTTTGTGGAGTTTTGTGTGAAATTCCTTTAAAAGTTACTACAGTAAGTTTAGAATATTTATCTCATTCTGTGCAGCTCTATCTATATGATACACAATATTTAGGCAAATTAATTAGTAAAAATTAATAGTTTTATGTGAACTATTTATAAAATTCACTTCCAATAGCAAGCTTTTCTCATATTAATTGATATGGATAGGAAAGAGAGAGGGGTCATCACATCACACCTCATTCTGAAGTTTGGAAGTGTCCTCTTCCATTGAATGATCAATTATACTCTCCTTGTGAGTGTGTGTCTGTTAGGACAGTAAAAATATGGTTTACATGAGCGTTAAAAGATAGTTTCCATGAGACAGCAGATAAGGAGGAGAAACGTTTTTGAAGAGTAGTCACAGATGTGAAGCAGGGTGTTAGTATGTGCACCAGCTACCAATTATTTCCAATGCCCCATTGCTACATATTTAAATATTATAAAATTTATACCATTAATATTTCTGATTCTGTATTTCATTAGAGGGTACTTTTGCAGAATAAGCTCTATAAATTTCTCTGAGTACTTTGTCTAATGAAATTGTTCACCAACATTCAGGTAAACCACTATATCTGAACATATTTCTTAATTACTTCTTCATATTGTCCTGGTTTACCAATACGCACGTGATTAAATTTTCATTGTCATGTAGCGTACTCCTCTGAAAATGTTTTAAGTCAGCTTAGTTTTAGAATGTAAATTTCAATTACTATCATACTACATAATTTTAATTTTTCTTTTATTGTAATGCATATTGATTTCATCAGTCATTGCATTATTATGCCAGAAAATAATTTTATTATTTTGTTTACAAATTGCTGTGTAAACACCTCATTTGTGGAATTAATAATAGAACCCTTTAGAATTTTAGTCTATAAATTTTAAAATTTAGATAGAATAAATATTTTCAAAATAACACAATAATAAATTATATATGTTTTAAACATATATTGTAACATTTTGAATTATAAATTTGTTTGTTCAAAATATTATTTTAAAGACATCCAATTAAGTTTTTATCAAATTAATGCTCTGATCACCCAGTTTTGAAGATGTTTTCATGAATTATGAAATAAGTTAATGAAAATTTTACAAATTAAGTTTCTTTTCTCTGCACTGTGCTCATACAAGACTTCCTTAATGAATGAAGGCTTTCATTGTGAATGAGGTGACTAAACAATTTTAATGTTGCAACTTGTGCAGTTGGATAAAATGCTACATTTGATTGCAATCTGTGGAATCAGATCTGATGACCATGGTCAAAATGAGTGTTTTTTTATCCTTCCACTTCCTGAGTTGCAAACTGTGAATTGTTTCTTCAAGACTCATTCATGATTGATTTTTTCCACACATATCTTTGGGTCAGTAAACAACGTGTTGTTTGGTACCTTTAGTTTTTTATTTCTCATATTGCTATCCATATTATTCTATTTTAATTTCATTGTTTTAAGTTCTGAAACTAGTTTCTTAAAATAACATTTTAATTTTACCTGTATTTACTGTTTCTTGTTCTTCCCCATTCAAGAAGATTCTTAACCTACGAATACAATTTCTTGAAATAAAATTTTAATTTTACTTTGTATACTTTTTTATGTTATTCCTTTTAAGAATCTGATTCAGATAAATATTAATCTAATTTGGGCAGATACACATTTATTAAAAGACCAAAATTATAAAATAAAAGAAAGTAGTTGTAATTAAAGTTAATAACAAAAATTCTGATTCTTTTTTTAATTTTTGACAAAGCTAATTATATATGTCACATTATTTCCATCGTTGGAAAAAATAATTTATGGACTGTATATGGACTATATATTTGATTTCTGACCAAATGTTTCAATATAAATAAGCTTCATTAGTCTCTCAAATTTTTCTAATTGAAATATTTTGTATACAGGATGCCTCTGCTATATTGGGAAATGTTCGTAGCTATGCCACTAGATCAAGAGTACGAGAATCAAGGTAAAAGAACAAGACATTGTAATCTTATCTAGGAATTTGAGCATATTTTAATAATTTGTTTCATTCTTAGGTATTATAAGAATTGGGCAACAAAGATGCTTTTTTATAAAGAAAAATATAATCTGAAAGAAGTGAAGATTGTGTTAAGGAGGTGTGATAAGGTAAGATTAGCTATTTAGTGGCATATTTCTTGTCCAATGCTTGTATTAATGTGAAATAGTTATCATGAAGAGTGCATTGATAAATGAAACCTAAGATTTGCTTCTCTTGTAGCATAGATATTGGAAAGGTTAGGGACACTAAGATAAAGCTTGTATATCTGGTCATCAATCCTGTAATCCAAATATTGCCTTCCTTCATCAGAGAGAAACATTTTTCTCTGTCAGCTGCAAGGCCATTGATTAAAACAGTAGTAGTCAGAATTTACTGGCATTCTCCGGTCCAGTGGTCTAACTGACCTAGCAACTTACTGTTTCATAAACCACCAAAATTCTTTGTAATTGATGTATGCCAGTTATCTTCTCCAAAAATTTTCTTCATTTCTGCCTGATTCCCTTTTAGGAATGGGATGTCTAGAAAGAACTTCCTGAATTCCTTTCCTTTAAACCTGGTTATAGTACATAAATGATGATATCTTCATGCAATTTACACATGGGCCAGTCAGACTCACTATGTGAATCCCTCAAAAACCTCACTTTTAATTGTAATTACTCTTCCGCCAACATCAGAATCTTAGTGTTTGACATTGCTCTTAATTCATAAGCACTTGCCACCTTGGTCAACATCAAACCATCGAAACGCTTATTTTGTACATTATCACACTGTTCATGCAACCTTACTAGCATGCATGAGACTCACTTTCTTCACCAACCAAATCTGTAATGCATTTATCTCTGAAACACAATTATATACCATAAACAGGTATTAAATCAACTGTCTACACACCCAAACCTAACTTCCTACTACTTTCTTGAACTATGTATTCTATTTTCTGCTTAGCAATCCAAAGTCTAAATAAGAAATTCCACTCTAATACATTACTGCCTACTTATGCAAGGGCCCCTCCATCCACGTGACCAATGTAATTGTGGTATTACCTTACTAGCTAATTATTTATCAGGAACTTGATTAAATAAAACATTTGTATTTAATTTGCTATATAATTATAATTGGATTATATTCCCAATAATATTAAAAGATTTTACCATTTTTATTTCGACAAGTTTGTTTTGGAACACTGATTTGTGCATTACAATACTTGTGCTCATTGTTGTCAGTAACTTAAAATATTGGTTTGATGTCAGCATTTAGCTTTGTTTTTAACATTTTCCTAGAATCCAAATCTTTAGAAGCACAAATGAAAGCAGAGGACTGAATATTTTCCAGAGTTATTTGTCTATGCATCGTAGTTTGTAATTGATTTCTATATTTGCACGTATTTTGAATACATTTTCATATCAACATTTTCTCCATTTGAATCAGTAATAACAGTGCTAAGTGATTCTGTATGATATCTTTCAAATAATTGACTTCTTTCAAGTTAATTTGTAGCAGCTCTCAAATTCTGAAATAAGATGTGTTAGTTCAGAAATTTTGGATCTAAAATTATGTAGTTCACACTAAAGTAAGATTCAACTAAATATACAACTATTTTATACAAAGTTTTTTGTTTTTCAAATAAAACTCAAATGTTGTTATAATATACATTTAATCCATCCAATCCTTCTGCCTGGGTCATACCATCCTCTGAGACAGTCCCTTTACATCTGCCTTATGTTTGCCTTACAGTTCCTTAACAAAAGAATACAAGGCCAAAATAACCGTTATAATTGGCAAAGAAACTCCAACCATTCCTGTATTCTCACCTTGCATGCACACCATGACAAAATGCAAGTAGAAATGACGCATATTTCCCAAGAATAAATTTTATACATTTAATGAGTAATGTAGGTATTGAGGGGAACGCATCACCATGTACTGCGCTATTCCTATGTATTGTGACCACTCTAGTGAGATCCTTGATTTTGTTTAGTTTAACAATTCATTCCCACAAATGTTTAAATACAATTATGTACAAGAGGCATTACATATGATATTCCGTGCATAGTATTAAAAATTATAAAAATAAAATTGGTTGCTGTAGTCCCCATTATCTTGAGTAACGGACTTGAAAGTTATCATTCGCTTTCTATTTTTAAGTGTTTTTATTTGAATCAAGACCTTTCTCGCCATTCGACTGAATGAGAGACCTCACTCATAGTAAATGGAATATACAGTGACAGATTGAAGAGTTGCTATTATGATTATTGAGGCTAAATTGAATTGATTTATGTATCAGTATGAAAATTTTATTTTAAGTTGGTTTTGAAATAGACAAGATTTATAGAGAAGACTAATGGGGAAATAGTTACAGCAATAGCTATGAGCGAACATACAAGTCTGTATCATTTATGGGAGGGACTGTGAAGTACAAATCAGTAATTTGATTTGATTAGAAAAAAATTATTTTAGAATTGAATTTTAGGAGAGTTGGAAACGAGTATAGTAATTGTCTTGTTAATTTTACTCATATTAACATCAAACTAATGAATAATATTAAATTTTGGACAGTATACTAAGAATAAATAAATGTCTAATAATAATAATAATCTTAAATAATTTGTAATGGCTTCAATTAATTTTCTGAATAGTACAATATTCCTCCTTTTGAATTTATATGTTATCCTTTGGTTGTTTTTTGAAATACTTTTCTAAAGGCGTATGTAAACAAGCTGAATTCTAAATGTTGCCTAAGTTCTTAAGCTCAATGAATCCCTAAGAGATGGTCATTCTTACAAATAAATGATTTGCAGCTGGGAAGAAATATTAATGATGAAATTCCAATGATTCATTATACATTAGTTTGTTACTGTATGATGTATTGTTTCAGACTTCTTTGCATTCAAAGGAAGAAGGAAATAAGGTTTTCACGGAATATTATAAAAATAAAGAATTAGCTACAATTCCTTTCTCTGGGCTTAAACATAATATAAAGAAAAGTCTTCTGTTACAATTTTGCTGTAAAGGAATCTTTAGGACAGAAGACTATGCATTTAAAAATGAATATTATTCTGTTGAGAGTGACTTCAGAACTAATGTGAGTATATTAACATCAGCTGGCTTCATGCCAAACAATGTTAAATATTAAAACATGCCAAAATTTTGATTCAATCTTACTTTAGTGTGTATTTGATGTATCAGTATGAAAAATTTATTTCAAGTTGGTTTTGAAATAGCCAAGTTTTATAAATAGAGGATACTAATTGGGAAATAGTTGCAGCAATAGCTATGAGCGAACATACAAGCTCATATCATTTATGGGACTGTGAATTACAGCTTCCTCTTCACTTCTACATTGACATTGCGATTTTTATAATGCTATTGAATTGGGTGGGTTTTGATAATTATATTAATAATAAAAGCAAGATTATACTGCTAACAATTACAAATTTAGTTTACGTAACTTTTTAACACAATATACATTTGATCCCTGGCCTTTATACTGACCTCTTTCTTTAAAGAATATTTGTGGCTTTGGAGAATAAATGACTAACATATTGGCAAAATGGCAAATAAACCCACTGATCTCAATAGTTTACAATACCTCGGATTAACCTTGGCGGAAGTTTATCCATTTCTCTGCCTCTCGGTGCTGACTTCCTTGATCCGGAAGCCAAATGCTGCTCCTGTCTGCCATTTCATCACCTCGGATTCCCTCTTCGAGAGCCGTAATTTACCAATCACATGGAATTTCTCACAGGAAAATATTCCCTTGCCTTGGTCTTTCCCCAATGTGAAAAATATATTTTTCAGCTAATGTCCTCAGATTATTTTTCACTAGCTACCACCATGTCTCGGCGTCCACTTTCCACTCCAAGGTTAAGCCTTGGAAAAGCCCACTATTTAGGCATTTTCTCCATTAAATATTGTTAGAATTTTGGACCATTACAGTATTTTGGAGTATATTAGAGGAATTTTATTGCCAAATTGAATTTTAGCAGAGTTGGAAATTTCTATAATTGCCTTATATTAATTTGACTAATTTTAATATCAAACTAATGAATAATATTAAATTTTGGACAGTATACTAAGAATAAATAAATGTCTAATAATAGTAATAATTATCTTCAATAATTTGTAATGACTTTGCAATTAGCTTTCTGAATAGTGCAATTTTCCTCCTTTTGTATTTTTATGTTATCCTTTGGTTCAATCTTACTTTAGTGTGAACTATATAATTTTAAATCCAAAATTTCTGAACTAACACATCTTATTTCAGAATTTGAGAGCTGCTACCAGTAAACTTGAAAGAAGTCAATCATTTGAAAGATATCACACAGAATCACTTAGTACAGTGATTACTGATTCAAATGGAGAAAATGTTGACATGAAAATGTATTCAAATTGCTTCCAAATGGAGAAGTCAATTACAAACTATGATTCATGGACAAATAACTCATTACTTGAAAGTATTAAGTCCTCTGCTTTTATTTGTACTTCCAAAAAACAAGATTTGGATTCTAGGAAAATGTTAGAAACAAAGATAAATGCTGATATCAAACCATCAACATTTTCAGTTAGCGAAAACTTGAAGCACAATTATTGTAATGCACAAATCAGTGTTCAAAAACAAATTTTTGGAAATAAAAATAGTAAAATCTTTAAAATTATTGGGAATATGTTAAATCAGTCATATAATGTCTCAAAAATATTTTATAACATTCCTTTAGTGTCTGATTCACGGAGGTTAGATATTGAATTGTATGGAAAAATAGGAAATGATTGGAACAAAACTTGTACTCCACAACATTTATTTTCTCTAGACTCTAGTTTCAAATCTTTTAATTTCTCCCTTTACCGCCAATTTGATATAAATTTGGAATGTTATAGTAGTATGAAAAGGAAATTAATCAATGAAATTCCAATACATTATGAGCCAACTCACACTTTTTACAATTGTAACAATTGTGCCATTGAGACATCTACATGTGTTGCGAGCAAAGTAAAAACTTTGAAATATCTGAATAAAACCAGCAAATATCTGCAGCATCGAAAACGAAAGGATCTTTCTGATTATAATGTTGGAAGTAATTCTGTTGACAGCTACGATTGTTACTCAGAAAAGAAGATCAAGAAATTTAAAAGTAATCACCATTTTTCTGATTTCAGTAATGTGAATCATGAAGAAACAAAATTTAACGTTTCAGGAAACAGTTATGATTTTAAGTTCTTTCAATATGATAAGATTGATAGTCTCAATTCAGACACTATAAAACAGGGAAAAGCACTTTTGGAATCAGAAAGAAATATTGTTTCCTCTAGTATTACTAGATGCAATAAAAAATTAAGTGATTTGTCTTTGTATGAATCTTCAACATTAAATGAAATATGTACTCCTTCTAATTCAATAAAACCCAGAAAAGACTTTGTTAATCGTAGTGTAAAACAACAGGTTGTGGATAATATAACACTTGGTACAAAAGTGTCAGAACATATTTCTGATAAGCATGATATAACTTTTAGAAAGTTATTGATAAAAGAAACTCTGTTACAAGAGAAATTCAAACAAAACTCGGTGGTTACTATACAATCAGATTGTTATCCTGTGCCTCAAGTTTTTAAAACCTTAAATTTAGAATGTGATTATTTATTTAATAAGTCAGAAGCCTGTGATATATTTTGTCTGTCTGAGAAGTATGGTTTCGGTAAAGACAAAAGAACCTTCACAGGCATTAGATATCCTGAGGAATACCAAGACCAAGTTATATCCTTAAATGAAGAAAGGATCTCATGTCAATCTCATGTAAAAAAATCTTTTGCTCATAACTACATTGAAAATGATTCGGACATTTTGAATAAACCATTTGGTAATAAATTGAGGGATGAACATAAAGCTACACAAACTGGAGGGAAAGGAGAATGTTTATTTAATGTCTCCAGTAAGAACTTGTACACTAACAGGAACTCATATCAAATTAATCAGAATGCATTGCATTCAAGTTCTACATTAGAATCATCAAACATTCAGGATCCTAAGCAAACATCCAGAAAATCACTGTGTCATTTGTTAAACAAGTTCAGACAATCAGAAAATTGTTATAGTAAAACAAGTTTTAGAAGAGGGACATTACATAGAGAGAGTGATGAAAATGCTTTGATGATGGGCAAGTCAAGGAATCACTTTCAAAGAAATTGTACTGATTTGAAGCATACTATGAAAGTATTCAGGAGAACAGAGAAAAATAATGTTTTTAATATGAAGACTCATTGTCCTGGAAGCTTATATAGTGAGAATAAGATGGCAATTTCTGGTTTTTCTTCACCTCATTCAGACTTATATGTTAGATCATCACATTCCCAGAAAAAATCTGCAATTAATGAATTGAAAAGGCTGGGAGCTATAAGTCACCGTCCAAACAGAACAACTGTTAAACAAATGAATTCAGAAAGTTTATTGAAAAATTGTTTTGATTCTCACACTGAAAAAGTTTATAGAGGTTTGGGTGTCACACATTCTGTTTTGAAATGAGAGTTATATGTGTAACGTACACTCTTATGATTTAAAAGTTTAATTGTGTAATATGTATATCATACTTGGTGAACATTAATAAAATTTAATTCTCTGTATCAAATTCAATATTGTCATTCCATCTGATTTGAATCTTGACATGACTATTATGAGTTCTGGTAAAACCTGGTTTGGAGTTTGATTTTTGTGATGACATGTCAGAGTAGAATGTATTACAATTATTTATACAAAAACTGAGATAATAGTTCTACTTGCTGTTTGATAAGATTATTTGTATTATTTATCATTTTCAATATTGTATAAGATTAAATAAATATTAGACCTAATTATTGAACTTAAAATTAATTTTTAACATCTTACCTTTATTTGTTCACCAGTTATCTGACAAGTGTATATAAATTAATAATCATTAAATATAAATAAGTGGACTTCATCAGGTAATTAAACTTATCTAATAAATAAAACAATACAGCCAATTGGTCAGCACAAATGTGGATGAAACGGAAATATATTAAATAAATATAAATATTGTTTGCTGACAATTTGGTCCTATCATTAAATTATTATCCACCATTTAATTTATGAACATAAGTACTGCATTTACTCATATCCTTTCATTTAATGTAAATCCGTGCAACTCTTTTATTGAAACTTGACTGCTAGAAGAATATATTTTTAAGAATTATAGTAACTTTCTTTTCATATTTGATTTTAATTGATTGGAATGTGACAGCTGAATGTATTGCCAGCTGCAACAAAGGTACAAAACATGACCATTATTCAACTAAAAGGTCAATATTAAATATCACACAATGGAATGTAGGAATATATTTTCCATGCATATTGGTATTCATCATTGCAGTATCAATATTAATGGCACTGTAAGCCAGAAAAATAAAGTTGAATGAATAATAACAATTTGTTTTACACACAATTTTATTATATAAATTTCATTTCACCTTAAAATAAGGAGCTCTTCAGCCAATGGCAATTTAATAATTAGGTGAACTTTGATATTAGAATGGGGTCATTTATA